>JAFJYJ010000053.1:3707604-4325539 GCA_019022615.1 Acacia melanoxylon | reverse complement strand
AAAAAGAAAAGAACAAGCGAGGAAGAAAATTAAAGTAACAGAGAATTGCACAGCTTGTTGTTTATACAACAGCAGTGGATCTATGGAGAAGTGTATAGCATCTGTCATTTTGTTAGCACTCAGCAGAATGGACCACCTCACCTTGGTTTCCATATTCGTGTTAAGTGGTAACTGACCCATCTCTTTTCTTTTGATTATTGTGTACTATGGTACTTGAGACCTGTCTTAATCAGCTCTAGGACCCATCTCTTTTGATTATTGTATGTAGTACTATTAGTCATTTCAAAGGATCAACGTGTTCTCTTTGATCATTCAAGTGCATAGCTTAAAGTAACAAAAAAGTTTCAATAAAATGTTATAATTCAGTCACATTACATGTACAAAAAATTCAGTCATTTGTTGGGCATTCAAATACCCAGCTTGATAAGACATCGGTTCGAATTCGTTATCCCACTGCTTCAAGAGAGAGTGCTTCGCTGTGAATGTCCCAACAATTCCTCAATGCTGCATAATTCGATTAAACCTTATGTTACTCTATTAACAATAACACTATAATAAATAATACTCCCTCGGTCACAATTATAAGGCATGGATTGACTTTTTTGAAGAAATTAAGGAAGCTAATTAAATTACTTCAAAGATTTTTATTTTTATTTTTTCTTCAAAGTAATTAGTTTGACTAATAAGCTAATATATAATCTAAAGATACAAAACATATAAAATGATTAAGAACTTATTTAGCCTTCCTTAATCTCTCCAAACAAAGCCTCAACTACGCTTATAATTGTGACCAGGAGCTAGTAGCTTTTTTAAAAAATAAAGAAGAAGAAGAAGCAACAAAGTCACTTACATTGTGTTTCACCAAGTGTTTCTTGCACACTGTCATTCTCTTTGCATGCATGCTATATTGTGTTTCACCAAGTGTTTCTTGCACATTGTCATTCTCTTTGCATGCTATATACACATGCCCACTTCTCTCATTATACTGAAACATGTTTTCAATGTCCGCATCATCAACAAGATCTATTAGGATCCTCTCATCAAATGGCACAATGTATTTCATCTCGCTATTATTACAATTAATACTAATCCATGATGATATCATTACTAGAAAGCTACTTTAATTTGTCGCAGCCAATACATATGGAGCTTGTTTTCCGTTTAAAATGAATTTCCTTAATGCTTCGAATTGATCCCGATGAGTGAAGGGTTCGGTCACTCGGATAAGAATTAAATACATATGGACCCTTCCATATCCAATTCATAAACGAGCATTCTTTTGAATTGATCTTTCATCGAATTCATATGGACCCTTCCAATAAATCGATGATATGGAATAACAGTAAGGAAGGAAATCCCAAAACACTATCATGAAGAAAATTAAATTTTAAATGGCGATGCAGAAGAAACTAAGAAAGATGATGTGGACTAAAAAGTTGAGATCCCAATTATTTCAACGATTAGGTTAAAGAGAAATTGTTAGAACTTACCTTTCAACGTTGTTGGTAAGTTGACTAAAAATTGAAATCTTAATGATTTCAATGATTCAAAGAAGCGTAGATTCTTAGAGTTAAAAGTATATGAAAATTTCCATAATAAAAATCTTCATTTTTTAACTAAATAAGGGCATTATGGTCTTTCAACAATATTCTAAAATCCTAATTTAGAACTCACGACTTGATTAAGAATTTGTTGAAAGTGTAGGATAGAATTTGATTTTGCTATTTCGAAAGAATTTAATTAGGGTTCTTTCTTAGTGCAAAAGACAAGATCAAACAGTTTACGAGGATGTAAGATCAAACTAATCTAACGTCAATAACCGACATAGTTATTGATTAGTGTGGCGTTGGTGTGCCAATTGTTTAGTACGAGTACTACATTGATGTAATCCTGATATGAAGCTACGTGTAGGAGTTGCCACCTCCAATTCAATGCAACAAATACAAATTAGGTGCCTGTGGACGTGAATTACTTATTAAATACAAAATGTCTTATTCGTAATGTGTTTCGTGTCTTAGTTTTTTTTAGGCTATTCAACCCATAGACCACCCTTTACAATTACATTATTTTAGTAGAAAACTATTGAATCTTTTTGAGAAAAATGTTTTAATTCAATAGAAAATAGAATTGATCATAATTGTATATTATATGAGTATATTAATCATAATTCATTTAATTAAATTTATGTGGAATAATTTTATAAATCTATTAATATGTGAATTGCATTGATTATTTATTCAGTAAATTTTGAAATTTAGCAATTTGGTTTTATTGAATTAAAATTATTACCTAACGGCTCCATGCTATATATGATGTTTCACTCCACCTCCTTCTTGTTAGCCCCTCTCATGTGGTTGTTAATTTAAACACCATTCTAACAAACATAAATCCTTTTTAGGTGGGTTACATCTCAAAAGCTTATTGTTAAAATTGGGGAATCCATTTCATTATTATAGGCTCTTTTTTCAACGTAACTCTCCTGATTCGTGAGACTTATAACAAAAACTCAAAACATAGAATGCTCCTTCACGTTCTTGTGCGGATGGTGATAGGTATACTACACAAGCGAGATAATTGGTGTAGAGGCTCACCCTACAACCTTTTAGGAATCAATTGTTTCCCTATCACTATGCTAATTGAGTTAGAATTAATTAAGGTTTACGAGGGAGAGATAATTAATTAAGGTTTATGAGGAGAGATAATTAATTGATACTCCTACGGTAAATGTAAGATATAATTTGAAGTGAATTTTAGTCCTAAATTCAAGACATTTTTCATTTAATTTCTTGAATTTATCATTTTTCTTTAAACTAAGTTTTTAACTTAAAAATTGATAAATTAAGTTTTTTAACTTATAGATTGATATATAATATAAGGTTACATAGAAATATATTTCAGAGATATCATGTCACATATATTATAATTAAGTTATTTGTTTTAACTTCTTTAATCTTCCTAATTAAATTAAATAAATAAGTCTTACATTGAAAATAATAGGAGTAATTAATCAGTATATTTTAAGTTGGTTATTAACTTAGTCTTTTGCAAGCTGAAACATCATGCATTTTATTGATGATTAACTAGATCAATGACTCACCGACTTCTACAATGTCAAGTAGGTTCCTACTCGAAGACGAAGCGATCAAGATTGTTAGAGTTTATAAAATTATCTTTATAACTATATTTTTTTAATGTAATTCTATAAGTTATGTCCACATTGTTTGAATATTTTCAGCATTATTTTACCCCTATAAGCAGAACATCTTGCAAATTAAATATATATATATATATATATAAACCAACGTCAAAAGTGACTTTTGGTGTCCTATTTTTTTAGGACGCCAAATCAAGGACTTTTGACATCCTAATTTAAATTTAGGATGTCAAAAATGAACACTGAACCTACATTTGGCGTCCTAAATCGATTTTAGGATGCTAAAAACTTTACTTTTGGCATCCTATATATATATATTTTTTAGGATACCAAAATTACTCTTTTTGGTGTCCTATTTTTTTAGGACGCCCAAATCACTTTTTCCATTTTGGCATCCGAGACTTGTTTCTTTCATTCTTATGCTTCGCTCTCCGCTTCACTCTCTCTTCTTCCCTTTCTTTCATTCCGACGCTATCGTGCTTTGCTGTCGCTCTCACTTCTCTCTTCCCTTTCTTTCATTCCTCCAAATCGCCGTGCTTCGCCGTGACCTACTCCATTTCATCATCTCCCCGTCGCTTCACTTGCTCACCGTGCTTTCTCCTCCCGTACCATGAAATCTCACTACCGTAGCTCGCCGCTCCCGCGCTACTAGCGAGTCCCGCTTTGCTCCGCCGAATCTCACTCAATTTGCCGTAGATCCGTTCTTTTTCTTAGATCTAGAATTTTATATTTTTATATCTACTTTGTTAGATATGCTTTTCCATAGATCTCGCTTTGCTCCACCGAATCTCACTAAGGTTCATATATTGTTGAAAATGGATCGATTCGTTTATTTTTTTAATCTCATCTCGGACTCGGATCTCGATTTGATTATGAGTTCATCTCACAAAATCTATTCATTTAAGATTCCTCTTTAACAACGCCTCGGCCTTGTTTGGTCATTGCTTTCACCTAGGTCTTTTCTTCGTCTAAGTGAAATTTCTACTATTTTTTCCCATAATTTATATTTGCAACTCCTTTTTCTACGAGCTTTGTTGTTCTTCTTTACTTCGAAAAGCTCAAGAGTTTGTATCCGTTGGGTGTAGGTTCAAGCGAAAGTTGAATGGTTCTTTCAATGCCGGCTCCGCTCCTTCCGATCCTCCTAAACCCCCGTTTGGGGGGGTTTAAATGCTTATGGCGTCCCTAAATATTTTTAGGACGTCGTAGGGTAGAAATATGGCATCCTAAAAATTTTAGGATGCTGAAAGTTCACGTTTTTACGCTCCCGCATAGGCGTTCCCTTTGAGAAGGACGTAAAATGATTAAAAAAAGGACATTAAAACCCTTTTTTGTAGTAGTGGACCATGATATTATAGGTTATTTAGTTAAAGTTAGTTTGGAACCGTAATACTATGAAACTGGTGTTTTGGATCACCGTATTGTTTACTCTATAGAATAAACCTATTTGTAACCAAGAATAGTTTCAACTATCAATATATATGCTAAACCTGTGTTGCTCATTGTAATTCGTTGTATTTTCTCGACAAATGTCATAATCACAAAGGTGTGACATGTACGACTAGTGAGTTGTGAGATTTGTCTAGTTCTCCGTGTAAGTAGGTTCGATTTGAATTATGAAAATTTTAATATGTAGATTTGATCTCCCTTGCCATTAGTAGATTAGGTATGGATTTGATTTTTGATTTCCCTTTCATCAATAAATGTTTTTTCAATCTTTCTTTCTATTTTGTTTCTTTGGCATTTCGAGAAGGAAATAGTCTATGTTATTTCTAGGGTTTTGAAACCTGCACCGGACCGGCCGTTCGTGACGGAAACCGTCAAACCGGCTAAAATTGGTTCGAAAGGGGGTAAAATCGTAGTTCTAAAAGTTGACCGGTCAACTTCGGAGAAACCGCCAAATCGCCCGATCTAACGAGCTAACCCGGAAAGAGAACGAGAAGAAAAAAATGAAAAATAGAAAATAGAAGAGGGCTCGGAAGGCCGTATAATCGTAAAGAAGAAACACGAGAGAATCGATGCCGGAATCTTTCTTGCGGCGGAGCCTCCGGACGAACTAGTGGCAAGATCTCAAAGAAACTATAGGGTGAGGAAGAAGAACAATCGTTGGCTAGATCCGGATGGATCGAACGATGTCGGAGTACGACAAGACGATGAAGTCAAACCGAAAATCGAGTTGAGACCTTCGGAATATACTTTCGATACAACTTGAAACTCGATTTAGCAATGGAACGTCCTTCCTCTCAAAGATTTCACTCATTTGATCTTTAGCTTCGCATGATAAGTTTATTTTTTTTTCAAACAAAAAATATGAAACTACTATAGTCCTCTTCTGTGATTTATGACAAACCTATGCTCGTTTTACGATGAAGGCTAAAGTCTAATGACTTAATGGAGTGCAGTGGATAGGTCATATCATATCACAGCTCCACGCCTCCCAAACCATGGTTTTATGGGAAATATAAAATTATTTTTTTAATTTTATATTAATAATCTTAAAATTTTACTTTCTCACCGGTTTGACCCCGGTTTAGCTCTGGTTTGACTCCGGTCTGACCTACTAACCTTTGACCTAGTACCCCGACCGGTTCAGTGAATGGTCCGGTTTTAAGAACCTTGGTTATTTCAGAGTGAGAGAACATAAGGAACATTAGAGGCGTTATACATAGTCAATGTAGTTGATTGGAGCACCAAGTATGGATTTGTTTGTCTTTCTTTGGGTTTGTTTCTGATATATTTCTGGCTTTTTGAATTTATTTCTAGCTGATTATGGCTTTCTAATTTGTTTGCACTTATAATAATTTTTCCAGTTGATTATGGCTTTCTAATGTGTTTGCACTATGATATGTTTCACCTTGAGGAAGAAGATGAGAGAGAGGGATGGAGGAAGGAAGGGATGAAGGAGGAGGGGGAGAGACGGAAGAGGGAGAGGGAGATGGATAGAGGAAGGAAGAGAGTGGAGGGAGAGAGAGAGAGAGGATGAATTTTTATGATGAGTTGGAAAATGAGAGTATATGTGGCTGCCAAGTAATTCATTTTAGTTAAAATTAATGATAAACATAAATGTGGTTAAAAGAGGCAACATTACTACGTTTTAAAAACTTTCAGAAAGTGATATCGAGACAAAAAAAAAAAAAAACCTTTCAACATCAAGCCCCGAACATATACTGTAAGAGGATTTGTTACTTTAAAAAAAAAACAACAATAATGCTAATAACAAAAAAAGAACTCCTCATTTTATTTTTTTTATGGATATATGAATGCAAATATATAGAAAATATAAGAAAAATTGTGAAGGATTTGTTATGCTTAAAGCTAAAGAAGATGCTGATTGAAATTAAAAATCACACGAATGTAGTGAATATTTATTAAAAAGGAAGTCTAATCACTTAATATTTTATTATCAAATTTATATAACTAACTTTTATTTTTACTATTTTTATTTATTTAGAAATTTAAAATTTGATTTATTTTGTTTTGATTGAAACTTATAACATTAGAAAAAAACTTAAAACTATTAATTCACAAAACTCATGCAATCATGCTAAAAAAATTATGAACCCAAAAAATATTAATTCATTGAAAATAGTTTTTTTTTTTTGGAGTATAAAAGTTACCCTTCTATATGAGGCAATCAGGTTGAAAGTACTGTCACGCACTAACTGTATACATCTTTTTCAACGGAGATTTAAACATTGGTTTATCATATTTTGAGAGATCAGCCTCTTCCATTAAACTTAACCATGTTGGTTGAAAAGAGTTTTATTTATTTATTTGAGATTACCTATAGTAGAAGACGAATTGAATTTTATTTTAAAAGGTTAAAGTATATTTTTGCTTTTCAATATTTTTCTAAACATACTTGGCACCTTAAAATTCTGTTATTTTCACCGTCAGTTGATTATGAAAAGAAAGACCTCAAAGAATTCTAAATAATTTGAAGACTATAATTTATCATACTATTTTATACAATATTTCAGTTGTACATTTTTCGAATAAAATTTATAAATTCTAGATTGGTTAAATAAAAATACTTAAGTTATTAATATTAAATTATTAATATTTTAATAAAATGTTATAAAAATAAAATAATACATTTCTTTTTGCCAGAAAAGTAAAAAAATAATAATAATTACTTGCTAATACTCACTCGTCTTTTATATAAGCAAATTTCTCTTTCTTGATGTTGATTCTTTTTATAAGTAACTTTTTTCTTGTATCTCAAAATTTAAATTACTTTTTTTTTTCTCTACCTCTATTAAATATAAATCTTTATATTAATTATCTCTCATATTCACTACTAATTCTATTTTATTTATGGGGATATCATTTCTGCAGTTGCTGCAGAAACCCAAAACGGCGTCATTTTTCTGTGACAAAACGCTGTGTGAAAACTGAAAAGATAGAGGGTCCCACCATGAAATAATTATGTCCACTAAACAACAAACACAGTTTCATTTTTTTTTATTTTCTCCCTCCTTCAATCCATTTTACTCCTACGCCAGCTATTTCTTCTATTTCTTCCTTTCGAACAAGTCCGCGTTCGTTACCTGCTCTCTCTCTCTCTCCTCCTGTCCGCCAGCCACCGGCGCCTTTTTATCGGATCCGCTTCTCTTCAGAGCTCCATGATATGAAGACAGACTATTTTGGGAGACTTGCATGGCAGTGGGGTACCCGTGAAACTTAAATTTTAGATCCTGGGGGGTAATAATCCATCTTGTAATTTATTTTCCCAGAGCTTTCTCTTTTAGAACAAGGAATGTAATTAAACCTGTGCGTATGAGCTTGCAGATGTGTATAAAGTCCTTCATCTGTCTCATTTTCAAGCAGCCCATCTAAAGATCTGTTTGTTTTCGCAGAGAGTCAAGTTTGTCATTAAACATATCAGGGAATATACCATTTGATATGAAAACCTACAATTTGAAGGTTGAGATCCATCCAAAGGCAGCCCGCAGCCCATAATCAACAAGACAGGGGATAGCCAGTACAAACACATAATTGCTAGTTCTCATGCTATTAGTTCCCTCCACTGATGTTTTACTTTTGTTCTTGTCTTCCTTCTTCTCCCACATATTCTTGTAGCTACATCTTCATGAAAATTTGTCGGCAGGGGAAAAAAATGCTTCGTACTTAAGTCAGGATTTTTTCGTTTTTTCAGCATCAAGATGTTTCCAAGGATTGAGAGCTTCTCTGACTGCCTGAGCTTCTGGGGAATTCTCCCATGCACGCTTCTCTGACTCTAAAACAGTTACTTTGTCATCTGCATTACACAAAGAAATATATACAAATTTAAGATTCTTAATTGGCAGGGCCATATTATTTGTTATATCTAACAGTAGAAATGTTGCTCTGATGAGAATGAAACTACACAAGAATAACTGCTACAATCCAGTACTTGTCTGTGATGCAAGAGTCACAGGATCCTCATGCCCAGGAAATTGCCTTCTTACTTAAGAGCTGAAACAACCCATGTATGCTACGGACGGAGTACAGGCAGCAAGGTGCTAGACCGGCGCCCAGGCTTCACTACAATATATCATCAAAATCATCTTAACCTTGCAACTGAAGAGAAGTGAATCCGATAAAAAGGCGCCGGCGGTTGGCGGACAGGAGGAGAGAGAGAGAGCAGGTAACGAACGCGGATTTGTTCGGAAGGAAGAAATAGCTGGCGTAGGAGTAAAATGGATTGAAGGAGGGAGAAAAAAAAATGAAACTGTGTTTGTTTTTTAGTGGACATAATTATTTCATCGTGGGACCCTCTATCTTTTCAGTTTTCACAGAGCGTTTTTTCACAGAAAAACGACGCCGTTTTGGGTTGCTGCAGAAAAAAATTCTGCAGCAACTGCAGAAATGATATCCCCTTTATTTATTTATTTCTTTACTATATATTTTCTCTCATATTTTATACTTATACTCTCTCATATTAATTACATATTCTCTCTTTATACTATTTTCATAAATAGAGATATATTTAAAACAAATATGATATTTTTGACGTATTTTATTGTTTTCAATTAATAATAAATGTTACTACCTCCTAATTATAATTATAAGGCGTAGTTAACTTTATTTGGAGAGATTAAAGAAGCCTAAATAATTTACTTAATCATTTTATATTGTTGTATCTTTAGATTATATATTAGTTTATTACCAAACTAATTACTTTGAAGAAAAAATAAAAATAAAAATACTTCAAAAGTAATTTAATTAAAACTTCTTTAATTTCTCTAAAAAGTTAACTACGCTTTATAATTGTGACGAATAATTATTACCCAATAAAAATAAAATAATTTATAAAAATGATAGGAGAGACTAGAGAGTACTGGTACTGTTTTATGAGGAAGGTGACCGTGACCCTATGGATTCCCTGATTCCTAGTCAAAGTCAACAGGTAAAAAGAAAAAAGCCCTGCACGAGGATCAGCGCCCTCGTCACGTGAAATTCAGTGCGGGATTGCCTCACACGTGTCCACCACCCATTCACTGTTTAATAACGTGCGCCCGAGTGCGCCCGTAATCAATATCACCCTCACCTGTTACTATACGGGCTCTATCTTTATTTATAAATCACGATCCTGCTTTTTGATTTTGATTTTATTTTTATTAATTTATGTGTTTAGATGATATTTTTTTTTAAAAAAAAATTCAAAAAAAAGCCAAAATACTACTTTTTTAAAAGCTCCATTTAGAGCAAAAAGAAAAAGCTTAAAAAAACACTTTTTTTAAAAGCTCATCCAAACGGTGCCCTAAATCATCATGTATAGAAGCAACTAGAAGAACGAAATGGAATTGGAGTATTGAGCCATAAACGAAGTTCCAAATGACGCATTCTTGAATCTTTTCAAAAACGCTTTGTCCTTATGCCAATAATAGACTATTGGTAGCATACGTAATTATCCCACTAACTCCCTAATGATTAAGCTTAATGTCAACCATCTAAAACTAAAGTTCCTCATCCATCGTTTTGATGTTTCCAATAATATTTCAAAGGGTAAAAGTATAAATTTGTTTTAGAAGTTTTTTTTGAGGAGTAATGGTACTTTGCAAGTTTCTTTTAGGTTTAATGTTACCCCAAAAGTGTTAAAATAGAGTAATGTTGCCCATTACCGATAAAATGTTAACATTCAATGTCAATTTTTTAAAGGGTTAAGGTGCAAATTTAGTAACAAACTATTTTTTTATGAGCCGGCACCCAACACAATTAACTATTTTGAGTTGCAAAAGTAGACGTAATCAATTTTTTTGATAGCATATATAACAACACCGTTAACCCTAGCTAGTTAACTTCTCTTACTTTTTTTGCACTGTGGATCTTACTAGTCTTCTCATTTTCTATTATTTTAATATTTTTTTAGAAATATGTGCCTTTTAATTGAGAAAATATTACTTAAACCCTATAGAAGCAATTCTATTTTAGTAAACTCTCAAAAGATCCTGAAATTTCACTGCACCCCTTGGATCAAAATAAAATTAAGTTTTGTTAGTGAAAAGACAATAACACCCTTACTTTATTTTTTATAAGAAAGCGTTTTACAAGACAAATAAGGGCGTCAAGACAAATAAATGGATTTAAAAGAATTCGGGTAGTTAAGAATTTCTTTCACAAGATAAATATGAGTATTTACAAGACAAATATGTGAATGATAATTTTTTTTAACTCCTTGAATTCTTTTAAATTCTTTTGCAAGACAAATAAAGTCATTCACAAAAAATATGAGTATTTATAAGACAAATATTTATGTCTACTTTTAGACCCAACAAAAAATAATTGTGTTGAGTGCTCATAGTGAAATATTTTATTTTTAAATTTGCATATTTACCCTTCTAAATATTAAAATAATAGAGAGTGAGAAGACTAGTGAGACCCATTAAACATGTAAAAAGTAACAAAAGTTAACAAAGGCTAAGGCGTTCTATATATGCTACCAAAAAATTGATTATGTTTGCTTTTGCACCCCAAAATAGATGATTGTGTATGTTATGTGCCCATAGGAAAATAATTCGTCGCTAAATTTGCACGCTTCATTCACCCATTTTTTAATGGTCAACATTAATTTTTAATTGTATGGGCAACGTTGTTGTTTTGAAACTTACCTGAAAGATTATTGAACTTGAAATTTTTTTTTGGGGAAATATTGCTCATCAATAAAAATTTTTGGGAAAATTTTATCCTTAACCCTTTTCATAATAATGTCTTGAGTGCAATGCAGTTATTTCATGTGTTAGGGTTCAATTTTATTTGAAAGTTTTTATGTAGGAGTTGTGGATATCCATAATTTTTTGTTGGATCGATATGGTTTCGGAGTGTTAAAAGAGCAACATTATTTGGCCGTTAAAAATGCTAACAGTCAATGTTAACTTTTTTAATTATTAAGGAAATTTTGCTCATTTTTTGATACTTGGTGTGATATTAATCCAATAATAATTTCAAATACCCCCAACTCATACACAAAAACTTTTAGGACAAAATTGGACCTTTACCCTTATTTAATATGCTTTTCTTTCATAAGATGTGAGACAATTAATTACATTTTTTGGGTACATTTTTCATGAGGTATTATAAAATGATGATGAATTTTTTCAAAGAAAATATAGTCTTATATATATATATAAAGAAATTAGTTTTATCATTGAGTCATATGCATATTTATTCAATTTTCTCTTTATGATATGATTTACACACTTTCATTTTAATTTTTTTCCTCCATTTCATAATTGAAATAATTTATATATTATATAAAAATAAAACAACATTTACCAACATGATGAGGTAGTTATGGTAAAAATGGTTATGATCGCTTAAAATGAAGTCTATGTATCATTCCATTCAATCTTTTAAGTCCATATTTCACCTCGACGATTATGCCACGATGTCCTTAAGCCTATATGCGATGGATAGACTTAAAGTAACCATGATATATTTGCTTAGTTGATTTGATTTGAACAAAATGGGTTCAGCGGTTCCTCATTGTCCATATATCACTTTGGTAAGAGCCGGTTCATCGAGAAATGTTAGAAAGAATAAAGAATTTGGTTGGAATAAGTTTTCGATTATTTGTATTACCTTGACTTTCAAAATACAAACCTGGGAAAAAGCCAAATATTTGTTTAATTGAAAGAGTATTTTCTATTTCTATATTATCCATAGAATACATTATTCCATTAGAATAAACTAGAATTACGAAATGCGTATATTTTTTAATTATTGAATTAATTATTTAATAGAAAAATAAAATTTCAAAACCCATCTATGAAACAATGGATACAGTTTTCATTTTATTTTTTCCCTCAACTCACTTAGTAGTATTTATAGAGTCCACTTCTTCCCCACGAGGAAAGGGAAAATGTAAAGACTACCATTAAAGCACAAAGCGAGACTTACTATATTCATGTAAATTATGTCTCCTATTTCTATCAATATGAATGAATTATTTCATTTATTTTTATTGTTCACTAAAAATAAATAATAGTGGAATCACGCACAGAGTCAAAAAGGATTACGGCCTAACATCATTGACGAAAGAATCCAATAAATCCAATTATAACACCTAACAAGTTCTTATATGATTTCTAGTATAATTAGAAAACATTAAGTACAAACAAAATATCCGGCTAACGAATCGCACTTTTACCACTAAACTATACTCGCTTCAATGCGATTATTGTATATAAATGGAACTTTTGTCCAACAAGGGAATCGAAATAGGATCATAAAAGAATCATAAAATTTATAGTGTTGACGTGTTTCGTAAGGGGATCTAATGGAATTAAGAAAAGAGGACCCATTGGATTTTTTTGATTTTGTTTTGCTAAAGATGTTTTGATGAGATACATCTCGATAAAACTACTGAAGCCATAACATAAAAATCCATTGTGCAAAAATCTTTAGTTCCATTCTGTTTTTTTTTTTTTTTAGATACTTTAAGGGAAAAAAAGAAAAAGAAATAATAAATGACATTCTTATGTTTGATCTTGTTTCAATAACAAGTTTTTTTTTTTTCAGATCCAATAAATCCTTTTTATCCAGAATTCATGGGAACCAAAAAAGGCCCGGTTAGGTACTAACTTGGCCGGCTTGAAAAAAACAAGTTTTTTTATTCTTTAAATTTATTCTATAATTATATATATATATATATATATATATAATATAATAGAATATGTTATATAATATATATAGAATTATATAATTAGAATATAGAGTTAAATAAAGAGAATATTGTTTATTGTTTAATAATTGAATAAATAGAATATTATTCTATAAACTACAAATAATAATATTATAATAAATTAGTATAATTCTAATATATTATAATAAATATATTAGAATATTATAATAGATTTATTATAATAATTTATACTAATTTTATTTTAAGAATATTTTAAATATTTTAATTAAACATATATTTATTATTTTATTATTTATATTATTTTTTACGTTTTGTATTATATTATTTTTTTAATTCTAAATTTTAATTATTAAATTAAATTCATTTTTTTATTGGAATTTTTGAATTTCAAAATCTGAAATTTCTATTAGAATTAGAATAGAGTTCGTTTTTTTTTTTTTTTTTTTTTTATAGATTCTTTATTAGTTATTAGTTAGATTATTTATTATATTATGAATGTGAAAAAACAAGTGCTTGAGAAAGTTCCATCCAATTAAATTTGACTATACTCAAATATGGCCTAGTAATACTGGATGTCAAAATAATATAACAACAACAACATTTATTGTATTATTGCACATTTCAAGATGGTTTCTTTTGACAAAGATGCATAAATTTTTTTCCAAATCCTTAATGAGATTCCTAATTGAAAATTATTGGCATGATTTCCTATTTTCAAAACTTTTTTGAAAAATAAAAGAAAAAAAAATTGTTTTCAGTTAAAATATATTCTGAAAAATAAAAAAAAAAATCAATTTTTTTAAAATAAAATAATAAAAATATCTTTCGAAATTTGTTTTCAGTTATGTGACCAGAAAAAAAGTCAAAATATATTATTGAAAATATAAACCAGAACATCTTTTCATATTTTGTTACTTGTTGTTCTATAAAATTAGAAAATAGGAAAAACATTATTATCATTTTATTAATGATAATAGGGCCAATAAAATAAATTATTCTTTACCATTTTCTTCAGAATTTTTATATATAATTTTCAAAAATAGTGATTCAAATAAGTTCTTTTTATTAATCACAATAATGATTCAGCCTTCTATAAATTTGTTAACTTAGTTTTATCATTGGGTTATATGCATACTTTCTCTTCATAATATTTACATACTTTTATTTTAATTTTTCCTCATCCCTTTCATATTTGGAATCATATTTATATTTCATATAAAAATAAAGCAACATTTACCAACAACAAGCTATGGTTTTATAACAAAAAGTAATTGAGGCCACTTAAATATGAAGTCTTGATGAGTTTGAATATGTGTGAATAAAAAATAAATAAAGGAGTTACGTATACTTCCAATCGCACCCCACTATGTATACTCAAATATGACTCAATGATACTAGATTTCAAAATATAATAACATCATTAACATTAATTGTACTCCTTGCAGTCCCAAATATAGGCACTACTATAGAAAATGCCTTTCATCACGGTTATTTTTCTTCATACATCACAGTTTCAAACCGTTATATATATGATCAGCGCATAAACAAAATAGTATCTAAACCTTGATGTATTATGTATTTATTATAACGATTCAAGTAGAACATTCATTATGTATTGAGGCTTGATGAGACCAAAATGTGCATAATGCTGACATAATATATATATATATATATATATATATCACTACAAAAAAAAACAGTTTTTTGCGGCGGAAAAATTCCTCGCAAAACAGACATTTTCCTCGCAAAACTTATTTGCGGCGGAATTTGCGACGGAAAACCTGCCGTCGCAAAAATCGCCCCGCAAACGATTTTCCGTCGCAAAAATACATTTTTCCTCGCAAATTCGGAAATTTGCGGGGAACAATTTTCCCTCGCAAAATCTGAAAATTTTGCGGGAAGAATGTTCCCTCAAAAATTTGAAATTTTTGCAAGGGAAACCATTTTCCCTCGCAAAATTTTAGAGTTTGCGAGGGAAAAATTTTCCTCGCAAATTACAATTAATTTTTTAAAAAATATAAAATCCAAAATTTGCGAAATTGCTTTTCCCTCGCAAATGATAATTTATTTTTTTAAAAAAAAAAATCGGGAAAAAAAAATTACATAAAATAAAAATTAGAAAAAAACTTGTATACCATAAAAATAAATTGTAACAATCATAAGAGTAAGAGTTTATATAGCAAAAACAAAATATTACAAATTACAATGTGGCAACCAAAATGAACTAAAAACAAAATATATTTTATTTATCAGGGCTATTCCACAGCAACCACTTAAATTAATACAAAAATATTATACAATATTGAATAATGTATCAAAAAAAAAGTGTGAACCTTTCTAGTCGGTGGCTTCCTTGATCGAAGTGAGACATGCAAATTATTGAACTAGGAAAACCGTTGGAAAGTTGTCAAAGTGATGCGGCTCTACTTACATTCACGAATTGGAATTACGCGGGGTGTACGAGAATTCAACAAGGGCCTTATGTTGGGCACTGAATATGAATAAGACAGTTTATGAATTACCAAAATTATGCACAACAATCGTGTCAAGAGTCAAATTACCAAAATTGCTCTCCAATTCCAACCCCAAATTCACCAACATTCGAATCCCCCCACACACAAAATATATGCTACTTTGCAAGAATCTTTTACACCCTCAATGGTTTATGAAAGCGGCTAAAAAACGAATCGAAACTTCTCACGATGGAACTTTTTCCACCAAGAAGGCACATCATACAATGAGTGTGATATCGCCCAAATCAAGACATAGCTTTAAATTACAAGTCATCTTCCTTATATAGGCTTCCAACTCCTAAGCCTTCTTCTAATGACTCCCACAACTACATAACTACCTTATAACTAACCTTACGGATGTTAATTACAAATTATACATCGAAATGAAGTCGAGATAATTGAAATGAAACATCATATCCTACGAGAACAAAATTTTAAACCATTGTCAAGATAGTGTTTGGGTGTCTACAAGACCAAGAAGAGTTCACGAAACGAGAATGCAAGGAAAATGAACTTTGTATAGATTAAAATCTGAAAACATTAAATTATTTATTAAATGGGAACGAACACGGGGCTTCTCAAACCATTTTTAGTTTTTTACACCACCGAGCAATAGTAAGTGTGAATTCGTTGAGTTGCTTCATTTTCGGTACTTTTAAAGTGATTAAAATCTTGTTCATCCTCCAAACGGGGGATGGTTATTTGTATATAATTTTATGGCATGTAACCAGCTACAATGTTATCAAAGTACAACACAAAAGACAATAATGCAACAAAAAACCAATGTGAAATTCTTAAGCAATTAGACTTCAATTGAGAAACACAGCTATCTTACCACCAGAAACCCAAAAGCAAGTCCTGTTCCTATAATAACTAAATGTGGGTAGTTTCCAAGGATGTCGATGGTGATAAATATTGCTTTGCCCACAAAATACAATCAATTGTGTTTATATATACAAGAGAAAGAACATGCACTATTGAAGAAAAAGGGAACCAAGGAAAAACAAAGAGCGTGAATTAAATTATACCATAGTGTAACTCTCCTCAAGAGAACGAATGGGTAAAGCCGCACAAAACGAGAACATATCAACAAGGAAACTAGAATTTTGGAAAATATCCATGACAAAAGGTTTTACCATTGCCAGGGCAAGTGGCATGCTTCCATTCCTTCACTTGACTACCTTGTAAACATTACAAACACTGGACAAAACCAAAAGATTGACATGTTACAAACAAATGTCACATAATTAGTGAGGGGTAGTCTATTGAGAAGCACAAGAAACAATTTGAAATTTTTTGGGTTAGTAGAATCATTTTGAACATATAACAAAAGAATCGTTGTTTATAATCACACATGGAGAGATTTTTCCTGTTATCCACAAGAACACGATAGAAGATCTAATGTCATCTATCATCTACCTTGCTCAATAATTTCGGTCTACCACCATCTCATGAAGTATATGGTACAGAATGGTCTTTTAAACATTTTTGCCAAATTTACCATTTGACTAGAATGCATACTTTGGTAATTTGTATCAAAAAATTGAACTTGTAAACTAGCGTCAATCTTTGAAAAGCTTGTACATTAATATTATCAAATATACGTACTTGAACGTGATTGTTGGTATAACAACAAAAGCTATCATAATAAACAATACGGCTTTGTATGTAGGAATTCTGAAATCCGGAAGAATCAAACTCATAATTTTCTTGAAAGAATTTACGGGATGACTAGATTATATGCACACCCTTATTCTATTACTCGGCTTCTTTGAAAGTGGGGTAATGGGTATTCAACAAGTTAATTTTGAAGCATATTGGAATAAATAGCAGGAAAATTCCCCTCTCAGAAAATACAAATCAAGACATCAGTATCTAGAGATGCAATATTCAAATCATTTCATAAAAATCTAAAAGGCCTTGAACAGGATGCCCCAATTCTTGTATAATTCTCAACATACAAGTTCATTATCGTGCCTACAATGTTAAATTATAACATTATGTAGTAACGACTTTTAAGTTCTCCGGTGAACATGAAAAATGAAATGAAGAGCTAGGTGAAAATAATGACATGTTACATATAAATGGTTTAAGCCCAAAAGGCATGTATATGTTATGGCATAATAGACATATAAATAAAATCATTCGTCGGTTTTATCCTTCCCGGCTGAACTTTTGGGTTAACCGAGTCTTTGGCAAATAATATAAACATAGTAAAAAAATGAAAGAGGGCTGTGAAGAAAAATTCCAAAAGATGCAGTGCATATAGAAGTAATCATCTATACCAACGAAAAGTAACTATATATGAAACTTAGTACAATGGACGGAAGTAATCATATACTTAAATAATAGAGCTCGAGATCAAAACCTTTGGGTCTCAAAACTGACCAAGTATATCATATAATGAAGGACAGTCTTCTTGGCAATAAGAGGCATCCAGTTTAGAAAGGGCATAGACTTTCCAAATTGCTTTGAACCCACCACTCAAGACTTTGAAGATCGGAATAGTAAAATAATAGTTGATCAAGGGCAAAGCATAGATGAAAAATCAAATTGAATATTACAATCTGGAAAATTAAGAATATAACTGGAGAAGCGATGTACCTACAAGAAAGATTAAAAAAGTGACAGGACATAAATAAGCATAAGACCCTCCGTAGGACCATTGACAACCGGCGAGATAAGTGTATTTGTGAAATAGCTGCATTCGAAACATTCAAAAGAAAATCAATGATGCTAGTGTAAAAATATATATGGAGAAGATAATTGAGAAGAATATAAATAAAAAGCAATTATATACAATCATAAAAAAGTATGATTTTACAGAGTAAGATATACAAAAGAAAGCACCCATATAAATTTTGGTTTCAAAATATCTAATCACGCATAAGAACGGTATCCCTAAAGTTCTTTACTCTTCGATTATGAATAGCAACCAGGATTATTACACTTATAAAGAAAATGAATCCAAAACTAGCGCGCTGAAAACTTAAATCTATGCCTATCTCTTGTCGCGGGGGGGCGGTGTGAATTATCAATTCATATTCTCGTTCTGCGGGAGGATTCTCTAAATCAACCGGGCAAAAAGATTTCGATACGGTTCATCGAGGGAGATACGGCGAAAAAAAAACACTAAGATTCTACACATACGGTCGTATCTTGTATATTTTTCTTGTGTGAATATAAAAATTAGGGATTGAAATGAACTGGAGCGAGACAGACGTTGGTTTCTAGTGTTCTCCATATCTTGAAGTCGTTCGTGGAATGCGGAGGAAGTGCCATTGCTTTGAGCGGAGAGAGTTTTCGAGGAAATCGAGGATGATGGCGAGGAGGATCGGCATTCCGCAGGTCTCTATCGAGTCTCGAATCTCGGCTATCGTCTCTTCTTCTCAACCACGGCCTTTGGTTACGTTTTCCGACGACCGAGGTCTCGTGGTGGTCGGCTGCACGGAGGTGACGGTGGAGGGTGACCGAAGTGGTTGATGGGACGATGGAGGTAGTGTAGGTGGAAAAAGATGATCCAAGGTCAGGACATGATTCGCGGGGCTGTGCGCTCTGCGTCTTTCCCTCTGCGTGTCTTTGCCTTTCTTGTTAGATCGATTAGGGTTTTTTTTCCTCCATTTTGCGAGGGAACCACGTTTTCCTCGCAAAAACCCCAATTTTGCGAGGGAAGTGTTCTTCCCTCGCAAAAATAGGGGTTTTTGCGAGGGAAAAGTTTTCCCTCGCAAATTGACTAAAATTTGCGACGGAATTTGCTTCCCTCGCAAATTCCGTCGCAAATATAAGATTTTCTAGTAGTGTATAACTGTCTCATGTAAACAATCTTTTTAGAAGAAATTCTTGATCTATAATATAAATCACTTAGTGAGTCATTAATAAACATTCTTTCGTAAACCCTATTAAAATTTGATTACCGAGAGAAGATTTGAAGTGTATTATAATATTTTTCTATACTCTAAAATATAAGAAAAGTTAGAAAAATAGTTCTTTTTCGAGATAAAATTAAATGAGTTAATCGGCCACCTCTCATTAATTCGATAAAGTAGTTAAATGTGACTTATAATATCAACCAAAAAAAATATATTTCACATTTCTAGATGATTTTTTAAACAATGACGTATAATTTTTTTTTTTTTTTTTTTTTTTTAAAAAAAAAACAGGTTCCTCGTGTGGCTCCTTGTTGGAAATTATGTTACCATCCCCTAACAAGAAAAGGATCATATTACGTGCAAGTAATGCTTTTTTTTTCGTAAAGGTATGAATTGCATGAGCAATATTTTGACAATACATGTCGCATCTACGTTCAATTATGCCAAAATAAAAAGTCTTAGACTTTTTCATCGAGAGAAAAAGCATGATAAATCACATATATATTTGAAAACCTAAAAGATAATTGAATGAATAGATACGCTTTTTTGTTTGAATTCTAAAAGTAAAAGCGGGGAGAAAAGAATATTGATAGATTTGTGAGGCTTATTTTACTTTGTCTCTTACTTCGATTTTCCAGACAAAGGAATAGATTTCTAACTCATAAGGAAGAGGTTCAATACTATGGGCGGGTTAACTTGAACCAGTGGCATATCAGATAGCCTTACCCCCAAAATTAAGCAGACTCTATAATGTATTTTATGTCTCACAATTAAAGAAGTACCAACCAAACCCTAAACATGTTATTGACGTACAAGATGACAATATATATGAGGTTGAGTCAAAACAAGTCAATGATCGACAAGAAAGTATGTAAGGGGTTATCCCTAAAGGAAGAAACTTGGGAAGTAGAAGAAGACATGTAGAAACGTTATCCGGAGTTTATGTTTTAAGATGTATAACAAATTTTGGGGACAAAATTTATTGTACGGAGGAAAAACGTAATATCCCAAATTTAATTCACCAAAATTCCTTGTATGTTTATTACATTACATATAATAAAATGGTGAATCTTGGTACATTTGAATGGTCCTCATTTGACTAAATAATCAAGAAGTTCTTATTTTTCCCAATGACAAGGGTCAAAGTCGGCCAAGAAGAAGAAATAAAATAATTAAGACATGTGTACCTTGCGTTCTTGGAAAAGACCTTTATGTGGCACCATGTGGAGGCCAACATATAATCTTTAACCGCGTGTCGTTTGGCGGGTCTCGGTAAATGATGTAATTATTCAATTAAATCCATATTCCTCCACTTATTTGATTAATTTTGGTGGGCAACCCGGAAAAAAAGTTTTATATATGGTCTCCTAAGAGCCATGTGACGCATAACGGGTAAGAATGAAGAAAGGGAGAAGGATTCTTCACCACAAGATAAATAAGAAGCCATTAAAATATAATTTATTAAAGGAGGTGGAATTAAAACAATTATTCAATTGAGATGGTAAAAGCCATATACTACTTTTCATTCCCTCATTAGATTCGACAAACTTAAGGAATCGGGTTTACGGCCATGTGATAAAAATTAAGCAATTAAATAATACTCCCTCGATCCTAATTATAAGACAACATTTGAGAGTTTGTTCTGGTCCTAATTATAGGACAACATTATATTTTTTTGTCAATTTCTTCCTAAAATACCCCTATTGATGTGGATGATAGATTATGTGAAATTAATAAGGTAATTGAAGTGCAAAATGTATATAAGGGCATTTTAGAAAAAATGAGTAAAATTAACTAATTTAACATCTATTCTTAATCCATCCAAAATCGGTTAAATATGTCCTATAATTAGGACCTGGAGGGAGTATTGTTTAAGGAGGTGGACACCAAATGACTTTCTAATTTAGCTAAGACTAATAGTAAGCCTCCAAAACCTCCCTTAACACTCCATAATTTCGGTCATTAATTTAAGGAGAGAGAAGAGGCCTAGTGCAAAAGAGGAGAAAGAGCAAGTTCCAACCATCAATCTAGGTAATACCTTGCCCTAAACCTTAATCTAAGCTTGGCTCTTCTATTTGAGGCTTCTTGTAGTCTCAAAATCTTTGTTAACATCTTGAATAGAAAGAGAGGAAGTGTGAAGAAGATGGGTGCCAAGCAAGGAACCATGGTCTTGGATTAGGTAAGTGATGAGTTTGATGATTATTGATCATATCATTGGTGCTGTTTGAGTTGTTCTTGTTACTTTGTAAATTTTGAGAACCATAATTTAATAAATAAAAAAGGAAATGGTTTCAAAATTTCGGAAAAATAGAGCCATCTCGGTTTTTAAATCAAACCATGACTAAGGGTGTGATTAAAGCTTGAACTTTGGTAGCTTCGGAATGGCAACTTGGAAAAATCAATTTTGTTCTTCTCCCTAGCATGTCATGTCCTGAATAGGACAAGAGGAAGCAATGATATTTTGTCTATTTTGATTCTTCCAATTTGTTTAAAATGAAAAATTATGTATGATAAGCTTAGGTAGTGATTTTGGAAGGTTTGAGATTGAATTGTGAAAACCCCTAACACTACCAATACTAGTGTCTTGGGAGGCAGTCGCCTTGTGATATGTTTTTGGATAAGTAAATGGTGTCCAATGGTTATAAAAGTTTTCAGAATTAAAGTAGACATAACAAGCTTTAATTTGATAGGTCATTTGTCTATTTTGGATATGTGTATATAGAGTTAGGAATTTTTAAAAATGGCCCTTGAATCTAGAAAGCAAATTTGGGTTGTGGCAGGTTTGTTTGATTTAATTTTAAATTGTACACGTGTGTATATGGAAGTATTTTTCCTTGACAATAGACTTAACAAGGGTTACATAGCCTTTGAAATAACCTTAATTATACATTTGTACAATGAGTTATGATTTTTCAAAGTTTGCATAAAAGTCTGTGAGAATTGGTCAAAAAGAGGCGAAAATGGAAAAATCAAGGGCAATGATAAATAGTTTGATTTTTAAGGGATAATATGAACTCTAGGAATTAATGTGGACCCTCTAATCTTGTGTTAAGTGTAGTATGAAGTTAGATCTTGAAGCCTTAGAATAAGTAGTAATCTGATGTCCACAATTATATTTCGATGGGAACCTACGTTTGCCCGAAATAATTAGAAGGACTTGGAGCCAGTCAACGATCGTAAAGAAGTTAGGTAGTAACTCTAATCTTACATACTTTGTATGGTTGTATATGTCTACTTGAATCATTATGTGAATGTCTCGGTGGTTAGAACTAGGTGTAAGACCTATTGGATAGTAGTCCTTGAAGGTGGAATATCACCTAGAGGGGTGAATAGGTGATTTCAAACAATTCTTTTGCAATGTGATGGATACGTAATGAAAGCAATAAAGACGTAAAAAGAAATGACACGAGGAGTTATCTTTGGTTCGGTCCAACTCTTTGACCTACGTCCAGTACCCAAACACTCTGGGATTTTTCACTATCTCACAATACAATTACACACTATGTAACTCAGAATGATCCTCTCTCTCTCTTGGACTCACTCCCCCTTACAAGTCGTAATCGTACACCCACACTCAAGACACCACTATCTTGAGATTTGAACGAATGTAAAAACAAATGATAGCACTCTCTCCACGAGAGTAAATAAATAATCAACACGAAGCTCAATAGTATCCGAAGATATAAATAGAACGAGAAAATTGATCGCTTTTCAAGCTTTGTACGTATCCGATTATTCATGTAGAGGAACTCAATCCTTCGAGTATTTGTAGTAGTTGGAGAATGACGACCGTTGTATGACTTGAATTTGTTCGTTTGAATATGTCCGTTGTGAGCATTTAACCATCTGCGCTTATTTCACCTTAATTGGATTTCGCGCGTTGTCTCTGTTTCCCGGAATCTTCGCTGCTTGAAAGCTCATAAATATTCAACCGTTGGTTAAACATCTGAAGATCACTCATGAAGACGATTAATAATATTACAATAAATACTGAATGATTTTAGGGTGATATATGCGGGTAATAAAGCTTCGAGGTTTTGTGTTTGCTGATATATCATACTCGGGTATCCATTCTTGTATACTTGAGTATTCTTACAGAAACACAAGACAGAAGATCGTTCTCCGTAAATACTCACGTATCCTAATTGCTATACTCGAGTATCTTAGTGGTTCTGTAATGTCTGATGTTTTCATCCTGACCATACTCGAGTATGCAAATGCCAATACTCGAGTATCACCCGTTCTTTGTTGAAAGAACCACACCGGTGATATTCGTTAGTAGTCAATACTTTCTAGAACTCAAATATACCTACTCGGGTATCTCACGGGCGGCAAAGGAAATATCATATTGGAAACTTACCATACTCGAGTATCACATACATTCATACTCGGGTATTTGTCGTACTGAGGAGATCAAGATTCTGTGATGAAGACCAATACTCGAGTATTCCAGAACCCATACTCGAGTATATATCAGAAAAACGACAGTTTCCATATCTGATGAATACTCGAGTAGCATTTAACTTGTACTCAAGTATTATATTAAAATCAGCATGTGATGGATGTCTGCTTGCTCAATACTCGAGTATTCTCAATCTGTACTCAAGTATTAATCTGTAAAACTTTAAACATATATATTAGTTCTGTAATACTCGAGTATACATGAAAGTATTGATCAAAACTTGATTCAGAATCTTAAATGCTTTTCAAGCCTTGTTATCATCAAAACCTTGAGAACTAACAATCCTTAAATGACTAACCTAGTTGCATTCAAGCTACTTGGGCACCTTTGTCGATTAAGAACCCGACGTATAAGAGGAATTATGGTAGTTCCCTAGTTTTAGTTGGGTGTCCCGATTGAGAACTTTGACGTACAGGAGGACTCTCGGTACATGCTAACTTGTTGAATGTATTGGTTAAGAACTCGACGTTCAGAAGGACTTTCGGTACATACCAATTCGTTGTATCTAGTGCTATGGTTATACGAAACGTATATGATAGTTTGGCTGCATATGATATGATTTTTGAATGCTATACATGTTGTTGTGGACTATTTATTTTTATAATTAACCATTGTATACTGTTTATACTTTGTTTATGAGATTAATTTGTTACTTTGGGAACTTTTGGGATTCCAGCCCTTGTTATTACCTGTGTAACGAACAGTGATGTAATACCCGGATAATTATTTATCTGGAATATTATATTTTAGTACATATTAACTATTGGAAATAGGTGAATATGTGGTCTTAAATAATAAGTTATAATTACCTTATTTTCTAAGGTAATTTCTATTGAAATTAGGGTGAATAAAAAGCTAAAATCCCTAAAATGCATTTATGAGGCATAAAATGGCACGAAAATATTATGATAAAAATCATATGGCAACAAATACTGACAAAAACTTAGGAAGTATGTTGTCTCTAATTTTAGGAATTTTTGGGATTATTTCCTTGAAAAATAGAGAAGCATAAATATAATATTATTAAAAGTACTTTTTGGCCCCATGATTTTTAATATTTTACATGGGACATAAAATACCAATGTCAATAAAATAGTTGTGAGATAATAATTAATCCTAATTATGAAAATTATCAACAATTAGTAAGTGGCTAATTAAGTAATTAGTGGCTAATTGTTTAGATTAAGATATAAGTAAATTAATTAGTAAATAATTAATTTAAGGGAGAAATTCGAAATAAATAATTAAATAAATAATAAAATATTAATAAAATATTTTATGCTTAGAAAAATAAATAAAAAATAAAAGAAAAAATAAATATCTAGATATTTTGAATAAAATAATAATATAATCGGTAAAGAGCCAACATGAGATATAAGAACATATAGAAATGAAATTCTACCTCAACATATAGAAATTTAGTCTTTTACCACCGGACCTTTTATGAACCAGTGAAATTCTATCTCGGATTGAGCGGTCTCGGAAGTCGTTTTCAAAACCAACAAATAGTAATTAGGAGTACCTGGGATAATTAAGATAAGGCGAGATAGTGCTAAAAGTGACTTATAGAAAATGCACCGTGTTTTTCAAACCAGGGATATGGTTACTTAGATCATATCATATTGCGAACCAGTGATTTTCTCAAGAAGTTCGGTTCTATCGGAAGTGATTTTCAGAATCGTTGGTGTCGTCCAAAAATCTTCGGCGATAACGGAATACCCTTAATGGGATCAAAAATATAATGAAACCCGAGTAGTTTTAAAGAGAAAGAATGGAACTACAAAACCTAGTTCCCGGATTTTGAGATTCGTCAAGATTACGTGATTCGGACACCGATCGGAACTTTATCGGTAAAGTCGGCAAAGATGACATCATCCTCTTCTAGAAGGATGACATAAGCTGGACATGTGGAAGGTCAAGATGGTGCCACATGGCGAAGTGCGATCCGACGGTTGAAATCCGATCTCGAAAACAATTGAAGAAATTCCCACCTTGTCCTCCTTTCTTCTATAAATAGCAAGCCCTCCTCTTCTCATTTCTTCACCCCTAAACCGCATTCTAGAGAGAATTTAGAGAGAAGGAAGAGCTCTCGGGGAGTTCTAGCAAAGCCGGGTAAGTTCTTCGGTCCTTAGTCTTAAGCTTCGGTGTTTTCTTTCGGTAGTTGTAGTAGGAATGTTGTTTTGATTTTTAATCTTCCAATATATTTTAGATATCATGTTTTTGGGTTAAATATGATATATATTTTGAAAATCATGTTGGGAAAAGAGTTCGCGAAATTTTGGAAGATTAGAGTCAAAACAAATAACGCGAAAATTCCGCCGATTAGGGAGTCGGGGGCAAAATGGTAATTTGTACCTAAAATGCCCGTTATGATGCTAAATGTTGATAAATATCATCATTTTAGGATATCTGAGATAAACGTACCGCTGTTTCACCCGCTGTCAAAAAGTACCGTTATACCACCGACGAAGGTACGTTCGCGTACTGTAACACTAACGCTGATGTTTATGTTATGCATGTATGTGCTATGTGTATTATGCGTGTATAGTTGTTATGTTGTATGCTGTACGTTCGCGTACTGTAACACTAACTCTGATGGTTATTGTATGCATATATGTATTTTCCTCGTCAATGCTTTGTATTTTCTCTCGTTATGCCTTAACCTTACATCTTACTGTATTGTTATTGCCGTCCATATCCGATTATGTCCAATGTCCGTTGTGCCTTAACCTTACATCCGATTGTATTGTTATTGCCGTGCATATCTGATCATGTACATTTCTCCTTGTGCCTTAACCTTACATCCGACTGTATTGTTATTGCCATATATATCTGATTATGTATACCCTACTTTGAACGTAGTAAGTGTCGTCAAAATTCCATGAATATCTGTAGTACTTATATGATGTATGTAAACATGAGATTAACCGTTACCTGGGGTCCGGTTCACTGGACCTCAGCTCTTAACATAGCGTCAGGATCAGGAGGAACGAGGACCGAGGACCGAGGAGAAAGGCAAGCAGGCCGCATAGAGATCCGGCTGAAGATGTTCCTCCGTTGTTATGCACTTTTGATAACTCTCGGTCGTTGTACCGCTTTTGTAATCAGCTAGACTTACGACATTTTAAATATATGTATTAGTCACTCAATCGCTCTGATGCTCTACTCTGATGAAAAAAAAAATATACTGCTTTTGAAAATGGGATGTTACAAGTGAACTGGACGCAACTCCTAGGGCAACGCGACGGATGTCGACAAATGGAGAGTTTGTAATTAATATGTACAAACTCTTTGGTGGTGGATTATGTTTCATGGAAATTTTGTATTTAAGTTAAGAGTTTGTAATTAATATGTACAAACTCTTTGGGTATATCTCAGTAAGGTAATCAAGAATTTTACATCGATAAATAACGCTATTTCGTTTTGTCCACCGAACCGCATGTAAATACTTTGATGTACATTGATATACGAGAGGTATTACATGGCCAATCCTCTGGTGACAAGTAGCCTGGTGATCTCATCAGGCTACTCGCAACTTTTTTTTTTTTTTTCATTTTGTCTTTTAAAATATTTTTAAAAAATACAACGGTTCTTAGAAAAATACCGTCATGAAATAAAATAAATAATGGTTCTTATACTGTTCATTCTTAACAACCGTCATAAAAGAACAACTGTCAATAGCGCTTACAAATTATCAACCTTAGACAAATTAATAACGATTATTAAAAGCCAACCGTTACCATTTATAAAATATAATGAAATGATTTGTAAATCTAATGGACATGACGACTCAATCATCCACAAAATCCTCTCTAAATAAATGTTTGAAAATTGAACTTCACTTCTTCATTTCCATTTCAACTTCTCATAGCCAACATCTTCACCAAACTTATGGACAAACACGAGAACTTTTGGCTCATCATCTTGAGACAAACCGAAAGGTGAACTCTCTCCACCAACAAGCATTGAAGGGCTCGTCTACAAGACCTACGACCTCCATTATATGGTCGAGGTTTACTTGCGAAAGCAAGGACGCATGAACCAAGTCAAAGGGACTTACTACTCTTGTTTTCTATTTGAACGAGAGAAGGTGAGAAAGTTATTAGAGAAGGAAGAACCTAATGATGTATTAGATTCTTAAAACATCTCCACAACTTTTTATTTTTAGTTTGTTTATAAAATTTATCTTTTTGGTTTTTATGTTGTTTGTAAACAAAGGTGGTTACATAATCAACCACCAATTTATTTATTTATTTATTTTTTAAAAAAGTGAAATACATAACGGTTATTAAGTAAAACCTATCACTTATTAGAATACCATGTAAAAAAGTGAATTACATAACCATTATTAACAAAGAACCGTATTAAACATAAACACATAAATAACAATTCTTTCAGACCAACCGTGTAAAGTCTTCGGCACAATAACTCAAAAAACCTTACTATTCCTCTTCCATTTGAATGTCTAAAACAAAATACACTTGACACTTGGTCCGCTTTGAAACAAAACCCACTAACATTTTTAACCCTACGACTCTTGTTGTCTTTTATGGTGTTGGGAGTTGTTTTCAGTCGAATCTCACCATAAAAGGTATTCATTGAACTTCTCAGCGATAGCGTGCTAGTGAATGCACTTGACCCTTGCCTCAGTGGTTGTTGCATGAGTTGTTTTCGTTCATGAGCCCTAGCCGATTAGGCTACCTTTGTGAAGTCATGACGCGATAAAGCATCCAAGACGGCTTTAATTGTTTTTGTGAAGTTATGTTTTCTTAGAAAACCCATTATTGTTCGATCAAAGGTTCCTTAAATTGCTTTTGTGAAGTTATGTTTTTTTTAGAAAACTCATTATTGCTCGATTGAAGGTTCCTTAAATTGCTTTTGTGAAGTTATATTTTCCGGAAGCTACGGTATTGCTCTAATTGAAGGTTATTTTCTGTTACAAGAAGTTGTCGGCCTATAGTTTTGATTCACGGTTCTGACTGCTATTTTTTTTTAAAAAAATCACTTTAAGAGATATGGATTCCTAAAAAAATACCTCATTTCTTGAAAGTATCCATATCTCCAGAAGTTACTTTGAAGAGATCAATAGGGATGTGATGAATAAACTAGTTCAGTCGTACCAAGACATGATAAAGCATTCAAGGTGACATTAAATTGCTTTTGTGAAGTTATGTTTTTTTTTTAAAACCCATTATTGCTCTGATCGAAGGTTCCTCTCCTTTTTTTTTTTTTTTTTTTTTTGGTATTGAGCAAGTGGCAATGTGGCACTAGGTTAAGAGCTCGAAATTCAACATTATGACCCGTCTTAGACTCTTCTATGTGATAATTTCTAAACTACTTGGTCTTGACTCTATCTTATGGAGTAGTACTTCCCACATCGAGTTGCCATGCAATATGGGATGGATCAAGATTTTCTAGGCTTTGTGGCTTGAACCAATCGCACTCTTGACCTATATATCTCAAAATATAAGTGTTCATCATCTATACCTTATGCTTCATCAACAATTAAGCCAGGAAAGCAATTGGTTAGTGAAAAAAAAATGTTTGTATATAGGAAAGACTACATGGGGTATGTGAACGCTTGAGCAAAGCAAGCGGTACTCTCAAAATATAAGTGTTAATCACCTATACCTTATGCCTCATCAGCAATTAAGCCAGGAAAGCAATTGTTTGGTAAAAAAATAAGAATATCCATATATAGGAAAGACTGCATGGGGTATGTGAACGCTTGAGCAAAGCAAGCGGTACCGCTTGCTTTGCTCAAGGGTTTGTCTTTCCAATAAGGATATTTGTAGGTTTTTTCCTCAATCCATTGCTTTCTAGGATTAATCCCTATTAAGAGACAAAATTTATAGGTAAACAGTTACATTATCACTTATATAGGTCAACCGTGGCTATTGATTAACCACACAAAGCCTGGAATGTCCTGATCTATCCCATATTGCGTAGAAACTTGATGTGAGAGGTATTGTTCTATTATATACAGTCTAGTCCAACTAACTCTGAAACTCTCATATGAAGAGTCTCACAACCATATATGACAAGTATTATATAACAACCGTCATGTATTGTAAAAGTTCACGCTTCTTATTTAGGAACTTTATTTATGTTAATTGAATAAATTATGGTTGTCAAAATGAGACCATTATGTATTATGTAAGCATTACCATATATTATGACAGTTGTTCACATGTGCATGTCAATTATTATCACAACAATGTGCATATCATGGTCTCACTAAGCCTCAATACATAATAGATGTTATCTTATAGCCGTTATAATAGGTCAAAAATAATTACAGTTAATAACCATAATTTATCTATGCGGAGAAAAATATAACGCCCGCATATATGACAGTTAATAACCGTAATGTATCGTGATTTCTGTAATAGTGTTCAATTCAATAAAAAACGCAAGAAGTTTAATTTTTCATTATTTTAGCGTTAAGTTATTTAATAAAGATCATGATTATTCATTAAATTTGTTGGTCAAACTAACTAGTTCAATATGATATCATGATTCATTAAAATGTGTAAAAATAATTTTAATTGTGTTCTATATCAACATTTGCTTTTGCCAATAGTTCTAGATATATCAAAATGAAATGAATATATCGAAAAACATATAATTTTTTATATTAGACATGAATTGTAAATGTTACTTTAAATTTATCTTTGTCCATCTTTTTTTCTTAGACTGATTATCACACAATATTAGCTTAATTTTTAATAATAAAATAAATATTTTTTATATATTTTACATCAAAGTCTAACAAAAAAAATTATAAACCTATATTTTGTGACTTTATAAATATAAACTTTTGAAGATGCTAAACATTTAATATTAATCATTGAAAATATCTTCTTGTTAACAATTTAACTTAAAATTTGGTTTGTGATAAAGTACAATGACGTTAAATAACCTACCACTTAGTAGAATAAAGCTTGTTGTTGTTGTTTATTAAAAATATCTCATGATTTTTAAAGGGAATAATTTTATTTTCAATTCAACGTTTTCCATGACCTTGTCAGTTTAAAATTATATCCGGCTCCTATCTATGTCATGTCAGTATCCACTTCATGTTGTGCTGAATGAGGCCTAAAAGCTCTTGGTGCGGATAAAAATATATAAATGTATGAATTAGATAGAATTAATTTATGAATTAGTAAATGTTTGTTGGTTTCCTAAAATACCCCATTTTATTATTATTATTATCAGCTGATATATTTATTGATGAAAACCCATTTAGTATATGTAATTAATATGATAACATTTTTATGGAAAAAAATATGATAGCATTACAAAAATTATAAATTTTGAATATGAAATGGATTGAGGTCTTACATATATAGGATTTCAACAAATCCCTCAACTAGCTCCTCATTTAAGACATGAGGGAATATTATTTTTCAAATTAAGAAATATTTTATAATTATATAATAATTGTAAAAAATTATTAACTAAAAATAAAGTGTAAGGCCTTGTGATTTTTATGAGGCTCATCTTGAGTTCAATATGGATATCTAAATTTTTGATTACTTTCTCTTGAAAAATATATTTATATTTATTGTATAATCATTAATCACTACATGCATCATGGTTAAAAAAGAGAGTAAAATACTCTAACCTCCTTTATTTTTTTGGCTTAATTACACAGACATCTAATCTATTTTGAAAATATACACTTAAGTCTAAATTATTAACTCTGTTAAGAATTTTTATTATTAATATTAATATTAAATTTTATTTTATTTACCAATTTATGCGTTATCATTACGAATCCCCTAGTTTTGGCTAATTTTTTTTAAAAGTAATTTAAGATTTTTTTTTCTTATTTTTTTTTTTAAAGTTTTGCTAATAATTATCTGTTGATTTTTTTTTTCATATAGACATAAATACTTAATTAATTTAATTAATGCAGACATAGAAAACTTAATGAAAAATATGATTAATTATTTTAATAGATGATACTTAAATTAACATGTTCATAAATTTTTGTGCAAAAATAGTGTTTAAAAAATTACAATTTTAAATAAATATAATTTATATAATATCTCAAATTTAAATTATTAATAACATTTGGTGAATACACATATTCCTTTTAAATATGTTTTCAACCATGGTGTCTTTGCAAAAAGAATATGTTTTTTTTTCCTTTAAATGAATACTAAATAAATAAGTTTCAATAAATATGATATAAATTTTAAATTTTATAATATAAGAAAAAGTAATGAGTTTTATAATATATTGGAAATTTTGAACACATATGTATTAATTTTTTTTTCTAGCTAATATAAAAGTTTATTCATTTGTTAAAAGAGAGGTATTTTGGTCACAAAAAATGTTTAATAGTCAAATTTAATGTTCAAATAACGGTTGGATGGATGTAAATATAATCTCAAATATATAAGGGAGGTTTTTGTACAATGCATTTTAATTTTGAAGGAGGTCTACATACGTTTTCAAAATATATGTGAGTTTTATGTAATTTTGATAAAGTAGAGGGATAGTCAATATATTTTACTCTAAAAAAAACCACTAAAATGATGAGAATGCCAGACAAAGATGGCTGCGAGTTCGAATCACACCAATGAGAAGACATTGTTGGTGGGAAATCTATAAATATCTCTATAACCTTAATTATTATGCAATAATCATAAAACATAAACTAAAATTGATTATAGTTGGATCCTGTCACGTCTTTTCTTTTAATGCTTTATTTTATGAAATAAGCTCCATCTTTGTTCATAGTCTATTCTTTCCCTTTTAGTTAAATTCGAACCTGAAAGTTGGTTGATTTGGCGGTTCACCAAAAAAAGATGGACTTGCAACATCAAATTATCCATCAAAAGATTTATTCTCTTGTTCATTGCTTTAACTTTTTTAATAAGCTATATTATTTTAGTGTTCTAATTGAAAAATAATATTTAGGATTACTGCTTACAAATCAATATTCAAATTTATTCCTTGAGTCTCTTAAACTAAATTGTTTAGTTATAAATATGTTTAACTATACTTTTTAATTTAAATATAATAACTGATTAATTGAGATTAGAAAGACAAAAGGGCCTCTTAGTTTGAATGCATAGTGCAAGGACTTCTTCTTCCCCCCCCCCCCTTAAGGTTTTATTTGGGGGCCAATTTCTTTTCCCTTTAAGTTGAATAAATTATCTTTTTTAAGTAAGTTAATGTTAATAATAAAAAAATAGTTATAGAAATAAATAATGAATTAAAAAATTTACTTAATCTGATTTAATTGGAATGATGTATCTTTAATATATAAATTTAAGTGATTATTTTTGTTGTTGAGAATTTAATGTTTCTATACGTCCCATTTGTTTACCAGCTATAAATTATATCATATATTTAAGATCGAATTATTACTATTTTAGTATCAACAAAAATTCATTACTTATAAGTTATATGCACTCATTTATGACCTTTGCAACATTACCAGAGAGTTCTCTTTATTTCAAAATTTTTATTAAGTCAATATTAAATTAAATAATTTTTTTGGCCAATAGAATTAAATAGTTTAATTTAAATCATATGTGATGCATGTCACATATAAAGAAGTGACAATTCAAGATTTGAAATCACAACAATAATTGTATATATTTTGTCCTCAAACATTAAAAAGAATACGAATAAAAATGAATAAACCACATAAAGAATCATTTAACCATTTTTGCATAACTATTATTAAAATTAAAATTAATTGATGTGAATATATACAAATACAGGAGGTCTGAAAAATAAATTGCACTGCTCATAACTCATCAACAATACAACTTTTCATAACTTTTTATATTATATAGAAATGGATATAGAAATAAGCCTCAATAAAATATGTGCATCATTTGACATTTCATCTAATTTGATTGTTCAAATATAATATTTAATTATTATTTTTATATTAACTAAAATTAGATACAAAATAATATCAACACTCTAAATATCAATTTACATAAAAAATATTTAATTAAAAATTATAATAAAATATCATATAAACTATGTAAATCAATTTTTAATGAGACATGAGGAGTATATTTTATTCACATCAAATATTAAAGTATCAGATAATAAAGAATACACTTCTCTCAATTAAGTTTGAAAAATATAGTAGAGTCAGCAATCAAATCCCTAAATATTTGTTCGGGCCTTGTAATTATAGCCAAATTGATACCAAATGCCTCCTTTAAGATTTTCTTAAGCGTAAAGTTATAAGTTTGAACCTTCTACAAATAATATAATAACGGGTACGTGAGTTATGATTAAAAAACAAAAAACAAAACCCCTTAATATTTGGTTAAAAGATGAAAGTTCATAGAATTCACACTAATATAAAATTCAGGTATGAAAATTACTAATATAAAATGATCATTCAAATCAAATTAATTTAGACAACCAACACATGACATAAGCAAATACCGACATATATGATTAATAATGCATAATTATATTATTGTGGATGATATACTTGTTGGAAAAGAAGAGGTGGTTAATGGTCTTATGGGTTAGGTTGCATATTAGGCGTTGGTGATGAGCAGCGTTGCGTGTATACCGCATAAAAATTCATGTTACATCATGTCAATCTCTAACCATATCATTTAATTACAAAACATTCAAAAGAGTACAAAAATTTCTACAACATCAATTTCTATATCAATTCATTAATATGGTTGCAAAAATGTCATTTTTGATAGCGTTAAGGACAAAAATATATATGTACTATTTTTTTTAGTGTCATCAAAGACTCAAGTATTTTTTAGTCTTTAATCAACATCTTTGAAATATTTTTTTCAAGATCCTATATTTCAAGTACTAACTTGTACTAATTTTTTAACAAAAAAATAAAATAAAAATAAATTTAACGGTCAAAAAGTATTTTTACATTTTTAAAAAAAATAATTGGTGTTAGACGCTCTTTTAAACAAACCACATGTATTTTTACACCTTAAAAGCTACATCATCATTCAGTTAGTAAAAAAAGTCAAATTTAACGGTCAAACAATATTTTTACACCTAATTTGTAACCCATAATTACATTTACACCTAAAAAAATACTTGATGTTGAGCGTTCCTCCGAAAAAAACATATATATAATTTTGCCCCTTAACCCTTTTTTATAATAAAACGTTTATCCCGTGACTCACCAAAGCTAAAACATATCTCTAGACTAAAAAAACATATGTCAAGAATGAGATTTGAATTCACCAATAGATTATTCAATTTTTATTAACACATAGTAAAAGTCCTTTTTTAAAAGTTAGTGGAGCTTTCTCATCACACGTTTGAGTTGTATCCTACAAAGTACTAGTTGTTGTTATTGGATTTATTATATTTATATTAAGAATCGAGCCGTTGTACCTTCCATAAAGTTATTAAACCATAACCACAAAAAATATAAGAGATTTTATGTCCAAAACTATATATCTTTCATAGATACAAACTAGAGGGAAAAAAAAAACCATTAACCTTGCCTTAACAAACGTTAAGTATAATATCAAAATACCAAAATGTCCATCACCTCAAAATGTCCTTTTTCTCTTTTAATGATAGTGTTATTTTTTGTCCAGTTTTGTAAATTTATGAGCATTTTTCCACCCCTAAAAAATATATAGTGTTAGATACACTATTAGTAAAAATTTATGGGTATTTTTACACTTTGGCCTCTATTATTTTTTAAAGATCTTCATGCACTCATGTGTATAAAGTAAGTATATTAAGGATTCGCATAACTGTACATTTTCTAGTGCATCGTCTAACTGTACTTTAATTTCATCATGGGACCCTTAGATGATTTAAAATTAGAAATTTTCTGTTTTATTATTTACCTATATTAAGACTGATGCAAAAATTCAATAAAATTATAAAGCGGGATATTATGATTAATAATCTATTTAAAAATATAATTTCAAATAAAGTATAATGACGTCATGTGATTTATGTAACCGACTCGATCTAGTGAGATAATGTTTTATTGTTTGTTGTTATTGTATATATTAATAATATATAAGATTGTATTTTTGAAATATAGGCTTCATTTTCTTTATCCCATAAATATAAAACCTCCTTAAATTGAGTAAGAAGTTAAATTTCAGGATTCTGGTCAGTATAATCTTTTTGACTTTTAGAGCAACTCTTTACACTTTATACATATATACATGCATAAATATACATATTTTATATTTATAATACTCTCAATTGATTTGTTTTTATTTTATATAATTTTATTTATCATGCTAATGCTATGTAATTATTAGAAAAAAATTCTAGCATTAATTGCAGATATAACATTGTATTGTTTATAAATTTTACATTATACTTCCTTTAGCTTTTAGTTTTTTTGATATTTATACGTGCTTTAGTTTTAAATATAAAGTCATTTTCAACTATTTCATCATGATAAATAAAAGTTTGCTACATCGTTAAAATTGTCTAAAAGTTATTTTGAATACTATTTGATTATACATTATATTTTAGGTTAAAGTGTATGTTTGGTCTATTATATTTGCATCAAGTTTTATTTTTATCCTTTAAGTTTAAAAAATGCATTATTAATCCTTAAATTTTGACACAGTTAGCCTGACCTAATGGAAAATGTTGACTCATCGAGTCTCATTATTTTAATCCTATAGTTGGTTGCCATATCAACTCAATTTTTTTAACAAATTCATATTTTTAATAACAATAATAATAATAAACTCCTAATTTTTAAACAAATGCTTTCCCTTCTTCGTCAGAAACCCTACTTCTGTTGTCACAAAGCCTTCTTCCTCCATAGATGAAATTGGTTAGTTCTCAAATGAATATGGGATCGGAATTGGGATTACAATCGCAATGGTTAGTTTCAAGATGAGAATAAATATGGGATTGTACAAAAGGAAGGAAAATTCAAAGGTTATGGTGCGGCATCCTCTTGCACCCTAAGTTGAAAGCCATTGAAAATTCATGAAGGAAGAAAGCTTTGGCGGAAGGGTTTTCAATGGGGAAGAAAAAGCAGATGAAAATATTAATTAAAATGTTATTATGTGAGTTTTTTTAGCAAACATTAGGTGAGTTATTAATATTAATATTAATATAAGTTGAGTTGATGTGGTAGCCATCTAGAATTAAAATAATTTGATTTCATGAGTCATCATTTTCTATTAAATGATATTAACGGTGTTAAGACTGAAGAACTAAAAATACACTTTTTAAACTTAAAGGACTAAAATAAAACTTAATGTAAACATGTTACGAACCTGTATAATAAGACCCATATTCAATATATGGCCCAACAAGGAATATTCTATAGATCAGGATCTATCTATAACGAAGGAGGATCCTATCTTATCTATAATCCAGGAAGATCTTCATCTAGATCTGTAACATCCCATTTTGAAACGCATAAATTTTTTTTTTTTTTTTTTTGCCATCAGAGTAGAGCAATAGAGCGAAAGAGTGATCAGTTCATAGCCAAAACATCAACCATTGTGTAATATTGTATAGATTACAATAGTCCTAAGGTTTAGAAATGAAATAGCGGAATGACGAATAACAAATGAATAACGAAAACTATAAGATAGAAATAGTCTTGACCGCACGTCTATTCCGGCACTTGCCTCGATCCCCGAACCGTGGTCCTCCCGACCACTGAAAGCTACAAATGAGATTCAATTCACCATATTGAATCTCGGAATAACTAACCTCATACCCAAACAATACAATATACGACAACGAGATATTTCTAGAGCTAATACCACAAGATATCATAAGCATACAAACGATGCATGATCATTATGCCGACAAACATAAGCACAAAGCAATATGTAAAGCCCCATAAGGTAAACAATAACACTGCACTATTCACCGGTGCCACGATAATTACTCGTGTCCTCGCGCTAGGAAAACAAAACGGTGTTACCAAAACTATAACCCGTATAACCGTCTCGTATAACGGTCTACGAACATATCATTGACATATAAGTATTTAAGATGTACAAGATTAGTGTTACAAGACGCGTCCGTACCTTCGTTGGCAACGTTAGGTACTACCGGCGAAGACGTACTTTCACGGAAGAACGTGAACTTCAAACGGTTCGTCGGGCAACAGAACGGCGAATCGAGATTCTGATATCCTATAAGAATAATATCACCTTTATTAGTGATTTGACACTATAACGGCTTTTTAGGTAAAAATTACCATTTTGCCCTTCTACCCCTAATCGGCGGAATTTCACCAAAGACTTCGTTACTCTAGCAAATTTTCTTCCCGAAATTTTGCCGAACTTCGACGCAACTATGATTTTCGAAAATAATGACTAAAATAGCCCTCCCATATGATACCCAAATCATACTTGAAATTTAAAGGCTATTCTAACAAATTCTACCCTTACTTTTAAAAAGAACTGCTAAAGTTCCAACTTTTCGGCGACTCGACCCCTACTATGTTTTTACCTCTTTAGGCATATTTTTCAATGCAATGAGGCCTAAAAACAAGCATAGGAATCTTATCACCTACTTCCTAAATCTAACTAACAATTCTACTAACTACCGAACTAAAGACTTAAAAGCTAAAGGCCAAAAGACTTACCCGTTGAAGAATTCTCGAGAGCTTTTCCCCGAGCTTATCTCTCTACTTTCTCTCTCAAGAAATTCGGTCAAGACAAGAAAGAAATGGTGTGAGGATTTCTCAAGGAGCATGCCTCCTATTTATAGACTTTGGTTAAGGCTTTGTTTGGAATTCCAAATTGTAAAGAACCCATTAATGCAACTTGAACACAAAGTCACAAACTCCACCTCACCCCCTTGGTCGACATCTTTGGGCTGTTTGGCAGCCAAGGATTGGCCAAGAAGTGATGACTCACCTCACTTTATGGCCGGTCCGGCCGTATTTCTCGATCGGTACCCGATTCGCGTAATTTCGGAGAAATCTCAAAATTCTAGATTTAGAACTTTGAAGACCTTCTCTTTCTCATCAATAATATTTATTATAACTTGAATTTTGACTTTAGACAAGGTTCCAACCGTCCCGAAGTTTCTCGAAAAACGTGTCCGTACGCGTCCGTGTCGAAATCGGTTCCGAATCATCAAGCTCTAGATAATAATTCACTGATTCCAAATGTATTTTTATAAATATAAACTCATCCCTAGATGTTGAGTTATAATTTATTTCCTTATTTTCCCAAAATGTGACTAGCGGATTTTCCCTATTTCGTCTTATTAGGACAATGTGCTTCGGTCTCTCGGAATTGACTTCCTAAGAGGTCACTTGAAGGTAAAAACTCACTGATCAATATTTTACCTTGACTTTGGAATTCCTATTCCTGGTTCCCTAGATAGGATCTGTTTCCTAAATATAAGATTACTATTCATGCTTTTTAATTATATTATATAATAATCAAAAATTTGCAAAATATCAAGATATCAAATTTTGCTTCTTATTCTCAAATTCTTTGGCCAATTTTCGGCAGCCTTCTTCTTCTTTTTTTTTTTTGTAAATGTTTTTCAAGAATTAATTAATTACTTAATTCAATTTTTATTAAAAATTCTACAAAATTCCCTAATTGGTCCATTCTTGTATTTAGGTTTAAAAATACCTAAACTCAACTATTTTTCTCAAAACTTTCCAATTTAATTAGTAAATACATTTTATTAATATTCAACTAATTTCCACTAATTTTAGAGCTTCACATAATTATTACGAAATTTCCTTTGCTTATGCTTAAGTAATTAGCTATTAATTACTTAATTACTCTTTTAACCATAGTTGGTATTTTTCTTAATTAGAATGCTTCATTACCTTCATATTCTTGTATTAACATTAGCATTTCCATGCCTCTTGCATTGTTTCATAATTACAAGGGTATTTTGGTCATTTTTTTACTTTATGAGCATCCTTTCTCATTTTCCCAAGTTTGTAATTTATTTAATTACTGTAATTAGAGATAATATACTCTCTTAATTCAACTGGTCATTTTATTGACTTTTAGGATTTTTCATGAATTTTCTAAGTTAATTACCCTTTGCGGGGGCATTTTGGTCATTTTGGCACTTTGACCCTTAAACTCCCTAATTTCTTGCAGAAATTCTACCTAGAAAATAGACTATAATTACCCAAGAATGGAGATTGCAATTTCACTTATCGAAATATCCAACTTTTATTTATAATATTCCGGATAAATATCCGGTATTACATTTCTCCCCCTTACACAAAATTTCGCCCTCGAAATTTAATCTATACTAACTAAACTTCGGGCCATAAACTCGGGTACTTCTCCTTCATGTCACTCTCGGTCTCCCAAGTTGCCTCGCTCGGTGTCAAACCCTTCCGCACCACCTTCACTATCGGTATAGTTTTAGTCCTAAGCCGTTTCTCCCGGCGTTCGAGAATTCGCTCCGGCTCGACTACAAAGGTGTTACCATGCCGTACTTCAACATTATCGTACTTTATGACATGATCTCGATCTGGTAGGTACTTCTTCGGTTGTGACACGTGAAAAACATCATGGAGATTACTCGGGTTCGGGGTAACGCTAGTTGATATGCAACAGGTCCTCGCTCGGCTAATACTTCAATTGGTCCAACGTAACGCGGACTAAGCTTCTTTCTCTTCAGTGTTCTGCCGACACCTGTTACTGGAGATAACTTCAGAAACACATGGTCTCCGACTTCAAACTTCAACGGTCTTCTCCTCTTATCTGCATAGCTCTTCTCGTTCCGTGCGCAAAGGAGTCTCTTCTTGATCGGTGCGATCTGCTCGTAGGTCTCGCTCAAGCATGTCTCGGCCCAAGTAATCGCTTCTCGGACGAATCCGTCCGGACAATGGTGATTGACACTTCCGCCCATACAATGCCTCGAACGGGGCCATTTGTATACTAGCATGATAACCGTTGTTATATGCAAACTCGCTAGCGAAAGATGTTGATCCCAACTTCCTTTGAAATCTAGGGCACATGCTCGCAAAGATATCCTCCAAATAATTGTATGGTCCTTTCGTTGACCGTCTGTTTGTGGGTGATAAGCCGAACGAACTTCAGCTTGGTCCCCATACCTTCATGTAATGATTGCCGAAACGGATTTGAACCGCGTATCCCGGTCGAGACAATGCTCGTAGGAACACCATGTAATCTTACTATCTCTTTGATATAAATCCCCGCCAATCGTTCGGAGAATAGTGGATACTTGATGGGAATGAAGTGTCTTGACTTGGTTAGTCCGTCAACAACTACCCAAATTGTATCATGGTTTCTGATTTTGGGTAGACCTACCACAAAATCCATGGTTATGTTCTCCCACTTCCATTCTGGCAACTCTAGTCCTTGAAGAAGACCAGGTGGTCGTCGGTGTTCAATCTTTACTTTACGACAGTCAAGCATTTGGCCACGTATTCTGCTACGTCTTTCTTCATCCCGGCCACCAAAACTCGGATTTCATACTGCGGTACATCTTGACCATGCCTGGATGTAGAGTGTACTTACTCTTATGAGCCTCATCCATTATTGTCCGCTTTAATTCATCAATTGGCGGTATGTAGATTCGTCGCTTATACCCGACCAAACCACTAAGTGATAGGTCATAGTCTTGGGTCTCACCTCGAGTGATCTTCTCACGTATCTCTTTTGCCCAATCATCTTGTTTCTGCGCTTTCTCCACTTCATCTCTCGATCATACTCCCTTGACTCGCAAGAAGTGTAGCAAGATAGGCATCACCGTGCGTGCGACCCATGCAGATTTGGTTGGTTAGATTGGGTCTCGAAATCTTCCAGCGGTTGCTCTCTGTATCATCATGTGTGATACCCGCACTGTCTTTCTACTAAGAGCATCAAGCAACAACGTTTGCTTTACCCGGATGGTACTTGATCTCCAGGTGTAGTCTTTAATCAACTCCATCCAACGACGTTGTCTCATATTGAGTTCTCGTTGATCGAACAAGTATTTCGACTCTTGTGGTCACAAAACACTTCTACGCTTACACCGTATGCGGTAATGCCTCCATATCTTCAAAGCGAACACGATAGCCGCCACTCTAGATCGTGTGTAGGATAATTTAACTCGTGGGGTTTCAGGACGAGAGGCATAAGCCACCACTCGCCCAATTGCATTAGGACACAACCCAATCCTTGCCCACCGGCATCACCGTAGACTACATAAGTCTCATCGGGATCTGCGGATAATCAATACTTTTAGTGCTGTAGTCAACCTCTCCCTCGCTTTTGAAAGCTCTCCTCACGCATCTCCCCATACAAAGGGTTGATTCTTCCTCGTAAGCTTTGTCAATGGTAGGGCAAGACGCGAGAAATCCCGTATAAATCTGCGGTAGTATCCCGCCGACCAAGAAAACTACGGATCTCCGTCACGCTCTCTCGGCCGTTTCCGACCCGTAACCGTTCCACCTTGCTTGGATCAACTGCAACTCCGCCGCTAGATATAACATGGCCCGTAAATTTCACTTCCGGCCAAAATTCACATTTGCTCAGCTTAGCATAAAGTTGTTTTTCCCTGAGTATGCCTAACACCTTTCGCAGATGTTCTTCGTGCTCTTCTTTGTTCTTAGAATATATCAAAATGTCGTCGATAAACACCACCACAAATTGGTCTAGGTGTTGTCGGAAGATACGGTTCATGTAATCCATGAATACCGCAGTGCATTTGTCAATCCGAAGGGCATCACAAGGAATTCATAATGCCCATATCCGGTTCTCGAAAGCCGTCTTGGGAACATCGCCATCTTTAACTCGCAACTGATGGTATCCCGAACGCAAATCAATCTTGGAAAAGACAGTGGAACCAGATAACTGATCCAAAAGATCATCAATCCGGGGAAGTGGGTACTTGTTTTTTACAGTTACTTTGTTGAGCTCGCGGTAATCGATGCAGAGTCGGAAACTTCCATCTTTCTTCTTTACAAAAAGTACTGGGGCTCCCCACGGTGAAACGCTAGGTCGAATGAACCCTTCTTCAAAAGCTCTTCCAACTGCTTCTTCAACTCCTGCATCTCGTTAGGAGCCATTCGATACGGCGCCTTTGATATTGATCCTGAACCAGGCATCAAATCAATGTTGAACTCCACTTCTCGGATAGGAGGTAACTCGGTGAGATCCTCTCGGAAATACATCGAAAATTCATTCACCACGGGGATGTCCCGGAGTGAAAGGTTAGCTTCGCTTTGACGAAAAAGAATACCATGAAAGCATGACATCCTTGCTTCACGCACCGATCGCCTTCAGTAGCGGAGAGAAAGTTCAGCTCACTTCAACCTTGTCTCCGGCAAATGATATCTCCTTTTGCCACGCCGATCATCGCACCGTTGGCCGTTAACCGCCCAGCCCGAATATGACGTCAATGCCGTGAAGAGGTAGACGGATGAGATCCACTTTAGAAACTCGTCCATCCACGTTAGCGGTACAATTCATACATGCATCGAGGCTAAAGACTTTACACCCAACAAACAGTGTAGCTACAACAAGATCAAATGGTAATCTACGGCATGCAATCCTAAACGACTTGCACAATCATAGGAAATAAACGAGTGACTAGCACTCGAGTCATACAATGCTTCCAATAGATTTCCATTGAGATAGATGGTACCTTGAACCATCGCTGGGACTTCTCGGCCTCTCGTGTTTGTCAATGCAAAGATCCGGCCAGCGTTCGAGGTCTCGCCTCTGCGGTCCTCTCGGGCAATCCCGCTAATGTGTCCGGGCTTCGACATCCGAAGCGACTTGTTTCCCATCACAGCTTGGCTCCCCGGATGGTACTTTTTACATTTCGACACGTCCGGGATCCCGTCTGTTTGAAACTATTTTGTTGGTAGGGCTTCTTGTTCCCGCTTCGGTTGTCATTCCAAGGCGTTTTCCTCTTCGCGAGGAACCTCCGCGGTTTGATCCACCGCGATTTGCGTTGTTACCTTCCCGGCCTCGAGTCTTGCGCAGTTCCTTTAAGTTGCGCTCCGTCATTCTCAGGATTCTACCGCTTGGGCCATTCTTGGAAATTGCCGAGATACTAACCTTACCTTTATATCGTACTTCAATCCGGTTAATAGCCGGTTAGCCTTCCACTCTCATTCTTGTAGACTTTTAGGTATGATGAATACCTTGACAGGGTTGGTAAAACGGGCGAAGTAGTCGTCAAATGACTCTTCACTCCTTGCTTGATCTGCGAATTCTTCCTCTTTAATTACCTCGTTGATGGAGGAAAGTACTGTTCGTTGAATTGTTCGAGGAACATTTCCCAAGTAATGGACTAGGCGGGTTGTGGAAACACTTTTCCACCACCCGTGGGCATCTCCCTCAAGCCGGTATATTGCTAGCCGGGCCATCCGATTTCCGGGCACTCCATGACTTCAAAAATCTTCTCAAGACTCAAAAGCCAATCCTCGCCTAGCTCACTCTTTCCTCGGAAACCGGTGGTTTCAATTTGCGGAACTGGTTTACCCAATTTTCCGTCGTTCTCTCTATTTGTTCATGCCTGGGTTGTGATTGGGATCTCTCGGACCGCCAGGCTCTTCAAAATTTTCATCATCTTCATTGTCATCATACCCTTCGTCGTCATCATTGTTATTATCTTCATTTTCTCGTTCATCCTCGCGTTGTCGTGCGTCTAATTGCCTTTGTGCCTCCCGGTCTTGTTGGTTTTGTCTTGCCGTAAGAGCATCAATCGAACTCTTTGTTCTTGCGAGTTCTACGCATTTCTTCAATTTCTTCACGTCCGGGTTGATTTGGTTCATCGTTTCGTTCATCCCGAGGTCGTCTCGCCTCTTCCCCTACCTCGGCCTCGACCACGGCCTCGGCCTCTTCCTCTTGGTGCACCAAAGACCTCTCAAGTTGGCCATGTTTTAAATTCTTTTTCCTTTAAACAATTATGAAAGAATATATAAATATTAAAAGTGACAAAACAATTTGCACACCAAACATATATTCACATATATTCATTCATAAAGTTTATACATATCGATCGATCTAATACTAATACAAGTCATACTGTACAATCTCCTTATTCAAACGTATTTACAATATTCAAAGGTACTTGGAGATACAAACTAAACTCCCTAGTTTCTACAATCCACAAACTTCCTTGTACCGACGTTCTTCCTCTACATGTAAAGGCGAACCAAGCTCTTCGGTAGCGAAGGTGTATGCTAACACTTAAGATAGGTCCGTCATCTAATAGTTCATTACGATCCTTGCCCAAAAGCGGGTATAGGGAAAGAAGTACAATGTGGTCCTAACCCAATCTGCGGGTGAATGTCCCCTATTATTGGCTTGGTAGTTTGAGATTAGGGTTAAAAACACAAGATATTTTCCTTGGGTGGTGCTAGCGAGATCCGTAGCTTCAATGAGAAAGTTTTCCAACAAAACGACTAACGTGTCATTATCATTCGGGACATAGTAGAAATTTTCTGTTCAGTTCAAATGCCTCATCTTCAAGAAGTTGAATGTCGGGGTAGTCAAAGTTATCATCAACTCGAGGAATGGGTAGGGCTTCCGGATCGCTTGTCCTCAATCTCCGGTCGTTCGTGTTGAGATTAGGAGAATCGGAGTTCGAGTCCTCGTAGCGGGCGATAGGAGGGTTCGGCTCACCGTAATAGTGACTAGGAGTTGTGGGGTCCGTACACTCGTGGTTTGGATCCAAAGGAAACTGTTCATAGTGATCTCGTACTCCCGGGGTATAATAGGTTCAGCATGGTTTTCAATCTCGGGCTCATCCGGTTGTGCGTTGTAGGAATCTACCTCTTCTTTGATGGAATCTCCTTCCGTAGTCAGTGGGGATGGGGTATTTGAGGGTTCGGGTACTGACGGAGGAATGGATCTCCGGGCGGACGCCTCCGTAATCCGTGATAATTGTAGAATGGCTCTAAGACGGGCTCTTCGTCCCCTGTTCATCTCTACACATTACACCAATGGCCTTATCGGTACTCATTTTCAAAAATGTGCTCATAATTAAAAGGCTTAAGAACCTAACTCGTTATCCGAACAGAATGGCCGGGTAAGTGTCTACCATGGGGGCCTCACCGGATTAGCAAGTGACTTATGGCACACCCACGTAGACTAGCCTTGCCTTCGGCACCAAACTGCCCGTGGTAACATAGTTAAATACTTGCCAGAATTTCATGCTCTGATACCAAAAATGTAACATCCCATTTTGAAACGCATAAATTTTTTTTTATTTTTTTTTTCCATCAGAGTAGAGCAATAGAGCGAAAGAGTGATCGTTCATAGCCAAAACATCAACCATTGTGTAATATTGTATAGATTACAATAGTCCTAAGGTTTAGAAATGAAATAGCGGAATGACAGAATAACGAGAATAACAAAACTATAAGATAGAAATAGTCTTCACCGCACGTCTATTCCGGCACTTGCCTCGATCCCCGAACCGTGGTCCTCCCGACCACGAAGCTACAAATGAGATTCAATTCACCATATTGAATCTCGGGTAACGGTTAACCTCATACCCAAACAATACAATATACGGAACAACGAGATATTTCTAGAGCTAATACCACAAGATATCATAAGCATACAAACGATGCATGATCATTATGCCGACAAACATAAGCACAAAGTAATATGTAAAGCCCCATAAGGTAAACAATAACGGCCGCACTATTCACCAAGTGCCACGATAATTACTCGTGTCCTCGCCGCTAGGAAAACAAAACGGTGTTACCAAAACTATAACCCGTATAACCTGCTCGTATAACGGTCTACGAACATATCATTGACATATAAGTATTTAAGATGTACAAGATTAGTGTTACAAGACGCGTCCGTACCTTCGTTGGCAACGTTAGGTACTACCGGCGGAAGACGTACTTTCACGGAAGAACGTGAACTTCAAACAATGGTTCGTCGGGCGGCGAATTCGGCGAATCGTAGATTCTGATATCCTATAAGAATAATATCACCTTTATTAGTGATTTGACACTATAACGGCTTTTTAGGTAAAAATTACCATTTTGCCCTTCTACCCCTAATCGGCGGAATTTCACCAAAGACATCGTTACTCTAGCAAATTTTCTTCCCGAAATTTTGCCGAACTTCGACGCAACTATGATTTTCGAAAATAATGACTAAAATAGCCCTCCCATATGATACCCAAATCATACTTGAAATTTAAAGGCTATTCTAACAAATTCTACCCTTACTTTTAAAAAGAACGCTAAAGTTCCAACTTTTCGGCGACTCGACCCCTACTATGTTTTTACCTCTTTAGGCATATTTTTCAATGCAATGAGGCCTAAAAACAAGCATAGGAATCTTATCACCTACTTCCTAAATCTAACTAACAATTCTACTAACTACCGAACTAAAGACTTAAAAGCTAAAGGCCAAAAGACTTACCCGTTGAAGAATTCTCGCAGAGCTTTTCCCCGCAGCTTATCTCTCTACTTTCTCTCTCAAGAAATTCGGTCAAGACAAGAAAGAAATGGTGTGAGGATTTCTCAAGGAGCATGCCTCCTATTTATGACTTTGGTTAAGGCTTTGTTTGGAATTCCAAATTGTAAAGAACCCATTAATGCAACTTGAACACAAAGTCACAAACTCCACCTCACCCCCCTTGGTCGACATCTTTGGGCTGTTTGGCAGCCAAGGATTGGCCAAGAAGTGATGACTCACCTCACTTTATGGCCACCCAGTAGTATTTCTCGATCGGTACCCGATTCGCGTAATTTCGGAGAAATCTCAAAATTCTAGATTTAGAACTTTGAAGACCTTCTCTTTCTCATCAATAATATTTATTATAACTTGAATTTTGACTTTAGACAAGGTTCCAACCGTCCCGAAGTTTCTCGAAAACGTGTCCGTACGCGTCCGGTGTCGAAATCGGTTCCGAATCATCAAGCTCTAGATAATAATTCACTGATTCCAAATGTATTTTTATAAATATAAACTCATCCCTAGATGTTGAGTTATAATTTATTTCCTTATTTTCCCAAAATGTGACTAGCAAGCAAAGATTTTCCCTATTTCGTCTTATTAGGACAATGTGCTACGGGTCTCGGAATTGACTTCCCAAGAGGTCACTTGAAGGTAAAAACTCACCGATCAATATTTTACCTTGACTTTGGAATTCCTATTCCTGGTTCCCTAGATAGGATCTGTTTCCTAAATATAAGATTACTATTCATGCTTTTTAATTATATTATATAATAATCAAAAATTTGCAAAATATCAAGATATCAAATTTTGCTTCTTATTCTCAAATTCTTTGGCCAATTTTCGGCAGCCTTCTTCTTCTTTTTTTTTTGTAAATGTTTTTCAAGAATTAATTAATTACTTAATTCAATTTTTATTAAAAATTCTACAAAATTCCCTAATTGGTCCATTCTTGTATTTAGGTTTAAAAATACCTAAACTCAACTATTTTTCTCAAAACTTTCCAATTTAATTAGTAAATACATTTTATTAATATTCAACTAATTTCCACTAATTTTAGAGCTTCACATAATTATTACCGAAATTTCCTTTGCTTATGCTTAAGTAATTAGCTATTAATTACTTAATTACTCTTTTAACCATAGTTGGTATTTTTCTTAATTAGAATGCTTCATTACCTTCATATTCTTGTATTAACATTAGCATTTCCATGCCTCTTGCATTGTTTCATAATTACAAGGGTATTTTGGTCATTTTTTTACTTTATGAGCATCCTTTCTCATTTTCCCAAGTTTGTAATTTATTTAATTACTGTAATTAGAGATAATATACTCTCTTAATTCAACTGGTCATTTTACCGACTTTTAGGATTTTTCATGAATTTTCTAAGTTAATTACCCTTTGCGGGGCATTTTGGTCATTTTGGCACTTTGACCCTTAAACTCCCTAATTTCTTGCAGAAATTCTACCTAGAAAATAGACTATAATTACCCAAGAATGGAGATTGCAATTTCACTTATCAGAAATATCCAACTTTTATTTATAATATTCCAGATAAATATCCGGGTATTACAAGATCTGACAGTTACGATATTTGGGCCATGGATCACATAGGACTCCTATCAACCTAAGGTACACTCTATATAAATACAGAAGTCAAACCCTAAGGTACAAAAGATTCTAAGCTCTCTCTGGCTATTCACAATTCAGCCGTCACAGAGCACACACACCACCCCTTGGCTAAACGCCTATTAGTGTGTCGAACTACGTGGACTTTGATCCCTCTACAGGGTACGTAGGCCCTAGGCATTGTTCCTAGGTCAAGTCCGATTCAATCAATATCAAACAGGTTAGTCCATTAAGGCTGCCAGATCTTGTTCTTGAACAGAACATTGGCGCCGTCCGTGGGGAACCGTAAATTTCGATTCCCGCGACCAAAGATGGTCAATACCAGAAGCAGCAGTCAGATGCCTTTGCATGGGCAATTCCTAAAAATCTGCAGCAGCAAAATCAAGAACTGTAGCAGCCTGTGAAGAGATTTAGAGAAACAATGGTTGTTTGAACAACGACTTTGGTTTTGAGCTGCTTTACATGGGTTTCCTTTTAACTCTCTATGTCTCCACATGACGAGAAGATAGTTGGAAGGATCACCAGGAAGAACTCAGAGAAGTCTTTGATGGCCTTAATAAAAAACTACCAAACCTAGAGGATGTAATACCCTGAAAATATTATGATAAATATCATATGGCAACAAATACTGACAAAAAATTGGGAAGTATGTTGTCTCTAATTTTTGGGATTATTTCCTTGAAAAATAGAGAAGCATAAATATAATATTATTAAAAGCACTTTTTGGCCCCATGATTTTTAATATTTTACATGGGATATAAAATACCAATGTCGTAAAATAGTTGTGAGATAATAATTAATCCTAATTATGAAAATTATGAACAATTAGTAAGTGGCTAATTAAGTAATTAGTAGCTAATTGTTTAGATTATGATATAAGTAAATTAATTAGTAAATAATTAATTTAAGGGGAGAAATTCGAAATTATTAATTAAATAAATAAATAATAATTAATAAAATAATAATAAAATATTTTATGCTTAGAAAAATAAATAAAAGAAAAAAGAAATAAATAATAAATATCTAGATATTTTGATTAAAATAATAATATAATCGGTAAAGAGCCAACATGAGAAATGAGAACGGATAGAAATTAAATCCTACCTCCAAATATAGAAACGAAGTCATTAACATCTCGCACTTTTTATAAACAAGTGGAATTTTATCCTCGGAGCGAGCGGTCTCGAAGTCATTTCGAAACCAACGGTGTAATTGGGAGTACCGGATAATAAGGAAAGGGCGAGATAGTGCTAAAAGTGACTTATAGAAAACGGACCGTGTTTTTCAAACCAGGAATTAGGTTACTTAGATCGATCATATTACGAACCGGTGATTTTCTCGCAAGAAGTTTGGAACTTTCGGAAGTGATTTTCGTAATCGTGACGTACTGTCTCGAAAATGTTCAACGAAAAACGGAATACCGTTAATAGGATCAAAAATTTAGTTAACCTAGGTATTCTTAAAGAGAAAGAATAGAGCTTCAGTGCCTTGATCCCGGATTTTTGAGTTTTGTCAAGATTACGCGATTAGGACACCGATCAGGGAACTTTATCGGTAAGTCAGCAAGATGACATCATCTTCTTCTAGAAGGATGACATAGGCAAGACATGTGTAAGGCCAAGATGGAGCCACGTGGCGAAGTGCGATCCAACGGCCGAAATCCAGTCTGATAAAGTAATGAATAGTGTCACTTTTTCTTCTATAAATAGAAGCCTTCCCTCTTCATTTCTCACACCCCAAAACCAAAATAGAGAGAGGTTTTATAGAGAAGGAGGAGCCCTGAGAAGTTCTAGCCGGACCACGGTAAGTTCTTCGGTCTGGTCTTTAGTTTCGGTAGTTCTTTCGATAGATATAGTAGGAATGCTAGATTTATCTTTAATTTTTTAAGATAGTCTAGATATCATATTTAGGGGTAAATATGATATATATTTCGAAAATATGATGATGGAAAAGATCTGTCAAAATTCGGAGAGATAGAGCGAAAACAAATGAAGCTCCGCAAAATTCCGTCGATTAGGGGTTCGGGGGCAAAATGGTAATTTGTACCTAAAATGCCCGTTATACTTGCTAGAAGTTGATAAATGTTATCCTTATAGGATATCTAAGATAATCGGACCGTTGTTGTCTTTTGCCGTCGACTGCTCCACCCATTGTCAAAAAGTATCGTTTACCATCAACGAAGGTACGTTCGCGTACTGTAACACTAACTCTGATATTTACTGTATACTTATATGTGATAGACGACTATACGAGTGAATTGTATAGATAACTTTACATGCGATGTGTATTGTTAACATAGATAACTTTACATGCGATGTGTACTGTTAGCATAGATAACTTTACACGTGAAGTGTACTTTGTTATATTAATCATGCATCTGCTATATACTTATGTTTTGATTAATGCTGTGATTGTTTTCCATATCTTTTTATATAAATATGAGGTTAACCGTTACTCCGAGGTCCGATGTGCATTTGGACCTCGGCTTCTAAAATAGCTTCGGGGTCGGGAGGACGAGAGCCGAAGATAAGTGGCAAGCGACGCTTAGAGTCTCGGCCGGAGAATTTCTTTTGTTGCCACAGCATGGGTGTTGCTAGAGAGACACTTCTGTTGTTATTTACCTTAAAAATTCTCGGTCACTGGACCGCTTCTGTAATTAGCCAGACTTACGGCATTTTGAATATAATTATCAGTTACTAAATCGCTCCAATGCTCTACTCTGATGAAAAAAAATATACTGCTTTTGAAAATGGGATGTTACAGAGGATCTTGTTCGGCAACTTCAAATCCTCCTATCATCGTGCCAGGAGCCGTCGGTACAGCAGCCTCCGGGCCCACCGCGCAACAATAGCCACTGGACAGAGGATGAGATCTAGGAATTGATATAGCTGCGGGTTCAATACCCGTTTGAGAATCCCAAACGAGCAAATCGAGATAGCCGAGGTTGTTTGTAAGCCGAGGCTGATTCAATGCCAAAGGAGTTATTTTCACGACTCGATGATACAGGGAGGTCAATAATAGGATCACACTACTTTATGTTTGTCTTTGCTATATCTGCTTTGTGTTTGTCTTTTCTATATCATTCACATTAGAAAGAGTTAGCGGATTACTAGAACCCTCCAAATATATAGCTAGCAATAGCGTCTGATCTCGTTGAACTATTATTTGGTCTATGAGAATTGTTTTGAGGCAGGGAAAATGAGCAAATCGAGATAGCCGAGTTGTTGTTAAGCCGAGGCTGATTCAACGCCTATGGCTTCCCGACTCCATCACGATAGTCGAGGTTGATGATACGCCGAGATGAGGAGGTGCCGAGGTACGCTGAGATTGTTAGATGCCGAGATTCAGAGAATGCTGGGATATACTCTAAGTGCATGTCGAGATATACTCTCGGCTGGGATTTGTATTTCCCTTCTCCGGATCTAATTGTTTTGAGGCAAGGCAAACGAGCAAATGGAGATAGCTAATACTCCGGAAAAGCCAAGGCTGAGAATATTTGGGAGAGATGTTTATCCTTTCTTCTACACAAGCTGAGGATTGATGAAGGCCATTTATTTGGAAATTCTTGCGACTTCAAAGATGCATCGTTATGAAAACTCTACTGACTTATGAGTAGATACTAAGAACTCCGTCAAGCATTTATTGAGCAAAAGCGTTATGCTATAGTAACTGCCTAAGCTACATCCAGACGAGTATCACCCTCTATCTCATATATGCTCAATCTTTGCTTATTATCAATTATCTATTAACATGTATGAATTCATGGTAAAGAAACCAGTCTTCAAAAATCATGTCCAAGCTAAGCATATATGAATTCATGGTAAAGAAACCAGTTTTCGAAAATCATGTCCAAGCTATACATGTAGGAATCCGAGGTACATAAACTCGTTTCCGAAAATCATGTCGGAGTTAAACATGTAAGAATCCGAGATACATAAACTTGTTTCCGAAAATCATGTCGGAGCTAAACATGTAGGAATCCGAGGTACATAAACCCGTTTCCGAAAATCGTGTCGGAGCTAAACATGTAGGAATCCGAGATACATAAACCCGTTTCTAAAAATCATGTCCGAGTTAAACATGTAGGAATATGAAGTATACAAACCCGTTTTCATGAATCATGTTGCAACGGCTATGCCGCCAAGACTATTTAAGATTCCAATCAGAATCATTTATGACGGCTACGACCGCCAAGTCTATTTAAAGTCCTTTATGGGATTATCCGCACGGCAAGGCCGCCAAGTTTATCTTAAATTCCTGTAAAGGAAAAAAAGGATGACCCGTTTTAATTGAATCTAGTTGAAATCCGGATCCGTGCAAAGTTTCGAAGGGACCCGATTACACCGAATGCGGTTAAAATTCGGGCTCCGTATGAATTTTTGAAGGCCTTGTGGAGATCCCGGTTTTAAACTGAATCTAATAAAATCTGGGATCCGCGTAAAGTTTTGAAGTCGGGCCCGATTAACTAAATCTAGTTAATGTTCGGGATCTACGTAAAGTTTTGAAGTCGGACCCGGTTAATTGAATCTAGTTAACGTTCGGGATCCACGTAAAGTTTTGAAGTCGGGCCGGGTTAACTGAATCTAGTTAACGTTTGGGATCTGCGTAAAGTTTTGAAGTCGGACCCGGTTAAATGAATCTAGTTAACGTTCGGGATCCGCGTAAAGTTTTGAAGTCAGGCCCGGTTAACTGAATCTAGTTAACGTTCGGGATCCGCGTAAAGTTTTGAAGGCAGACCTGGTTACACTGAATCTAGTTAAAATTCGGGTTCCGTGGAAATAACGGTTAGAACGTGGCTCCTTGGGAACAAACACGTTTCCTCTGGAGCACGGTAAAACCGAGATAAAGGTTAAAACGTATTCCTTCGGAATGCGGTAAAGCCGAGATAAAGGTTAAAACATATGAATATTATGCACAATATATTTTTAACTCTGGCCTAGTCATCAAATGGAACCTGGTTACACCGCATCTCTGTCAAGCCAATTTCTCTCACTGGTTTGTGGCTAGTATGAACGGTTAGTTTCTCGAAACTTCATTTTGATTCCTAACCTATCTTATTGTAAATATCATCTACTTGTTATGGCACATCCAATTCGCCAAAGCATCTGATGGTATAAACCCGTGAAAAGTTTTGCAGGAAGCAAAAAGAAGTCGGACCCCGGTTACACTTAATACAGTTAAAATCAGGGCTCCGTGTTAAGCTTTGCGGGTTAAAAACCGAGTTCCGCGTGGAGTCCATCCTACGAAAGGGAACGAAGGCGGAACCTGGTTAAACTGATCACAGTTAGATCCGAGTTCCACGTAAAAACAAATCAAGGGTTACGACACCCGTAATGGAAGAAAGGGTTAGGACACCCATAATGGAAAAAAGGGTTATGACACCCATAATGGAAAAAAGGTTACGACACCCATAATGGAATCTCGGGTTATGACACCCCTCTCGAATAAACAAATTACGGGTTACGACACCCATCATGGATAAACAAATTCAGGAAAAAATTTACGGAGGAGCCCACCTCCAAAAGAAAAAGAAGAAGGACCCCGGTTACACTTAATGCAGTTAAAATCTGGGCTCCAAGTAAAGAACGGTTAAATCCGCATTTCCATGATCAGTTTGGAACCTGGTAACGCCGAAAGAATGGTTAAATATGCATTTCCATGATCAGTTTGGAACCCGGTAACACCGAAAGAACAGTTAAATCCGCGCTCCTTGATTGGACCCCAGACACACTAAAAATTATCCAGTTAACTCTGCGCTCAATTGGACCCCGGATAAACTGAAGATTATTCAGTTGACTCCGCACTCCTTAATTGGACCCCAGATAAACTGAACATCATACAGTTGACTCCGCGCTCCTTAATTGGACCCCGGATTAATTGACAGTTATCCAGTTCAATCCGCGCTCCTTAATTGGACCCTGGGTTAACTAAAGATTATCACCAAGGCCTGTGAGCCCAGGTCCCACATTACGTGAAGCTACTGTTATCAACCTTCGCTATTTTGATGCATCGAAAATTTGCTCCTAGATAAGGAGGTGAATTGTCATCCGGACCCTGATCAGGTCAAAATGTTTAAGTGTTGTGTTTCTACACCACGGCTGAACATGTGATAGTTTTCCCTTATTCTGGTTATGATCTCGGACAACGGAACCGGAACGCAGTAGCGCGGTTACATTGAAAACCCCTACCCTTACACCCGATTTTTGACATCGGAAGAGTACTTTAGCAGCTTCTGCATAATACCTTTTTGACCTTGGCCCGGTCGTTGAATAAAACTCTGAACACATGTTTGAGTTCATATAATCAACTTTTTGTTGAAATGAAGACTAAACTCGGACATCAGATCCGGGTTAAAAAGTCAATACATCCCGGCAGCCAAGAGCCTTTGACTACTAGGCTGGGGGCGACAAGACAAGCATGGCACTGTAAAGTCATCGGCACGATATAAGCAAATACAAAACTCCTCTTCGGATAATTCGATTGGGGAATTCGGTGTTGCGGAAATAAACTCAAAATCCCGGATGATTGAGGAAGAAGGATCCCAACGATCATGAAAAGAAATAGACAAAGTTTCAAAGCTCATTAACCTGGACTACATGTCCTGGGGGCAATTCAATCGAAATACAAGTAAATCCGGTTCGTTGAAACTCGGATAAAACTTTATCAAAATCAAACAAGTTTGTAACAAATGGATAGATATCCGGTTCAATAACAGATCCACCCCTTGTCGCCCCCCGAGCCCTTGACGCCAGTGGGGCAACTACTATACAGTTGTGAATGGTGTAAGAAGAACTAACGGAAGGCCTCACGGGGTTATTTGAATTTTCAAATGCTATCCCGGTCGCTTGAACGTTTCTAGTGAAAAAGCAGGTTCACCATCAACCGAGATTGAGGCAAGCAAAAACAAAGGACATTGGAAAGACAAATAGATTCTGCCTTGGGAAAAACCTATCGCCTAAACAAGCAAATCGGTAGCAGAATATGAATGAATCCGAATTCGTCAAGATGATGGCAATCGCAGCGGGAACCCCGGCCTTGAAACCAAGCAAATTCCTGCATAGTACCTCAGATTTTTGAGACACTACCTCGAATCTTTGAGCAGCAGACTACTACCTTGGATCTTTGAGTAAATGACTTCGGTCGCCAGGGCCATAATGACCCAACCCGGCAATGCGCGATAGACATGCGAAAGGGTAAGGTAAGCGGAAGTCTAGCCCGGATAACCTGCTTGGGGGAATATTCTATGGATCAGGATCTATCTATAATGAAGGAGGATCCTATCTTATCTATAATCCAGGAAGATCTTCATCTAGATCTGACAGTTACGATACTTGGGCCATGGATCACATAGGGCCCCTATCAACCTAAGATACACTCTATAAATACAAAGGTCAAACCCTAAGGTACAAAAGATTCTAAGCTCTCTCTGGCTATTTACAATTCAGCCGTCACAGAGCACACACACTACCCCTTGGCTAAACGCCTATTGGTGTGTCGAACTACGTGAACTTTGATCCCTCTACAGGGTACGTAGGCCCTAGGCATTGTTCCTAGATCAAGTCCAATTTAATCAATATTGTAATACCCGGATTCTAGCAAATCTGGAATTTTTGAGATAAAGGAAAATTAATGAGTATTTTAATGAAGTAAATTCATAAGTTAAAACTATTATAGAAAATTGTTATAATTGGTGAGTAAATTTTCAAAAAATTTCCAGGAAAATCGATGAACAGAATGACTAAAAATGATATAATGGTGATAAAAACAAATCAAAAATATTATGATAAATACTTTAAAGATCATGAAAAATTATGAGAAAAATATGGAAGTGTTATCCCTAATTATGAGAATTTAATAAATTATTTCAGAGGAAATAACATGAAGAAAAGTTTAAAAAGCATTTCGAACCATAAAGAACTTTGATGGGGTAAACATTTTTAATATTTTACATATGATATAAAATGACAATATCAGTATAGAAGTTTGAAAGATAACAATATACTGTAAATTAGTAAAGATAAATATATGAAGAAACCTGATCCTAAAAAGATCACTAAACGAAGAAATTAGGTCTGATTAAGCCCTAACGAAGGCAGGGGTAAAACGAGAATTTTTGGTAAAAAATATTATATTTTTAAAAAATGGAAAAAATTATGGAAAAATAATTAAAGCTGAATTTTAAAATTTAGAGGTCGAAATTCTTAATATTTTTAATTAAAAAGAATTATTTAAATAATTAAAATGATAATTAGAATAAAATAGTAATATAATGCGGTGAGTTAAACATAGGCGGGCCCAGGAAAGTTAGAAATAAATTCTACAGTAAACCAGAGGTAAAAGTCTTTTCAGACTGATCAAATTAAGTACAAGTGAAATTCTACACGAAGAAAGAATTTACCAGACGCCGATTCCGCAACCGAAAACCCTAATTCCTAATAAGACGAAAAGCGATCGATATAGAGTAGAGCCGGATAGGCAAAGTGAGAACCTATAGAAACAATTGCGTGTTTTCAAACACGGATTAAGTTAGGCAACCACCGGACGTTTTACGATTCAAAATTATTGTCCGTCTGCAAGTTGGTTCTATCTAAGCGATTTCCGTAATCGGACGCGTTTGTCCGAATATCTTCCGACGCACCGGAAAATACCTGGATATGATCAAAAAGAGTATCAAAATAGATAATATGAAAGAGGATGAAAAGATCTCCAAAGTTACATGCCCGGATTTTTGAGTTTCTCAAATCGCGAAACGGACACCGATCGGTAGCTTTATCGGGCGGAGGCCATAAAGCAAGAGCTATCATGGATGACAACTCATCCATTGACTTTAGGGCTCTTAGATGTCGATCTTGACCATGGATGGCCAAGAGTGTTTTGTCCTCAAAAATGCGATCCAACGGCCTAATCCGATCTCAAGACTTTTGTGGAAATTCCCACCTTGTCCCTATTTTTCCCTATAAATAGCAAGCCCTTTTGCTCTCATTCTTCACACCAAATCCGAATCCTAGAGAGGTTCTAGAGAGAGAAGCTCGGAAAAATTCTCGCCTTAGCTCCGAGTAAGTTCTTCTTGTCCTTAGTTTTTAGTTTCCGTAGTTCTTTCTTGTAGTTATAGTAGAACCGTTGTTTGATCTAGGAAGTTTCGAATATATTCCTATACTTGTTTTTATGCCTCATTGCATTGAAAGATTCCCGACGAGGTAAAAACATAGTGGGGATAATTTTGAAATGGAATACGGTCAAAGTAACGAAGTTACGCGAAATTCCGCCAATTAGGGGTAGTAAGGGCAAAATGGTCTTTTTCACCTAAAATGCCCGTTATGCTGCCAAATATTCATAAGTGTGTTATTATTCTGATTAGAATCCTTCGACGTCGAACCGCCGAAATTCCATCGTTCACCGTTTGACGCCGGTTGACTGAGCCGCCGTTTCATTGTTTTACGTACGGCCGTCAAAAAGTACCGTTTTTTTAGCCGGAAGAGCCGGATATCTCGCAACTAAGGTACGGACGCGCATCGTAACCCTAACTCTATGCTGCTTATATACTTTTGCGTTATAGATACGTTCATAGACGAGGTTCTGTTGAGAATCGTCGAGATACTTACTGCTTTACCCACGATTATAGTATTGGTAATGCCGTTTGAGTTATTCCTAGCGCGAGGACACGTTGGAGGCGTGACACCGGATGTGTGCGAACTAGTCGAGAGAGACTTTACATACCGCTTTGTGCTTATGTTCTGTCCATGTTATTGATCATACATCTCGTCGTTTGCTTTTGTGATGATATCTTTTGTATTGAAATGAATATCTATTGTACGTATACTTTGTTTTATTTGAGCATAAGGTTAACCGTTACCTAAGATCCATATGTGGAATGGATCTCGCTTGTAGCATCGTGTCCGGAGGACCAATCTTAGGCGATCGAGGCAAGCAACCGAAGTAGTTCGGGACGTGTCTACAATATCTATCGTTATCCTTAGTTCAGTAACCTTTAAGAATTCTCGGATGACGTAATCCAATACAATTACACTATGGTCCATATTTTTTAATGTAATGTAAATTACTTACTCGCCCGATGCTCTACTCGACTACACTGCTTGAAATATTTGGAAACGTTTTAAAAAAAAAAATATTCCGCCGTTTTCAAATGGGATGTTACAAATATCAAACAGGCTAGTCCATTAAGGCTGGCCAGATCCTGTTCTTGAACAGAACAAAACATAAAATACTAAACGTACATTTTAGCTTATATTTTAAAAGCATATAATCTTTATCCATTAATTGGAAATTCACATGAACAGCGTTTGTGAAATAACGAAATTTTAGATCCATAAAACTCTTTTAGAAAATAAATTATACAAAACAAATTCAGAGGTACTGTATAATTGATTTGGTTTTTGGAAAAAGAGCCACAATGTTTTTTAAATTTTCAAAATTATTATTTAATTTTTATCATTTTTACTTTTTGTTCCAAATAACCCCGTTAAATGTTTCTCATTGACCGTGATATATATAATTAAAATTGGGGATTTTTTATTTTTTATTTTGGGGGAGGATAGAACAATTAAACATAGTCCAAATTACCTAAGATCAATGTTCCAATTTTTTTTAATGATTTCAGGTGCCAAAAAAAGTTTTTTAATGACTTTATTATAATTATACCATCTTTTGTACTACCTCCGGTATTTACACTATAAAAATGCTTCTTATAATTAACCCTAGTAATCCAAAAAATATTGAAGGAGGAGCACTAGTGGTTCAGGGGCAGCCCCGAATTTCTTTTTTAAAGGAAATTTTTAAATGCATTAAAAAAACAAAAGAATATAAACAAGAAAAAAAAGAATATCAAAAAAATATTCATGAAATCAAGTGAATACTGATGATGTAATAAGAGATACAATTATTTTACAAACCTGTCATTTAGAAAAGTAAGGTTAAGTGTTGTTACTTGTTAGAAATGTAGCTACATAAATTACAATGAAGGATTGGACTCAATAGTTCAAGTACATATATTTTAATAGTAAAAATATATTACAATAAAAATAATTACAATGTCATTCTTGTAGGCCTTATTTTTTGGAATTCCATCATAATTGATTTATTATCAATGATATCAAATACATCTTTTTTAATATAAGGCACTCAACAATCATTCAACCATTCATCCTCAATCCTAAGTTACGAAATGCAGATATTGATGTATTAATGGTGGACACTTAATTTAAGGGTGGGCAATCATTCAAACATGTATTAATTTTATAATTAAAAAAAATCCCAAATTCAAGGTGCCTCAACTCACAACGTGGGTCTACCCATGATTAGAACCGGAGGAAGTATCTATTTATAAGAAATAAATTATAGTGGATGCACCTATTGTACTATATGTTCAACATTTAAAGGTCCGACACTCTCACCAAAAGAGAGGGGGGTTCGATTTTTGCGAATCTCATGACACTTGAGGAGGTATCTTCGAATTCAAGGCCCACACAACTTATTACAGATGGAATTTCACTTCAAATTTCCGACGGAAATACCGATGAATTACCGTTATTTATTTACACACATTTATAATAATAAAAAATAAATATTATATTACTATAAATAAATATAATATTTAAAATATTATTTATATATATATATATATATATATATATATATATATTTTTCTATAATATATATTTAATATTTTTATCTTCTTATATCATTTAAATATTTATTATTAATATAATGTATATTTAATATATTATATTAAATATTAATTTTTTTATTTAAGTATTTATATTTCTATTTTTATATATTATTTTTATTATTTTTATTTTATTATATTTTATAAATTATTAAAATATAATAATAAAAAATTATAAATTATACTGATAAAAATTCCATTGATAATTTGTTACAAAAATTAGCAATGAAATTCCGTTGGTATTCCATCGATAATTACCCGTAGGCAATTCTGTCGGAAAATTTATTCTCCAACGGAATTTACGGACGGAATTTTCTGTCAGTAATTTTTCCGACGGATGTTCAGTCTGTAATCCCTTAAATATAATTGTGGGTAAGCTCAACTCCCTTCTTAATTTTTTTTTCAAAAATAAATAGTTACAGTGGATGTATTGGAAGTAAAATCTCTATTTGACTTTATGGAAAAAAAAATCATGAAATTGTTGATAGAGGTAATATCTCACTTAGAGAAAATCATAAAAATATCAAATATCAAATTTTTATAATTACTACCACAGAATCACACATATGATGGTTATTATCAACTAAATATGTCGGTTCTGAATTGTCATATATAAAGGTGCTATATATGCTCATCTCAAATAAATAACAGTTTCGAATAGTAATGTATTTTGGCGCATACATAACAGTTTTTCGTTAATAACGATAATATATTTGCATTTTTGTTTATTATATATTGTTATTTTTTATTATTTGTTTTTATTTAGTTTTCCTGTTACTCTTTATTATATAAGGCATAAAATAATCATTGATAATAACAAGATAATAATATTAAACAAAGAATTATATTTATTGTATTCAAAATTCAATACATTATAGATAAATATCACACAATTTAAAAGAAATTAATCACTTAAACACTCTCACAATAGAACATTATTTTATAATTTTTTGAATTCTAAAAGAAAATCTATTAATAAAAAATTTCACAATATTCTCGAATGCCTCTGTTGTAGATTGACTATAGATCACGTCTACTCCCTGAGTTCTAGTCACATATCATTTAACTACAAAAATATAATATAAGTAGGAAAATAAGAATATGCATAGTAAAAATAAGCAAATATAAAAACCTAACCAAATCTTGGAATATAATTATGAAAATCAGAATATATATATATATATATATATATATATATATATATATATATAGTAAAAATTAGTAAATATACAAACTTGAGCAAATCTTGACCTAGATTCAACAAACCTGATTTGTTTGCTAAAATTTAAGAATGTGAGAAACTAACATTCAAATAGATTGTGATTTAATTGCTAAAAATTAGGAGAAAAATTTGTTAGTCATTTTTAGCCGATAAAATCTAGTGTAATTAGAATTGTTTTCACTAAAATAAAATAACAATAACAAAATTAAGCATTTTACCTCATCATCTTTTCCATACTCTCTAATTTTCTCAAATGGCTATCATTAGAAATTAGATATCATTTTTGGTTTGCAATTCTTCTTCTTAGATAATCCTAACTGTTACACGCGGATTTCTAAACCACATTTAAAACTATTGTTTAAGTAAGCTACCATGGTATTAATGTATCAGAACTCGAACAATAAGATTTAACATGGTAGAAAGTTTAAAATCCAATTAGCGCTACAAAAAAGGTCGTATTAGCCACGAAAATTTGCCACGGAAAAAATTCCGTGGGAAATTACCCACGGAATTCGCGGCTAATTTCGTGGCTAAAAGTTTGCCACGGAATTAGCCACGGAATTCGTGGGTGACCGAAATTACCCACGGAATTCCGTGGGTAATGGAAATTAGCCACGGAAAAATTTCCGTGGCAAATAAATACGTGACAATATGCCACGTATTTATTTGCCACGGAATTTTTTCCGTGGCTAATTTCAATTAGCCACGGAAATTAGCCACGGAATTCCGTGGGTAATGTCGATCACCCACGGAATTCCGTGGCTAATTCCGTGGCAAACTTTTTAGCCACGGAAATTAGCCACGGAATTCGTGGGTAATTTCCCACGGAATTTTTCCGTGGCAAATTTCCGTGGCTAATACGACCTTTTTTTGTAGTATAGAAAGCATTCATGAAACCAATTGACCTTACCATGGTAGAAAAGAAAAGAAACTGCTTATGAAAGACCTACCATGATTATTTAGAAAACAATTACTTTCTTTAAAGCTTTAACACACTATCATAGTAGAAAAGGATATGCCCTCATATAATGGTTTTAAACAACAATTTGAAAAGCTCATCATCATAAAAAGGGAAAAACTTAACAATGGAATGTTAACCCTAATTCATACAAAGAAATTAGAACAATTTAATACATCATTTCTAAATACAATGGAATTCGGTACTAGGGAACCCTAATAAACAACTGGGTATCGAGCATTCAAAGCCCAACATGATAATCGTCGTTCCACAAGTCGAAACAACAACTTATTTAATCCCTTAAATCCAAATCCATTATCGCAAAACTATAGCAACAAGGGCTCTACCCAATAACAACAATACATAATTATCAAACATCTTAATCAATCACCAAAACCAATAGTTTCCAAAACCATAGTTCACAATATTTGAATTATATAGAATTCTTAAATCATAATTAAATAGTTCTTTGGTCATGACATTACATATGTAAACAGAAATGACAAATGATGACATGTGCAAGTAAGAGGAACCTTAACAAGAGCATACAACCATGCTCACCCTCTTACAACTTCCCTGAATCCCTACTTAGATCTCATCTAAAAAAAATGTAAACATAGCAACCTTGAGATCCGAAGATCTCAGTAACCATTGGTTATTTAGAAATATACATGTAAACTAAGATCAAGAATACGGTTATAAAATTAAGTTTAACTCACAATAATTTATTTATATTATTTGTTACATAAAATCTTTCACAAGCTAGTTCTTGATTTGGTTACCAAGATCCCCACCCAAATAGGTTCAAAAACTATTGAACATCATAATTCATTTTTCAAACATCATTCACAAGAGATTTCATGAAAACATGTCTTAACCTTGTTAGGAAAAATAATTATACAACAGCTTTATCACATTCAAATCATAAATTATGTATATAACATACCAAGCAAATGATTGATGCACAGACCATCTTTATTTTCCCTAACCAGCCTTATAACCACTGACTACAACCATAGCTAAAAAATGATTTATCCAATTAACTAGATTACACAAGATTCTAAAGCAACTATTGAAATGCCCTGCCCTCTTCTAATTTCCCATTGAAATATTTTTTAAAACACCAGAAAGGATGCTCCCAAAGCAACCATCTTTGATATCCCGTGTAGGAATTCTTCATGCCATGCTTCAATCTAATTGAATGTATACCCTCTTTACAAATTGGACATCCAAATTGGCCTTGAATGTTATATCCTGACAAATTACTATTTGCAGAAAAAATCATTGATAGTGCCAAAGAGCATGCCTTTCAAGTTGAACGTTTCTTCCTCATGAGCAACATACACCATGACCCCATCATCTCATAAACGCTTCAAGTCTTCAATTAGTGGAGCCAGTTTAACATCTATGTAATTCCCGAGTTGCTTGGGCCCTGAGATTGGCATGGACAAAATAGAGTACTTTTGCTTCATGCAGAGCCATGGAGGAAGGTTATATATAAATAGTATTACCGGCAATGTAATGTGGGTACTACTTTGCATCCCAAACAGGTTCATCCCATCAGTAGTCAAATGAAGATGTAGGTTCCTATCATCTCTAGCGAATTTAGGGTGGTTCAGATCAAACTTCTTCCATTATGAAGAATCAACAGGATTTCAAAGCATATCGTGATCTGTCCTTTCATCTGCATGCCACCTCACAGATTTGAAACAGCTAGATCTTTTGATCGAGTATAAAAGTTTTCAAATGTCAAACTGATTGTATGTTTTACAAACAAACCCTCATTATGTAGTTTTTAAGGTATTACGTAACGGTTAGTTGGTAAGAACTGCCTAATAGTTTTATTTTTATAATGGTTATGTGCAAATAATTGTGAGGTATGTTATTAACAAATCTCCATTGTTTAATATCTTACATAACAGTTAGTTGGTATACATTTTTTTAATAACAACCATAAGGTATGTTATTTTTTTTATGTATTGGAGCCATAATTACATTAATATATTTTTATAAATAAAGTTAACAAATAAAAATAAATGAAACATACCCATCATCCTTAGAGGAGTGATCTGAATCATCACAAAAAGACGAGGATAAGCCTCGAATGGATGTAGTAGTGGCGATGACCGCGGGTTGGAGGTAGAGGTGGAGGTTGGGGGAGGAGGAAGAGAAGCAATTGGGGGTATAGGTTGGCTTTGAGGAGGATCACTAGGGGGTGGAGTTGGGGAGGAAGGGGTGAAGAAGCAGGAAAATGTGCATGTTGGGATGGATGAGTACGAGGAGCGGGTGAAGGTTGGGTAGGAGGAGGAAGAGAAGCATGTGGAGGTGCATGTTAGGAAGGAGGAGCACGAGGATGAGAAGGAGGTGGAGGTTGGGAGGACGAATCTCCAACATTTCTTTAGCACGTCGCTTCACCATGATGATGAGGAGAATAAAGGAAGAGGATGAAGAAAAGGTTCAAATAGGGAGTTTAAATAGATTTGAAGTGAAGCCAACATTGGAAGTTGAAGAGGATCAATCCATACGTAATTATGTTCTTTTTCCCGTGCCATGAGTTACATGACTGTTGTTTTTTAAAAACCATTATTTATCTTCGCCTTCATGACAATTGTTTCGAAAGAACAATTAAAGAATTGTTATTTATTTTATTTCATGATGGTTGTTATATATATATATATATATATATATATATATATATATATATATATTAACAACATTGTAAAACGTTAAAGCAAAAAAATAAAACAGTAGCGAGTACCTTGATGAATTGATGAGATCATCAAGCTACTTGTCATCAGAGAAGTAATCAAGATTATTGTCAGGATCATGACCAATCCCATACTCATCAAGTATGAGATTTCCCTTCCTGTTCATACTCAAGAGGTATAAAAAAAAGCCTCATCACGGCATGGTCAGTGGGTTCTCGCATGTCATATTGCCTCCAGTTGTTGAAGCATAAGTTGTGGAGGCGGAGAAGGAGGTGGTGGCGGAGGTGGCAATAGATGTTGGGGAGGAGGAGGTGGAGGATGATGCTGAAAGCTTTTTGGAAATTCTTTCATACGACGTTTCATCTTGGTGATTGAGAAAACAAAGAGGAGGACAATAAATAAAGCATAGGGAAAACAAATGACAATGGGGAGTTTAAATAGACATATGAAAGGGATATGAAAAACCATCATTGCACGCATTGGAAGTTGAAAAGGATGCAATGAAAGAGTACCTAGTTCTCCCGGCGATCATCGATAACGAAGAGGCACCCGTGAGTCGGCGCGAGTAAGAGAAAATGTTTCAAAAGCTTTAATTAACGTTTATTAAGTTATAACTCAAAGTATGATGGGTGTTATTTATAACCACATTACAAGAGTTCTTTACGGTTATTAATTAATAACAATGAAGTATGAAGTTCTTTTTTTATTAACTTATTTTTTTAATATTTTAAAAATACAATAGTGTTGTTCACATCACAACCATTACCATCCTCCTCTTCCTTGTTCCCATCATCAGAGGAAGTAGATAAAGGGTTTGATTGTAAGTCATATTCAACCTTATTGCAATTAAGCATGATATTCAACCTCATTGCAATTAAGCATGATATTCAACTTCATGTTCATCTTGTTGGCATATGTCACGAGACACCTTGTATAGCAGTTAAGGCATGCTAACAATTGCATTAAAGCCTTTATTTCAGGAGAAGGTGGAGGAGGAGGAGGAGGAGGAGGTATGGGGTGGCAGTGGCGGAGGAGATCCCTGAGATCTTAACATCATGAAGGAGAGAATGAGTAGACCGATAAAGAAAAGTAGTAAAAATCACAAGGAATATGTGAGTTTAAATAAAGATCTACGGATGTTAGGAGGGTTATGAATTATGATGGTCCGATGATGTTACGAAGGGTTATGACCTATGAAGTAGTACTTGGGGAAGACATATTGTTTGAAAGTGTTACATGATGGTTATTTTTGAAGACCGTTATGTTGTGTCTTCACTTATATAAGAGGTTGGAAGATGAATCGTTTGTAAGTGTTATATAACGGTTATTTCGAAAGGGCCGTCATTTTATTTTCACTAAATAAATTATAGTTATTAACTACAATAGTTATTTTTGTGTTTTTGAGAATTCTGCCTCACAATACACAATACTGTGCATAATTAATTGTTACTTTTAAGTGTTATATATTGTTGTGCGACCTCTGCCTTGACATACATCACATTTGTTCACTGTAACCGTTATTTATTAAGTGTTATATATGCCCAAATCAGTAGTGACGGTTAATAATGAGTAAAATACTCTAACCATATCATGTTTTGCCTTAATTACACATCTCTCCCCTCTATTTTAAAAACATACACTTAAGTTCAAATTGTTTACTCTATTAAGAATATTCCAAAAATTATATAAAAATAAATTTTATTTACTAATTCACCCTTAATACTGAATCCCAAATTTCACTTGAAAAAATATATAAATAACTAAAAATAAACAACTTTCAAGAATTAAAAATATATAATTTATTTTTATATGACATGTTTTGCACATGACGAATACACTTGTTATTCTTATTACTTAACTTGCTATTTCCATCAACGAACTTGTTATTCCCATTACAATATTTGTTAATTGTGCTCGAGTTTGGTTCACTACTTAAAAATGTCACATTTGCGATTTTAATTTGGAGAAACATACTTTCCTCGCAAAAAATGGCCATTTTGCGAGAAAAGATGGTTCCTCGCAAAATTGGGGGAAAATTTCCTCCAATTTCCCCCAATTTTGCGAGGAACCACGTTTCCTCGCAAAATCGAAACTTTCATGGCGGTAAACTTTATTCCCTCGCAAAATTACTTATTTTTGCGATGGATAAGATTTTTCCCTCGCAAAAAGAGGCCTTCCTCTTCGCAGTTAGGGCTTGAAACCCTAATGTCATGGTTCCCTCTTTCTCATTATATCTCCAAATATCTCCACCCGCGGCTCCCGGCTCCTTCCCCCAAATCCCATTCGATCAGAGCAAGTTCTCATAGCCTACCTCACGCGACCTCACCGTCACATCCCACCCCTCCGTTCACCGTCGCCCTTTTCCCTACCACCACCGTGCTTCATGGTCCACCACCACCGTCGGCCTCTCTCTGCAGTTCCTCCGTCAATCTCCCTCTGCAATGCCTCCACTGTCCCTCTTCTCATTTCATCTTTCACCGTCGGCCATCTCTCATCGTCCCTCTTCTCCATTCGTCTTTCACCGCTGGCCAAAGCTCACTTGCTCTGTCTTTTTCAGCCCAAACAAGTGAACTCTCAGGTCTGTTGTAAATATGGTTAGCAAAATTTTGCAATGATGTAAGAGCCTTTGTCTTTTGCTCCGATTACTACTGGATGTATTATATCATTGGCTTTCTTTAGTATATGTCCTATGAATTGATTAAGAACGAGCTCTCACAATTTGGAGGTCTTGATAAATTAAGCATTTTCTATTGTTGTTGCAACAACTTATCCTACTAAGTGAGGAATAAGTCTTGGATCCATGTCAAGGGTGATTTGTTACAGTTTTACATTGGCTGAGGGTTAACACTACCTCTCCCTTTATCTGGATGCAAAGCACAAAATCGTGACTTATAGAGGTGCTTATAGCACATTTTCCTTAAATACGAGAGGATTCTTCCTTACAACGGCAATCGTTATACTACCTTGGAGGTGTCTAATACTCTGTTAGAAATGCCCTTAAAATTTGCTTCACTAATTGCCTTCCATTTGCTGTTGATTTGGAAAATGTGGGTGTTCACGTGCATCCTGAGTTCCTGACTATTACACCAGTTGGAGTCAATGTTATGTTGACTTGAACTTTGTGGCTGTGGAACGTTTAATAGTCTTACATAGTGAAGCATATGAATGTCCTTAATTTGTGACAATTAAGGAGTTAGTCTTGTGGCTTTGAATTTATTGCGTCAAGAACAACTACAGAGATGTGCCTTTAGATGCAAGGCGATTTCCTGACTCTGTCTTTACCTTGTAGGTCTGGGCTGCAGGATTTTATGCTGCTATATTGAAGAAACGCAGCTCTTCAGCCCAAGCAGTAGTTGAGGTTGGAGACATAAATAAATCAGGAAGTGTAGATAACTCATCAAGGTTGCCACAAAAGGAATCTTCAACCATGGAGGCTGAATCAGGATTTTCTGCTGCTATATTGAGGAAACTCAGCTCTTCAGCCCAAGCAGTAGTTGAGGTTAGAGTCGGAGACATAAATAAATCAGGAAATGTGGATAACTCATCAAAGTTGCCACAAAAGGAATCTTCAACCATGGAGGCTGTGCTGTTGACACTACTAAGGAAGTTCTTCTCTGTCATTCTGAAGTTCCCAGATGTGGACCGGTAAGTTTCCTACCTGATTTCCTATTTTGCTTCATAATCTCCATGTATGGATAGTTTCAACTAGAAAGTTTCAAGTAATTTCCAATATTTAAAGTCTTGGCAAAATATGTGTTGTGTTGAATAGGAGGTTGTCGAAGATTGTGAGTGTGCTTAGGGAACACCAACCTATGTGAAGAGCTCTCTATTCCCGCACTCTCCTTACTCTTTGCTGAAGTATATTACCTTGGATCCTAAGTAACAAATAATGATTTCAAGATCTGCATCTATGCTTCATTTTAATTTTACCATTGTTGCATGTGGAAAGCTCGTTCAAATGCAATTTTAACGGTTCTCAAGAATTTAGAAGCTGATTTTTTTCTGTCTACAGGTTAGTTCTACTTCTTTATAAATTTTGGGTATTCTTTTGTCTTCTTCTCTATGTTTCTCTTGGGTTGCTTTACAAGCATGATCGGTATGTTGAACTTTGGTGCAGAACACAAGCAACTTGTAGTTTTGCAGACACAAGATTTGTAATTTAAATTTTGCATGAGTTATAATTAGTGATTGCTAGGAATTAGGATTTTGTTATTCAAACCAAGTTTGCTTACCAGATCTGTGTTTTCTTTAATTTTTATTTTTAAACTTCTTGTTTCCATTGGAATATTGAGTTTGAACAAATGACCTTTACGCCATGCCATGACTGGTGATTCGTGATTTGGCTCATAGTTGGATTGATGGATGCAGAGATCCTGAATCTCCAATGTTGTAATGTGATAATTGAGCTATTATCAATTGATTACTATTTGGATGAGTACTCTTGTCTATCCCTACCGTCTTTCATTTCCATGTCATCCTTCGTAGTTGAATATCTCCATTGCAAGCAGTCAAAACTCAAACAAAGTCATATTTACTTTAAATAGGTTTTGGTTAGGTTCTTCATATTGCCTTAAAAAAATAGAGTAGGATGTGTTTTCTAAATGACTGGTGTTCTTCAAATAACTCAAATGCACTATAAGCAATCAAATCAGATTTCACTATTTGATAACATTTATGGTTTATTGATCAATAATTCTCTTGTACAGTTTGATCAGAGGCAGAAGTCTATGGGTCTCCAACTAGCGAAGAGCTCCAAAAACATGAACTTTTGAAGAAATTTATGGTGGAGCTGAGCACCTGAGTCAAATCAAGTCATATGGTTTTCATAATTGAATTAATCTTTAATGTGTGCCTCTAATAATGTCTTGTAGCATCCGGAGATTTCTCAAGGGCTAAAATTTCATATGCAGTGTGGATGCTTTGTGGTCTGGTGTCCAATGTTGATGATTTGAATGACTTAGGCTTTTTTTTTTAGTTCATTTTGGTCGAAACATTATAATTTGTAATATTTTGTTTTTGCTATGTAAACTCTTATCATTGTTACAATTTATTTTTATGATATATAAGTCTTTTTATTTTCTAATTTTTAATATTTTTTTATGTAATTATTTTATTTTTTATGATTTTTTATATTTTTTTTAAAAATTAATTGGCATTTGCGAGGGAACACTTTTCCCTCGCAAATCCCTGAATTTGCGAGGAAAATGACATTTTTGCGACGGAAAATCGTTTTGCGAGGGCGGTTTTTGCGACGAGATTTTCCTTCGCAAATTCCGCAAAATAAGTTTTGGACGGAAACGCGCTTTGCGAGGAATTTTTCCGCCGCAAAAAACTGTTTTTTTTTTTTGTAGTGGTTTCAAAAGAGTGATATGTGTTTTTCACTTGACAAATACACTTGTTATTCCCATTAAAAAACTTGTTATTCCTATTAATGAACTTGTTAATCTCATTGCGACTTTTGTTCATATGTCAAGTTATCGTTCATCATCTTCTTCATCTCTCCTTCATTGTCACCTCTTTCCTCACCAATGACAACTACCACTCCACCATTAACAAGATGCATTTTTTGTATGAAAATAAAATTTAACTACACATCAAAATCAAATTTAACACCCATAAGATTCAGATTCAAAACCAACATGAAAATCAAGGGAACAAGAAAGAAGAACTGAAGCATATAATGCAAAATGAAAGAGGTCCTATGGTTCAATCAACAACAGCTACTCCCTCCATCGCATTTTTTGTCCAAACTTGCGTCCTTTGTTCTAAAAGAATTAATTAAAATGACACCCATAGACCAGCTCTATCACGTCTCAGAAGCTTATAATAATGTCCTTTCCTTCTCTCAATATGGTTTTAAATTACGTCTTTTGTCTAGTCTCTTCCCTTGATGAAGATTTCTCACTACTACAAAAAAATTTATACGACGTTCCTTTTTTAGGTTGTTTTACATCTCTTTTTTATAGGGATGTCCATCTGGGGGCATAAAAAAGAAGACTTAAGGTGTCCTCAAAGTCTTAGGATGCCAAAAGTTTTTGTTAAAAAAATAAAATAAAATCTTCCTGCAGTGAAGATCGGACCACTACCACCATTGGTCTCCTTCCATCACCGACCTATATTCTTGGCCATACACTTCCTCCATCTCAGCCAATTGTTCTCCAACAACCAACCCAAAAAAAAAAACAAAAAACATGCCAAAGATCTGCAACAAAATCTATGAACCAACCCAAAAAAAAAACACTTGAACCCAGAAAATCAAATATGCTAGAGAACAAACCCAGAAAAATAGAAAGTAAACGAAACCGGATCTCAGATCTTAAAAATAAACAGATCTGCAACGAAACCATTCCTTCAGTACTGCAGCTTTCATCCGCGACAGCTTCCGGCGTCGCTGGGTCTTGGATCTCAGTGGCGAGAGGAAAATCAGATTTGTTTTCCTTTGAAATTCTTGTGGCGGCAAGAGGCGGAGGAAACTGAGGGCCACCTGAATCAAAGGAGGAGCAGAGGAGGAAGGAGGATCGGGGAGGGAAGATGGAGGGAGGACAAGGCGTGAGATCTGGAGAGTGGGAGAGGAAAGGAGTTTAGCACGCTGTGTATCGATTGGATCATGTAGCGCGAGAGAATAGGCTGATGAAAAGGGGATTTATTTACGCTTTTAGCGTCCTGAATTATTTTTAGGACACTAAAAATACTACTTTTAGCGTCTTGAATTTTATTTAGGACGCCAAAAATCCTCCTTTTCCCACTAGTGTTGCCAAATTCCCTTGTTTTTGGGGTTCTAAATTTAATTTGGGACGCCTAAAGTGTCCATTTAGGCATCCCAATTTTAAATTAGGACTCCAAAAACTTCCACTTAATTACAAAAATGTCACCGCCTTTATTTTTTACTTCTCTTTTTTAAAAAAGGACATCCCTTATAGAAGTAAAAGTCGTTTTTTGTAGTAGTGTCTCCTGAAAAAGAACAAAACCTGTTCACCATCGCTAGCAAGACTCCTAGCGTTGCCATGGCGGTGGGAAGAAAAAGAGGAAGAGAGGGAGAGGGGAAAGAAAGAGGAAGAGAGGGCATAATGATAAGTTTATCAATATTTTAAAATCTCAATTTAGTCTCTGTCACCTTGATGTCCTTTATAAATGTTACCTATCACTTGTTTCTCATATAAACAAGTCTAGATTAGTAATTCTTTGCAAAGAGGCATGCAAAGTTGTACTCCTCTAACTCTGATCCTATTTACCAGGCAAAGAGATAAGATTTTTTCTTGATCCCATTTATAAATTGTAATACCCAAATAATTATTTATCTTAAATATTATGTTTGGATAAATAATATATCTTGAATATTATATTTGGATAAATAATATATCTTGAATATTATATTTGGATAAATAATGCCTATTTAAAATAGGTGAATATGTGGTCTCAATTTTTATGTTATGTTTATCCTATTTTCTAGGTAATGTCTCCCTAGAATTTATGTGACTAGAGATTTAATTTTCTAAATCTTATTAGGAATCATATAATATCATAATCTTAACTATATCATAATAGCAATAAAAAAATCATCAAAAGATGCCTAAATTAATTAAAGAAAATTAGCAACAATTATTGGGTAATTAAATTTGCAATAATTGGAATATTTTTGTAATTTTCGAAATTAATTAATTATTAATTTAAAAATGGCATAATTAAGAATATATCAATTAAATTAAGGTCCAAATGATATTTAAAGGCCAAAATTAGTATACAAGGAGTTTTTAATCATCAAGATTAATTTAGAAACCTATCAAATTTTGTCAATTAGGCCTAATAAACTCTAAAACACTATATTAGCAATATTAACCAAGATTAATTAATTCTCCCTTTAATTATTTAAAGTGGCAAAAATTACTAATTAAAAAGGCTAAGTAATTGCATTAATTCTTAATCCTAAATCATTAACAAATATCACTAATAGTGTTTAGATTTTTCCAACCCAACATCAAAGGCTTGGATTAAAATTAATAAAGCTAAATCCTAAGGCTTTAATTAAGTATCATAAAGTGTAATCCATGTGAATTAAGTATCAACCAATAAGAGGCTTTCTTTCTTGTTAGTGTGAGATAAATGAAAAACAACTTGAAGAGCCAAAAATATGAGCATGAACACAGTTTGCTTGGCTTGAGTAATAAACATGGAATTGTTTATTAATTAAAGGATTAGCACATGCAAAATCAAAGCACATGTAAGCCATTAATTCAAGAGACAAAGTGTTAAGAGGATAAGTGTACTTATGAAGACTTTAGAGACTTTGAGTTTAATGCTATTAATCACCAAGAAGACTTTTAAGGCAAATATGTCTTAATCTCACATTAATTTAAGAAGACTTTAGTGGTAAATAATGATGTAAGCATAGGTAATAAAGGGATTAAGTGGTTAATTAATTAATGGTAAGATAAAAACCATTGAGATTAATTCAAGACACAAGTAAATGAGAATCTATGCAAAATAAATTGTATCTTGAGAAGCTTTGATCATAGATCAAATATAAGTAGATATTATGAACAAGCACAATTTAAGCTTGAACTTGATTATCTCCAAAGTGATTTTCACAAACTTTTAGGATTCATACTTAAGTGATTTAAGATTTTTAAAAAGACCTTTAATTAAGTCAAAAAATTGAGATTTGAAAAGTGGAAATGGATCTTGAATAAAAACACCAACTTGCACCTAACTAAATAAGATTTTTGAGGTAGAAAAAAAAAGATGATGAGGCAAGGGAGAGGGAGAAGTCAGTTTTACTAGGTGTAAGGGTAGGATTTAAACTTCTCAACTAAGTTTAATCTAAGGGCTAAAAATGAAGAAAAGATGTTAGGAAGTTAATGGTCAAATTGCTAAAAATAGGGAGCTAAGGCTTTCACAATTCTTCACACCAATCAGCCCAAAGTGATCTGATTATAGAAGCTAGAGACTGATTAGAGTGAGTTCTTGAAGCAAGAGGAAGGAAGGAGCAAAGTTCTAGGTAAGTTCTTGAGCTCTAGCTTTGTGATTTATAGCTTAAATGTTGTTTTGATTCATAATCTTCCAATTATAGTGTTATTTTCATGTTTTTATGGTTATAATTGGTTTTATTTAGAAAAAATGATGAAGAAGAAGTTATAGCAAAATTTTTGGAAGATTATGGTCAAAGTAGCGAAGCTCTGGCGAAAATTTGTCGACTAGCGACTTCCGAAAGCAATTTCAAAAACGCTGGTATCTTATGTTGAAGATGCTATGCTAAAATTCTGAGAAAATTCATGTTCAAATTATACATATAGAGATTTCCAAATATATCTATAGTATGTCGTTTTGAGTTTTTTGCTAGGAGATAAAAATTCTACTAAATGGGCTACGAAATTCTGGAAAATTCTGAACAGAGGATGAAAATACGAAAACTGGGAATTGTTCATAAAATATGGGCAACAACCAATATTTTTCCTAAAATTATACATCTTAAGGATTCTGAGGAATTTTACGGATCCTCATTTCGATTTTTGTAGATTTAATTATGATTTTTCAAAGTTAATCAAAAATTCGCCCCCGAAATTCAGTATTGCGTTTTTGAGAAAATGTAAGGGCAAAATTGTAATAATGAATACACCAAGGGTAGAAATGTCAAAATGGGTGGAAATATCCTTTTTGATATTATTTTAAGAGATAGAATATTAGTTGTGATATTATGGGAAAAAGAAATAATCCGACGATAACATATAGGATATCTGGGAGGTCCGGAGTCGGATCAATAGTCAGGCAAGTTGGCCAATACACGGTGAAAGGTACGTATGCGTACTATAACACTAACTCTGATGTTTATTGTATACTTTTATGTGATAGACGACTATACATGTGAATTGTATATATAACTTTACATGCGATGTGTACTGTTAACATAGATAACTATACATGTGAATTGTATAGATAACTTTACATGTGATATGTACTTGTTAATATATATTAAGGATACATCTGCTGTGTGCTTATGTACTTGTTGGGATACATCTCGTGTGTGCTTATGTATTGATTGTTGCTGAAATGTCATGAATATCTCATATACACATATTGTTTACATAAGCGTGAGGTTAATCATTACTTGAGGTCCAATGGGCATTGGACCTCGCCTTAACTAATAGTCGAAATGATCATGGATCGGAGAAGACACTAGTAGATGGAGCCACGAGAAGGCACAAGTAGACAAAGCGAGATAGGGTCACGGGACATCAAAGGACAAAGCCTAAAGTGTAATACCCGGATTTTAGCAAATCTGAATTCTTGAGATAAGAGAAATTAATGAATATTTTGATGAAGCAAATTCATGAGTTTAAAACTATTATAGAAAATTGTTATAATTGTCGAGTAAATTGTCGAAAAAGTTACGTAAAAAAATCAGATGAACATAATGACTAAAAATGCAATAATGGTGATAAAAACAAATCTAAAAACATTATGATAAATACTTTGAAAGATCATGAAAGATTATGAGAAAATTATGGGAGTATTATCTTTAATTATAAGAATTTAATAAATTATTTCAGAGAGGAAATAACATGAAGAAATGTTTAAAAGGCATTCCAAACCATAAAGTAACTTTATGGTGTAAACATTTTTAATATTTTACATAGGATATAAAATGACAATGTCAAGATAAAGTTTGTAAGATAATAATATACTGTAAATTATAAAATTATCAACCATTGGTAAGAGAATGATTAGATAATTACTAGCTAATTGATTCAAAAAAACAAGAGAAATATAAAAGTTAAATTTATGGTAAAATCCTTAATTAAGAGATTAAGGTCAATTAAATTAGCATAAAATATACTTACTAATTATGATAAAAAGGATTAAGGAAAAAATTAGTAAAGATAAATGTATGAAGAAATCTAATCCTAAAAAGATCACTAAACGAAGAATTTAGGCACGATTAAGCCTTAACGGGAGCGCAAGGGGGTAAAACATGAATTTTTGGCAAAAAATATTATATTTTTAAAAAATGGAAAAAATTATGAAAAAATAATTAAAACTGAAATTTAAAATGAAGGGGCCGAAATTCTTGGTATTTTTAATTAAAATGAATTGTTTAAATAATTAAAATGATAATTAGAATAAAATAATAATATAATGCGGTGAGTCGCCTTATAGGCGTAATCGAGGGGAAAATTCAGAAATAAATTCTACAGTAAACTAGAGGTAAAAGTCTTTTCGACTGATCAAATTAAGAACAAGTAAATTTTTACACGAAGAAAGAATTTACCGACGTTGATTTCCGTAACCAAAAACCCTAATTCCTAATAAGACGGAAAGGCGATCGATAGAGTAGAGCGATAGGCAAAGTGAGAACCTATAGAAACAATTTCGTGTTTTCAAACACGGGATTAAGTTAGGCAACAACCGGACGTTTTACGATTCGCGAATTATTGTCCGTGTTGGTTCTATCGGAAGCGATTTAAAGAATCGACGCGTTTGTCCGAATATCTTCCGACGCACCGGAGAATACCTGGATATGATCAAAAAGAGGATCAAAATAGATAATATAAAATAGGATGAAAAGATCTTCAAAGTTACATGACCGGATTTTTGAGTTTCTGCGAAATCACGCGAAACGGACACCGATCGGGTAGCTTTATCGGGCCGGAGGCCATAAAGCAAGAGTCATCATTGGATGACAACTCATTCTTTGACTTTTGGACCCCTTGGATGTCGGCCAAGACCTTGGATGGCTAAGATTTCATCTCACAAAACCCTAGATCTAACGGTCCAGAAACAAAGCAGAAAATTCCCTTTACGTCCCGAATTTTCACTATAAATACCCCCTCCCCTCTTCTTGAAAATTCACACCATTCTTCTCTCTTCCTTGGCTGAAATCTTAGAGTGAGAAGCTCTACAAAAATTCTGCCTAGCTCCGAGTAAGTCCTTCTGTCCTTAGCTTTTAGTTTTCGTAGTTCTTTTGGTAGTTATAGTAGAACTTGTTGTTTTGATCTAGGAAGTTTCGAATATATTCCTATACTTGTTTTTAAGCCTCATTGCATTGAAAGATGCCCGACGAGGTAAAAACCTAGTGGGGATAATTTTGAAATGGAATAAGGTCAAAGTAACGAAGTTCGTGAAATTCCGCCAAATAGGGGTAGTAGGGGCAAAATGGTCTTTTTCACCTAAAATGCCCGTTATGCTGCCAAATATTCATAAGTGTGTTATTATTCTGATTAGAATACTTCGACGTCGAACCGCTGTCGAAATTCCATCGTTCCGCTGTTTGCCGCTGTTGAGCCGTTGTTTCGCTGTTTTACGTACGGCCTTCAAAAAGTACCGTTTTTAGCCTAAGAGCCGGATATCTCGCAACTAAGGTACGAACGCATACCGTAACCCTAACTCTATGCTGCTTATATACTTTTGCGTTATAGATACGTTCATAGACGGAGGTTCCGCGAGAATCGTCGAGATACTTACACTTTACCCACGGATTATAGTATTGGTAATGCCGTTTGAGTTATTCCTAGCGCTAAGGACACGTTAGTGGTGTGGCAATCGGATATGTGCAGAACTAGTCGAGAGAGACTTTACATACGCTTTGTGCTTATGTTCGTCCATGTTATTGATCATACATCTCGTTGTTTGCTTTTGTGATGATATCCGTATTGAAATGAATATCTCGTTGACGTATACTTTTGTTTTATTTGAGCATAAGGTTAACATTACCCGAGATCCATATGTGGAATGGATCTCGCTTGTAGCATCGTGGTCTCGGAGGACCGATGTTTGGCGATCGAGGCAAGCGGTGAGTAGGCCAAGACGTGTCTACATTATTTATCGTTTTCTTTAGTTTCTTTAACTTTTGAGAATTCCGGATGATCGTAATCCGATACATTTACACTATGGTCAATATTTTGAATGTAATGTAAATTACTTACTCGCTCCAATGCTCTACTCTGATTACTCTGCTTGAAATATTTGGAAACGTTTAAAAAAAAAATTTCCGCCGTTTTCAAATGGGATGTTACAGAAAGAAAGGCCGGTCAAAGCAAATGCAGGAAGAAGGTTAACAGAACCTACATTCTGGCATGAAACTAATAGGGTTACTTCAAACCATTTGGTGCTTAAACTAGAAAGGGTCGTCTATGTGGTTCAGTCAATCAGTCGCCGTGAATTCGGGGAGACTTCCATTAGACTTTACCCTGCCTGGCCAAATGGATTTGATTTAACTGTAACTACTACAAAAAAAACATGTACATTGTCCTACATTAAGCCCAATTTACGTATTTTTTCTAAAGGACGTCTCTCCAGGGGACGTAGAAGTTATGGCGTCCTAAATTTTATTTTAGGACGCCATAAGTTCTGTTTAAGGCGTCCTAAAATAGTATTTTAGGACGCCATAAGTTCTGTTTAAGGCGTCCTAAAATAGTATTTTAGGATGCCTATACTCTATTTATGGAGTCCTAAACCATAATTTAGGACGCCATATGTCCTTTTTTTGAAATTAAAAAAAAACCCCCAAACAATAAATCGAATCAAATACAATCTAGAATCAAATATGCATATCATAATACAAGGCAAACTCTCATAATGTAAATGTTTAACAATAAATCAAATCAGATACAGTCCAGAATCAAATACGCATACACAATACAAGGCAAACTCTCTTGAAAGGAGAGGAGGGATTTTTCCCCTAAATATTCTTTCAAGTTATGAAATTCAATCACTAACAAAGAAGAAATCAATGAACCGAGCTGTGAGGTGAACTTAGAATCAAATCAGATGCAGTCTATATGAGATGAAAAATAAATCGAATCAGAACCATTTTCAACAAGAAATCGAACTTTTATTCCTCAATGAGATCTACGGCAAATAGAAGAACAATATATCTAACAAAGCATATCTAAAAATATAAAAATGCAGATCTAAGAAGAACAGCAGATCTGGAACCTGAAGACTAGCGAAGGGTGAGCGACGAGCAATGGTGAAAGGCATGATCTCTTTTGAAGCTTAAATGCACTGTGGTGAAGACTTGTGACGGTGAAGCCTTGCGATGGTGAGCAACGAGCGACGGCGAAGCCTTGCAACGGAGAGCGACGGCGAGCGACGAGTGATGGCGAGCAACGAGCGACGGTGAGCGACGAACGATGGAAAGTTATTTGAAATGGTGCAAGATGGATGATACCTTGGCGTGAGAGAGAGAGACTGAGAAAGGTGAGAGGTAAAAAAAAAGGTGAGAGGCAATTAATAAGTCAGGGATGGGATGTGGGAGCAGGTAGGGAAAAAAAGTAATACAAAAAACCAGTGCCAAAATTGCCAAATATTTTTGAATTGTGAGCCAAATAACTCATTTTTGACGTCCTAATTTGAAATATAGGACGCCAAAAAAATTCCTGGCGCTAAAAAATTAATCAAGATGCGCCAAAAATTTCATTTTAGGCGTCCTACATATATTTTAGGACGCCTAAAATTCAATTTTGGCGTCCTGATTTTATTTTCAGGTCGCCAAAAAATTTCCTGACGCCAAAAAATTCTTCAAAATGCGCCAAAAAAATAATTTTAAGCATCCTAAATATAGTATAGACGCCTAAATTAATTTTAGGCGTCCTAAAATTATATTTAGGTCGCCTAAGTCTCAAAATTTAGCCAAATAATTACAAAAAAGCCACCATCTATACTTTTTACTTCCTTTTTTAAAATAAGGACGTCTTTTAGAGAAGTAGTATCAACTTTTTGTAGTAGTGTGTGTTTGGTTCTATGCCCCAAGTCAAGAAATGGCTTGGTCTGAAATAGTATAGTTACAATATAAATTCTGTAATTATATAAGTCTTGTATCACATGAATATTCCTTCAGGAAATTTGTAATATATCAGTATACGTCAGACATCAGCATATGTCTGAGTATTTTGTATCAATTACTCGTTGTTCAAATTTTTAGTACATGCTCTTTGTTTCCGCATTTCGCTAAGCTGTAGCACCTCAAACTCTGACGATTTTTCTAAAATCACGTGTCACCGGCACGATTTATGCTTCTGTAACTTGGGGTGTTACATAAATCACTTTAGTAAAATTTTCACATGAATTTATATAATTTTACCCTTCCTGTTAGGGTAGAGTATATACTAAATAAGGGGGGAGTGGGAAATGCCAACAAAATTATTATAAAACTTGATACTTTTTCTTCTCTTGAGATTTCCATATATAAGTCATAATGTTTATAATTTTTTGTTTTGTCATATATAAGTCATATATTACGAGAGGGGAAATGGCAAGGGAATGTTTGGTTGCTATAATTGAGAATGCTTGAAGTGGTAAACAAGATTGTCTGGTTCATATATAAGGCAAATTAAAAATGGTGATTGATATATATGCTTCTTCAATTCCCTGATTCACATTTGGCTCTTTCCATTGATGTGGTAATTATGGTTGCTTACAATGGAATTGTACCATATTTCTTCAATATCTTGCTTGCTACGCAACTTCTACAACTCGCTCATGTCCCACTATATATTTTCCCTAGAAAATTCATAGCATGAGAGGAACTCCCTTTCTGCACATGAAGTAAAGGGGAAAGTTAATCAACCGCTTCTTATAGTTTACTTCAATTTTGAATTAAGTCCATCTAGTTTATTTTATTTAAACTGGGTTCTTATTGTTTGATCCGATAATTTTAATTTATAACGTTTATGAAATTTCATTAAAAAAAATGCACAGGGTGTTAAAACAATGCTAAATAAAATGGAAAAAGAAAACTCATAAAACCAATGAAATTATATAAATTAAAATTAATGAGTTTTACACTCTAGGATGAATATGCCTATAATAAATCAAACTAATAGACTATAAGGGTTCAACTCAAATAAATTTCATTATAGGGACTTTATTCAAAATTAAGATAAGCCATATGAATATGTGGATTAATATTTTTTTAAAGTTAAAAGTCATAGTTTTTCAATACAAGCTGATGTTTGTGGTCCATGTATATATGGAAGAATATTTTTGTCCTCCATATTTTTTTAATACACACAGAATGTTAAAGTTTAAAGCAAACCCATCAACTATACAATTGAGTCTTAAAGACCCAAAAAAATCATAATGTCTCATTATGACTTAACATTCTGGAGGCAGATGTTAACCTTTGATTGAGTATTTATATTATGGGTGTATCTAGGGCATGCGATTCAGTATAAATAAATATTGTCTTCTTTAAAGACATGTTTATCCTTTCAGTCCTTAATATAAGACATATTTGAAGAGTTATTTTTAATCCTAAATATAAAACATAATTTTCATATTTGTCATCATTTTCTTAATTTACCCTTATTGATGCTTCATAAACAATAATCAAGGAGGAGAGGGGATGGACGAATTAAGGAAGATAATTAGGATATTTTAGATAATACATATCATATTAACTAATCTAACTAACTTCCTTAATTAAATTAAATTAGATAAATATGTCATATAATAAAGCCCGGAGGAGTAATAAATTTCTCAATAATCTTGCATAAACAATCTTCTAATATCTTCCATGACACCTAAAGATAATGGATGTATTGATCAAGCTTTCATGGAATTAGACAACATCCCTATCTTAACACAATATATTATTCTTATGTGAGAGTAGCCTCATCATCATGACTAACCAAATTAAACTATATATATCCAATCTAAACCATCCTTTTTTTATCCCTCGCCATAATTGTTTTTTCATTTATAAAACTCGTATTCAAAATCACATTTATTTATTATATATGTCACATTTACTTGATACTCCTCCACTCTTTTATATATATATATATATATATATATATATATATATATATATATATATATATATATATATATATATATATATAAGCTAGTTAGGAGGGTAATTGATTTTGGTCCTAAATATTAAACCTTAATTCATTTTATCTATCATGTCTATCATTAATTTTCCTAAACTAATATATATAATTTAATATTTTTATGGGTATTTTAGGAAGATCGTATCACATTTTTTATAATTAAATAATTTATCCTACTTCCTTAACCTATTCAAATTAGTTAAATAATTCTTATATTAAAAATTGGAGGAGCTAGTATATAACTATGCAACGTGTTGGATATGTATGTGTTTCATTCTCCAGATAACTTTAAATGTTTCCTCATTTTTCCACTCAAAGTTCAGATATTACTGGATTACCTAGCTAGTGATGCAGAACAAGTTGAACAATAATTCAGCATGAATAATCCAATTACAAGTTGACCTGTTCCATTTGTCCTCATTTGCACCCCTTTTTTTGGGTAAAACCACCCCACCAACTAATTTTTCACACCATTTTGTAGGATAAATTATTAGATACATTAATATGAACAAACCATTAACTAATACACTATTTCAATGATATATCTCATACACAAATGCACATATATTAGCCATAGAAATTAAATTAGATTTGTTCATTATATGAGAATATTTTAGAGAAATATCTTAGAAATATCAAAATTCCAAATCAGTTTTATTTACTATATTTCATTAACTATTTACTATACTTACAAGTAAATCACTGCACATTTTAATATGAATTACTGATTACTTCTGAGATTTTCAAATTCTTAATATACTTAATTGGAAATCTACATGTTCATTTAGATCTAGTCGTGAATTCAGTTTGGGCCAATCAAAAAATGTCAGGTTGAAAAGGGAAAATAGAAGAAATTGAGAGACAAAAAGTTGGGTTGTCTGACAAATTAAGTCAAAATTTTGGTTGGTTTTAATTTGATTGTGTTTTTTTTTTTTTGCTCGAATTAATTTGATTGTGTTTGACATTGTCCATCTCGGTATTTTTTTTTATCAATAAAATTTATAATAATTTGGGTCCTTGGGTCCCTATAATTAAACAAGGGACAAAGACACAAAAATACTAGTTGAACTTATAAAACCTCAAAATGTCTATTAAATTAGTAAAAGGATAAATAAGTACTATGGTAGGAATATGAGATATTAAAATTTGAGTGAAAAGACTTAAATGCCCTTCCCTCTATTTCTCAATATTTTCTTCTCTCTCCTTCTCCAATTTCCTTCTTTCCCTTCTCCATCCGAAAATTGTAGCCTCCCTTCCAACCCTGATTTCTATCAGTAGTGATGAGAATGGAGATGACGATGGCGGTGTTGGTGATGAACAGATGACAATGATGGTGAGATGAAGGGTGGTGTTGATGAGGACTGGAGAACGGCCAGTGCCTTCCCATGGTGGTGTTGTGTGATCTTCGGCTGTGGCCCTAGTAGATCCTGATGGTGAATGCGATATTTCCAGCGGTGGAAGCAACAAACTCGTCCCTTCTCCCTCTCCACCTCATGAAGTTTTCTCGATTGACGAAATACCAACAAAGAGTCTCAACCACCTCGTGAAGCTTTCTCGGCCATGGGCAGAGGAGCTTTCTCGGCCATCTCACAAAGCTCATCTTTGGCAGGGAGGTTTGGTTGGTGAATCCATAGTAGAGAAGACGGTTGAAGGAGGGATGTAAAATTTTCTGGGCTCTGATTTTTGGCTCTTTGGCACTAAATCTTGGCTCTTGGGCATGGATGCTTGGCTCTAATTATTGTTTAAAATGATTGAGTAAAAGTTTTGGATTGTGACCAATTAAGTAATAAGATTGACTAAAAGAGTAATGATTTTGACAAAATCTGTAAGTACTGACACTATGTGTAAAATGATTGATGATAAAGACTTTTCAATTGTGACCAATTGAGTAATGAGATTGACTAAAATAGTAATGGTTTTAACAAAATTCGTAAGTACTGACAATATGTGTAAAATGATTGACAAAAAGTTTTGGTTTGTGACTAATTAAGTAATGAGAATGACTAAAATAGTAATGGTTTTGATAAAATCAAGAAATACGATAATATGTGTAAAATGATTAAAAAGAGTTTGGATTGTGACCAAAACCATAATGATTTTGACCAAAAAAAAAACGTAATGGTTTCAACAAAATCATCATTAGGTACTAAAAAAATGTGTGAAATGAGCATTTTGATCTTTAAGTCAAAAACATGAAAAACACATATTCTCACACTATTCCTTATCTGTCATTTACAAGTTTTAATGATCTTTTAAACATTTTGGAAGTTTTATATTAATTCAAATATAATTAAAGAGAGAAAATGCGTTTTCTCTATTTTGTTTCCCCCCTATTTTTCTTATATTCTCTCCTCACTCAAACAACCAAAGTGTTAACACAATATATACACTAAGAAATTTGTCATATGTATATTAATGAATAATCTATAATATTTTTCATATCTCAAAAGGAGATAAAGTTGCATTAATTCAATGATTACAAGTAAGAATTCAAAATCCTGCGGGGCTCAGTCCTAAAGCAAGAACGGGTCTTCCTAATGATATAGTGTTGTCCCAGTTCTTCCAAGACACAAAAGAAAAAGAGAAAGAAACAATTCGAGTCAAATTATTAAATAATACATATAACAGAAACGACAACAAAACAATAAAAAGCATGTAGGAATGAGACACAGCTAAGGCATATTTGAAGGGTACAGAAAGAGGACAAAGGCTGGTATTTTCCCTGATTTTTTTTGTTTAATGGGTTGGGGACCCTCCTTATATTTTCTTTCCTTTTTCTTTCACACCATTTTGAAATAAATAATATCATAATGTTTTGACTATTGAAAAATGGATACTGACTTATGCTTTTTTAAAGACAAATATTATTGTCGGCCACACTCATAATAACGACAATTGCTCCTTCATACTCGTTGAATTCACGTATATGTATTTTTTTAATAAGAAAAAAAATGATATTAATAAAATACCAACACTACAAAGTACCAGTTATAATAAGACCGGCAAAAAATTAAGAGTAAAATACTCTAACATTCCTTAGGTTTCGCCTTAATTACACTACCTCCTATCTTTTTTTTTTAAAAAATAGATACTTAAATTCAAACCTCTAATTTTGTTAAGAATTTTTATTTTTAATTAAAAATTGTATTAAAATAAATTGTATTTGTTAATTTACCCTTTATCATTACTAATTCCCTCATTTTGGTTAAAATTGTTTAAGTAATGTAAGAGATTTTTCTTTTTCCTAATTATTTTTCACTTTTACAAATAGTTATCTGTTATTTTCTTAATATTAAGATAAAGACTTAATGAATTTAATTAATGCAGACATAAAAAACCTAATGAAAAATATGATTAATTCTTTTAATAGGTGCATACTCAAATAAATGTGATTATAAATGTTTGTACGAAAAATGTATTTAAAACCAACAAGCGGTTGGTTAAGGTGGTAAATGGCCTCACTCCTATGCTTAAGGAGGAGAATACAAGTTTGAATCTCGAGAAGAGCGCTTATTGGGAGAGGTGAGAACTCATTGCTCTCTAAGCCTCAAGAGGGAAACTCTTAATCAAATATAAAAAATTTAAAATAAAATTAATATAAGTTATAAAATATCTCAAACTTACATTATTAATAACATATGGTGAATAAAAGAATACTGAATAAATGAGTTTCAATAAACATGATAAAAAATTAAAAAATAATTTTTTTTATAACATATTGAAAATTTTGAGCATATATGTATTAGAATTATTTTTTGTTCGTATAGAAACTTATTTTTAAGAAAATATAAATGTTTTCTCATTTATTGAAACAGATATATTTTAGTCAAAACAAATGTTTAATAGTCAAACTTAACGGTTAACTATCCGTCCAAGTGGATGAAAATAGAATCTCAAATATATAAGAGAGGTTTTTAGTAGTATATACATTTTAATTTTAAAAAAATGTCTATATACATTATCAAAATAAAGGGGACATTTATGTAATTTATGTAAAAAAAGGGATAGTTAATATATTTTACTCAAAAATTAACTATATTCTAGAATAGAAGGAAAAATTAAGGTGCATGTATATCCGAAGATTGGATATACATGCACCTTAATTTACTTGTGACGGCTCAATATCTTTTTTATTTAAATATTACTTTTTTATGATTATATATGAATGTTTTTGTGTATTTTAATTAAATTATATATTACACCCTATAAATTTTCTTTAATCATAGAAGATCCAAAAGAGATGTTGGGAAAATTAAATTATAACAATTCCACCATTTTCATATAATAATACACTAATAAAATAAGAAATTATATAATCAGTTGCTAAAAGAAACATTATAGTACTCTCTGATATGATGTGTCGTTAATTTTTTTGACCATGTCATGTGGCGTTATTAACAAATCGTTTGTTATTATTAAATCTAATTACAATATTAATATAGTATAAAAAAGTATAATTTGACTTCAAAAACACTTAACTGTCAAACAAATTATATATTTTATTAGCGTTTAATTATAATATTATTGAATGTTATAATAATGATGCTGCCAATTGAAGCATGGCTGGCTCTCCTGTCCACGCGTTTAAGTAGTTCTTTTCATAATGGCGTTACTTCCAATTTTTTAAACATACGATTAATATGTGTCATATTATTATTATTATTATAAGTATTTAGATATTTAATTTAGGTCAGATCGGGTCCAAGTTCAGGTAGAGTAATTAATTCAGTCAGTTATATAAGTGTAAACTCTCTAATGGTGAGAACAAAATTTTGACCATTGACTAAAATTAGAGCGATAAAATTAAACCATGAGGTTTCTTATAGGTGACGGTTAATCCCAGTTGCCATACATACATGTATACATATAAGTATGTGTGTGTATATGTATGTATATAATTTTGTGTATATATACATATACGTATACACACACACATGTATACACACATATACCTCATAAAAATAAAATTTCAGGAGTATAAAAATTGATAGTTTGAGCTGTCTTATATGTATAGACTTGAAAGTTTAGGGAGTTTTACTATTAATGTTCAAGAGTTAAGAATGTTATTTATGCATGATTCTAAGGAATTATTTTTTTTTTTTAAAAAAAATGAATAGCTAAGGAATGACTTAATTTGTTAATATAAAAACTATTTTGTGAAGGGTTTGATATCTTGTAACTTTTATAAGCTGTAAGTGCTTTCCTCTCCAAATAAAATAAAAAAAACAATGTTATAATTTAATTACACTATATAATACTCCAAAAAAAGCTGTAAGGGTTTGAAAACAATGTTGTAATATTTTAAATTTTGTAGCTAAATAAGTATTTTAAATTTTAATAACCATTTTGAAATGTACGTGTGGCTATTGTTGTCAACTACCATTTTCATAGTTATACCTCACAAAATTACATTAACTTGATCGTAAATTGCATACTAGTTATAAATTACGTTGAACTCACGAGATCATACAATAATTTGATGTTTTTGCATTTTCTAACTTGCAAAATCATATAAATTCGTACTAGTTTTTGTGTGTGTGATAATGTTCAGTAACTTTATGAATAAACTACATAAAAGTTTCTTTGTTGAATACAATAAATAAATAATGTTGATATATTTGAATATACCTTCATTAAAATACTGTATTTGAATATTTCAAAGGAGTTAGTCGAGTAAACTTTTTCTTCCTCCTTTTCTGTTTTTAGAGTTTTTATAATACGTCATGTAAGCTTTTAATTTTATATAAAAGTTCCTTATTCACACTTCAGGAAATAAATTAATTTATCGTTGATGTTTGTTGCTTGTTATTTCGTATTCCACTTTTCTTTTTTAAGGGCAAAATTTTCCACTTCAAGTTTCTCCAACACTCGCCCTTCTTCAGCAGGCTAGAATTTCCATATACTTCATGTAAAGTGAGCTTTTTAAGTAGTAGGCCCATTCTTACCTGGGCTTCATTTTTTCAGTCGGCCATTCTTTACCAAAAGCCCAATACATTATCTTTTCTTTGCTCGAAAGCCCAATACGTTATCCGCTATATAACATTGCAATCTTTTGAAAATGTTGTCATTTTGTTGTTTTCGTTAAATTGATCTAACCATCCATTACTTTTTTTTTTTTTTAATGTGGGATTTATTTGTTCTTCCTTCAGCTTTATAACGGACGTTTGAGCCAATTTAACCGAGTTGATAAAATTGTACTATTTAAAAAAATTATGTCAACTTTTGCACGTTTCAAAACTTAGTTGTGTTATACCATACCCCATTGTTAAAAACATCATTGCTAAAATTTCACTTTAACTCTATTTTAAATTTAGGTGATCATTTTATATGTGTGTAAACTTTTTTTTTTATCATATTTTAAATTTACATTTTTATTCATATAAAAGAAAAATACTTAGGCCAATTTCATTATATTCATGGTATCATGTTTTCTCATCACATACGATCATATATCTTGTTTTTTTATGTCTATTTACAGTTAAAGGATAATATTTCAAACATTTTAGACAGATGAATATGTTTGACGGGAGAATTCAACATTATGGATGTAAGGAACTTGATCTAAGTGTTGTCCTATAGAAAAATAATTTATAAATTTAAATTTTATAAAGTCTTAAATAACCATTGAACAAAAATAATATTTCAAACTTATAAAAATGTATATAAAAAGACTTAATAAATTGGTAATTCAGTATAAATATTAATATTTTGTAAAATATTTATTTAAACATAGCCATAAATTTTTTTAAATTCTGGGAGATGGAGTAGACAATTAGATTATGAAAACAAATATAATTTCAAACATATTAAATAATTTTAATTAAAAAATGAAACATTTTGAAATATTTAAGAGAATATCTTTGGAAAAAAAAATACTATCAAAATTTTAAAGATAAATAAGGGTGTTGGATTTCAATAATTATGAATTATCTTATTTGAAATTTTGAAATGTTGTCAAGTATGAGAAATTACTTAACTACCATTAGTTGTTTTTTTTTTTAAAAAAAAAAAATCCTCAAACCCCTTTGCTTGACCACTTTGGATCTCCGACAATGGTGTCTCGCTACTAGAGGCCCATCACGAGCTCCAATGGTCAATCTAACATTTTTTTTTTTTAATTTCTCAAACAAAAGTCATCAACATGTATAATTGAGTTGTTAACATGTATACTAAAGTAGTAAACAAGGTAGTTGTTGAATATTTCTTAAGAACTGCTTTTATTTCTCGAAAAGACTCTTTCTAACAAACAAAGAATGATCTATAATGGTCTCGACAAAACCCGAGGCACAAATCCCGCCCATAAACCTACTACGAAAAATTCATCACTTAAGACATTAATTAACAAATAAAAGAAAATATAGCCCACGAGTTTTTCTACACCGAACCTCACAACAAAAGGGTATACACAAAATAATTCCCAATACAAGATATGATTGTAGATCCATCAAAATATCAAAGTGTATAACAAAAGGCCTCAAGCCCAACAATGTTTAATAGTTATCCAAAATAATAAATGTATCCCTGACAGTGTGTATGGAAAGGTTCTTGTGCCAACACTAAGAACCCCTTGGGGAAGTCTATGGTGCGAAGGGATTAGTCTTTGTTACCGGTGGTGGATATCCTAGACCTACCAAAAAAATTTAGTATTTCAAAAATATATGAGGGCCAAAGAATGGAAATATATAGAAATCAATACAATATCAATACCAAAAGAAGACAAAGCTTACGACGCCTATGATTCTAGCTGCTTCCCTTGGCCTCTAGGAGAATTAGAGGTCTCACTTGAAAAATATTATCAACGACGGGGTGAGACATAAAGTCTGAATAACCAAGATCAATTTACCGCACATGAAGGATAGGAACACATGTTAGAGAAGCATTGTTATAACTATATATATAAATATCAATTTAACTATCATCAGCAAAACAATGTACCATATCTCACACACACACACACACAATTTAAAAATCATCACACCTATCCACCATACTCCACCTTATTACTTCGTTGGATGCGGTACAACCTATCAGTACTAATATACTTAGCCAAAGGTTATCTAATCATTTCAAGAATATTGCCTCCTCCTATGCCACCACCGATATACCGTAATAGGAAGATGTCCACCCAAAACACTCAACTTAAATCCAGGCTAGGAATGAGAGAGATGATGGGCACACAGATTCTTTACAACCCCTACCACTCTGTCCCAAAATATCCCCAAACAATGAACATAGCATATATTATATGCATGTGTGCGCGCACACACACATACTTTTAAAAACCTTTCACAACAATATAACTCGCTTAAATACATTTCCATCACAATAAATCCATCAACACAATTATCACAGTCTTATATATGCAAACCAAATACTCACATAAAATTTGAAGGTACATTGCTTCTCTAAACGAAATTCATATATAAAAGTAAATAGGATTTTCCAAATCACATTTTAATTTTATAAAGAGGGTAAGGTCTAAGAAACATCTTACGCCTAGAACAAGCATATAAAATAAAATTAACCCTTATTACCTAAACCCCAAGCTCAACCTTTACTTGAAGAGCCACACAAGCTATCATTAGTCACAAGAAAACTCTACATTATATTAAACACAATATTTGTTGGAAATTATGCCCTAGGGGCAAGTCATTATACTTTAAACGTTTATGTTATTTAAAGTATTCTTCTTTAATTATCATTTCATTTGCATGTTTATAGTGATAACTGATCATTGGATATATCTTATAGATTATCCTAAATGTCCTTGGTCGGTCATCTACGCAGGAGCGAAGATGAAATAAGATCAGTATGACTTTGATGAGTATGGAGATACGAATCAAAGTCATAGGCACTTGTAAGAGTACAAGGTCTTGGACCACCCACTATGAGAAAGCTTGCATGGATTAAGTCATAAGCTTTTCTCATGTATAACCGTGTCATAACGCCCTTTGACCTCGAGATCATCATGGATTCCTACATGATGAATCGCGCTTTTGACCTAGTCAAAAGTCACCTTTGACCGGGTGATGATAAAGGCTTGAATCGGGATCGGTGGTTCTCATGCGAGGAATGTGAATGGTCAAGATGAAATTTTCCCTCACATTTGTAGAGAGATAATACTGGGCCCCTCGATGAGTGAGTCTGAAAAATGTATGGTCATACTACGATGGAAAGGAGTTTCCATTTCAATTGTTAGACTACTTAAGAATCGAGAAAGTAATGGTCAAGAATAGGAAGTTGACATTATCCATGCCTCATCTTTGACCGAATTATCGCGTGACAAAAGGGACGTGACATGGTTGTACGATAGGTTGTATCGTATCATCGATCCCCTATGAATTGGGTAGTCGCAATGTCTTGCTAGAGGCCGCTTGCGACTTGTGGGCTGGTACAAGATTGGCCCACGCTAATCTCATGTGGGCCAATGGTCGCACTGCACACAAGAATAGCCTAACACGAGCAAAAGTGTCCAAATTCATTGAATCTTAGATATGTCTAAAATTTAATGAATACTTTGTATTTAATCTAGGATGAATATATATATATATATATATATTATTAAATTCGAAATTAATAATGATATTATTTATAGATAATAATATAATAAATTGAGATATTATATCTCGATTTAATTTTCAAATAAAGATATAGTATCTCGTATTTAACTAAATTAAGATATATTATCTCATATTTAATTAAATAAAAGATATCATATCTCGATTTAATTTATAAAGATAAGTTAAATCTATATGCTTAAAATTTGGATTAAATAAATATATTAGATTAGATCTATTTAATAGATTTAATTTATATATTATTTTAATTCAAATTCGAATTTCAAGATTAATTGGATTAATTTTGAATATTTTAATACGGCTTATTAGGGTTTTAGAAACTCTATAATAGATATTGATCTAGTCGTATTAAGTGAATGGATGAATTAGAAAAGCCGCGAGAAACCCTAGAGAGAAAAGTGAGAGACGCGAAAATACTGAAGAAGCTAGCACGCTGCCGTCGGTGTTGGAGGCTGTTCGTGTGGATACCAGTAGAGGGAGGAGATTCGCAGAGTTTGCTCCTGTTGATCAAGTAGGTAGCCCACCAGATCAAATCGAACGTAGGACGCTCGCGAATTTCGCATAGGTATTGTTTCTAACGAACCTTGATTTAAACGTCGTTGATGGATCATCTCAAGGTATCCGTAATTTTTAATGTATGAGAATTGTAATACCCTGATAATTATTTATCTCGGAATATTATATTTTAGTAAATAATATCTATTGGAAATAGGTGAATATGTGGTCTCAAGTAATAATTTATAATTATCTTATTTTCTAAGGTAATTTCTATGGAAATTAGGAGAGATAAAGAGCTAAAAATCCCTAAAATGCATTTATGGGGCATTAAATGGCCTGAGAATATTGTGATAAATCCTAAGAGACAATTAAATATTTATTAAAAATAAGAAAGTATGTTGTCTCTAATTTTAGGAATTTATTAGATTATTTTCCTTGGAAAATAATGAGGCAAAATTAAATATAATTTTGGGAGCATAAGTTGCCCCATGATTTTTAATATTTTACATGGAGCATAAAATACCAATGTCAGTAAAATAGTTGTGAGATAATAATTAATCTCAATTAAGAAAATTATCAACAATTAGTAAGTGATTAATTAAGTAATTAATGGCTAATTGTTTAAGCTTGAACAAGAGAGTATTCAAGGTAAATTGTGTAAAACCCTTTAATTAAGTGTTTATGACTAAGATTAGCATAAAGTATACTTGCTAATTAATTAGAAAAGGTTAAGAATAATGTATGAGATTAAGTACATGAAAACCCTAAATCCTAAAAGATTGTTAATCATAGGATTAAGGCCCTAATTAAGCTTTCTAATTAAATTAAGATATAATATTAAAGTAATTAAAAAATAAATATAAATAAAATAAAAGGGGAAGGGCGAAATTTAGGTGTGAAAAGGGTTGTGGATTTTTGAGAAATAATATCATGATATTTGTTATTTAAATAATAATATAAATGAGATATTTGTGGAAAAAGAAAATAGGATAAATGAGAACCGATAGAAATTAAATCCTATCTCAAAATAGGTGAACTAAGTATCTAACATCAGGACTTATTATAAACGAGTATAATTTTATCCCGGAGTGGGTCAATTTGTCTCCGAAGTCATTTCCGTAACCGACGGCGTTTATCCGAAAATGTTCAGTAGGCTACGGAATACCCTTAATGGGATCAAAAATTTAGTTAACCCAAGTATTTTGAAAGAGGATGAATAGACCTTCAAAGCTGTGTTGTTGTATTTTTGAGATTGGTTAAGATTACGCGATTAGGACACCGAACATGGAACTTTATCGGTACAAGATCAAAAAGCAAGAAGGTGACATCATGGTGATGTAGGAAACTTCTTCTAAAAGGAGGATCCAAGGGCCAAGAAGAAGACTTGCAACAAAAACAATATTCGACGGTTGATATCCGATATGAAAAAAGTGTGAATAGTGTCTCAAATTTTCCTATAAATAGCCCTTCACTCCTTTGCAAAATCCTCACACCAAATCCTCTTGCCTATTTCGAAATAGAGAGAGATTTTAGAAAGAAGGAGGAGTCTGGAGAAAGTGTAGCAAAGCCCTGGGTAAGTTCTTCGGTCCTTAGTCTTAAGCTTTAGTAGTTCTTTCGGTAGTTATAGTAGAAATGATAGGTAGATATTTAATTTGCCAAGATAGTTTAAATATCATGTTTTAGGGGTAAATGTGATATTTATTTCAAAAATATATTGGAGGAAGAGATATGGCATTTTGGAAGATTAGGGTCAAAGTAACGAAGCTCTGGCGAAATTTCGCCGATTAGTCAAACTAGGGGCAAAATGGTAATTTGTACCTAAAATGCCTTTTATGATGCTAAATATTCATAAATGCGATATTACCCTTATAGGATATTTGTGATATCGTACATTTGTTTATTGCTTCGAGTCATCATACCGTTGTCAAACGTACCGTTTTCCGTCAAACGTACCGAAGTACTATCAACGAAGGTACGTTCGCGTACTGTAACACTAACTCTGATGTTTATCTTATGCGTATATGTGCTATGTGTATGGTATGCTTATGTGAGGTAGTTGATAGCTCTGTGGTATGTTCATTGTACGTTCGCGTGCTGTAACACTAACTCTGATGTTTATTGTATGCGTACATGTGCTATGTGTATGGTATGCTTATGTGCGATAGTTGATAGCTCTATGGTATGTTCATTGTATTGTTATTATGCTTGCTGGGTGTTGGGATACGAAATGCTTGGTGCGAAATGCTAGGTGTGAAACGATTGCTATGTGTGAAACGTATGCTAAGTGTGACACATCTGCTAGGGGGCTTATGTGATGTTGGGAAATGCTTGTTATATGCTCATATACTGTCTATGTTGTATATATAAACATGAGGTTAACCGTTACCTGAGGTTCAATGGGCATTAAACCTCAGCTCTTAATATAGCCTCAGGGTCAGGAGGACCGAGGATCGAGGAGAGAGGAAGCGACGCATAGGGACTCGGCAAGACTTTCTTCTATTGTTATTTACTTTTGAAGACACTCGGTATAATGTACCGTTACTGTAAAGAGCCAGACTTACGGCATTTTGAATATATATATCAGTTACTCTTACGCTCTGATGCTCTACTCTGATGAAAAAAAAATATACTGCTTTTGAAATTGGGATGTTACAAGAATCCTTCCGCTGCGTGTACGGATCCCAACAATATTCACCATCAAATGTAGTAACCCCATTTCATATAAATTACTGTATAAAGTGGATTAATATCATATTATTGGAATATATGGAATTTTCATTAAATCCATGGCAAATGATATTTGTTTTAATATGATTGGCTAAATTGAAGATCAAATTTTGAAATTCTAGAAGGGATACATGGACACCTTCATCTAATAAGGATTAAAGGGATAAGATGACTCTTCCAAGAGAGTCAAAAATTGCGCCTAGGTGAAGACAAAGGGAGAAAAATACAAAAACACGTGGAATCATGGAAATTAAAGAAGTGGATACCTAAGGTTACCAAGTGTTAACATAATATTTAAAAGAGATCGGATAAGACACTTGGACATATAATTGACACCTAATCACCTTCTTCCTTAAGCAAGGGATTTGAACCACAAAGTAGGCATATGATTAAAAGATATTTTGTGCCTAAAAGATGACATATGGCTTGTTCAAAAGAGGAGAGGAAGAAAAATCAGATTTCTCTAGAAAAATAAAGAAAAACCTAGAGAATTCAAAGAGATAATTGCAATGGTAAGATGATAAAATTGCGAGGAGATATTTTGGTGCTAAAACCTCTATATAAAGAGAACTTCACCTCCCCCTTCATTTGGCAACATAAAGGCACCATACATACACTAGAAGAGAAAGAAGAGAGAAGTGAGCTTGAGAGATTAAGCTAGAAGAATGAATACAATGAAGATTGAATTAAGGTAAGGAAGTTATGAATTTTACTTTACTTCCTTCAAATTCATGTAGTTATGTCTAAGGTCTTAGTAAATACTTTTGTATGATATTGTTGAAGCCCTAGTCATCCTTGCAAAGGAGTTTAAGAAGAGGCGGTGAAAGAAGAAAGGACTTTGAACAAGTAAGTCACCTTCCTAACCTCTTGTGTTTGTAAAAGAAATTTTGGTCAATAGCTAGAACATAATGATGTGATTTTATTTTGGTAATTTTGATAATTTTAAAGTGTTCAAAATGAAATTTTGTATAAGAAAGAGTGTAGAGCATGATTTTGGAAGTATTAGGGTTAAGATATAAAGGAACACAACTTGAGAAACTGAAAAACCAGCAGGGGTATTTTCGTAAACTGGGAATGATTTGCATATCCTTGGCTTTGGTAAGTATTTTTAGTCCAAAATAGACATGTCAAGGGTCACGTGGATTTTTGGAACACACTAATCAGATTTTTCTACAATTAGTTATAAATTTTTGAAGTTGGGTCAAATTTCTGAAATTTTCTAAACCTATGCGAAAATAAAGGATCAATGGTCAATGAAGGGATACTCATTAATAAAAAGAATTAATGAGTTTCAAATGGTGAAAGAACCCTTCATACAAATTATATAGTTATACATTTTAGGGAAAAAATTATATTGATGATGACACCATTTATATTGTATTACTTTAGGTCTATAATTCTTACTAAGTCAGTTGTCGGAGGTTAGCTATTTGACTAATTAGTTGTTTGCAGGTAAGTAACCTTAATCTCATATGCTTTGTATGACTTTGTATGTATGTTTTATCATGATTGTGTATGCATTCGATATTATTGTGTTTCCAAGTGCTTTGGTACCGGAACCCGTTGTGTGCGACTTGGGCTTTGGTATGTGATGTGTCCCGCATACGTGTTTATGTGTTATTGAGGACTAGCTTGTTCCGGATTAGGCTTTGTGCTTCACCGTGTGCAACCTAATGAATGCTTATGTTTTGTGTTTACAGTTTTCTTACATACTGTATATACTGGATATAAGATTAACGGTTACTTTGGGATTCACTTATGAATTTTAGGCAATTATAAGAGTACAGTAGTACGAGTAGGAGGATAAAGGTAAGACCGGGAGCATGATTGAGGACTTTATGAAGATTGTTAGAGATGATTTGGCTATTTCCCTATATACTCGGATGATTGTATATTACTTTTGGTTATGTTAGAGATTTATTTGGGATGATTGTAAATTAACTCTTCGGGGAAATTTATTACTTTAAGATACTTATTTACTTTACCAGTATTAGATTGTCCAAATTATTACATGCTTTGCTACGTAATAATTTTGATATATGTCTTTAATTAATAAGAAGGAAAATGTCACACTACCTGCCATCTGAAAAGACGAGGCTGGTAGGGGTGTAACATCAAACACTATACAAAACAAGGAAATAAGCAATACATCTTAATTCTCAACTTTACGCTTAAACCTCTAACACCCAATTTCAATAACCATCCATAACTTTAATGTACCCAAGGTCATAAATCACATTCCTTAAGCTCAATTCACGTATTAGAATCCTTAGATGATATCAACATCATCCTCTTACAACAACCACTTAATTTCAAAACTTAAAGTTTCACCTCCAACATACTTTCACCTCCAACATATTTATATTCACAAATCAATCAATGTCAACATTCTAAACCAATTAAACCTCTTTTCTAACTCATATAAACATAACCCAATCTATAAAAAAACTCTTCAAACCTTTACATAATCAAAATCATAGCAAATCCTAGCCCAAATATCAAACCCTAGCTCAAAATCTCATATAACTCCAAATCTAACATAACGAAAATGATTAAACCTTTAATCTACTTCATATAACTCATTTAAACTAAAAAGATTTGGTGGAATCATCACCCATTTCAAAATCCCAAAGAACCTTAAGTTTTCAAATTCCCCAAATATGAAATATAAGGAAGAAAGGTAGAATCAAGTTAGGAACACTTATTTTGATGTTTGAAAGCTTAAATATACTCGCCGAAACCAACAAACCCTAGCGAGCAAAATGGTTCCACCCTTTCCCAAACTCTAATTTTCAGGTTTGAAAATGCTATGATATAGCAACATTTTCTAGAGCCAGGCTTGGCCCTTTTAAGCCTGTTTAAGTTGAGGGCTAGGCTTGTAATTTAGCTCAAAATGGAGTCAGGCCTAAAAAGGCTAGCCTTGTAGGGTTGCGGCTTAAATCGGCCAATCCTGTAGGGCATCGAACCGGCCCGTTTAAGCCCGTTAATGTTTTTTTTAAAGAATTTTTGTTTTTTATTATCTAAACCCTAACTAATCATCATGTTTATATATTGAAAGTGATAATGGAGAAGAAAATGATAATCTTATTCATATTGTTTACTTGTTTAATTTATGGTTTATGACTTTATCTAGTTATTTATTTGATTGTGGACAATATTTTTGGACTTGGTGTTTGTCCGTGTTGTTAAATATTGATAATGTTTGATGTTTTAACTTTATTTTGATAACATTTATATTTAAATTAGATATTTTATTTTTCTAACTTAATTTTCTTTGAAAAATATGTACAAGAGTGAAAATAACTTAATTTTCTTTGAAAAATATGTAAAATAGTGAAAATATGTTAAACATGCCTAAAGCCGCAGGGACGGGCCTTGAAGTTTTGTAGTTTTTCCTTACTCGGGCACTATTTGGGCCCAAACCCATGATAGACCTATATGTTTTTCCCAAGAGTTAAAAACTCGGACCGGTCCACCGAACCTCGGTCGGGAGTGCGAGTTAAGGGTTAGTGGGTCAGCCCGGAGTCAACCCGGACCTAGACCGGTGAGGTATACAAAATTGGAAAATAATTAATCTCTTATCACACCAACCTAAATTTGACATACTATATATCATTTCAATACTTTAGATCGTGGCAAAATAATCATATACTCCAATACTTGTGACATATTTAGATATTCTTAATAATTTTCTTTACAACCTACATTTGACATCCACTAAGCAGAGCCAACCGAAAACGTAGAAACCACAATAGCTTCGGAAAACCAAAAACGAATCCAAATCAAACCCATATGACATCCAAAAGTGAAAAAAGGAAAAAAAAATTGAGGGAGAAATTTTAAAAAAAAAAATTGAAGGAGAACTTTTTTTTTTTTTAAAAAGCTCGACCCAGCCGACCCGTCCGGTTACCCCGGTTCACTGGTCGATCCGGTTTTACACCAAACCGGACCGGTTCCCGGTCCGGTCCGGTTTGACAAACCATGGTTTTTCCAACTCTAGCATTTTCACGCATTCACCATAGGTTTGCTACACTGAACTCATGGCAAATGACCAAAAAATACAACAGATTCTATAATAGACTTTGTTGTAGGTTTGCTTCAGCAAATCCACGGCGAAAATGACACCCAAGAAGAGCAACCTCAACTACTCTCCCCTACACTTTTACTCTACAAAAGATCAAGATAAACTATTTAATTCCTCAACTTCTTCAATAGTTAAGTCTTAATTAGCTCCAAACCTTATATTAAAATTTGGGATATTACAATTTCACTATTAACTACTCAAATAATTTTAGTTTTGATGTTGACTATCTTTTTTTTCTTAACTAAAGTAGCTACCAAAGTAGTCGTATTGAAACAAAATACTCCCTTCGGTCCTAATTATAGGACATATTTAACCGATTTTGGGAAGATTAAGGAAAGAAGTTAAATTAGTAAATTTTACATATTTTCCTAAAATGTCCTCATATAAATTTAAAATGACATAAGTAAAAGTAAATCAACAACCCCTACCACATACTTCTCCAACCTATTTTATTTTTCTACATGCTTTCTAATTGAAATAATGGTTTTCTTTATATATACATATATGTGTGTATATATGTATATTATACACACACACATATGTGTGTGTGCATATATTTACACACACATATATAGACACACACATATTTATATATATCTGTATACACACACACATATATATTGACAAACACACAAAGATATGTACACACACATACATAGATGTACAAATATACATATATGTATAAACACACACAACATATATATATATATGTACACACACATACATTGACAAACACACACAAAGATATACATATATGTACACACACATAGATACACAAATATACATATATGTATAAACACACACACACACACACATATTTATATATATCTGTACACACACACACAAAGATATACATATATGTACACACACATAGATACACAAATATACATATATGTAAACACACACACACACACACTCATATATATATATATATATATGTGTGTGTGTGTGTGTCTATATATATTTGTGTGTAGACACACACACATAATCTGTGTGTGTGTGAATGTGTGTTCATATATATATATGTGTGTGTGTGTATTGAAAAATTTATATCAGCTTATTGATAAATAAATTAAAATCCAACAATTTAAAAATTTTACTTTCAGTAAGAGTCTACACATCAACATACATACACTCACCAAAAACCAAATACACTTAAGAGAATAAAATAGGGGTAATTTAGGAAGAAATTGACAAAAACTAAAATGTTGTCTTATAATTGTGACCAAAACCAACTCTCAAATGTTGTCTTATAATTGTGACCGGAGGGAGTAGTAAATATGGATATTTGAGTTGTTAATAACAAAACTAAAGACTAAACACGATATTTGTTGAACACTTCCTAATAGCTACTTTTGTTTCTCTATTAACTAGTCAAATACACATATTGACTATTTTGACCGGCTAACAAAAGTAGTCAATATGTGTATTTGAGTAGTTAATAGTGAAACAAAACAAAAGTAGTTATTAGAAAATATTCAACAAGTATCCTATTTACTATTTCAAATATTCTTATTAACAACTCAAGATATATCATATTGATGACTTTTTGTCCGAAAAATTTAAAAATAATATATATATATATATATATATATATATATATATATATATATTAGATAAATTAGAGCTTCGGTGGCGGCCATTAGGAAGGTCATTGGAGCTCCGATGACGAGCCACCGCCTGCAGTCACTAGTGCCATTGGTCTGGAGTGCAGCAACAGGTTTGGGGATTTTTTTTTTTTTTTATGAAAATAAAAAATAAGGGTTATTTGATAATTTTACATATTTGGCAACATTTCAACATTTTAAATAACTCAATTGGAAATTATTGAAATTTAATATTCTTATTTATCTTTTATCAATTTTGACATATTTTTTTTTTTGAAAAAAAACCTAATTAAATCGAATTGAAATGACAATATTTAAATTCAGGTTTACAGTTTCACTGTATCATTCATTAATAAGGTCCAGAAATTTAATTTGAGAATTCTGAAGGTTGTTGAAAAGGCCATAATACCCTTCTAGAGTTAAAAACAACCAAAGAATTTCAATGTCTGTGCTCTGCACTTGAAAACGGGGAATTCGGAGGGCAAATATTTCCGACACGTTAAAACCAGGGAAGGCGCTGGCAGGTGTCCTTCAACGGACAAATGTTGTATTGCTTTTCATCATTTCACAGAATTTATCTCATGGCTTCCAAATCTCAGCGCCTCCATCAAAGTATATCTCTCTCCTTCTCTCTCTCTCTATCTGCTTCCGGTGCTCTGTAATTTAGTATTTTGTTTGTGTTCTCGCTGACCCACGCAGTAATAGTCGCGGCTTTACTGGGCATTACGCTAATTTCAGTTTCAATTTCTTGTTCTCTGTAGTTGCAGGGTCTAACTTACAGAGTTCGACTAAAAGGGCTAGAACAATGGCCACTAATTCCTCTATGAAGGACGCTTTTTCCAAATATGCTGAATATCTGAACAACCTTGTAATGCCTCTTTTCCATCTCTTGCTACTCCCCTTAAACAATAATAATGTTGTTCTAGTGTTAAGAGTGTCATATTTACCCTGAGTGTCGTTGGAAGACTGATTTCTCGTTCGGTTTTTGTTCGATTAGTTGTGGAGATTAGGGAATCGTTGGTTGGGCCGAACAAGTGCTTATTTTTAGATCTTTTCCACTACGATATCCAAGTAGTTTACAATCTAAGAGTTGGATTGGTTAAGAATTGATTCTTCTAGAATCTAAAGAGATATTTTGATACCCTTGTTTGTTTTCATTGCTGCCACTTTCAGTTTGTTGTATTGATTATTGAAGCCATTATATTTCATGCCACTCGAACCCCTCCCCTCTCCTCCATTGAACCAAATACTGTGTTAGGGTTACTGACGAGGTTGGAAATAGCATCAAAAGGGAAGGTTGTGACCTGTTAGTGGTTGTAATTTGCGAAACAAGTGTTAGGACATTTGGAACTTTTAATCAATTAATTGTTCTGCTCTCAGCTTACTGTTGCAGAAGCACATGTATGTAGTGGTGATTTTTCTGTCAGAAGTATGGATTTTTTTTTTATGCTTTGGAGCACAACCCTTTATAGAGAAATTTTCTTCACCCATAATATTCATCTGACCGTTACAAGTTGTATGAAAGGCCCTGAAGTTTCTGTGAAGTTAACCATTGATGATTTTGCTAAATTTTGAGAATTATATCTCTAAGAATCTTGTTTTGGGTGGTGTAGGGGCAGTCTGCAGACACTGCTTCCTGTTGTTTTAATGCTTGGTAAATTTATTTATGTAGAATGACAAACGGGAAAGAGTAGTAAAAGCAAGCCGTGATGTTACGATGAATAGCAAAAAAGTCATATTTCAAGTGCACCGGTATCCTGATTTTCTCTCCTTTCGACTCTATTTTTTCCTACATATGGTAGAACTTTATCTTTGTAGAACTCATCATCATTCATGCTCATGTTGACATATTCTTATTTGTTAATCAGTATGAGTAAATATAATAAAGAAGAAGTTCTTGAGAAAGCAGAAAAGGACTTAGCAGCTGTCACAAATCAACATGTGTCTCGACTAGTCAAAGAATTGCAAGGAACTGACTTTTGGAAGCTTAGGAGAGCATACTCACCTGGGGTATATTTCATTACTATCCTTGTTGAGGATAGGCTTATTATTGCTCAGTATCCCCTAATACTTATCTTGGATTTGGCAGATACAAGAGTATATTGAAGCAGCAACATTCTACAATTTCTGTAAAACTGGAAGTCTTTTGAAGCTTGATGAGATAAATTCGACTTTATTGCCACTCAGTGATCCATCTCTTGAGCCTCTGCAGATAAATGTTCTTGACTATCTTTTAGGGGTAAGATTTTACACTATTAACTTCTAATTTTTATTTAGTTAAAAATAAGGTAGAACTCAAGAAGAGGTGTTAGAGTTACTCATGGAAGAGAAGTATCAAGTATGAAGGAAAAGATCTAGTTCTACTTCTACATAATCATTTTAGATGCTTTTGATCTATTGGCCTTTCTTTTCTTTTTCTTTTTACTAGATTTTTTAATAATCGATTAATGGTATGAAGATACAAATGCATGTAATCTATTTGTTCCTACCCTTCTCTTTCTTATGGAGAATGTACACTTGTTTTGCAGCTTGCAGATTTGACTGGAGAGCTAATGCGTCTGGCGATTGGTCGAATATCAGATGGCGAGCTTGAATTTGCTGAAAAGATATGCAGATTTGTACGTGATATATACAGGGATCTTACCTTGGTAGTTCCTATTATGGACGATAGTTCTGATATGAAAACAAAGATGGATACAATGCTCCAAAGTGTCATGAAAATAGAGAATGGTAATGTGTTGGCAGTTTATCTTCCCAAAATCTGTTTCCATGACTAGTGTTCGTCTATTTCACAGTTAGATGCCTTAAAATCTTAGTTGGAAGTACAAATAGAACAATTTAAACAGTTAATTGGAAAAGAAATTGTTTATCCCATTATCCCCTTTTGTTTTTAAAAATATTTATAACCAGATACCAGAATGTTTATAGCATCATGAAAAATGTGGCAAAAATGATGTAAATGGGACACCTTTGGGAGCATCCTATTGCAGTTTTGTTCTGTTAGGAAGTCATGAATCCATCTGCAGGAGGTAGATTGTATCTTAACAAAAACATAAAGATAACTTGTAAATCAAGTGGCCTCTCTGCTTAACTGAATCGATCAACAAAAATACAAGAATCATGCATACTCTGTGATCTTCATTGATTTTTCTTGTCACGACTGTCACACTGATTGATTGCTCTTATCGCAACTACTTGATACTCAAACTCTAACTAAGATCTTCTACACTATTGCATGAAGAGGGAGATTACGAGGTTTAATTTACTTAATTCTTGGGGGAAAGGGTGAGCCTTGAAGCAACAGAAATGTTGCTGCCATATGACGTGGAAGTCACGGATTCAAATTCTGGATACAATCTCTCCACTTGTGGGGGTAAAGTTGCGTACATTTATCCCTTTCCAGGACCCCGCTTTGTGGGAGACTTGTGCATTGAGCCACCCTTAATTCCTCTAGGGAAAGAGTTTGTTTTACAACCTTTTTTTCCCTTTTTGATTTAAGAAACTTCCTTGAATGAATGCCATTGGTACAAGTATGGTGACATACATCAAATCTGAATAACATGGCCCTCCTAAAACTATATTAAGTGAGGTGAGGCAAGACTTATAGATCACCTAGTACATGACAAGTAATGTTGATTTGTATTTAACTTTTCGCTGAGTTAATTTTGAGTTCTTTCTGCTGCAGCTTGCTTTAGTGTTCATGTCAGAGGATCGGAGTACATTCCTCTGCTTGGATCTAATGATCCAAGTTCCTTCTTAGTGGGATTGCCAGATATTGAACTATGAAGTACTCTCCTACCATCTTAGCCTGTGAGTTTGTTCTTCTGAATGTCTGTTATAACCCTTCCATTTTAAGAATATTCCTTACTGTTTTACCTTTTAACGACAGTAAAGTTGTATATGTATTGCAAAATAGTTTATTGGAGGACAGTGGAGCTTAATGTCTCTGCATTGATAAATTTTAGCTAAATTTTATGAAAAGCTTAATATGTTCATCAACTTCGGAAATTGCGACTAATACTTTGGGAAGATGACATGTATAACTTAGCTTTTGTAGCTCAAAGACTGAGCAGCTTGCATACAATCAATTAGTTAGGCCTGGATTTACTTTGATCATAAAGAGTGCTTTGGCATAAACTCAATCATGTAAGCGTTTCCAGTTGAAAGGTTTAATAAATATTTTAGGAAAAATTAATTATTTGATCCTTAGGGCTTGTTTGTTACAAAGAAGATTAGAGAATGAAAGGGAAGATCCCAAAGTTCCCATGGTTTTTAGGTGTTTGGTAGACGAAAGATCCAGTCAGCATCTTCCGGTGAGTGCTCATCTTCCCATATTTGAGGGAAGATGCTTTCCATCTGAAAAGGGAGGGAAAGCTGCAATCTTCCCAGGAAAGTTTTTTTTTTCCCCTTCCAAAATTGGCCTTGGTTCTTCTTTTTTCCATTTAACCAACACTCAATTCTTTATACCAAACATCACATTTTCCCTCAACTTAAGTTCCATTCCCTAGTATACCAAACTTTCCACATTTTTAAAGTTCTCTCTCAATCTTCCTTTCCATTCCTTTCCCTCCTTTAAGTTCCTTTCCCTCCTTAAATCTTCTTCATAACAAACGGGGCCTTATAGTTTTATTAAGTTTATAACTCAGTCCCTATAGTTTGACTTGTTGCAATTCGGTCCCTAAAGTTTGGACCCTTCATGATTTAGTCCTTAATGTTTGTGAGTCAAAGGAGAGGTGCTGATGTGTGCATATGTGGCATCTTGGTTAGCCTACCCCTCCTTCTCTTCTTCTCTTTTCCTCCTCCTCCTCTCCCTTTCCAGTTCCGAACAAAGCTCAAGCCTGGATTAAATCAAACGTGCAACCATACTTGTCGGACACTAAGATCACTTGCATCTTTGTAAAAAATGAGGTCTTAAAACATTCAACGATAGAGCTGGTAATATGGGCTGGCCCGAGCCTGGCTTGCCATGGGTTGGGACTAGAGTTGGGAATGTAGACAGTCCCCGGGATGGCAAAATACCAACCCTTTGCGGGCCCACGTATTTTTTTTTTTTTTTTTTTAATTTTAATTTTTTTTTTTTTTTAAGACAATTGAAAGTTTGAGACATATATGTATGAGTCATCAAATTTACCTTCCTAGCATCAATCATTTTACTTATAAAAATTCAAAAACATAATCCTTAATTTAAGAGACAAAATTATCAAATTTGCTAAAATTTACTTGACAAAAAATATCAAATCATTCTCAACCTATGTGTTTGGTAAAAATATCATATTTATTTTAAAAAACACACAAAAAAATGTACCGGCGAAATTACGGGCCGGTGTGGCTTGCACTTTGCGGGCTTGGAAATTCCCAACCTTAACCCTACAAAAACTTGCAAAATTACGGGCGCATAGGTCGTGCCAACGTGGCCTGCACTTTTACGGGCTTGGAAATTCCCAACCTTAACCTTGCAAAAACTTGCAAGCTACGGGTTGAGCCCATATTACGCTCTCTTGTATATCTCCCTCATCCGAACTCCGTTTGATACGTTCTAAGTGTCATTGGAATAGTCTTGTCGAGCTCTACACATCCATGGCCATGGCCTCAACTTACACAAAAACATTTCATTTTGAAAAACCTTTTTTTTTTTTCAAGCTTTATCGGCCAACGTTGACGGCATTCCGTAATGCTACTTGAATGTGTTTATTCTTTATGAACTCATCTACCTTTTGAGGTTGAAGTCTCGTGTTTTTTAGTCCACATAAGTTCCAAAAACTCAACTTTAATCAAATCAAAGAAGTAAGAAGAAGAGGAAGAATGGTGTCGATATATATGAAGAACTTTAAATTCAAGAACCCAGCGTCATACATTCACATGTAAACCAGAGATCATGCATATAAAAGTTTTTAGGCAAAGAAACTGAGAAAGATATGAAGTTTGAAATCTATTGAGAGGAATCATGCATGTATATATGAAAATATAGACAGACATTAAAGTCTCCAGCTTCTATTCTTCATTCTTTGGAACTCAAGATATGAGAGAGAGAGAGAGAGCATGCGAATAACATATATGTACAATGCTTATATATGAATGTGTGAGAACGAAGATACAGGCACAGGCAAGCCATATATATGTATATGCACGCATCACATACATGGATATAAAAGGTTCAATTTCTTTTAGCATGTTTGAGAGGGAGAGAGGAAAAAAAAAAAAAAAAACATGCTTGAAACATAGCATAAAAATTGCAGGGAAATTTTTTGATAGGGATATAAATAATTTATATCACATGCTTATTCACAAAGAATAATCAGAGTCTCAGGATCATCTGGCCCTAATAGCAATGAAAGAAAATTAGGAGAAAGAAGAGACTTGCATATCAGGGTGAATCCACATTCAAATCTGGGTCAAAGCTCCAATGCTCCATTAATGCTCACACAAGGTTTAGGCTACTAGAGTCTAAACTTGAGTTGTATAGAAGATCACCAGAACAAGAAAGATGGTAGGAAAGAAGAGATTGCCAAATAGTTCTATGGTAGGGGTGAGATTTAACTAAGGAACATCCTATTTATAGACGTTTAGGGAGACCACTAATTAGAAAGTTATGTGTGCCTGCTTGCCTTCTAAGTAATAATCAGGAAATTAATTCTTGATTAATTTCCTATTATACAACAACTTGTTTCTCAATTAACAAATCTATAATTAATGCTTATTTGTTTCTTATTTTATAAGACTACTTGTTTCCTAATCAAATAGACTAGCCCATACCTGGATCCAAAGTCCAACAGAATGAATCCTCAAATGGAATTGGCTTTTTTTTTTTTGATAATAAGGATGGCTAAAAAGCCAGAGATACAAAAAGTAAAAACTAGCTCATAGGGGAATTTAATCCCAAACTCTCATTAGCTACCCAAGCCCTTAAATATACCGGACAATCACTCAAAATTGAGGATTTAGAAATACCCATCTTAGCTAAACCATCAGCCTACTCTATTAATTCCCCTAGGTATATAAGAGAGATTAACATGCCAACTCCAAGAAAGCATCTCCTTGATCTGAATTAAAACCAGACTACCTGCATGGAAGCTTCCATCTCTAGTATTGGCGATAACATTCTGAGCATCAGATTCCACCATTAGCCTTCTAAATCCCATATCCCAAGCCAATCTCATTCCTTCCAGTACCGCACATTCTTCTGCTGAAATGGCATTTGAAATCCCAATTTCTTTAGTAAAACCGACCACCCAATCTCCTCTACAATTTCTTATAGTCCCACCACATCCAGCCCTGGAAGTTGTTAGATTGCACGCACCATCAACATTCAGTTTGTGCCAACCCTCCGGTGGTTTTTGCCAACAGGAAGTCTCAACCGCAGCATCATTAATTCCCAAATTACCTGCAGGAAGCTCAAAATTCAGGGGTGATGTGAACCTTCTCCAAGTCTGGGTAATCACAGTAGCTGGGATTTCTGGTTTCCTGAAACCCTCTTCAAAGCAAAATAAGTTCCTCCAAAGTGAGAAATTAATATGTGGAAGCAAATAGTCTGTAGCCTCTAATTGTAGTGAGGCACTCAATTCATTGTATTTATATGAGAGCCGAAACACATGTACGTGGCTATTACATAATTGAATGAAAGAATAACATGGGTCAGATAATGGAAGGAGAGAGGTATTATGGCGTACATAGTGGAAGGATAGAAGGAATATTATGGGTGTACATAGTGGAGGAAAGAAGGAATATCATGGGCAAACATAATACACAACGACGTAAAGAATATACACAACTGCACATAATATTTTATTTCTTAACATTCCCCCTCAAGCGAGAAGGGGTGATAGCCAATCCGAGCTTGTTTCAAATTCGAGAACCGAGGATGAGCTAAAGCCTTTGTAAAGCCATCCGCAATTTGTTGTGCGAAGGAATGTATCGGATTTCCAACCAGTCCAAATTAAAACTTTATCACGTACAAAATGAACATCAATTTCAATATGTTTGGATCGGGCATGTTGTACTTTGGATTAGTAGCTAGCGCCTTTGCACTAATGTTGTCACACCGATAATAGGTGGTTTTCTACAATTAAATCCAAGCTCATATAGTAATGAGCGGAGCCACATGATTTCAGCAGATGAATCGATAACGATCGATACTCGGACTACGCACTTGAACGTGATACCACACGTTGTTTCCGGAGGACCATGAAACCAAAGTGCCTTCAAGATAGACACCAATACCGCACATTGATTTTCTATCATCAACACAAGTTGCCCAATCAAGATCGAAAAACCAATTAGGTTCAATCCAAGAGAGGGTTTGATCTCGTAAGTCGTAGTGATATGTTCCCTTAAGATATCTTAGTACCCTTTTACAACTTGAAAATGAATATCAGTAGGCCTGGATAAAAATTGACTCAACTTGTTTACTGAGAATGCTATATCGGCGAGTAGTAGTAAGATATTGTAAACCTCCTATGGCTTGCCGAAACACGTAGGATTAGGCAATAATTTCCCATCATTGATCGAAAAATGTTTTCCAGTTACCATAGGTGTTGGCATTGGTGCAAAGATCAAGCATTCCAAACTTCCGAAGTAAATCCAAGGTGTACTTTCCTTGGTTTAGATAAATGCCGAGCTATCTCGGAAAACCTCAATGCCCAAGAAATAATGAACTGCACCAAGATCTTTTAAGGAAAATGTATAGTTCAATTTGTTAACAAATGAATTCAAGTATTTTTTGTCAGTTTCCGAGTTACCGCATGTCATCGACATATATCAAAACATAAACAAGCAAATTATCCTTTTTCAAAGACAAATAAAGAGCTATCACTCTTAGCATTTCTAAAATTCCATTGGATCAAGGTGAGTCTTAAGCGATCATACCAGGCGCGTGGTGCTTGCTTAAGCCCGTAGAGTGCTTTATCAAGTTTGCACACATGAGTCGGTCGAGATTGATCTACAAAACCCTCGGGTTGTCGCATAAAGACATCTTCTTTAAGATACCCATTCAAAAATGCATTATTGATGTCGAGTTGTCGAACATCCCAATTGAAAGTAGTTGCAATAGTGAGAACAAGATAATTGTGGTTGCTTTCACAACCGGACTAAACGTCTCGTGATAATTGATTCCTAGAGATTGCTGAAAACCTTTAGCCACAAGCCGAGCTTTTCTTTTTGAAGGGAACCATCTCGGATGAAATTTGTTTTTGAACACCCACTTGCAATCTATTATTTTCTCGAGTACCATTGTAGGGAACTAGATGCCATGTTCGATTTCGCGATTACGAGAGCCGCAAACTCCTCTTGTCATGGCCGCTTTCCAATCCGAAGAGGAGAAGGCTTCTTTGATGATCAAAGGTTCAGCTATGCGTTTCAATGAATCATTATCCTCGTAACTTAAAAGCCCAACAAATAGGTGTTTTGGCTTGTAAATTCCACTCTTAGCTCGTGTAGTCATTGGATGGACATTTTGAATTGGTGACAAACTTGGACTGGCTGATGATGAAGATGAATTTTCAACAGATTCATCTAACAAATTGGGAGAAGATGCTGGACTGTTTGGATTGAGGCTTTCATTCAGTGATGCTGGACTGTTTGGAGATGATGGAACTACTGTAGTCAAACTGTCATTATTTTCAGTAGCTTGTTCCTCATAAGAGGTATCTGGTGAAGCAGAGATAACCATTGAAGGTTTGATAACGAGAGGTATAGCCGCAATGTCATTGGGATTGGTTTTTCTTTGAAGAAAGCCATTAGCAAAAGGAAAAACCATTGGATCAAACACGACATGGCGAGAGGTGTATATGCGACCAGAAGAACTCAAACACCTGAAACCTTTTTGCTGGGATGCATACCCAAGAAAAACACACTGTTGACGGTGAAAGGAAAACTTGTGATCATTGTATGGTTTTAGACAGGGATAGCAGGCACAACCAAACGGTTGAAGAGTTTTATAATCTGGCTCTTTTTTATATAATTGAAACAGAGGTGTTGAGTCTTTTAGCACTGGTATTGGCATTCGATTTATGAGAAAAGTAGCAGTCTGAAAAGCTTCCATCCAGTAGTGAAGTGGCATTTTAGCTTGAGCTAACAGAGTTAAACCAGTCTCCACAATATGTCGATGCTTCTTTTCGGCCCTTCCATTTTGTTGAGAAGTATAAGGACAAGTATACCGCATCCGAATTCCATGAGAGTTAGCAATTGAAACAAATGGTTTAAATTCGGTGCCCATATCACATTGAATTGCTTTAATTTTAGTGCCAAATTGGTTCTCAACAAGTGCTCGAAAATGATTGAATGCAATAATTGCTTCACCTTTATGCTTAAGAGGATATAACCAGGTGTATCGACGTAATCATCAATAAAATGAATATAAAAACGATGACCGAGGTTGATTGAACAGAGAAGGACCCCATAGATCAGTATGGATTAGATCAAGAGGAGCCAAAGCATGAGAGCCGGATGAAGGAAATGGTTGATACTTAGATTTTCCATATTGACAAGCTTCACAAAAGTCATACTCATTATGTTTAAGCTTGACATTACATTTATTCAAGATGTGGCTAAGCACTTTTTTACCAGGGTGTCCCAACCTTTGATGCCATAAAGGAAGATCATTACTAGACTTAATAGAAGTAAAATGAACTTGAGCACAACAATCATTACTTTGAGCTTTATCACTGATCACCGGATACACCCGCTTTGGTTTCCTTGCATCGAATTTGTCCCGTCACTCGATCCTTCACATAACAAATGCCATGTCATTAAATTCAACAATAACAGGGTTATCCTTAACCAATTGAGATACACTCAAAAGCTTCTTTGTAGAAGATGGTACTACCAAAATCTTATTGAGATTTATATTAGAGGGTAATTTCTTTGTTCCAATTGCTTGAACAGAGGTTTTTTCACCAGTACATGTGTTAAGATGATACTTACCAACAGCAGCTTGATCAATATACTCACAGTATGAGTCACATGATAGTTAGCTCCACTATCCATGTACCACACCGGATCGCAACACTTCCAAAGAAGCATAATTTACCCGCCTTCATCATCACATAAATAGTAGCACTTTGAGATATCATGACCAGGACGCTTACAATAGTGACAGTAAGGACGACCTTGATTACGTCCACGAACAGAACGACCACGTCCTCGGTAATTTCCACGAGATGCTTGACTCCCTCGCCAATTTCCTTGTCGAGAATTGCCACCACGTTGAAAAGTAGCACCACGGTGTGCTATGTTTGCAAAATTTCAATGCTAAGACTAGCAAAATGATTTAGTTGTTCAAGCCGGCTTTCAAAAGCAAGTAGATGAGCCTGAATATCAACCCAAGAAAGATGAGTCTGATCAATTAATTTGACAACTATAGCATTATATTCAGTATCCAAACCATTCAAAGTGTGAATGATGAGTTCATCGTGTGGTAATGGAGCTCCCGAATGAGTGCTAGCCGATCAAAGAATGGATTTCATCTTGTTTAAAAAATCTTCCATCTTCATTCCACCTTTCCTTGTTCGATGCAGATCTGATTTATATACCATGACTCTGGCTTTGGTTGAAGCGCCAGCAAGAGAACGCGTCTCAGCCCATATTTGCTTTGCAGTTCGACAATGCAAAAGTTGAGCTCCAACCTCGATGCTCATAGTATTACGGCTTGACCTACTAGAAGACGATCGCAGCATTCCGCCTTCAAAATCTGGATTCACCTTCATCTCAAAGCACCATCCGAGATAAGACGTGGAGGTGGCTCGTTAAGCTATCAAGATGTCTTTCTAGCTTATTACCCTCTATAATGGGTAAGACAATTGATTCCCATAGCAAGTAATTACCACGGTCCAAATTTGACCGAGTTTACTTGATTGAAAGAGTTGAACATTGGATTAATTCGGAGACATTGTTGGCGGTGATGGTGGTCGATGTTGTTGAGGGTGGTAAGGTAGTTGATTCGGTGTGTGAGGGAGTAGACGAGGCGTACATTATGAAATATTTGAAGAAGAGACGTTGTGTGGCTCGATGCCAAGTGAGAAATTAATATGTGGAAGCAAATAGTCTCGTAGCCTCTAATTGTAGTGAGGCACTCAATTCATTGTATTTATATGAGAGCCGAAACACATGTACGTGGCTATTACATAATTGAATGAAAGAATAACATGGGTCGCATAATGGAAGGAGAGAGGTATTATGGCGTACATAGTGGAAGGATAGAAGGAATATTATGGGTGTACATAGTGGAGGAAAGAAGGAATATCATGGGCAAACATAATACACAACGACAGAAAGAATATACACAGCTGCACATAATATTTTATTTCTTAACATCCAATTCCATAGTTGCCATAATGCCACTCCAAATACCTGTGGCCAAAGGATGCCAAAGTTCCTGCCCATTTTCCTTTTAATATTCATGCCGATCCGAATACAAAGGTTTGCCGAGAAGAAAGCCGTAGCACAACCTGGCAAGATTAATTTGCACCACATATTATGAGCATACGGGCAATCCCTCAATATGTGAATTATATCCTCCCGACCGGAATTACAAGTGCCCACAAATCGCCGAAGCCCGAGACCATTTACTCCGCCACAAATTAGTTGGGAGTTTGTTAAGAACTACCCTCCACATAAAAACTTTGATACGCTCCGCGCTCCTTTCCATCTCCAAATTGCCTTAAAAACTTCTCGCCTAGAATGAGTAGGTTCCTTTTCAATCGATAGTAAGCATTGCGTAATGAAAATTTGCCATCCGAGGACGCACCCCAAACCGTAAAGTCATTGCCTAACTCCCCCCGAAGGCACCAAAAGGAGGCTAGACGTTGCACAACAATACCGGCACTACCACATCGCAAGCCGAGAGAAGTCCTGTTGCCATCGTGGACCCAATCAGCCACAGAGATTGTTTTTCTCGTATCCGTAAGTCAGTCCGGTACATAAATCTTTAAGCTTGATTCCTTCCATTAACCAGATATCCTGAAAGAAACTCACATCTTGACCATTTCGGACTCGCCATGCCATACCCAAATCAAGCACATCTTTCTGGGCACATATAAATTTCCACAGCGCTGAGTCCCCCGTTCGGAAGCATAGCAAGGAACTTTCTTCTCTTAGCATGTACTTCTGTTGGAGTAAATCAGACCATAGAGCAGATTCTCCCACTACTAGTTTCCAAGCAAGTTTGGCACCACAAGCCTTGTTAAGTGATGCTAGCCTCCTAAATCCCAATCCGCCATGTTCCTTAGTTTTGGTAATTTGATCCCATCCTATCAAGTGAGAGTGTCTTTGGGTGCCATCATGACCCCAAATGAAGTTACGCTGCATTCTCTCCACATCTTGGCAAATACTTCTTGGTATATTTGCAACCTGCATAGGATACAAAAGGACAGTACTCAAAACAGATCTAGCAAGAGTAATACGACCAGCCAAAGAGAGACAATTGGCTTTCCAGCTAGATAATTTTGTACTAACACGATCAATAATGTAACCAAAGGTTTCTCTCTTCTTACGCTGCCTATCGAGAGGAAATCCCAAGTTTTTACCAATCTCACTTGAGATCTTCATCTGAGAAATACACTTAATATCTTGCTTTGTTTGCGCAGTGACTCTTGAAGAGAAAAAAATAGAAGATTTCTCTTTATTTATTTTCCCACCTGAAGCTAAAGAGAAACGATCTAAACAATCCATGATGCATTAGGTTTGGCCAATTGTGGCCGAGCCAAACAACAGGAGATCATCTGCAAAAAGGAGATGTGAGATGGCAGGTCCTGAACTAGCAACATAAATAGGGGACCAGCTACCAGAGACAACCGCATCACTAATTATATGAGATAATTTTTCCATACATAGAACAAACAATAGAGGTGAAATAGGATCTCCTTGCCGAAGTCCTCTTTTAGGAAAAAAGAACTCGGTTTGGGACCCATTCCATATTACATTATAGGAGACCGTTGAAACACATGACATGATCAGATGAATAAAACCACTGTCAAACCCAATTTCCAACAAAACCTGCTCCAGGAAATCCCATCGCACTCTGTCGTATGCTTTTTCAAGATCAATTTTCATAGTCATCAACCCTTTCCTACTCCTATTCTTGCCCATAGTATGTAGAATCTCTTGCCCCACAATTAAATTGTCTTGTATGTGCCTCCCCTGGATGAAACTGGCCTGAAAAGGAGAGATAATAGTGCTCATAACCTGTTTAAGTCTTTGTGTAATTAGCTTAGTAACACATTTATAGTGTACCGAACAAAGCGAAATCGGCCTAAAATGAGAAACTAGAAAGGGAGAGTCTCTCTTCGGGATTAAACAAATCAATGTTTTATTCGACTCCTCCACTGGTATATGTCCCTGGAAGACCCCCTTAACAAAACCACATAGCGACTCCCCCACAGTATCCCAATTGTTTTTATAGAATAGTGCAGGGAAACCATCAACTCCAGGAGACTTAAAGTTACCCATGCTAAAAACCACTTTCCTAATTTCATCGTTGGTAGCAATATTGTTGAGGGACAGTATAACAGAATCCTCAATAGGAGGAAATGAGTGATTGGTCTGCAGGATGGTGTGGGGGAGTAATATAACAGAATTCTAGTCCTAGCTTGTTTGCAAAATGCTACATCGACAGAAACTATCCATAGGGTTTCTACATAAGTATATAATCTTACGCGTTAACTGTTTCATATACTCTGGCAATAAAACATTTGGGAGTTTTTCAATTATGTTGCTTGATCTCAAATTGAACAGATTATGTTTCTAGCTTAAGCTTACACTCTGCCAACTCCATAAGGGTGGAAAAGATGACCTATTAAAAGGGTATTATTGTCCTTGTCAATATGATCTAGTTGAAGCCTGACAATGCTTTATACGAAGGAAAGGTATGGTATCTGTTGGAAATTATTAAGCACATTGCTAGTTCCCTTTCCTTCTTCACTGGCGTGGCTTTCACACATCAAACAAAGAAGACTTATATTTCACCATATCCAAAGCATTCAAATGGTTCTCTAGATGATTGGTGGGGCATAGTTCCATGAAAACAAAAAGCAATATAAGTACTTTATCCAAAGGTTTGGTCTTTGATAGAATGCATTGGCACCACGATGTATATAAAACCGATTTCATTTAGTGGGATAAGACTTATTATATTGTATTATTTGCTTGAGAGGTTCTACGCCACAACATTTTAAATGGAACAGGAGATGTAAACATCCCATTTCCTTCGTCTTCTATTGTCATAGGGCTGCTCTTAGTTGGATTTACAAGTCTCAACTTCTTCTAGAAACAAGAGTGCTTAATATCTGCGGTATAAAGAAGCAATGCATCAATTTGTCACTAATGACTGTGGTGGTTTAAGCCACATCATATGGCCCTTGAACTTGTACTTCCAAACAGGATGGTGTGGCTCCTTCTATAACACTTGTATTTTAAACTTTGAAAAAAAGACTTATATACATATATAACATTATATATTTAAGATATTTGTCTTCAGATAAATCAATATATGTAGATTTTTTATATTATTTATTATATGACAACCTCTTCATATCATCATCATCATCATCAATATTTAAAATTTACTTATTTTAATTTGATAAGATAAAAGTATATTAAACATCTAAAGTTTTTTTTTTTTTTTTTAAATAAAAAAAGTTTAGGTGAGTTAAGTCTCAGGTGCTTACCAGGGTTAAATCATGCCTCTAAACTCACAGAAAGACATACGGCGAGGTACTTACAGATCACCCACAAATAAGGTTCTCATATTAATGAGATTTGAACTCATAACCTTATAATTATGAACCAACTCGTTTTTTCAACTGAATCAACCATTGATTTGGTTAAGGTGTAATTCCTTTTAAGGCTTAAAGTGGGGGTGATGTTGCTTACCACCTTAACCAATAGTTTATTGCTAACTAGACCAACCTTTGTGGGTATCTTAAACTTCTAAAGTTAAGTACCTAAGTCATCTTCTTAAACTCATCCATCACCAATTAATACTCCATCAACCATGTACACGCGTTTAGAAAATTAATATTGGACATGTCCAGGTGTGAAATGTTTGAAATGCTCATGGTGTGCCAGTTAGTACTTCATGTCTTCATCCAATTGGGCAGCTTCCTATAAGAAAATAATGGGGGAAATAGTGATTTCAAGTAAATTATAAATGCGAGTTCAAACACTGGTTGATTTTTTGCTCAAAACACTGGTTGATTTTAAGAACAATGATTTCAAGTAATTTTTTTTTTAGAGTGAGATAACACAATTTTATAAGTTATAAATACAAAATCAGTAAACCCGGTGTTCGAACTCGCAAGTTCAAGCAAGTTTGCAGCTAGCAAAATTTAAGAGCAAGTTGATGAGATTTTGTAAGCTGAAATTATTTTTTGATATAGGTATATGTTTTAAGGTGGTCTTCCAATCAAAATAGTTTAAGCTATTTGAAAGATCTCCCTTTTAATATTATACGCCTTTAATTTGTTCTTTAGTTAATCAATGTAAAATTTCTTTATATTTGAATATTCCTCTTCCTATTCTTTTTCATTCATTTTTTTTTCCTGTCCAGGCTTCTTTTTCTTTTTTTTTTTTTTTTTTTTTTTTTTTATATAGTCTCAGTCTCAGATGCATAAGGTCTACAATATTTATTTTTCTCTCTCTTTTCTTCCAAATCGAATGGCTCTTGATACTACGTTAAAAGTTTTAGATGCAGGTATATATGTTAGAGTAATCTTTCTATCAAAATCGTTTAAGCTATTTGAAAAATTCCCTGTTTACGTTATATACCTTTGATTATTTTCTTTAATTAATCAATACGAGACTTTTTTATATTCTACTCCCTTCCTGGTCTTAATTATAGTAGCTATTTACCGAATTTGGAGGAATTAAGGAAGGAAGTTAAATTAGTTAATTATATGTATTTTCCTAAAATACCCTTACCCAATTTTATTTAATACAAATACATCTCTCAAAGATAGAACTAAATAATACAAATACAAGTTTATTTTCCTAAACCACGCTATTATTACTTTTTTTAAACGCTATTATTACTTTCCAATATATTGGGCATAATATATATGTACGCGTAAGGATATGTATGTACGCGTGTGAAAGTGGAACAAAGAGGAGTTCAACGTAACTTCTGGTAAGATCACGTCATAATACAAATACAAGTTTATTTTTTTATTGTTGGAAAAAAAATAATGAAATTAATGTTTTATTAGGTTATTTTAAGGGAAAAAATTAATCACTTTGGACGGATATTTTTAAAAAAAATATTCCTAAAGGAATATTAAAATTATTTTATTTAAAAATAAAATAAAGTAGAATATCTCACTGGATAGAATATGAGCGTATTGTTAAATTAATTATTGTGGAAGAAGTATTAGTATGGGTGATATGAGAAAAATATGACAAAAATTGCTCAAACTTTTTATATAAAAAAGTATAATTTAGGTGTATATGACATTAATGAGTTGCAAACATTATTTACTTTATAAAATATATGGGTGTATTATTAAATTATTATTGTCTTTAGTTATTATTGAAAAAGTATAAATAGGGGTATTATATGAAAAAATTGACAAAAGTTAAAACTTGCTCTTATAATTAGGACAAAAACCAACTCCAAAATTTGCTCCTATAATTAGGACCGGAGGGAGTAATAGAAAACGGTAAACCTGATAAGACAACTTACGGTTATGACAACAATGTAAACAATGTTTACCGGTAATGAACGTTGTGCTTATGCATATATAAAATGTCTTAAAGAAAGTATCCATATTGTTCTGAAGCTTTTTCATTGTTCATTTTTTTAATCGGATTTCAATAAACAAAAGGCGTGCATGAGACCTTTTTCAGGCCATTATATATATAAAATTTGATATCGGATCATTTTTATTAAAACAAAATCCAGACACGAACATGACAAATATAATAAGCAAATCGAAGCGACTTTGCTTTTTTACCTAAGAAAATAAATCGAGGACCTTACTTGATAAGATTATAGGAAACAATCCCATTGTCATGAATGATTCTGTGCAGATTTCTTCTGTTAAATAAGAGATCACTACGAGGCAATGAAAGATGATCTAATAGATCCATCAAAGCAAGGAAAAGAAAATTAAACCAACAATATAATATTTACTTGGAACAAATTTAAACAACGATAATAAAAAATAGCATACTCAACCAACAGACGTCAGTCTAATTGTTAGATCTTAGACCATATCTCCTAAGAGCATTTGTTTAGATACTTATGTGCAAACTTGAAATTCATTTATTTATTTTTATCCCAAGAAAAATTTAAGCAGCTTTTGGATGGAAAGAAAACTAATCGTATTAGAATTTCGATACACACCTAATTTATAAAATACGTATAGAAAAAGGAATTTAATATATGTAAGAGTTATCATTAAACAACATGAATCATAACCAAGAGTGAGCAATATTCATCTTAATGAATTTATATAAATTGTATTTATTAATTATAATGACCAACAAACAACTAAATGTTATGGCTAAAGTTCACTTTTAGTCTTTTAAGTTTTACATACGACATACTTTTGGTCCCTTAACTTTATAAAGTATACTTTAGGTCCTAAAATTTTAACTCCGTTAATGTTGCTAATGGAAAATGCTGAGCAGCGAACTCAAGTGATGACTAAAAACATTTAATTATAAAAATTTTATATACTATTCAATTTACCCATATTTTAAATTTAAATTTAATAGTATTTAATTACCCAGTTATCAATTAAGTTTACACCGTTATCACTTGAGTTTGCATTTTCCGTTAGTAAAATTAATGGTGTTAGAATTTTAGGACTAAAAGTATACTGTATAAAGTTAAGGGATCAAAAATATACCTCATATAAACTTAAAGGACTAAATGTATACTTTAGTCAAAAGTTAAAGTTGAAAAGAATGTAGGACTTGTAATTTAAAAGAAAATAAAAAGTGCTATTTCTTTCCTGATCCTTCATTATATTTCCTATATTTTTTAGCAATCAATGTTTTTCTAATCAATATTATCACCAAGACTTTAGAACACATTATTATACGATTAATGAGAAAGTAAAGGACAAAGAAAGTTGTGTTACTTTTATTTTGATTTGAATAATGAAAATTAGAGCAGTCTTTCAACCCTAATTTTTTTATATCTTTCTAAATAATGAAAATTAGAGCAGTCTTTCAACCCTAATTTTTTTATACCTTTCTAAATAATTATAATTTTTATAGTCCCTTCTTTTAATGTCACTCACATTTGATCTCCTTTATATCGTTTTCCCTGAAAAGTATGTCCAAAGACCTATGTGTTATTGAATTTTTGGATCTTCTCTTGACTCGGCACCTGTTTTTGGATTACGGTTGATTTCAGAGGTTCTAATGGAGAGTATAAAAAACTATGAAAAAATGAGGAAAAGTTTCTCATTGAAAATTTCATCGGTGAGAAGTATCTAACCCAGAGTATCAATAATCTAAGAGCACAAAATTTGAAGAGTATTAGTATTTTTGTGTGTATACAAGCTTTTCATATCTTTTTCCTCAATACAATTTTTAATGAGTGATTTTCTTCTTCTTCTTAATTTTATCAAAAACTGAGTTCAATTCATTATGCATTTCGAGAATGTAACAAAAATATGATTGTTTGAAGGCAAAAACAAAAAACAAAAAAATGTGTATAGAATTTATACCTTAATATATATATATATATATATATTTAGCTCTTTGGCAAATAATTACTGAGATTCGTCCAATATATACTTGTGGCAGTTCTTTCCCCACGATGACTTGTTTTCCCCACAACAAGACCAAAGTACCTTTTTAAAAGTGTCTTTTTTTAAGCCATATTCAACTTTTTAAAAATATCTTTTAAACTAGAAGAAACACATAAAAAATTTAACCAAATAAAAGCAAGACATTTATAAACTTTACAGTGAAATAAAGCACAATTAGATATAACAACGTTTCTAATATTCTTAGTTGTTGGAGTTTATGATCAGTATATAATATAAAAATTATAAAAAAAATATAATAGTTATAAGCTGTAAATAATGTTTTTGATTACACGTACCGACAGGGAACAAGAGGCAATCTACTTTTCCTTACCCGACTTTCTTAAGATTCATCTTTAACTGTAGAAATGACACACCTTGGAACTTTTCCAAAATAATTGAAGCGTTGTGTTGAAACATGAATTATTGTTAGGCTTAGAGCTAAGCGGAGCAACATCAAATACTCATACAGTAGTTTGGGCATTTTGCAATTTTATGAGGAGAGAGATTTTTTTATTGTTTTTTGCAGCGGTTTACATACTCAAAATTAATAGTAAAAAAATGATTTAGCTGATAGTAGCATATTGTGATTGAACACTTAATTATATATTCATTTGTTTACCGTTCTATTTATTCCTCGGTTTTTTTTTTGTCCATCCCTCCAAAGTAGAAACTCATGCCTAAAGATCCTTGAGCAGAAAATGTTCAAAACAAAGATGACCTTCTAATAATTCAATTGTCAACCTCTCCTTCAAAGAGAAAGAAGAGAGACAATATTTCATTAGTTGATAGATGACAATTCCATTGGTTGATAATGGGGATATGAGATTGTCGGAGATGTGCACCTTTACTTTTAAGACCAACAAAGAAATCATTAAGAACATAAAAATATAAAAATGAGTGCCTATTTGTTTTGAGTTTTCAAATGTGTCATTTTAGCAGTCTAGCTTTCAAGTCTACTTTATTTTTAATTGTGTTTAGCGTTTTCACTTTTAAGTTTGCTTTTATGATTTTTTTTTCTATTTATGAATATCATTTAGTCAGAATACATACACTGAGCTACTGTTAGTTATATTATATTGATGAATAATTCTTATTTTAGTTGAAGTTATATTGCTTACTAATTCTAAGTGTATACAATATGTTAATTAAAATGCAATTATGTGAATATTAAATGAAAATGGATTTTGGTCAAATAAGAGAAAGTGTGGGGACTTGGGAAATGAGAAATCAGATACTTTATACAAAAGAGAAGAATCACCAAAATCAACAAAAAAATGTAATGTAAATACAAAAGCTAATCACAATCAAAATGTTAAAGTTATCATATTTCATGGGGAAAAAAAGTAAAGAGAGAGGCACATGAATTTTCTATATAATTTAGATTATCAATATAGAGGGCATGAACTAATATATAATTGCCTAATCAATCTAATATGAAAAATATAAATAAAGGAAATAATAAAATATTAGGAAATAATCATCTATAAATTATTATGTATGATGTCACCATTTTAAAATCAAATCAATATTCATATTTTGCACCAATAAAAAAAAGAAAATTTAAGAAATAATCAAATCATTTTCAAATATATGATTACTTAATCAAACAATTATGAAGAAATATAACAAAATGGAATTAGGAAATAATAATCTATAATGTGGGACGATGATGTCACTATTTCAAATCGAATCATCCAATCAATAATAAATGAAATTTAAGAAATAATCAAATCATTTTTAAATATTTAATATATAATTAAGTACATTGTCAATATAAAGAGGGGCCTCTATAAACTAATAAAATTTCTTAATCAATCTAATGTGAACAATAAATAAAGGAAATAAGAAAATATTAAGAAATAATCATCTATAAATTATAATGTCGGATGATGATGTCACTATTTCTAAATCAAATCAATATCCTTATTTTTCATCAATAATAAAAGAAATTTAAGAATTAATCAAATCATTTTTAAATATAGTTACTTAATCAATCAATTATGAAGAAATACAAAAAAGGAAATTAGAAAATTTTCATCTATAATGTGGGACGGTGATGTCTCTAAATTAAATCATCAAATCAATAATAAGCATCAATAATAAATGAAATTTAAGAAATAGTCAAATCATTTTTAAGTATGATTACTTAATCAATCAATTTTGAAGAAATATTAAAAAAATTATAAATTGATGAATGGATCCAAATGGAATCTCTAGTCTAGTATTTATCATGTTTTTTTTTTTAAAAAAAAAAACTATAATTTTGAATTATTATAACTCATTGATTTAGACCAAAAAGCTGAACACTGATTCACATTGACTAGCATTGATTTCATTTTCAATGTTTGTTTCTTTTTTCTTTTTAAGTAATGACATTTCCTCTATTTCACTGTCATGATATGGGTCTTCATCATTGGTCTCATTAATATATTAATTGACAAGCAATACATTTTATACTTTCAATATAAGAATATATGGGTAATTTGAAATAGATTATTATAAAATAATTATATGATTTATATGTTATGATTACAAATAAATATTGCTTATTGTGCATAAAATAAAAGAAATTGTCCCACCATAAACACTAAATTACATAATAAATTTTGTATACCTCATAAAACAATGCTTTAGAACGAAAAATATTCTTATGTGCTTCTAGAAGCTTTGGAAGCTCAAAATGTCATATATGAACTTCTTCGTACAACACACGAGTAGCAATATATACTTGTTTATAAAATAATTAATATTTTTAACAGTAATTTAGGCATGAATATTATTGAATAACTATAGTGTAAAGAGATTGCGAGATATGAGTAAAAATAGGTTAGAATTTATTGCATTCAATTAGCATTAGTTTTTTAAAATATTGGGTAATTAATTATTGAAAGAACATCATCTAATTTGTTAATCTATGGTAATTAGTTAAAGTGAGTTATAATTATAAATTGAGGGAAGATTAATTTTGAAGATACCCTTGGGAGTAGAATTAATTCAATTTCCTTGTTCCTTGTAAGTGAATCCACTAAAATGATTGATTAAAAAAGAAAAAAGAAAATCCCTTTAAAATCTCAAGGGATCAAGAAAATGTCAAAAAAGTTTTAGAAAAAATTCTGATGTCAAAAAGGTTTCATTAACAATTTCTTTCGTAGGGGATTGACAACTTCTTTACTAGTGAATTAACAACTCCATTTATGGGTTTTGACAACTCCTTAGAACCTTTTTAAAATCAAAATTTTCTCTAAGGCCTTTTTGATATTTTTGTAGTTCTTTGAGATCTTAAAGAAATTTTCCCAATTCCACTTGCCTATTCATTCTCACCGTACACAAACTTTAATAGTCTCGTTCTGTAAGGATTTTTTGGTCCCAATTATAAGTTGGTTTGAGAAATAACCATATTACATTTCATATAGGAAAAAGACATGAAAAGGACTTTGAATTTTCAAAATTTTAAATTAGGTATTTTCTAAAAACAAAAAAAAAAGTTGTAAACTAGTTATTAAGTTTCGTCATTTCCTTATCAAACCGATTTCAGATTTTATAAACCCGATTTCAGATTTTACAATTTCAAAGGTTTTTTTCTGTCATTTTTCCTTTCTTATTTTCTGACATTCTATAAAATTCATTTTTCCGATCTAACCAACTTTAAACTTGTTTTCTTAATATGTGTGAGGTATTTAAAACTTAAGAGTAATCTATATTAGAATATAGAAAAGCAATCTAATTTAAAATGAATTTTATTATTTACAAGTTAGGCTTTATCATACAATTAAACCAAGAGAACTAACCAACGTTAGTTTTAATTAGTTAAAAAAAGTCGGCTTAAATATAAATATAAATATAAATATCATGTTGAATTTAAATCCACGTCAACATAAAAAATGCTTTTGCGATAAATATAAATATTTTCCTTACTACTATATTTGGAGCCAGACTTGGTTGGAATCCGATTACTCAATGTTTGATATGACAGGATTCCCGAGAGAGAATCCAGTAAAGTGAACAGAATAATACTCAGTCTAAATCACAATATAATGAGTACTGGCTGTGGTCCTTATCTGGACATCCGGTACAAGATATAATGAGTACTGGCTGTGGTCCTTATCTGGTATAAGGAATTAAAGGAAAATGAAAGTAAATAAATGAAAAAAAATAAAACAGAGGAAAAGTTTGGGAGGTAATTTAGAGGGGTGTCCAATTTAATAGACATGAAAATAAAATATGAGTGATGGATGTGGGGTAAACAATATGAAATACCCGCAATACCCTTTAATAGAATCTAAATTTATTAATGAAATTTGAATTTGCTAAATAAATTTGAATTTAAGAATCAGAGTTTGTTGGCCCTTGTTTCGCAGTTGCTAAAACAGAACAATCTTCGGCAGCACTTACAATCAGTGGCGGAATCAGGGGGCTAGGGGTGCCCCTGAAATTATAGAATTTGACCCATAATTTTAGGAAATTATGTTTTAGCCTCATAAGCATTTCAATATTTTCACTTTAGTCCCTATTAAAAAGTCTCATGGAGGGACTTCAATGACAATATTGAAATGTTTATAAGGCTAAAACATAATTTCTCAAAATTGAGTCAAATTTTGTAATTTTTGCCCCCTAATTTCAAATGCTTTGACTCCACCGGATTCTATTCTACAATTTTCACCCCCTAATATCAAATCCCTGGCTCGCATCGCTTACAACCTAAGCTTTTATCCTCTCGTAATCATTTATTGATTTTTCAAGAAAAGAATCCATTTATTGGAGAAGAATTCTTTTTGTTTTGATTTTCACTATTTACGAGGTAAAACCTAGGTTTTGGAGAATAGCTTTTGTAGAATAGTTTTTGGATAATGATTTTGGAAAAAATGATAGTGTTTGGATGTTTTTTTATTAAAATAGCTTTTGGAGGGTCAAATTTACCAAAAGGGACATTAGCTTTTTGTATAATTGCATTTAAAGGATAAAGTTATATTTTAGATATTATAAACATTATATTCAATAATAAATATAAAAAATTACATAAAATTGTTAGAAAAAATAAATTTCTACCATTAGTAAATTATGTAACATGATAAAAATTATATCAAACATATATGTATTAATAAATTGTATGACAAAAATATTTTTAACATATAAAATAATTATTTTTTGGCATCATATTTTTGTGCTCGGTGGCATCATATTTTTTTGCAAAGGATAAACGAAGAGCACTCAAGCGCAAGAGAAAGAGCAGAGAGATTATGGTGGGCCCTACAATTCTGCGTGTGTATGAAAGGAAGAAGGTTGTGAAATCGGTGGCGTAGAGAAGATAATGAGGATTGGTGGTGAGGATAAAATGGCAGAGTTCGGTTTGGATATAATGGGGTATTTTGGGGTTTCTCCAATTATGGTGGGCCCTACAATTCTGCAAAATGAGTTTAAAAAAGTGAAAAGTGAAAAAAAAAAAGCTGGATTTTGGAAAACCTAGGTTTTAAGTGGAAAATGATTTTGGAGAAAATTCAGGCGTTTGGCAGAACTTTGACAAAAGCTAGGTTTTGGGGGTGCCAAATAGGCTCTCAGGAAAGTATGGGATGAAAGCCCGACACCAAATTCAAGGCTAACTTGGCTAGGAAGTTGACTATACAATTTGCATTGCTAGGTGTATACTGAAGAAGTTGCACTGACCAGTCTCTCGCCAATAAATCCTTTGCTATCTCGATGCTTACAATCCGGATGATCATTATCTACGAGCTTCCATGTTAATCGAATAACTTCAGAAGCATCGGTTACCGTAATTACCAGTCTATGACCCATGTCCCAGCTTATTCTCAATCTATATATTGATGCCCATAGCTTAGCCGAGAGGTTGTAGCCTTGCTGTTAGGTTTCATGATGGTGTGAAAGATTTAAATTAAAGTGCCAAATTTAAAATTTTTAGGGGCAAGTTTATCTTTTGCATTTTCCCACCTTTAATAGAAGATGAGTTACTACCAATTTTGGTAGAAACTGATCTTCCTATGTTTAGAGGAGCGATGGAGCCAGCAGAAATTTAAGTTGAGAGAAGATTTGGGTGCCAAACATGTTTTGACTAAAGGAACTTCGTATCTTCCTTTCCTTCCCAATCTTTTTGTACCAAATGGGATCTTATAGGACCCATTCTAAGAAGTTTCCCCGCAAATAGAAGATTATTTGTAAATAGTCAATAGTATTATACTTTTATTAGGGGGTTAAGTATCAATTTTGTCCATGAACTACACGCTCAGGAGCAATTTTGCTCCTGAAGTTTTCGGCGTAGCAATGTTGCCCCGAAAGTCTCAAAACGTAGCAATGTTTCCCTTCCGTTAACTGCGCAAACGGTCAACTAACATTTGACCGTTAGGGCAGTTAAATGAGGGGTAACATTGCTACATTTTGAGACTTCCGGGGCAACATTGCTACACCGAAAAATTCAGAGGCAAAATTGTTCCTAGGCAAGTACTTCAGGGGCAAAATTGATACTTAACCCTTTCTTCAAAAAAAAGTCAACCTGGTTTTATAATAAGGGTTAAGGAGCAATTTGGCCAACAAACTTTTACTTGAGCGCCCAATACAAATAACTTTTAAGTTGACCAAAAATATTAGAAAACTTTTAAAAATGTGCCGTCAGTACAAAAATGGAGTAAAACTTTTTTGTGCTGAGCGCTCCTGGAGTAAATTTTTTTTGTGCTGACTGCACAATTTTAAAAGTTTTTGGGTATTATTGGTCCACTTAAAAGTTATTTGTGCTTTGCGCTCTTAAGGTAAAAGTTCATTGGCCAAATTGCTCCTTAACCCTTTATAATTATAATCATGACAAGAGGGAGTAGGGGTGTCAATTTTTTTTTTTAAAAAAAGTAAACATAGCCTACTCCTTCTTCCCCCATAGCGTCCTCCATCACAGGCATTCCCCAATCAAACAATAATCACTCACCTGCAGAATTTGTTAAGAAAAAATGTTTCAAAAAAATCAAACAAAAAAATAAGAACGAATTTGTCCGAACAGAAGATCAAACGAGTATGTCACAGGCAGTTCAAACAAATTTTTCCAAACAATAATCACTCGTCTGCAAATTTATCTACGTGAACGATTAACGAACCTCTCGTGCATTGTAAGCAGAGATGACTGAGAGAATAAAGCTTACAAAGGGTTAAATATCAATTTTGCCCCTGAAGTACACGCCTAGAGCAATTTTGCCCCTGAAGTTTTTAGCGTAGCAATGTTGCCCCGAAAGTCTCAAAACGTAGCAATGTTGCCCCTCTGTTAATAGCCCTAACGATCAAACGTTAGTTGACCGTTAGGGCAGTTACTGGAGGGGCAACTGTAAGACCTGGCTATCACCCAAGAGGTGGGGGTGAATTGGGTGTCTGATAAAACTTTAGTGAACTTTGAAAATCTTTTCGCAACTTCTAAATTGACAGTTAGATATTCAAATAAGCATATACTGGAAATGTAAGAGATAAGGGAAGAGAATATGCAAATTGTGATTTATACTGGTTCGGCCCTTCCTTGACCTACGTCCAGTCCCCAAGCTCCACTTGAGATTTTCAATCCACTATCTCCTTGTTTAACCAGGCACAAGAGAAAAGCCTTTACAACCTCACAAGTTTAGTCGGGCACTTGTGTAGCCTTTACAATCTCTTACCGAGATACTCCCCTTACACACTGTAAGGATACAATTACACACTCTGTAAACGAAGGATGATCCTCTCACTCTTGGACTCACTCTCCTTACAAGTTGTAATCGTACACCCACTCTCAAAGGTTCCACAACCTTGAGATTTGATCACTAAACAGATAATCAAATAAGTGTTTAGACTCTCTCACAGAGATGAATAATAATCACTGAGGTACATACTCGATTATCACACTCTCTACTGAAACTATATGAACATTGTAAAACAGAGAGTATATGAGATAAGTGTTGGATTCAGCATATCAGCATTTCGACAGTGCGAGCTCGTATCGTTATCTTCTCCATTTTGAATGGTTCTCCTTTTATAGTCAGTGAGGAACATTGAGCAGTTCTTCCAGTTTGAATATGATCGTTGTGAGCGTATATGACCGTTGGAACTATTCGACCGTTGGAGAAATATTACCGTTGAAGCTTCTGACGTAATCATCCGCTTTTTGATAATCTAACGTTAATCCTTTGTTTGATAATCTAGAACTTGCTAAAAAAACATGATTAATAGCATTGAGAAGTATAGCAAGTAGAAATCAATCGATAACAATCATTTCTGAAATTCCCGGAGACGTTGTGGAATTGTGCTCTCTGTCACGATAAGCTATATGTGCTTGAGTCCTTCATATAATCATCTGAACTCATTATCAATTTGATTAAACATAGTTAAGAATAATAATGATAGATGATATGAAGAGTCTAAAGCCAATCATAGACAAATTAGAGAATTGGAAGATTCAAACGCCCAAAGATTTTCAAGAACAGACATATTGGCTCGAGTCTCACTTCTTTGGCTCCGCTTTGGGTCAAAACTCCGGTTTCACGGAGTAGGCTAGAGTCAGATGATTATTTGAAAGTAACGGTCAAAAACCTTGGCTAGAGCAGGCTGGAGTTTAGGGCTTGGCTTGAGCCGGTAGAAATTGGCTAGAGTCAAAACTTGCCTTCTGACAAATATAGACAGGTTATTAGCTCGAGTCAGATGGAGTTGGCTGGAGTTTAGCTTTAGACTCGAGTTGGCATTTGAAGACTTGAGTTAGCACGTCAGATTTGCTCTTCATCAAGTTGTTCTGGCTTGACTTGACTTGAGTTCAAGACTCTTGGCTTGAGTCAAAAACTCTTCTCAAAATGCCCAACTCTCTGTCTTGGTCTGACTCGAGGTTGACAAAGCCTTTGCTTGAGGTAAGATCCATCAAACTTGGTTGCTTCCAAAAATTTTGAAACACTTGTTGAGTCTACATTCATATGGAATTGGTTTCACTTCATTTGGTTGTGTATAGTGTGAGCTATATCAAGAAAACCAAGCCTATGCTGAAATGAATCCAGAATTTTGGTGTCAACTTTTGAAGGCAATAACTCCCTGGTCTGAACTCTGTTTTGTCTGGTTTAACTCTTGATAGAACTAATTTTTAGTCTACTTTCATATGCCACTGATTTCAGCTCAATTGGATTTGTAGTTTGTGAGATACACTCAAAACATCAAAGGTTGGTCAGCTCTGTGACGTTAACTGATACACCAACCTGTATAATTCATAACTCCTTGATCTGAACTCCTTTTGGATTTAATTTTATATCAAAATGACGCATTGGGGGTCTAGGTTCATAGGAAACTGTTTCACCTCAATTGGATCTCTGGTTTGGGAGATATCATTGAATTACCATACCTCGCCCAAGCTGAACGTGAAACAGAGTAGAACAGAGGTGCTGAAAAGCACTATTGGCTCGAGCCAAATGTGTCTGGCTCGAGTTTTGAGCAAAACTCGAGTCTATGAGTTCCTGGCTCGAGTCAACTCCCATCAGATGCGCAAGATACTGTAGAAAAGCGTTCTAACTCGAGTTAAGACCCTTTGGCTCGAGTTAGTTCATCCCAAAGCTTGATTTTGCTTATTTTAACTCCGATTTGAGTCAATCCAACTTCCATATCATCGTGGAGACTTCTAGAATCAATCTGAGAGCTTGTATAATGATTTTCTCATTCCATTAAGCAAGTTCTTCTTTCTTTCTTCTTCTCTTGATCATTCTCCATAACTTAGCTCTTTCTTTCTTTCTCTTCTCTTGATCATTCTTCATAAACCAACTCTTTCTTTCTTCTCTTCTCTTCTTCCTTGATCATTTTCCACAATTCAATTCTTTCTTTCTTCTCTTCTCTTGATCATTCCCAAAATCCTTTGATAGCTTCTTGCTTCCTTGATATTCTCTACAATTCAATTCTTTTTCTGTAACCTCGTATCTCCTTCTTGATTAATCTCTATAATTCAACTTGGATTAATCTACATTAAATACAGCAGTTAGTCAATGTAGGAGATAACTATGTTACTCAATCTTTTTGCTCTTAATAATGGCATCTATATAAGACATCATCAAAACTAATCATATCTAACAGCAACATCACTACGTTTTGAGACTTCCAGGGCACCATTTCTACGCCAAAAACTTTAGGGGAAAAATTGATACTTAACCCTTTATTAGGGGAGGTAAAAACCCTTTGTGTTTTAAGCCTAAAAAAGAAACCCTTCATATTACTAAAAAAAATTCTTTTTTCACAAACACTCTTATTAATTATAATGTAGAAAGATATTGTATAACACAACAACAAAACCGTCTGTTCCTAACAGTTAAAAAAAAACGCTACAAATGTCAGATTTTGTAGCGGTTTAGATCAAAACAGCTACAAATTTGCAATAGGACGACTCCCACCAACTCGTTCGCTGGTTAAGGAACGAACTTTGTAGCGGTTATTACTAAATAATCGCTACAAAATATGGCACTAAGTTGGTACCAATTTTGTATCAGATATTTTGTAGCAGTTTCCTTTCAAAAACCGCTACAAATGTGGCACCAGCTAGAAGCGTTATGACGCGAAAGTTGTCGGTTTAAAGGGAAAAACCACTACCAATGCAAAGAGTTTGAAAGTTTGTAGCAGTTGTACGTACAAACGTCTACAAAATGCAAAGAGTCTTACACATTTGTAGCAAGAAGGCCTAGAAATCGCTACAGAATGCAACTGTTTTGCACATTTGTGGCGATTACTTATATAACCACTACAAAGTTAAAGCCTATAAAAATAGTTTACCATGCAAATTATTATGTTATAGGTAAAAAATTTGTACCATGAAGCTAAACATTGGTTTCAAAGTAGCTACCAACACATGACAAAATGCAAAAGACTTGTGCTTGGTATCATGTTATGTATCACCGACCATATCATAGGACAACTAAAGCTCTACTGGTTATATGGCTAGTGATATGTAACATGTAACCTAGCACCACATTTGTATTTTTTCATGTGGTTGGCAACTACTTTTAAACCAATGTTTAGCTTCATGCTGCAAATTCTTCAGATCACTGAAAGTTTGTAGCGATTATAAGAACAAATTGCTATAGAATGCAAAAAGTCTTGAACATTTGTAGCGGTCATAGGCTCGCTGAGAATGCAAAGAGTCTTACACATTTGTAGTGGTTACTCTTACAAACCACTATAGAATGCAAAAAGTCTTACACATTTGTAGCGGTTATGCATAGAGACCACTACAAAATGCAAAGAGTCTTACACATTTGTAGTGGTTACTCCTAAAAACGGCTACATAATGCAAACAATCAATCACATTTGTAGCGGGTATATAAAACCGCTACAAAGTGTCACAGTGAATGAGGTAGGGTTTCATGTTTTGTAGTGGTTTTATATAAACCGCTACTAATGTTTACACTTTGTAGCGTTTTCTTGTAAAACCACTACAAAGTTGAAGTGTTTAAACTCACGCGCTAACAAACAGTTAACCACACAAATTTGATTCTCATGTGATACCTTGCGGCATTTAGTCAAGCATTTACGGAGTTATGGCTTCAGGGAGAGATATAGAGAAGGGGAAGGAGGTGATACGTTCCAGAGTGCCTCAATAGGAGGCAGTAGTAGAGGGGGCGGTGATAGAGGCCGAATAGGGATAGAAATGTCTCCGTGCCATCGCAGGAGGAGACCTAGCCACAACAGCTCTTTCCACAGGTGGCAACCCTCTCGCCTCATATTCTGGATGAGGATGCTGAGCTTAATGTGATCAACTTTGAGCAAAATGAAGAGTTTGACTTTAACATTCCCATTAGTAAGATGGAGCGGTTCCTAGATCAGGAGGATGCCTAGACCAGGGAACGCCTCACCGTCTTCATGGGTGATTGGGTTTGAGGTGGAAGTCGAAGGTAAATTTAATTATTGTTTTAATAAATTTAATAGTTAAATTTCATACAATTAATTAGAAGTGTATTCAGATTTAATAAAAAATATGGTAAATTGTGCAAATCAGCAAATGAATATCACCACTAGGAGGCTGGACATGGCCGATGTCAATAAGCTGGAGGAGCCACGTGTCATAGTTCTGTGGAATGAGGCCACAAACCAATCTATCGAGAATAGTGGTCACCTATTCAACCACTATCTAAACAAGCTAGGCGGGAATTGGTTGCGATGCCCTATCCACTTTAGGACTTGGAAGAATGTTGTGAAGAACAAAGTGTAAATGAGGTTGTGAAGGTAATTAATTATGTTATAGATGTAAATAGTTATAATTTATGGCTTTTTAATTTATTAATTAATATTAATTCAATTGTGATACAATATAAGTTTGTCGTTCGCGACAACAGGAAGAGGCACTCATTGATCAAGATGAGGGATGGTTGGAAAAATCAGAGGGGTCGTCTCTACCACACTATGAATAAGGATGAGACAATTCCTTTGCAGGAGCTAATCGAGTGCGTGCCAGACGGCGTCCTAGCATTAGAGTAGGCGAGTTTGTCCAATATAAAAGGAGCCATGAGGGACAAGTAAATTTTTAAAGAATTATAAATTTCTTAATAATTAATTTTTTTTAATGTTTTGTATCTTCTGTAGGCTCTTGTTTGGAAAAACACTAGGAGCCGAGTGCTACAGAGGATCCATCACACAGCAAGATCGAAGACATTTGCTATCACTTACAGTTAGCTATTATTTTTTAAAGTTAAATTAATTTTTAGCTTTATATTAGAAACTTATTAATTGTTTTATTGTTACTAAAAATAAGTTCATATTGTTTTATTTTTTTTAGGAGAGGAAGGCTCAGCAATAGAACCGCCAGATGGACTATAGGGAGTTATTCACATAAACCCATAGAACTAAGACGGGATGCCGACCTTTCAGCAAGCAAAGAGGCCATTGGAAGTTATATACATAAATAGTTATAATTTGTGTAATTAATTTACATTAGAGGAAATTATTTCATTAATGTTATATAAAATGTGTGCACCAGGGGTGAATTCAGCAATCCCAGTTAGAGTGCAACATAACCAAACCCTAGAGTCACAGGGTTCTATGCATCCCACTACCCCTTTGAAAGCTAGTATGGGCCCAGTTGAGTACCATGGACACTGTAGGGGTATGGGGTTAGGCGCCAGGCCTAACATGGTCTACGACAGGAGCTCCGCCCCTGAGGTTGGCACCTTTCTAGCAGGGACCTCCGGCGTTAAAAGGGCGATAGTGCAGATGGTTTAGGCAATAGTTCAGGAGATGGCTTAGGAGATTCGAGCAGACATTGCCAGGAAGTTTCAAGACCAGGATGAAAATTTCTACGTTGAGCAGATCGAGTGGTGGGATTTCATGTCGATTGCATGGAATCAGATGTTTCCTAACAAGGAGCTTCCACGGCCCCCGCTTGTGCATAGGTTCATCTCGACCCGCCTTGTCCTCCTCCTCCTGTCGATGATGACGGTGTTGTTAAATCTAGTCAGCCTGGTGATCTTGCTCCCAGAGAGAGGACTGATTATCAGGTTCATGATAGTTAGTTAGGTTTAATTTATGTTTTGAGACATTTTTTAGTTTTTTAAATTGTTTTGATTTATGATATCAAACATTTGATTTTTTATTTCGTCTAGTTGTAAAAAAAATTGAACTTATGTTTTCATTATTTGTCGTTGCACGATAATTGAAGACTTGCTGACACAGTTCAAATTAAGATTGTTATACAAGATGAAGCTAGTCGATTATATAGGAATTGCCGCAAATAGGCTTCATGGTTATTAATTACTTTATAATCATGAAGCTTGTTGTGCCAACTCCTATATAATTAACCCGCTTCATCTTGTATAGCCTTCCGAATTTGAATTGTGTCAGCAAGTCTTCAATTATCATATACTTAAATTTGTAGCTATTTTATTAACTAAACCGCTACAAAATGTGCAATTTTGAATTTTAAGTTTCTTGCCAACAATGGTTACTACTTTGTTGCGGTTTTAACTGTAATCGCTACAAAACGTTAAACTTTGAAATTTGAATTTGGTAACCCGCCAACAATCTTCGTTTTGTAGCGGGTATGGTGGCGTTTTCTAAACCGCTACAAAATGTAAATGGGCATGAAATTTGTAATGGTTTTTTTATCTAATAACCACTACAAAGTGATGGGTTTTGTTGTGGTTAGTGAGCAGTGTTTTAACCCTTACAAAATGTCATTAACTTTATAGCGGTTATGGTAGTGGCTTTCAAACTGCTACAAAATATTCAATATTGCATTCAAGTGTCCCACCACACGTAATTAAGAGAACTAATAATTCTCTCTTCACCCATATTCTCTCATAACTTTGTTCACTACATATGGATAAGTCATGGATCAAGTTGCCGCGCAATTCTCTAGCATATTTGGCCTGATTAAACAATTCTTGGATTTCATATTCTCTCATGCTAGTTGTATTGGTAAGATTGTGTGTCCGTGTTGTAGATGTAAGTTTAAGAAGTGGAATACACGAGAATTTGCTTGTGATGCTTTTTCCTGAAGACTAAACGTTCTGTGGAGTTCATGGTGAGAAACCTCGTATAAGATATGATGATCATCTTCGTCAAAGTTCACAAGTAGGAGTTCAAGTAGATCCAGATGATCCTGTTAATGATGTCGTTCAAGATGCCTTTGTTTTTCAAGACAACAACTTCACGCAGAAGTTTAGGGTGCACACCTTGTTTTCTTAAGGAATAAGGTAGCTCGGGAACTTTTTAGCCTTATGTATAAGACAGATCATCCTTTATATCAAGGTTGTCAAAAATAATTCAAATTATCTTTCTTAATAAAATTGTATCATATCAAGTGCTTGTATGGAATCACTGATAAGGGAATATCGATGTTGCTGGAATTATTACAAGATGGATTCCTTGACGTGGAGATTTCCATAACATTCTACTAGGTCAAGAAGATTGTTAACAGATCAGGCTTAAATACAAAAAATTGATGATACCCCAACAATTGTATGCTATATTAAGGAGATGGTTCTCATAGGGAGGCTTGTAAGCGATATCACACGTCAAGGTATAGGACAATTTAGAAGGGGAAAATACAGAAGAAGAAACCAGCAAAGATTCTCAAGTACTTTCCTTTAAAACCTCACTTACAAAGATTGTTTATGTCATCTAAAATAGTTGAGCATATGAGGTGGCATGAAGTTGATAAGAATGCATATGGGAAATTAAGACATCCACGAGATGTATAAGCCTGGAAAGCGTTCGACTCAGACTTTTCAACTTTCACAACAGACCCTAGAAATGTTCGGCTTGCTTTAGCGATCAACGATTTTAATCCGTTTGGGAATCTTAGCACAAGTTACAGTATTTGGTCTATTGTCTTAATTCCCTAGAACTTCCCCTAGATGTTATGAAACAAATCTCCTTCATTTTGTCTATGATCATTCCAGGCAAAAAGGCACCAGGAAATGACATCGATTTGTATCTCCAATCACTTATTGCAGAATTATTGGACTTGTGAACTATCGACATCGAGGCATATAACACCCACAAGAAGATACTGTTCAACTTGCGTGCATCCCTCTTGTGGACGATAAGTAACTTTTCTAGCCTGAGAACATTATCCGGGTGGAATGTGCATACTGGGACGGCATGTCTAGCTTGTAATTTTGACTCTAACTCAGTGTGCCTTCCCCACAGTCAAAAGTGATGCTTCATGGGTCATCAAAGGTTTCTCAATGGTAAGCACAAGTTTAGGTTGCAACGAAATCATTTCAATGGGCAACAAGAAAAAAGGACCTCCTCAGACTTTATCCAGTGCAGATATCTTACAGAAGCTTCAAGATGTTGAATTCGAGTTTGGAAAAAATGACTATGTAGTAAAATGGGGAAAAAGACTGCAAGGACTTCTGCTTCTGTGCCTTAACAATGGCGAAAGATAAGCATTTTATTCACTCTTCCGTATTGAAAAGATCATTTTCTTTGACACAGTCTTGATGTCACGCATATTAAAAAATGTATGCAACTATGTGCTAAATAAGATGCTTAACGAACTAGGCAAGTTAGTAGATCATCTTCAAGCGAGGAAACATTTACAGCCATATGAGTTCGTGAAGATATGTGGCTAGATGAGCATGACAAATTTCAACCAGCAAAATTCACACTCACAAAACTGAATAAGAAAATCTTCCTTACAACATTGAAGAAAATTAAAGTTCCTGATGGGTATCCAAGTAACATTTCATGATGTACTGACATGTAGGCTCGAAAGGTTGCTGAGCTGAAGAATCATGACTCACATATTCTTATGCAACAGTTACTTTCACTGGCAATAAAAAATACGATGCCTCCCGATGTGTTGATCATTTTGGTGGAGCTGTGTTATTTCTTTTGGAAGTTGCGTTCCAAGGTTTTGATCATTGAGGAGCTCAATCAGCTGCAACAGAAAATCATTCTTATGCTATATCATTTGGAGATGATCTTTCCTCCATCTTTTTTCATAGTGATGGTTCACTTGATAATCCACCTTGTTTATGAAACAAAGTTTGCTGGCCTAATCCATATTGATGGATGTATTCAATTGAGAGGTACTAATTTTACATATGTGCATTAGTATTACCCTCTAAATTTGCTAGTCACATATTTCAGAATTTATGGACATATTTCCTTCTTTCCTTTATAGATTTCTTAGGAAATTGAAATCTTACATAAGGAATAAGGCGTGACCATAAGGTTCTATAGCTGAAGGTTATATAGGGGATGAGGTCCTGTATTTCTATTCAAGATACTTTGATGGCATTGAGACGTCTTTGAATTGAACGGTTCGTATAGATGATTGTCATGAACCTAAGCCATCATTAAGAGATCCCTCGTATTGGTAAACCAGTTGGAGGAAGTGAAAACTTCAAACTGATGACAACTCAGAAGTTGCAAGCACATAGACATGTCTTGCTTAATTGCACTAGTTGAACCCTTCCTTCAGTAAGGATTGTATACTCATATGTTATCCTATATATTTCCTTCAAGGAGCTATGCGATCAGCAATCACGAGAAAATGCAGTTCGGAGACGTCCCATATTATGGAAAGCTTCTTGATCTTGTCGAAATAAATTACCAATGTCGTTTCATCGTGATGTTGTTCAAGTGTTTCTAGGAAAATACAACAACCACTACAAAAAAATGTTAATTCGTAGCAGTTAATATGTAGTAGTCAAAATAAACCGCTACAAATATGAGAATTTGGGGTGGTTTATACCAAAATAGCTACTGTTAGTTCTATATGTGTTTTGATGATAATTAACCATTGTAAACAATCTAAGGCTTATGATCCAAGGCAAAACGATTTTAACTTGGTTGAACATGGATCATATCAGCTGACTCAATTTGTCACATTGACTCGAGCCTAAGTTAACAGATTTGAGTCAATCCTTTTCCAACTTAAGCCAAATTGACATATTGACTTGAGCCACAAATAGCATACTCGAGTTTTGAGCTAGACTCGAGCCAGCATCCTGTGACTCAAGCCAAATGTTTGCAAACTTAAAATTTTTTCAAAAATATAAATCATTTGACTCGAGCTTGAGATGTATGACTCGAGCCTAGAACTTGATCGTTATATTCAAATGAAATTTTTCCTCGAGTCAGTACTCATCGCCTCGAGCTAGAAAGAATTTTCTCAAATCTTGTCAAGCTTTTCTCGCGTCTGACTTGAGCCATTCTTTGGTGACTTGAGTTTGGACCTAAACTTGAGCCACGCTCTGTTGACTTGAGTTGAAGTCTTTCAGATTTTTCTTCAGTCATATGATCCAATGATCATTGACCCGAGCCATCATTTTTGAGACTCGAGTTTAAGCCTAAACTCGAGCCAAGGTTAGTTGACTTGAGTTAGCTATCTTCCTGTCTTGCTTTTCTGTGCTTTCAAAGTGAAATTGACTCGAGCCTGAATAAGTTAAGCTCGAGCCAATTGTTCTCTGTTTTAAAATCTCTGTATCGAAATCTTTCAATTCACTAAGATTGTTTTAGATACTTCATATCATCTATCATTATTATTCCTAACTAAGTTTAATTAGTTTGTTAATGAGTTTCAAATGATTATAGTGTGGATTAACGTTATTATTGGATAAAGCAACTTTTGTGTCAGAACATTAAATGCTCTTACCTATTTGAGACACAATCCCAACAACCATACCTCTGAACAATCGAAAGACGGTTCTGGCAAGATAAACTTCATTCTAATTGTTGTGTCTCTTACCTATCTAATGCTTCAACTTTGAGGAGTCTCAACGGATAGTCTTCAAGCTTCTTCAACGGTCATTAATTGCAACAACTATAAATACTAGAAGCTTTGAATTCGCCAACTACCGAAACTTTGCCCATTCAATTCGAGCTTATTACAATCTACTATTTCATTAAGTTTCATATAATATCTTCGGATAACTTGTACTTCAGTTATTATTGTTCATCTGCTCTGTGAGAGAGTTTTTATAAACACTTATTTAATTATCTGTTTAGTTGTAAAATCTTAATGTTGTGGAACCTTAAGTGTGGGTGTACAGTTACATCTTGTAAGCGGGAGTGAGTCCTAGTGTGAGAGGATCATCCTGAGTATGAAATATGTAATTGTATCAATGATTAAGAGTTAGTGAAAATCCAAAGGTGCTTAGGGACTGTACGTAGGTCGAGAAGTTAGACCGAACCAGTATAATCTTTCTGTGTTCATTTCCCTTCTTTGTCTCTATTTTAGTGTTCTTGAGCATTTAGCGAAAAGATTTTTATAATCACCTATTCACCCCCCTCTAGGTGATATTCCACCTTCAACTACAAATATGAGAATTTGCATTTGTTTATACCAAAACCGCTACAAATTTGTAATGGTATGACTCGCGGCAAATGACGTGTTGGTTCGTGAACAACATTTGTAATGGTTATCACAATCTAACCGCTACGTAATATGACGCCAAGTTGGCACCAAATTTGTGGCGCTTATTTTATAGCGGTTTATTTACACAAATCGTCACAAATATGGCACCAGTTTGGTGCCTTATGGTGCGCCATTAGTGGTAGTTTATATATATATAAAAAACCGTTACAGAATGCTAAGAGTTTGAACTTCTGTAGCGGTTATAGAAAACCACTAAAAAGCTTCACGACGCACAAGGTATGGCTTCTTCATTTGTAGCGGTTTTTGTTAAACCACTACAAATACGAACAGTTTGTAGCAGTTTTTTTTAGTTAAACCGCTAAAAATGTGAAGTTCTTAAACAAGTCGCCAAATAGAAGTTATACAAAATAAAATAAAATAAAATAAAATAAAATACATTCATATTTGTAGCGGCTATTTAGCTAAACGGCTACAAAGTGTGTAATATTAAAATTTGAATATTTCGTATCCCGCCAACAATCATGAAGTTTGTAGTGGTTTTAGTAGATAAACCACTACAAAGTGTGTAGTTTTGAAATTTGAAAATTTCTAATCCCGCCAACGCTCATTAATTGGTAGCAGTTTTTAGTATAACCACTACAAAATGTGAAATTATGATTATTTTAAGAGTAAATACCCTTTTGGGTTCCTGGAAAATAACACGAACCCCATTTTAGTAGGGACTAAAATGAGACTTTTTATGGACTAAAAAGGGCTTTTTGGAAATTTGCGAGGGACCAAAATGTTCATCAATCGACCCGTATTCGTCCTTTTCAAGGACTAAAAGGGCATTTCTCTGTGTGAGGGACCAAAATGGGGTCCGTGTTTTTTTTTCAGAGACCCAAAAGGGTATTTACTCTTATTTTCTTAAAAAATACCAATGAATTTTTGTCCCGATTATGTAACCGCTACAAAACAAACAAAAAACGCCACAAATGTGAAATCTCTGTAGAAACTGTCCACATAAACCACGACAAAGTGTGTAATATTGAAATTCGAGTATTTGTATCCTGTGAATGATCATAAAGTTTGTAGCAGTTTTAGTAGATAAACCACAACAAAATGTGTAGTTTTGAAATTTGAATATTTTGAATCCCGCCAACGTTCATTAATTTGTAGCAGTTTTTAGTATAACCGCTACAAAATATGAAATTTTGAAATTCATTTTTTTAAAAAAATCCAATGAATTTTTGTAGTGGTTATGTGATCACTACAAAACAAATAAAAACTGTTACAAACATAAAACCGCTACAAAAACTGTCACATAAACAGCTACAAAATCCATTACATCAAATGCTACAAAAATCACGTATATCCTTATAAATACCCCCGCCACACCTCATTTCACACACTCCTTCATTTCTTCCCACCCCCTCCTCTCTCATTTTCTTTATTTCTTCCCACCCCCTACAAAATCTTTGATTTCAATGTTTTATTTTTTTTCCTTCTTATAATATTGATACTATTTTTTTTTCTTTATCCAGAACTTTAATGATATTTTCTCAACATTCCTTTTATCATCATCAACATTCTTTCCATAATCAAATATCTAGTCGACAACATAATAAGTCCTTATTAACTACACATTCTCATTATTATATACCTATATAATATTTATACTTATCTAACTTAGGTTAATAATTTTTTTTTAAAAAAATATTAACCATTATCATTTAATTTGTCACTTAAATAATAACATATTCAACATAATATTGTAACAATGGACTCAAATTATGATTTTCTTTTTCTTTTTCAATTTTGCAATATTTGTAGCGGTTTAAAACCGCTACAAATTTTAATTCAAATTTGGCTTAAATAATATTTGGCACAATTTATGAAATTTCATATAATATCTCGCTACAAGATTTTGGAGCCAATTTTTTTGAAAACGTCATCTCAATCGCATCTTTTAGTAATGTCTCAAAATTGCTACCAATACAGGACCAGTTTTATTACATGAGTAGCGGTTTTTAGTAGCTACAACAAAACAGCTTGTTTCGGTGCTTTTTTGTAATACCCGGATATTCGGTACCCGATGACTATTAAACATAAATAAATATTTCTTAAGTGTTAGAGGTGAAAATGTGGTTTCAATAAATGGCCAAAATTACCTTATTACTTAGGGAAATTTCTCATGAAAATTAGAAAAGAAAAAGAGCTAAGGTCAATGAAAAATGTATTTTATAAGGAAGAAGATGACCTAAAATATTATGATAAATACCATATGATAACAAATACTGACAAAAACTTGGGAAATATGTTATATTTAATTTTAGGAATTTTTGGGAATATTTCCCTGGAAAATAATTGAGGATAAATAAAATATTATTAAAAAGCACTTTATGCCCCTTTATTTTTAATATTTTACATAGGATATAAAATGTCAATGTTAGTTCAATAGTTATGAGATAATGAGTTATCCTAATTAAGAAAATTATCAACAATTAGTAGATGGCTAATTAAGTAATTAATGGCTAATTACTTGGATTAAAATATAAGATAAACGAATTAGAAAAAATATTAAAAAGGGCTGAAATTCGAAATAATAAAAATAAATAATAATAATAATAATAAAATAATAATAAAATATAAAATGCTTAGAAAAATAAATAAAAAAATTAAAATAAAATTTGTAATATAATAATAAATTATATGGTAAAGAGCCAACAGACATTTGAGAATGGTTAAAAATTAAATCATACACCAAGATATAGGAATTTAGTCTAAGACATCCGGACTTCTTATAAACCAAAGAAATTCTACCTCGGAGTAGACTATCTCCGGCCGATTCTAAACCAACAGAGCAAATAAGAGACCGGGTATTTATGAGAATAGGCAGATAGTAAAAAGTGAACCCGTGGTAAACTTGAGTGTTGTGACAAACCAGGATTAAGGTTTCTTACGACAGACATATTTCAAACCCGTGAATTATTGTCCGTAAAACACGGCTATCGGAAGTCGTTTCCGCAACCGACCGCATCCGGCCCGAAATGTTCATCCAAGAATGTAATACCCTCAATGGGATTAAAAATTTAGTTAACCCGAGATATTGTGAATGAGGAAGTTTAAACCTTCGAAACACCGTTGTTGGAATTTTGAGTTTCGGCAAGATTACGCGATTCGAACACCGATCAGGGAACGATATCGGTAAGTCAGCTAGTATGACATCATCAAAGATGATGTCACAAGGGAGAGGTCGGCACATAGGTGGAGGGCCGGGATCAGTCCGTGTGTCCCAAGTGCGATCCAACGGTTGAAATCCGATCCGAAAACAATTGAAGTAATTCCCACCTTGTCCCTTCCTTTTCCTATAAATAGCCAAGCCCTCTTCACTTCATTTCTCACCAAGAATCTGAATTATAGAGAGAGTAGAGAGAAGGAGGAGCTCTTGGAAGTTCTAGCAAGCCGGAGTAAGTTTCTCGGTCCCTAGTCTTAAGCTTCGGTAGTTCTTTCAGTAGATAGAGTAGAAATGCTAGAATTTCTTTAAATCTTTCTGAATAGTTTTAGATATCATATTTTATGAGTATATATGATATTTAGGTTGAAAATATTTTTGGAAAAGAGATCTGGCAAAATTTCGGAGAAATAGAGCAGAAACAACGAAGCTCTGGCGAAATTCCGCCGATTGGCCTAACTAGGGGCAAAATAGTAATTTTCGTCTAGAATGCCTGTTTTGATGCCAAATGTTGATAAACACTATCATTATAGGATATCTGAGATAGTCGTACCGCCGTCGTCCCACTGTTTTTCCCGCTGTTGAATTTCACGTTTTTCCGTAAAAGTTCCGTTATACCGCTAAAAAGGTACGGACGCGTATTGTAACCTTAATCTGATGCTTGTTGTATGCTATATGTGATTGCTGTATTCATATAATGAGATTCTGTTGGTTTGAAAATGGTGGAATGATGAGTTCACAGGTTATGGTATTGTTAACACCGTTGAGAGTTTTCCTAGCGCTATGGACACGACAGTACATCGTGGCACCGGAGAGTGTGCAGACTGGGATGACATACATACTGCAGGGGCTGTGTAATGTTATTGCCTGATATGTGGAGATGTGTTTTATACTGTGAAATGTTGTGGATATCTGTCATGCATATACTGTTTACATAAGCATGAGGTTAACCGTTACCTGAGATCCAATGGGCGTTGGATCTCAGCTGTTAATATAGCTTCAGGATCTCGAGGAGTTCGGGACGTGGTGAAGGGTAAGGAGCCGGCATAGGAAAGAAGATGAAGAAAATAAATTGTAGTCTATTTTGTTTAAAAATATTCAGATGATTGTACTACTTATGACTACCAGACATATTATTATGCTTGTTATTCAGTGACTCTATTTCATCTTTAATTTGAAAAAATTTCTGACTGCTCAACTCTGATCAAATACAGCAAGAAAACGTTTACGAAAACGGGGTGTTACATTTTTGGTATCAGAGCTAGTTAAGTTAACCATGATCGGGGGTTCTCACAGTATGATCTGTGGCGAAGCATTGGTTCTTACCCCGACATGGCCAGGCGATCTGGTTGCACAGGTCGCGAGGCGGTGCGTAAAACTAGCGGCTGAGGTATCTTTTGTTGGCACGGCGTGGATTCGCCAGGAAGACAATTTTGGTATCAGAGCAGTTTTTCCTGGCATAGATCTGACTATGTTATTACAAACCTTTTGGTGCCGAAGGCAGAACTAGTCTATGTGGATCAGCCAATCAGTCACCCTAGCACGGTGAGGCTCCCATGATAGACACCTACCTGGCCAATTGGTTTGAGTGACGGAGTTAGGCTCTACGCTTTTTCAGAACATATTTTTGAAAATGAGTACTGATATAACCTGGTGTTATGTTGTAGAGATGGATAGAGAAGATGAGCCTTATGTGGCCGTATCTTGGTAGGTGGAGGCGCGTGGCGCGAGAGAACATACCCTTGTGGAGTAAATTTACGGAGGAACCCCGAACCCGAGCTCCCACCTCCAATTATCCCAAAGACCCCCATCACCCGTACATAACTATGAACCTCGCATGACCCAATGGAACACCGATAGTCTTGAACTGAATACCACCCAGACCCGAGTATTACGCATATCCGTAGGAACTAAATGACCCAGCACCAATACCGGCAGAAATCCTAAATTATCACTTTCCCGTTGTCCTTATAAGTCCCGACAGCTCTCATCACTCCTCAGTAGGAGATAACTTCGACTACCCGGAAATCCAAAACCTAGACAATCCTGATGCATACTCCGACGACCTACAGTATGTGTTAAACAACAACACAATCCTTACGAGGGCCTTGCATTTAGAACTCGTTCATGCCAGCTTAACTTCTTATAATGACCAGAGCAAATACCTACAATACCTGACAAACGTCAAAGAGTCCTATATGGCCAACTCCCGATACATTTATCCATACCCTCCCGGAGATTGGATCGGATCCACTCTCCAGCATTTTCCCCGTACCCGTTACTAGGTTGAAAAAACGGATGAAATCATAGACGGAGGAAATTTTGAGGATGTCGGATCATGGATCTTTAATCTTAAACGTCTGGTGTATCGGAGAATGTGAGGATGGAAACAGATCAAGAAAGCAAAATGGAAGTAGAGATAATAGTAGATTGTAAACTACTGTTGTGTATTTTGAATTACAAGTGTGTTTTGACTTGTTATGTGCATAAGATATGTGAGTAAAAGACCCGTGTATATAAGGGTTGTATATGGATGCATATAGTTATATATGTGGTTTGTATGTTGATAAATAAATGAGATGTTGTGTACTTGTTGTGTGTGTTATTCTAACGTGACTAACGTCTCTCGTAAATGAAAATAGAACAAAAATGGCAAACCTAAGAGGAGCTGGTGCTCCTAGAGGCCGAGGCAGAGGCCGAGGCAGAGGAAGAGGCCGAGGCCGACAACCTCGAGAAATTCCTAATCCGGAGCCAGAGGATCGGGATCAGAACCCGCCAAATCAAAACGCGTGGCGGGAGGTGATGGCAATGTTGCATGAGCAACGGGCCATGATTGAAGAATTACGTACCGAACGATTAGAAAGGCAAACTGAAACCGAGACAGAAGATGAAGAAGAAGGAGAAGATGAAAGTCAACATGAAGAAGAAGATGATGAACCCGAACGATCACCATCCCCACCCCCGGACACGAAAGGGAAATTGTGCATCCGCAACCACCCCGTAGGAGGTGGAGACTACTCGGTATTGGGTGGCTCGGTTTTGCAAACCGAAACCCCCGGCCTTTCGAGGTAAGCTAGACTCGGGCGCGGACCGCTTCGAGATTAGAAAAGATATTTGAGGTAATGGAGTGCCCCCGAAAATCGCAAAGCCCAATTGGCGATTTATAAGTTGGAAGGAGACGCGGACCGCTGGTGGAGGTCCATGGCAGCATCTTTACGTCTCCACTATTGTCCCATTACATGGGAAAAATTTATCGAGAAATTCAACGAGCAATACTTCCTTGCATCTATGCAGATTATGAAGGAGTCGGAATTCCTACACATCCGACAGGGCCAAGAGGAGTCAGTAGATGACTACTTCGCCCGTTTCACTAACTTGTCTCGGTACTCTTCACATGTTAATAGGGACTACGAAGGGAGCAGTATGGCCAACATACTGGTTTACGGGCTCAGATACGAAATCAGGGAGAAACTTGTTTCTCTCCAATTCCAAGATCTTATTCATGCTGTTGAAGCATGTCGGCTCATTGAACAAAATCTGAAGGAGCTGCGAAGGTCCCGACCTTTCAAAGAACACCGGCCCAAGTCGTAGTGGTGTCAACCGTGGGAACTTCAACCAAAAGTGGAAGCTGCCTTGGAATAATTTCCGAGGAGGAAACAAGAGGCCCTATCAACCTGGACAACCAAATGTCCCAAGAATTCAAGCGTCCCGACCATGTCCTAAATGCGGACGGTATCATCAGGGTAATAATTGCGAGGGACAGCTGACCTGCTATCGCTGTAATAAGTCCGGACATATCGGCGTGAATTGTCCACCGAGAGCAAATGAACAAAGGCCGCAGAACCATGGTCGAGTGTTTACCTTGACCCATGAGGAAGCCCGAAGGTCTCCAGACATGATCCAAGGTACTATATCTCTCAATGGAAGTCCACTTCTAGCATTATATGATTCAGGTGCTAGTCACTCATTCATTTCCTACGAATGTGCTAAACGTTTAGGGATGCATGTCTTTAGTCTACCTTGTGATTTGTTGGTAGCTACACCACTTGGTGTTAAAACCTTAGCTTCTGATGCATGTCTAAATTGTGTTGCGTGTGTCAATGGACGAGATTCAAATATTGATCTTATTTGGTTGCCACTTCATGGCATCGACGTCATTCTCGGTCTTGATCGGCTATCTCGCGAACAACGCGATCATTGATTGTGGAAGCAAGAGGATCTCTTTTGCACCTTCTCGCGGCAGAGGCAAGATCGACGTAAATCTAAATTTTCTTTCTGTTGCGGAGGCTTAGAGATGTTCGAAGCGAGGATGCCAAGCCTACATGGTATTCTTTTCAATTAAGGCGAAGTTTAACCTTCACTCCAAGACATCCCCGTTTGTGAACGAATTTCCCGACGTATTTCCCGATGATCTCACGAATTACCTCCGCAGAGAAGTTGAATTCGCCATTGAACTCGTTGCCCAAGACAGTTCAATATCCAAAGCTCCATATAGAAGCAACTTGAGGACTTCAGGGATTTGAATTTGTCAAGTCAAGTTTTCGTAGATTTCCATGCGCCTGAAGAGGCCTTTCTTGCGAGTCTTCTTGTTAGTCAAGGAGAATACGATTTGAGAGACGAGGTTGAGGAAGCCCAAAAACACGATGAACGAGCTACTGCGATACGAGAGTTGATCATGTAGGGCGAAACGCAGGACTATGACCTATCGATCAGTGGTTTGGTTAGATACAAGAAGCGGACCTACATACCCCCGGTCGACGAATTACGACGAAAGATTCTGGATGAATTACACAAAAGTAGATATACTTTGCATCCAGGAATGGTCAAAATGTACCAAAACCTTAAATCCGAACTCTGGTGGCCCGGAATGAAGAAGGACGTGACCGAGTACGTTTCTAAATGCTTGACTTGTCAGAAAGTTAAGATTGAACATCAACGACCCGCAAGTCCTCTTCAAGGATTTGAGATTCCGGAATGGAAATGGGAGTGCGTAACTATGGATCTGGTAGTGGGATTGCCCAAGATTAGAAATCATGATGCAATCTGGGTAATCGTCGACCGACTAACCAAATCATCACATTTTCTTCCCATCAGTGTCAATCATTCCCCAAAACGCTTAGCAGAAATCTATATCAAGGAGATCGTGAGACTCCATGGTGTGACAAAGAGCATTGTCTCTGATCGCGATCCGCGATTCACAACTCGTTTTTGGCAGGCATTGCACCAAGCCTTGGGTACTAAGTTGCGATTTAGTACGGCCTATCATCCTCAAACCGATGGTCAATCTGAAAGAACAATACAGACGTTAGAAGATATGCTTAGAGCGTGTGTATTGGACTTTAAAGGCCATTGGGACCAACATCTACCATTGGCGGAGTTTGCGTACAACAACAGTTACCATGCGAGTATACAGATGGCACCATTCGAAGCGTTGTACGGACGGAAGTGTAAGTCACCTATATGTTGGACGGAACTATCAAAACGCGAGTTCCTCAGGCCGGATATAGTTGATAAGACTTCCGAACAAATTGCGTTGATCAAGAAGAGACTCTTGGCAGGTCAAAGCAGACAGAAGAGCTACGCGGACAAGAGGAGAAGACCTCTTGAATTTAAAGTCGGAGACCATGTGTTTCTGAAAGTATCCCCGGTAACCGGTGTCGATAGAACACTGAAACGGCGGAAGCTGAGTCCTCATTACATAGGACCATTTGAAATCCTGGCCAAACGTGGACCAATGACGTATCAGATCGCCTTACCCCCGAACCTTAGTAAACTTCACGACGTGTTCCATGTTTCCCAACTAAAGAAATACCAATCCGACCACGATCATGTCATTGAATACGAAACCGTTGAGTTACGACATGACAATACTTTCAAGTCGCACGGAGCAGATCATTGGGCGTCAAGAGAGACGGCTTAGGCAATCGGAGTATTCCGATGGTGAAAGTGGTATGGACGGGATTGTCACCAAGAAGAGGCGACATGGGAGACGGAAGATGATATGTCAAGAAATACCCCGAGTTCATGGTTAGTAATTTGATTAGACTAGAGTAAATTTCGGGGACGAAATTTTAATTAACGGGTGGAGAAATGTAATACCCTTGATATTCGGTACCGGATGACTATTAAACATAAATAAATATTTCTTAAGTGTTAGAGGTGAATATGTGGTTTCAATAAATGGCCAAAATTACCTTATTACTTAGGGAAATTACTGTGAAAATTAGAAAAGAAAAAGAGCTAAGGTCAATGAAAAATGTATTTTATAAGGAAGAAGATGACCTAAAAATATTATGATAAATACCATATGATAAAAAATACTGAAAAAAACTTGGGAAATGTGTTATCTTTAATTTTAGGAATTTTTGGGAATATTTCCCTGGAAAATAATTGAGCATAAATAAAATATTATTAAAAAGCACTTTATGCCCCTTTATTTTTAATATTTTACATAGGATATAAAATGCCAATGTTAGTTCAATAGTTATGAGATAATGAGTAATCCTAATTAAGAAAATTATCAACAATTAGTAATGGCTAATTAAGTAATTAATGGCTAATTACTTGGATTAAAATATAAGATAAATGAATTAGGAAAAAATATTAAAAAGGGCTGAAATTCAAATAATAAAAATAAATAAAAATAATAAAATATAAAATGCTTAGAAAAATAAATAAAAATAAAAAATAAAAAATAAAATTTGTAATATAATAATAAAATATATGGTAAAGAGCCAACAGGACATTTGAGAATGGTTAAAAATTAAATCATACACCAAGATATAGGAATTTAGTCTAAGACATCTGGACTTCTTATAAACCAGTGAAATTCTACCTCGGAGTAGACTATCTCCGAAGCTGATTCTGAAACCAACAGAGCAAATAAGAGACCGGGTATTTATGAGAATAGGCAGATAGTAAAAAGGAACCCGTGGTAAACTTGAGTGTTGTGACAAACCAGGATTAAGGTTTCTTACGACAGACATATTTCAAACCCGTGAATTATTGTCCGTAAAACACGCTATCTAAGTCGTTTCAAGAATCGATCAGATCTGCCTGAAATGTTCAGCCAAGAACGGAATAATACCTCAATGGGATTAAAAATTTAGTTAACCCGTGATATTGTGAATGAGGAAGTTTAAACCTTCAAACACTCATTGTCGGAATTTTGAGTTTCGGCAAGATTACGCGATTCGAACACCGATCGTGAACGATATCGAAGTCAGTTTAGTATGACATCATCAAAGATGATGTCACAAGGGGGGAGAGGTCGGCACATAGGTGGAGGGCCAGGATCAGTCCGTGTGTCCCAAGTGCGATCCGACGGTTGAAATCCGATCTGAAAACAATTGAAGTAATTCCCACCTTGTCCCTTCCTTTTCCTATAAATAGCCAAGCCCTCTTCACTTCATTTCTCACCAAGAATCTGAAATATAGAGAGAGAGAGAGAGAGAGAGAGAGAGTAGAGAGAAGGAGGAGCTCTTGGATGTTCTAGCAAGCCGAGTAAGTTTCTCGGTCCCCTAGTCTTAAGCTTCGGTAGTTCTTTCAAAGAGATAGAGTAGAAATGCTAGAATTTCTTTAAATCTTTCTCTCGAATAGTTTTAGATATCATATTTTATGAGTATATATGATATTTATGTTGAAAATATTTTTGGAAAAGAGATCTCAAAATTTCTGAGAAATAGAGCAAAAAACATAAAGCTCTCGGCGAATTCCGCCAATTGGCCTAACTAGGGGCAAAATAGTAATTTTCGCCTAGAATGCCTATTTTGATGCCAAATGTTGATAAACACTATCATTATAGGATATCTGAGATAGTCGTACCGCCATCGTCTCGCTGTTTTTCCCGCTGTTGAATTTCACGTTTTTTCGTAAAAGTTCAGTTATACCGCTAAAAAGGTACGGACGCGTATTGTAACCTTAATCTGATGCTTGTTGTATGCTATATGTGATTGCTGTGTTCATATACTGAGATTCTGTTGGTTTGAAAATGGTGGAATGATGAGTACACGGGTTATGGTATTGTTAACACCGTTGAGAGTTTTCCTAGCGCATGGACACGACAAGACATCGTGGCACCGGAGAGTGTGCGACGGGATGACATACATACTCGCGGGGCATGGTAATGTTATTGCCTTATATGTGGAGATGTGTTTTATACTTGTGAAATGTTGTGGATATCTGTCATGCATATACTGTTTACATAAGCATGAGGTTAACCATTACCTTAGATCCAATGGGCGTTGGATCTCAGCTGTTAATATAGCTTCAGGATCTCGAGGAGTTCGGGACGTGGTGAAGGGTAAGGAGCCGGCATAGGAAAGAAGATGAAGAAAATAAATTGTAGTCTATTTTGTTTAAAAATATTCGGATGATTGTACTACTTATGACTACCGCATATTATTATGCTTGTTATTCAGTGACTCTATTTCATCTTTAATTTGAAAAAATTTCTGACTGCTCAACTCTGATCAAATACGGCAAGAAAACGTTTACGAAAACGGGGTGTTACATTTTTTATTGCGGTTTCTATGATCGCTAGCATGTCGTTAGTAGCGGTCAGAACCGTTACAAATATGCACTTTTAACTTCTCGGGGACTCACAAGATAATGAGCCATAAATTCTTGCCTCAGAAGCACACCAGGTTTATTACGTCGAGGACGAGAGGCACATGGATTGGAATATGGTGGTTAACTTAAGGCTTCAGGACCTTTACGACATGGGCGATGGTGATAACATCGCCAACGAGAGTAAGTCGTTCCAGCTTGCCAATTTTGAGAATTTCTTCCCTGAAAGCGATGACAATTTACCTATAGTTCCATGCATTCTTTTAAGTTACGATTTATTATCACTTAATTTAAGTTTAATTTGTGTACGAACATATTAAACTCACAACTAACATTTTCCCCACTCATTTGTTTTAGGGATGGCAATGAAGATTGATGTAAAAATTATGCTTATATTATTGTAATCCTCTATATATTTTTCTTTAAAAAAAAAACAATGGAATTTTTGTATCGGTTTAATACTGCTACGAAGTAAAACCCAACCGCTACAAAAATAAAAACCACTACAAAAACCGTCACATCAACCGCTACAAGTATAAGCCAGTTATCCTTATAAATATTGTCACCACACCTTATTTCACACACTCCTTCATTTCTTCTCACCCACCTTCTCTGACATTTTCTCTCATCTGTCGACGTTTTCTGGAGAGGTTAAGTGTTGAGCAAGTTGATCAAACATGGTAAATATTTTAAAAAAAATCTTTGATTTCAATTTTTTTCCTTTCTTATAATTTTGATACTAATTATTTTTTTATCCAGAACTTTAAGAACTTTTCCTCAACATTCCTTCTATCATCATCAACATTCATTCCAAAATCAAATATCATCTAGTGGACAGCATAATAAGTTCATATTTTTCTCCACATTCTTAGTAGTATACCTATATAATATCCATAATCAAATATCATCTACCATTATCCTTTTTTAAAATATTAACTGTTATCATTTGAATTTTCAATTAAATAAAAAAAAAATCTAAAAACGACTCAAATTAAGTGTTTTTAAAAAAATAAATGTTAATATTTTATAGAGGATTTAGAACCGCTACAAATTTTGATGAAATTTTTTGGCGTAATTTCTAATTTTTCACCTAAAATTTATAGTGGTTTCAAAATTGCTATACATGTTTTATTCTATAGAGGTTCTATAACTGCTACCAATTTTATTTCAAATTGTTGGCGTCATTTTTGAAATTTTATCCAATAGTGTAGTGGTTTTAAAACCGCTACGAACTTTTGCCGTTATTTTTGAAATTTCATCCAATACTGTATAGTTTTAAAGGCGGTACAATTTTTTGCCACCAATTTTTGAAAATTTGTGGAGGTAGTTAGTAGTGGTTTAATAAACGCTACAACGTTGGCCAATTTCACTGTGTAGCGTTTCTTTAACCGCTACAAAATGTTAATAAAATATGTCATCTTAGTCTCATCTTATAGTGGTGACATCAAACCGTTACAGTAACAATAGCGGTTTAGTTACATGAGTAGTGGTTTTTCTAAACTGCTACAAAACAACTTGCAACAGTGGATTTTGTAGCGGTTCTTTGAACTGCTACTAATATCGTTTGTTTTGTTTTGTTTTTTTGTTGTAGTGTAAGAAAGACGTTAATACATGAAAGGTAATTAAAATATATTGATTTTAATTGGAGCATAATATTCTAAATTAATATTCTTTTACAATTTTAATGATATACAAACTATTTGCTTTTCATAATCATTGTGAAGTCATTAGAAGGGTCCTATTTGTGGACTAGAGAGAATAGAAAAAATGTATGTGAGAGATAATTAATGGAGTAATATGAATAACAGAGAAACTCATCTTACTTGTATATATACTTTCCATCAATTTTTAATTTAATACATATTTATTCTTTCTCTTAATTTAATACTTTAATTTTGCTCAGTTAGCATCCTTAGCTCTTATACATAGGGCTAATGGTGTTATAGCAAAGTACTATGGGTTAACAATGCTAATAAAACAAAATTAAAGTATTTAATTAAGAAAGAACAACATACATGTATAAGTGTTGGTCGATTTCCTTGATGACAAGTGAACCAGTCAAACAAGTAATAAAGTTAAGTAGAGTATCATCCCATAGAGATTGAGATACCGAGAAGTGACGCTCAACTGTTGTAATAGTTGCGTGAACAAAAAGTAAAATCTGATTGGGTTGGAGGTTTTTGTGATTACGCTAAATAAGAAGAAAGTAAACAGAGTGTTGAAGTCGTAAGAAGAAATCAGTAGGAGAATAGGCTGAACTCGGAATCATGCTTAAGCATATCAATCCCCCAGTTGCTTCACACATTGCTATAGCATCTATACTGCATAGCTTCCGCAATGCTACAACATAGATGCTATTTACACTGCTATTCAGCTAACCCACCATTATAGTCTATCGAAGCTTCTGCGTCTGATACATGTAATACTAACTTTACTTCTCCTATATGCCTATGACAATTTTCTAGTTAGATCAACATTACAAAGCAAGGTGTTATGGTTATGAGAGGTAGACCCATTCCTGAAGCCTACAATAATAGGTCAAGCCTTGCACCAGCCTGCCTAGCAATCACTATTTTTCAGAGGTTTAAGCCCAACTCCTTTACAGTAAGCTGAGGCCACTAATCTAGCCCTTAGCTTCCCTAATCGACAAGAATTTAAATAACTGATAAGCAAACTGAATTTATTTAATTAAGAACTAGCAACTAGTTCATTCCAAACTTAAGAAATCATCCTCGCTCAGCCATAGGAAATTTAGTTCATGATTGACGAGGGAAACACAAAACAGATAACAACAAAATGACCCATGATCAAAAGATTAAAATGAAAGAAAACAGAAAGCTTGACGAAGTTTCCGACGACGTGGAAAAAGCCCTGTCACGTCACCACTCCACGTCTTCTTCTCTTCGTCTCACTGCAAGGAAGGATGCTGGGTTCTCTTGAGGGTTTCGTGCCTTGTGAACTCTCTCTTTCTTCTTCCGAGTCTGACCGGATATGAATGAGATTAGGCTCTCAGCGACTCGACGACCTCTTAGGGTTGGTTTGCTGTTTCCTTATATAATCAGGCTTTCTTGCGGCGTAAGTTCCAGCAAGTTGGGCCTTCCTAATCTGTCGAGGTCCGATTGTATCTATCTCCCAATTTGTGATAGATTGATTCTGCTGATCCTGCGAGATTCTTTAAATCTTTTAGTTCCGATCCTCCGCATCTTCTATTTCAATACATCAGCAATCTACCTTTTATCCTCGACCTGCACTATACTTCCTGAAACAATCTTGACAAAAGATCAGAATATATCTTTTGCCGCATAGCACGTCACTTACTATGCTATAGCTTCAGGGATGCATTGTATTGCACTTCAATAAGGCTGTCCTGATGCTATAGCACAGAATCAGCTATGTTACGCGACTTCCTTATAAAACCTCAAAAGTTTCTTCTTTCTTAGCACATGTTTAGGATGTAAACAGAATTCACCCTTAAGTTCCATGTACCATGAATAAATGCCTTTTTGCTAGGATTACATGCACTTAAGATCATATTCACTATACAATTTAGTCATAAAATACAGGGAAAACATGGCATAAATCATGCTCATCAATAAGATTAAAAATTGGAGAAAAGTATTAAGTACTTGCAAATTGGTTTTCTCTAAATGAGATAAAAAAAATGAAAAACATTGGTTAAAAAATTCTAGACACTCGTTCAAGTATATCTTATAAATAATATCTAGCAAAAAATTATACTACTCTGATCCCTAATATAGGTCACTTGTAAGAGAATAATTTGGTCCCAAATACGAGTAATCGGAGGGTTATTAACGACCATTTTCCAATTTTACCTCTATTTAATTTCCTTTGGGAAGAGAAAAAGAGAGGAGAGGGGTGAAAATGAATTATGAATTTAGAGAGAGAGAAAAAAATTAATAAAGGAAATTTTGAAATTTTGTATCAATTAAATATATACTCCTTTAATCTTATTTAAAAGTCACTTCCAACATGTTTCCCTAGAAGAAATAAGTTTTAATCATCATTAACTTTATCTTAAAATTTAACAACTTTTCGAATCTACTTTACTTTTAATAATAATAATAATGGGGTCAACATGAAAATAATAATACTAATAATAAATAAATAAATAAGTAAATTGTATAATAGTACATTTATATTAAACTTTAATTATGACACCAATAGGACAATAAATGATGGTGAGCCTTGACATATCGGCTACCATGTGAGCTGAAGGTCACTGATTCAAATCCCTAAATTTCCTCTCTACATGGGGGTAAATTTGCATATATCTATCTCTCCTCAGACTTTACTCGGGCCACCTTTTTTATTATGAATAGGACAACAACAAAAACCTTTCCTCTCTAGCTTATGAATAGGACCGAAAGTATTGAATGAATTAACGTACCTTCTTCTAACATGATTTACGGTATATAAGGTAAGTATATGACATAAGTTTTTTCTCAATTTGGATGAAAGTGTTTCTTGAATGCTAAATGAAAACGACTTACACAAGTGGGTATACTAGCAGGAAAGATAGAGGGAACAGTACTTTCAGACATGTCCAACTAACCAAGCTGGTGCGATACGGCAATAAAGAGGACGGAGCTATCAAGGTGGCATAAATGTCTTGTTGCCTTCATGCCCAGAAACCACGACCCCTCTGCTTCATTTTTTATTGGTTCATTTAGTAGGCCCAGTACAGCACCAACATATATATGGTCCCACCCTCTTTCTTACCGTCTATCGATAGCCATGGCCACTGATTTACCACTAAATAATATCTTTCCATATAAACCCATTTCCAAGCTCGTTATATCTTCACTTCCCCGATCGTCGATCTAATTGTTTTCTCTATACTTGCCTTGCTTTATAAAGGGATATAGTTAATCAACCATGCCTGCGGAAAATTCTAAGCCCTCTGATCTTCCTGACTACCTCCAAGAAGACGACCTTTCCCAGGAATGTAGAGAGCTGATTGCCACCTTACCAGCTGAACCGGGTTGGGTTGCGAACCGGCTCCATCGGTATCAAGGCTTTTGGCATACCACCAGGCAAATGCAAGGAGTGCTCAATTGTCAGAACCACTTTCAAGCTCATGACTCTGATATAATCCTTATTACGTCACCCAAAGCTGGCACTACATGGCTCAAAGCCCTCACTTTTGCAATCCTCAACCGCAAAACCTATTATCCGAACCCAAATCCGGAACCGGCTCAAACCCATCTCCCTCATCATCCTCTCCTTACTACTAACCCTCATGTTCTTGTACCCTTCTTGGAGCTTGACCTCTATCTTCACAAAACCAGGCCTGATCTGAGTTTGTTTTCGTCACCTAGACTCTTCTCAAGTCACGTCCCATTTGTTTCACTGCCAGAGTCCATGAAGTGGTCAGAGTGTAAGATAGTGTACTTGTGTAGAAACCCTAAGGACATATTTGTCTCACTTTGGCACTTCACAAACAGGTTAAGACTTGAAAGCAAAGGCGCTAATTCAATTGAGGATTCATTCAACAAGTTTTGCCGAGGAGTGAGCCTTTATGGGCCGTTTTGGGATCACATGTTGGGGTACTATAAGGCATGTTTGGAGAGGCCAGAAAAGATAATGTTCTTGAGGTTTGAGGAGCTAAAGGTGGAGCCAAATAGGGTCTTGAAGGATCTAGCGGAGTTTATAGGGTTTGGTTTTTCTAAGGAGGAAGAGAGTGGTAATGTTGTCAGTGATATATTGAAATTATGTAGTTTTGAGAATTTGAGCAATTTAGAAGTGAATAAGAATGGAAAGTTGGCATCTGGAGAGGAAAATAAAACATTCTTCAGGCGTGGAGAAGTTGGAGATTGGAAGAATTATCTTACGTCTGAAATGATTGAACAACTTAATGTTATTACTCAAGGGAAGCTGGAGATACATGGCTTGAAGTTTTAGATATCCAAATACATCCTTTAGTATTGAAGAAGACAAATAAAGTTTTTAGGTAAAAGTTTCCCAAGTATTTGTTATTACATCAGCAGAAAACCAATTAGAATTTCATCCACGTACGTTGATGAATTATTACTATGTTCTTTTATCAATAAATGCACGGTTTTCTGCTGTGTACATGTTTTTTTGGACATTGAGTGTCGGATTTCAAATGTAAAACTGATCTTTACGGAAGATTATTATATTCTTCATGTATGGGATTTTATTTTTGACAATATTCATGTATGGGATTCATCATAAGCAATCTATCAAATCGCATTAGATAATATTTTCTATTGCTTTTTATTTTGATTGGGACTCATTTACTTTTCTCCAAAGTTGATTTAAGTTTAAGAAATTAAGTACAATGAATAATATAAAAAAATCAGAAAAGTTAATTATGATCCTATATGATTATGACATTATAAGAATATATTGTTAAACAACCAAACTAATTAATTAACTTTTAGTGCATAAGGCACCATGGAGTTTTTTTTCAATAGCATGCACTAATTAAATAAATTAAATAAATAAAAAAACCTCTATGGTGCCGGATGCACTAAAAGTTAATTAATTTAAGATACTGAATGTTGCTAACAAATACTTGAGGCAGTTGAATACTACTTAACTTAAACAAAAAAATTATATAAACTCTTTTTGGGATGAGCATTCCATGCTCATCTTGTGATGAGAGGAAATGTGGATTCTTCTTCATCATTGTTTTCCAAAACTACTAATAAATGTGTCGCATGATTGGTTGGTACTTGGCATTTAATACTCTATAAATTTTGTACATATAAAACACTAGTATTTTAATTTAGGTCATTTTCATCAATAAAATTTTCAAAGAGATTTTTTCCCAATTGTTCTTTGATTCATTTGTTGCTTACCATTATGTTCTAGAGGAAGTGAAAATTACCGAGGATAATTTAGAGGGACAAACTCTAATGACTTGAGGTTATAAATAAGGTAATTAACATGAACTTTATATTTATAGAGGAGGTTTCATGCTACTAGAGTACATGTTATAGGCATAGGAACTCGAGGAGGGGAATTTATTAGTAATAAAAAGGGCAATTCAATAGATAAGACTCCAATTATGTGAGGTTTGGGAAGGATCAGATATACGTAGCTTTACCCTTTTTTTTAACCCCACAAACAAAAAGACTATTTTCATGATTTGAATCTGACTTCTTGGTCACATGGTGTAGGAAACTTTTACTGTTATTCCAAGGCTCACCTTCTAAGAAAATTTAATAGTAATAATTACATAAATTTTAAAATTCTAAAGAAAAAAGTGGTAAAAAATGGGATAATTACTACGGATTCTCAGTGAAAAAAAAAAATGTACCAAAAAATTCCAATATTTTGACATGTGAGCAGATTTGTTATCATTCATTGTACTAATAATCTAACACATAACATTGTATGTTGGTTAGTTGTTGTAAAATTTACTGACAGAATCCTTTCTACTTTAATTTTTTCAATCTCTTTCACCTTCGTTCTTTCATCAGCCTCCACCATCCCTCTGGTCTCTTTTCCACGTGATTCTTCCTTTTCTTTCTTCTTTATTATCTGCTCCTTTCTTTTCGTACCAGCCTGCTCCTCATTGGACCTCACTTTCTTTATTTCTTCATTCAGAGCCTCGTATAGCCGCCTTGATGTGCCCTATACACTGTAACACTGATGCCTTCTTGCTTTGCCAGCGTGATTCTACGGAAGTCATAAACGTGGAGTGCACAGAAGCTAATGTGTTGTCAAGGCTTTCACTGAAGAGTGAGGTTTGAGAACCTGTGATCGAGCTACTAGCTTTTTTTTGTGTTTGGAATAAAATACTGTGTAGATCGAGTGAGGTAATCCCTCAACCTTGCCATAATCATTAGTTTCCCTCGTCAACCTCCACCTCTAGATGGACAGTTGGAGGATGATCCACGAAACAGACATTTACCTCTAACTTAATTTTATTTAAGAACACATATGTTTACATTAGTGAAGACATTTTAGAGGAATTTATTAGGAGAATTTAGTATAGAATATATGGAATTAATAATGGTATAAATTTTAATTTATTAGTCATTAAACCAAAGGTCTTTCACAAACCTTGTGATCCTGCTCTTGTTATTCTCAACACCTGGAAATGTTTTGTTCAGATCATTGATATATATCCTCCTCAGGAAGTTTCTTCTCCTAGAGGACTCTTTTCTTGGCAACCAACTACCACTTGAGTGGGTAAAGTTGAATCTTGATGGTGCGATATGTCATTTTCTAAAAGTAAAAGTTGGTTGTGGTGGAGTCATGAGAGATGGATCACAATGACTGTTGAATAACAGGGTTCACTTATACGCTAGGTAGGGATGATAAAAAAAAACTTGGCGGTCTAGGTAACTTGAGATGACCTGGTCTGGTCCAAACTGGTAAAAAATAGCCTTATAATGCAAAGGACCAGACTAGACCGGACTGACTAATCGGGCTGGACCGGGTTCAGAACCAAGTTTTTAGTCTACATGGTCTAGTCTGGTCTGGCCCAAATGATATATTTTTTATAAAAAAAATTTTGTGGCCCTGCTATTAACTTCACCCTCAGTACCAGTACTACTAGTAGTGCAGTAGTATTGAGATTCATTTCTCCCCCTAGGTCCTGGGTTTGATCCCCTCCCCTATCGCCCTGTATCAAAAAAAAAAAAAAATTTCACCCTCATTATAATTAAAAAAGTATATTTTTCACCCACTACTCACGTGACCCACAGTCTCACACCCTCACTTCCTTTTTTTTGTGATTTCACACCCTCATCCCCACTCCATCTCGTGTCCCTCACCGACTGTCAGAGCCAAGTTTTTCTTTTCAGCTTCTTTTTCAGTTTTGAAACTTTTCAATATCGCCTCCCTCACCGACTGCCTTTTTCAAGAGCTGGCCAATCTTGCTCCATCCTTGCTTCCCTTGCCCTCAATCTCTTGGCCACCGCTGTTAATCACTCACCTTGCCGGCGATCCCTCCAATCTGCCGCTGCTTGTGGTGCTCCTCTTGGAGTGACTCCCTCTGGTTCTCTTCTCAATCGACATCGTTTTCTTTTTATTTTTTGGCTTAATCTAATGGGGAGACGCTGATGGAATTTTTTTTTTTTTGTTTTCTTTAGATTTTCTTCAGTTTTTTTTTTTAAAAAAATTATAATCAGATCAGACCTTGAGTTAACCTCTATCTAATCTGGTTCTGTCTGGTCCATGCTCATCCTTGGCTCTAGGATAGTATAGTGAAAAATGGGTCGTACTACTCTTGCATACTTAGGCCCAAAAGCATTATGACATGCTCCATAGGCCGAGCTAAGTATTCAAGACTATGGCCTATAATTCGTAAAGTATCCTCCAAATGTATATTTGTGTTTTGGGCGTTCAATAGACGGGCTCCAAAACCACATTGTAGCATATTGAATCTGAACATTTTATTTTGTGCGTTCCTACACTTGACTGATCTCATGAAAAGTGACATAAATGTCTTTCAGTCTCCACATCGCACTTCATCTTTGATAAAGACCTATGTCGTAACGGGCTTGGAATCACAATCAACAATTTTATCCAAACAATACATACATATATATACACTTGAGGAGTGTTTATTTGGATTCCTAAACTAACTAAAGATAAAAAATGATATTAACAAAAAGAAAGTTTTGGGGGTTTTTTTTTTTCTACAACAACTTTGGAAAAAAAAATTCATTAAATACAACATTGGTATTTTTTTCTTTTTTTCGATGGATAATGAATGGAAATGAGCGTATACGAGAATAAAAAAATTAACAGAGAGATAACAAATGGAAAGGATTCCCTTGATTGGTCATTTTATCTAGACCCTTTTTTTGGAGACAGTTTAAAAAATGTGATTGTTAGTATTTTTGTAAATACATATAAAAAGTTTTAGGCCAGTGCTGCTTACAATAGGTATAAAATATACTTAAAAAATCAGTTGATTTTATAACCAGTCTAAAAAAGTATTAAAATATTTTTCCTAAAAATAATATTTACAGGTTCTTAGACCTTTTTTGCATACAACCGGTCTAAAATATAGTTTTTAAACTGAGTGTTTATATAATTGGTCCAAAAATATCAAAAATATTTTTTTAGGAAAAAAAAAATTTACAATATTTTATACCGGATGTTGTGAAATGTGGTCTATAAGGTGATTTAAAACCTAAAAAATATTTCTAGACTTCACTTGGCCGTCCTTCTAAACTAAATATCCTGATCTTTGCGTCTTCTCATCTTTGTTTGCCATTTTTCTGAAGCTCTCCCCTTCCTTGTCTCTCACAAGACCAAACTCATGTTTATTCCCTATATACTTCAAGAGCAACAACTTCTCTAGCTTAGTTGGATAACTTCCTCAATACTAGTTTTCTTCTCTGCACTTGTCTCCTTCATGTCGTTTTGTCTCCTCTGTGCGTGTTTTTTTCTTCTTGCTTGTTGGCTTCCAGATCTATTTTCATCACGTGTAGATGTGTGCTTTTCCTACCCAAATATATGCTATCCGAACTTCTCATCGCATCGTCGTACCCAAATCTGTACTTGTCTTGGGCGCCGCTGCTAGGTTTGTTCTAAGATATTGTATCAAATTCCTTTTTATCGTTGTTTTAATTTATCGAATATATTATTGTTAGAAAACTTGAATGTATCTTCTCTTTGGATATAATATTTTGGGTAAGGCAAAAATATTCATATGCTTTTTCCGGAGAAGCGCCCAACCTAAATGTTTTTTTTATGTGCAAAAGTGATTACGTGGTTACAAATTAGGTGCAAAAATATCATTTGACCGTTAAGTTTGACTTTTTTTATGGACTGGACGATGACGTGACTTTCAAGGTGCAAAAATACACATGTGGTTTAGTTAAAAGAGTGTCTAACACTAAATGCTTTTATTTAGGTGCAAAAATACATTTTGACCATTAGTTTGACATTTTTTATCTTTTTAGTACCAATCAGTATCTTGAAGTATTTTTAATATCAGTCTATCGTGAAATTATTTTTCAAGATCATGAACTATATTTCAAGATATCAATCAAGACTTTAAGTATTTTTTTTAGTACCATTCAGTACCCTAATTTTTTTTTTCAAGATCGAAAAGTATTTTTTCAGTACCAATATCCTGAAGTATTTTAACAGTTAGTACCCTGAAGTATCTTTTTAGTACCAGTCTGTATCTTGAAGTACTTTTTTATTACTAGTTAGTACCATGCAATACCCCTCGTCTTTGGGTTCAACTGGCAAAGGGGTCGGACACTCTCACCAAAGGGAGGGAGTTCGATCCTGGAGTTGGTCAAGGCGCTGGGGGAGGCATCCTAACTCTTAGATGCCTAGGTTAACACCTGAGGGTAATAGACGGCTCGCCCTGCCCAACATCGGTATTACCTAGGAGGAAGAGAGATTTCACTCTGCCTTTGGATCGTGAGTGAACCCAACCCCTTTCCTAAAATTTTTGTATTAAAAAAAAGTACAATGCAATATTTTTTCAAGATCATAAAATAATTTTTTAAGATCATAAAGTATTTTTTCAGTACCGATTAGAATCGTGAAGTATTGTTTTAGTGCCAGTCAGCATCTTGAAATATTTTTTCAAGATCCTATATTTTAGGGTACTGACTGGTACTATTTTTTTTCATACAAAAAAAGGCAAACTTAACGGTTAAATGATATCTTTGGATCTAAAAAAAAGTACTTGGTGTTGGACGCTCTTTTGGACAAACCACATTGTATTTTTGCACCTTAAAAACCACGTCATCGTCCAGTCAGCAAAAAAAGTTAAACTTAATGGTCAAACGATATATTTGCACCTAATTTGTAACCACGTAGTCACTTTTGCATCTTAAAAAACACAGTGTTGGATGCTCCTCCAAAAAAAGCACATATGTATTTTTTCCCATTAACCCTAACATTTTCTACTCTTCTACTATTTCTTATTGTTTTGTTGCGATTTTATTAGATATGATTTTTTCCTTAGAATTTTCAAATTTATCTTCTTCTATTTTATTGAGATATAGATTTTTTTTTGAGATATCATAAAATCATACTCCCTCTGATCCTTACTAAAAGGCACCAACTAACAATTCTTACAAACAAATAAAAATAGTTAAAGTCAATAAAATTGTTCTACAATTTAAGTAACTTCCAATGTTACCACTAGTACAAAAAAGAGCTTTAAGACCGGACAAAAGAGACATCGTAAGACCGACCCGCGACCTGTCTTGTTCCAAATGGTATTAAAAGTCCACATTTAAGACCGGACTCGAACCGGTCTTAAAGAAACTCTTTTAACCCGACATTTAAAACATTAGGTCTTAAAAGTCGTACTAAATAAAGCTGAAATATTTTTTGTTCGGTCCTAAAACTCAACTTTTAAGACCGGGCAAAAACTCGGCCGTTCTTAGAAGATCAAAATTATAAGACTGGACAAAAATAAATCCGGTGTTAAAAAAGCGGCTTCTAAGACCTGACGATTAATTATACGCGGTCTTAAAGACCGACTTTCAAGACTTGACGGTAAATTCGTCCGGTCTTAAAAATTGAATTTTTAGACCTGACGTATAAATACACCGATCTTAAAAGACTAACTTTTAAGACCGGCTTAATATCAAATACGTACACATGACCTTTAAGACCGGACAAATAAATACGCCGATCTTAAAAGTTGAACATTTAAGACCGGCGTATTTATTTCCGGTCTAAATTTTCCCGAATTGTTTCCCTGTTTTGTTCTTCCTGATCATATATATACACAAATCCACCACCCAATCTAGTACATAAAAGTCGATACTTTAAGCTACAAGCTATGAACAATTATGAATAAATTGAATTGGGAAAAAGAATACAAATATTATTCACAATGAGTTATGTGACTTCTTAATTAATGATTATATTATGACTACAACACCTAAATTAATTTATACAATAAGATAACTTACTTACAATGCAAATACAATAAGTTACAAATACAACATACATGCCCAATATAATCTTCACCATGCCTTTATCTGATTCTCACCCAACAACGTAACATCCTCTTTTATAACATGCCCCTTTGGATCCAATCTTGCCACAAAAATAAAACAAGAACAAACTTCATAGTCAGTGACATTGTTTAAGAACATAAAAGGAATATAATATAGTTAAAACCTTAAAGTTTTCAAAAATTCTGCATATGAATATTACCTTATGAATTGACTCTTTATAAAGTGATATCCTCCATATCCCTTCTTGATGATCATTTCTTATGCCGGGTTCATTATCCGCTTTATCTTCTTCGTTCATGTACGGTAGACCCCTTGAAAAAGGATTACTCTCAGGAAGACCATAATTTGAATGACTTTCCTCATCAATATCAATGACCATTTTTCCTTGGAGAGCTACGAGACCACATTTTATTTTCTTGATCGGTGATATAGAACATTTGTTTCGCTAGTCTCGCCATAATAAAAGGTTCATCTCCAAAACTTTTACCATTGACATCGACTAATGTAAATCCTATCCGATCGATCTCGAACACCATTATTGACATTAACCCACTTGCATTTGAAAATGAGAAATCTAATTTTAACATAGTCTACCTCCCAAATCTCTTCAATAACCCCATAATATGGCATGACCGCCAATAAAGGCCTCTTGTCTTTCGAACCGAGAAGTGCATAGATTCAGCCTCTAACATAACACCACTGTTCTGGACGGTCTCCAATCATCTAGGGACTTCGTTTAAAATGTATAACCATTGATCACATACGAATTCCAACTTATGACATTAACCTCAGGACCACGTGCTAACCATTTGATTATATCAGAAACACATTCCTCTCCCTCGACCTTTTGTTTGAACCAGTTTGCAAAAGTTCTGTTATGCTCCCTAATCAACATTTTGTTCGGTCATTCGATGATTTTCTTTCCTTACGACTTCTTTATGTGCAGCTATGTTGGCTTGAACTTCATCAACATTATTCAAGATGTATAAGTGGACTTGTGACAATTCATCGGATCCACACTCTTTACCGAAGCCCCTCGTCTACCCCTCTTTAGCATGCCGATGTTTTGGAAGCCCAATATGTCTTACTTTGGTCAAATAATTTTGACAAAATTCCATGGCTTCTTCAGAAACATATTTCTGAACAATTGATTCTTTTGGCCGGTATGCGTTCTTCACGTACCCTTTTAGGAATTTCATAGATCTTTCAATTGGGTACATCCACCGTAAATGGATAGGTCCGCACAACTTTATCTCCCTTACTAGATGAACAATTAGATGAACCATGATGTCAAAAAAGGTAGGAAGAAAAAGCTTCTCAAGGTGGAACAAGATAAGATATCCTTCATTCTCCAATTCATCCAACTTTTCAATCTCAAAACTTTACTACAAACCGCATTGAAGAAGACACAAAGTCTAGTCAAAACAACCCGAAGATCATATTCGGGGATGCCTCGAATAGCTATTGGGAGTAGTCATTTGCATCAAGACATGACAATCATGAGACTTTTGGCCTACTAATTTCAAGTCTTTCATCGATACAAGCCTCTTAAAATTTGAAGAATACCCCGAGGGAACTTTTATACCATGTAAACACTCACAAAAACTTCATTTCTCATCCTTAGACAAAGTATGAGAAGCCGGGGGACAATAAGTTCTCTTCCCGTATGGCCTTGATGTAAGTCTTCGCGTATTCCCATTACTTGCAAATCCAATCTTGCCTTCACACCATCCTTGGAACTACCTTGTATGTTGAGAAGCGTGCCAACAATACTATTACATACGTTTTTCTCCACGTGCATGACATCAATACAGTGTCTCACATCAAGATTGCATCAATATGGAAGATCAAAGAATACAGATCTCTTTTTTCATATATTTGTTTCTTTTCTACTCTTTGCAGTTTTACCGAAGATGACACGATATTTTTCACATTTTCATAAACTTGCTCCCACGTCAATGCCACCGGAGCATCTTCATACTCCCGGCCACCAAAAAAGGCTTTCTTTAATCAACGATATGGGTGGCCCCGTCTAAGAAATCTCCTATGTCCAAGATAAACCGTCTTTCTTCCATGTTGAAGTTAATGGTAGCGTGTGCCTTCTTCACAAACTGGACATGCTTTATGGCCTTTTACACTATACCCTGACAAGTTCCCATATGCTGGGAAGTTGTTTATAGTACAAAATATCATGGCTCGCAATTTAAACACATCCTTCTTGAAAGAGTAAAAAACATCGACATCTTCTTCCCACAACTCCTTCAAGTCTTCGATCAAGGGCTGAAGGTAAATATCAATGTCATTTCCTGGTTGTTTTGGTCCCGAAATCAACATAGACAGCATAATGTACTTTCGTTTCATGCATAACATTGGAGATAAATTGTAAATAATAAGGAGCACAGGCCATTAACTATGTATGCTGCTAAGGCTTCCATATGGATTCATGCCATCCGTGCTAAGGGCAAGCCTAAGGTTCCTAGGTTCTTCGCCGAAGTTCGAAAATAAATGATCGATTTTATTCCATTGAGAATAATCGGCCGGATGTCTAAGCTTTCCATTAGAAATCCTCTCATCTCGCATGCCACCTCAAATTTTTTGCATCATTTACATTCGCAAACAACCACTTGAACCTTGGTATGATTGGAAGATACCACAACACTTTTGCATGCCCCTTATTTGACTTGTACCTTGGGGTTTCACATATCGGACAATTATGCTTCTCTTCAAACTCTTTTCTATACAATACGCAATCATTCGGGCATGCATGGATCTTTTTGTACTCCATCCCTAGTGGACGAGTATTTTCTTAGCATCTTAGTATCGATGCGGCAACACATTATCATCCGGAAGCATGTCCTTAAAAGCCTCAAGCATTTCAAAAACTCTTGTCGCTCCATCCATGACGTGCCTTCAAGCTTACCAATTTCAATACGGCGTTCAACAATTGGTATTTTTTACAACCAGGGTATAGCGGGGTCTCGCATCACCGCACATATTACCATATGCATGTGATTGATGAAAAGCATCTTCTCCTACATCACGAATAATGTCCTCTATGTGATCATCCATATCCGTGTCATTATCATCAAAGGCATGTTGAGACACAATTGGTATTTTTTCACCATGCCATACCCATACTGTATAAGTCTTACAAAATCATTCACAAATTAAATGTGTGTGGATAACTTCAGGACTTAGTCGCCTCTCATTCAAACATTTTACACAAGGGCAATAAAACTTCCCACTATCATCATGGGCATTTTGTTTAGCAAATTCTATAAAGTCCCTCACCCCATTATGATATTCAACACTCGTCCGTAACGTAGTTATCCAACTGTGATCCATAGTATAATTCCTATAGACGGAAAGACTTAACATACATAATCCGAAAAAATTGACACTTGCATATAAAATAAGGCAACACCAAATGCATATTTATGCTCAATGTCGGTTATGTCATTTTTTTTTTTTATGGAGAAACTTGCCCATTAAATGCATAACGAAGAATCACTTTTGGTTATAAATGTATCACAGTGAATTCAAGAAGCAAAATAAAAGCATGACGAGGAAATTAAATGCATCACGTGAAGATCTTGTGGACTCACCTGTAGCATATAAATTCAAATGCGTTTGCAGAGTCTTTCTTCTCCCGCCACAAACGTTGATGTTGCAGACAGCAAGAGTAACCTAAAAACATTTGTTGGTCAGTTGGGTAGGTCTAAAGCGCTAATATAATCTTCAAAATACAATATTCATTAACAACAAGAAACCCACAAGAACATTTCATCGATTTCGTTCAACCTAGAAAACCATAAAGTTATATAACGAAAACACCTCTTCCACTTGGTTTATAGACGTTTAGCTAAGGAACCGTAAAGTGATTGTCAAGAGAGCAACGCGAAGTAACACACAAACACTAGAGCCAGAACTTGAGTAATTACTTTCGACGTGACAAGAGAAGTTCAGAGAGGGAAATTTAATAATTCCGCGCAACAGAGACATGTTTTAGTATTTTTGATTTTATTAAGACCGGTTAATTATAAAGTAGCCGATCCTAAATATATAATTAAAATTTTAAGACTTTAAAAACCTCCGGTATAATTATTCATTTAATTTTAAGACCGAAGTTTTAAAACATCCGGTCCTACAAGTCCTTTTTTTTAAAAAAAGAGAGAATTGGCTTTGGCTAGTCCTAAATTTTTAGTATTTTTTTATTTTATTAAGACCGGTTTTATAAAGTAGCCGGTCCTAAATATATAATTAAATTTTTAAGACCGGAGGTTTAAAATACTCCGGTCCTAAATTTTTAGTTTTCATTTAATTTTAAGACCGGAGTTTTACAAAACAATCCGGTCCTAAAAGTCCTCATTTTTTTTTAAAAAAAGAGAATTTGCTTTAGCGAGCGCAACAACAACTGAATGAATAAAAATTAAAGAAAAACTGGAGAATAAGCTTCTCTAATTACTGGAGAATAAGAACAAAAAAAAAAGACACAAGCTTAGTTCTTAATGCTTCATACATTACTGGAGAATATGCACATACACAAGAAAAAATACAAAAGAAAAACAAGCAGAAAATTATCAAAAACAAGAATCTGACAAAACATCATTGGCGATATCGGCGTGAAAAACATTAACTTCCCGCCGAAGATCAACAAGTTCTGTCTTATTCGCATCGCCGCAATGCATCATTAGAGGAAAGAGGAGAGGGTCGGGCCAGAGGCGCGTTGGGGCCAACTGGTTGGAGAAGGGGAGCAGGAACCTCTTCATGGTCTGAAGGCTGGAGGGGCTGCGACAATCTCTTCATCATCCGAAATAACAATGGGTCCAACGAGCCGAGACTCTTCTATCACAATAGAATGCACTCTCGCTGGAGGAGGCGCACCATATAACGATCTACGGAAGGCACGAGCATCAGGAGTAAGAGTACCCCTACGAGCGGTTCTCTTGTATCTAACCATGGTTTGAGCAATTAATAAGCGAGAAGCTTAATAATGTGGAGTTACGAGATTGTGAGGAGTTACTAAGGACAAAGAAGTATGAGGAGTTTATATACTTTAAGAGCCACGTAGTGTGGAGTTACGAGGTATGAGGAGTTTAATAAGGACAGAGAGGTATGATGAGTTAATAATTATGCCGTCTATAATTATATTATTTAATTTTTTTCAATTCAATTGATTTTAAGACCGACCTTTAATACTATATCTGGTCCTAAAAGTCTATTATTATTATTTTTCAATTCAATTGATTTTAAGACCGACCTTTAATAATATATCCGGTCCTAAAAGTCTATTATTTAATTTTTTTTTTCAATTCAATTGATTTTAAGACCGACCTTTAATAATATATCCGGTCCTAAAAGTCTATTATTTATTTTTTTCAATTCAATTGATTTTAAGACCGATCTTTTAAAATATATCCGGTCCTAAAAGTCTATTATTTATTTTTTTCAATCAATTCAATTACTTTTAAGACCGACCTTTTATCATGTATCCGGTCCTAGAATTTATTTATTTTTTTCAATTCAATTTTTTTAAAGTAAGAATTTTTTCTAATTAGTTTTAAGAACGGATCTTTTACAATATCCGGTATTAAAGGTTCATTCTTTTCAAATTACTCAGATAGCAAAGTCGTATCCTTACACTCTGTTCAAATGAATGACGAGGAGTCTCTTCGACTTCCATATAAACTTCCCAACTAGGCGTCTCCTCATATTCTGAGGAACTATGCGTCTCCTCGTTATTGTTTCCGGCGTTTCACATTGTTCGGGAAGGGTTCTCTATTTAAACCCGATGTTACTTTACTTCCTTCACATTCTTCTCCATCACTTCGAAACATCCACGTGAATGGCCGCTCCACCACCACGAGGTCCTCCTCCTCCGTTGCCTCCGAACCGACAATCTACCGGATGATTTAACACATTCGGCCCGCCTCGCTCATATAGACCGACGCTACGCAGCCGCCAGCTTTTTCAGTCTATCACGCCGTCAACGACAAGCCGAACGCGGTACTCGACGCCCAGACGTTGAGTACCATCCTTGAAGATGACGACGTCTCCGACCTTTCGACGACTCCCTCCCTCCGACAACGATGGGGGAGTAGATGTTTTTTTTTTTTTTTTTTTTTTTTTGTACTAATCTGCTGCTGCTCCTCACGGGCAATAGTAAAAAAAAAATATAATATAAAAAAAAATTGTTTCCATATTCGATCGCCATGTCCTTTTCATTATCTTCTTTCTTTTTCCGACAAAAAGGAAACAAACAAAACATTGTCCTCGTGTAAATCAACATTAAAAATTCGCGAGAATACGATTAAGAACATACAAAAAAAAAAAAAAAAAAGATCATTTTCCTTATTCAAATAAAAACAAACAAAGTGACTATTCTTCTCAAGGTTTGACCGTCGTTGTCGTCGGTGTTACTTTCATTATCTTCCTTATTTTTCCGACAAAAAGAAAAGAGACAACGAAAAGGGAAACCGATAATGCTGCTCAACATCAGGAGAGGTAACATCGAAGACAACGAGGGTCCTATCTTGAGCAGAACGCCAGAACCTCGGTTGTCTTGAACCCTAAAATTTTTTCTGAAAAACGAGTCAAAAACTAGTAAGAGCTAACAAATATACGGTCCTAAAGGTTAAGCCATATTTTTTAAATTAACTATTTTTATGACTGAACTTTTAGGGAACGGACAAATAACAAAAATACGGTCCTAAAAGTCTCGCCATATTTTTAAAATAAAACGAAGAAGATGGACTTTTAGGAGCGGCTATTTAACAAATTTACGGTCTTAAAGTTTAGACATATTTTTTAGTTAATTAAACGTAGACTTTTAGGACCGGTCATAACATAAATATGCAGTCCTAAAAGTCTAGCATATTTTTAGAAGACTTTTAGAACCGGATGTTTAAATAATATGCGGTCCTAAAAGTCAAGCCATAGTTATTTTAGAAATAAACGAAGACTTTTAGGAGCGGCTATTTAACAAATATATGGTCTTAAAGTTTAGATATATTTTTTAGTTAATTAAACGTAGACTTTTAGGACCGGTCATAACATAAATATGCGGTCCTAAAAGTCTAGCATATTTTTAGAAGACTTTTAGGACCGGATGTTTAAATAATATGCGGTCCTAAAAGTCTAGCCATAGTTTTTTTAGAAATAAAAGAAGACTTTTAGCACCGGAGGTTTAATAATTATGCGGTCCTAAAGGTCTCACAATATTTTTAAAATAAACTAATACTTTTAGGACCGTACTTTTAACAAATATACGGTCCTAAAAGTATTTTTTATCTTTTAGGACCGGATCTTTAAAAAATATCCGCTCATAAAAGTCGCGAATACTTTTCAGATAGTCTCTTTTTTCTCATTTACAACATCTTGTACCTCAAATTTCAAGCACTAAATAGCTAGAATGAATGAACGAATTTCTTCAAAAAAATAAACAAATTTATTATTGAATTACACATTGTGCGTATATTTTATAAATAAATTTAGGACTTAATTAGGTCATACAGATATTCACAAAACACATTGCTTATGTGCTCCACTTCATCATCAGGAAAGGAAGCAGGTCCGGCAAACCTCTGTAACATCAAAGACAGAAACTAAATTAACTTGCGTGCATATTTCATATGTAACATTAAGCCAGAAACTGAATTTAGCCATAATATGTAACATCAAATACATTTACCTTTGCAGTTAATTTTGTCGTTCCTCCTATGATAATATCATATATGTGTTTCATGATGTACAGGCCACATAAGTTGGACCCCGTTGGTTGCCGATGGGTCTAAAACGAACAAGAAATATATATAAGAGCTAGCATATATAGCTTACTGACCAAGTTCACAATGCAATGTGCCAGTGTCCAAATATGTACTAACATGTGGTTTGAACCATTTAGGATAAGTGGCCTAAGACCCACGCCTTTTTTTTACCTCGACTTGGAAGGTCCTCATGGCACTATCATCAAAATCACAAATTTATCAATAATGTTCACTGAAAATTCACAGTAGAGATTTCGATACAAGAGAATCAAAATGACATGCTTACTTGTTGACGCTCTGCGTCAATGTAGACCCTGGCTCATTGTGAGTGGAGCATAAGAAGATAACTTTATGATCCTCCATGCACATTAGGACCAACTACCAGTGGCGGCTGAAAATTCACAATAGTAAAGTACTCAGTGATATATATAGTAGAATTAAGTGAATTGCATATAAGAATTGTGATATGTACCTGTGGTAGTATGGAAACACGTACACCTTTCTTATCACTTCACACACCCTCTTTGACATGTATTCTTGTCTCAACTCCAAGGGTGTTGTACTTGTATAGACTGGGCACAAGAATCCAAAATCATTGATTCTGCCCTATTCAACCAATTCTTGATGCATGAACCTACAATAATGACATCGATCATGGAATTAGTATATATGTATGTGTGTCTAAACGATGCATTTATATTATGTACTCATAGAATCAGATACTTACTTCATAAACAGTTGAAGGATTGGATTAGTAAGCTCCCGTCCGGGAAGCGACAGGGGACGTTACATCTTCGGTGGCAAGGTAAACCTCTTCGGATGAGGGACGCCTACTACTTCATTGACAGCCACGATTTATCTTTAAAATATCCTTTTTTTGCCAAATCGGATATTTTTTGTTTGGTAGGGATGGAACTTGAGGAATTAGCACGAGGGATGGAACTTGGATGAAACTTCGGAGAGTAGAGACATGTAAAAGCTTCATTGGCCAAGAGATGAAGTTCCCTTGACATCACTCACAAGCTTCTGCTCATCAATTGGGAGAGGGGGAGGTGCATCAACGATCACCTTTTCAACTGACACTCTGACTTCATCATCGCCAATTGTTGGTGGTGTACGTTGATCCCAAGTTGTGGGACAGTCCCTTTTGCAACTAATCGTCTATGACTATCACGATCCTCCACATACAGTCACAAGGTTGCTCGACTCGTCCAACAATGCAGCTCCCCTAGTGCTCTGCTGCATAGGTGCAGGTGAATGTGTGACGGGAACACTGCTCTCTGACGAGAGCTCAAAAGCAGCCTCATCTGATTCATTTCCTCCTTCATCTGGCTCATCTGAGATTGAAACATTGCTTCTTTTAGCCGCTGCTTCCTCACTTAATTTGGCCAGCGTCTGTTCCATCTGGGATTGAAACATTGCTTCTTTAGCCGCCGCTTCATCACTTAATTTGGCCGTACGTTGCTCCATCTCCTCCCGGGTAACCATACTTTGTTTGTGGCGTTTGGATTTACCAAAGTATTCCTTCAGGCCTACCCGTCCTCCAACCCCCCTTACACGCCCCGCGTGATCTAGTTTTCTGGTTGCAACGGTCAGAACATCATTCCTCCCGTCCGACACAAAAGATCCCTCTGCTTCTTTCTTTTTAAGATCTTCCTGTAAGATACAGATAACGAGAAGCTTAGTAATGAAACATGTTTAGTAACTAAAAAATAACAATAACGATACTTACAATTCTTTCAACAACTACACGAGTTTGTTCACTCGTGTAGGCGCCGCTTGGCTTTTGCCGAATATGCAACCACAACTCCTCGCGACGTATTGGAGATGGCTGATCAACTATCGCAGAAGGATTGGATTCAGCTTCATCTTCCAATCTCTTCCACTTGGCCGCCATCAATTCTTTTTCGGCCATTTCATATCCACCGCGAGAAGCCCTATGCGGGCAATCATTCTTTCTCCCTATCTCCTGTGCTTGTTCCCTTCTTTTCTGTGAATCAGAATTGAAAAAAACTATTAATTATGAATTCCATCCATCTCACTAACATAAATTAAAGAACTTCTGCTTCATATGAACGTCAAACATTAGTCAAATTCACTTCATCAAGTTTCAACATTTTATTTAAGAAAGATGTAGAATTGTAGAAGAAATTGGGAGAAACAGAGGAAAGGGAGTTGCAAAAATGCTGCCAACTCAGTCAATTCATTCATTCATCATAACTGGTTCCTACACATATTAGAATAACCTCTTACATATAGTTAGAGGCTTGACTCTTAAGGCCCAATAACAGCTTGCACCGAAACCATTACACGCTTAACATACTAACTAACTAACAAAGAATGTCTAACCACTACCTACTATAACAAAACTAAGACTATAATAATGGCTTGACTCTTATGCCATTATTATTTCCCTAATTACCTTCTTAGTATTTTACCTTTTCGGGGTTTACATATCGACTTGCATAGACAAAGGTAGGAATGTATACTTCTATTCACACACCAAACCATTTAACTAACGAGGATTAGATGAACACAATAACATTCACACATCCGCACAAGTTAATAAGCAAACAAAAGGGCAAACAAAACTAAATATAAACTCACCAGAGCTTTAGGAGTGGTCCGCAGCTGAACAAATTGTTGCCAAGTTTGTTCATCAATAAATGTGTACTTGTCCCAAGGATTTTCTTTAGGATGAACCTCGGCAAAAATATACTTGTTAGCTAGAAAGGTCTTAAACTTCCTCCACCGATCAAAGCACAATAAGACAATGTCTTGTCTTTCAACTTCCGACGATCGGGGACAAAGTGTATGTAAGTGGATAGTGTCCCAAATAGGATCATTTACTGTGCCAACATCCACATTTTTCCACTCATATGTCAAGATGCTAACCTTGCTGCGTACTAGATAGCCAACAAAACTAGTATATTTGCATTTATTGGGATCGAAAGGTTCCAACTTTTCATCAAAATGAATCTCCGCCTTGACCCGAAGTCCGAACTTAGTGTTACATCCATCATTCGTGTGCCTCTTCTACCACGGCATGCAGGGCGGTTACGAGGCTCATTGTGAGATGAAGAGGGTTCGTTCTGACTCAAACCAGTCACACCAGTAACTGCGTTCCCGAAACATGAATAGAATCGTTTTCACCGTTCATTTTCGAGACAGGAAAATAGGTAATGCAACAGGAAGGGTTTCGCAACGTGAACAGAGGTTCTTCAATGATAGTAACAAAAGCTTTCGCGCGAAGAAATGTTTATTTGGCGGTTCATTTTTAAGACCGGATAAACAAAGAGACGATCTTATTAATTAATATTCAAGACCGGTCATATTAAAGTCCGGTCTTAAAAGTAATTAATTTTCCGCACTCTTTTTCTATATTTTCTACTGGCCGCATTTTATGTCCGGTCTTAAAAGAATAACTTTTAAGACCGGCTTTTAAATATGTTCGGTCTTAAAACTTTATTACCTTTATATTTAAATTTTCCCTTATTATTTTGGACCGCAAAAAATATTAGTTCGGTTGTTTGAGATTTCTCCATAAAGTAATTGATATTTGAATTTTTTTTAATAACATTTTTAAGACCGGTTTGTTTTTTAACGGTCTGAATAATATATTTAAGACCTATGAAAAAATGATCCGGTATAAGAAGTTCCTTATATTTACAAAACTGCCACCGGTCATACATAAGAAGTTCTTTATATTTACAAAACTGCCACCGGTCATATTTTTAAGACCGGGGCATCGAATGTCCGGTCTAAATGAGGTGGTCTTAAAACCCTTTTTTGCACTAGTGTACCCTACTAATTGCACTAAACTCTAATATTATATTAATGTGCTTTGGAAACAAATAAGTACCTTATAAAAAGGATCAAGTATAATTGCTAATTACTGGCTTATAATAAGGACCAGAGGGAATAGTTTTCTTTTGTGATTTTATGATATCTGATATATCCAATTATCAAAATCACAGCTTTTCTGTGAAGCTGCAATTTTGATATCTAAATTTTTCTAATTTTTTATTTCATTTTTTTGACTAGTCGTCTAGTTAGTCTAGCAAATGCCTGACTTTCTAAACTACTCAATTCTAAATTGGTACCCAAAGTTGTCTAAAAAGCTATTTTTTTCCCAGTCTAAAATGCATTTTTTCTAGTAGCTAGTGTTAGAGCATCAAACTGTCATCCTAGCTTCTAATGATAATTGAGTTTGAATCGCTAATATAATTCAATTAATTAGCTTGAGAAAACATCCCAAACTTCGATTAATTAACTTGTTAACGGTCGCTTTAACTCAGAGCCATAACAACATCAATTATCTTCATTAAGCCCCAACTGGTTGAGATTAATTGAATAATTAGAATAAAATTACCAATCAAACGCACAAAATGATGGACAAGGCCGGCAATAAACCCAATATATAGTTTAACTAAATCAAGCATTCAACAGTACAATTCAAGTGTTCAAATCTTATAATATCAATACTCATATCCCAAACAACATCACAATAACAATAACTCAATCCTCACTATACAAAATCAACTAAATCTAACCAAGGTACTTCAAAGGCAAGCATAGAAAAGTGGATAGGAATATGAAAAGCTCACTAGTTGATGCTCCAAACTCATAGCTCTCTACTCCTTGAGGAGATGCGCAACTAATTAAAGTGCTCCTCAACCATTTGAACAGCAGCAAATGAAGTGATGAAGGTGAATGGATGGAAGAATGATGCAGAAAATGAAGATGGAGATGCGAATCATGGAGGGGTGGTTGTTGAGTTTTGTGTGGAAGAGTATGCAAAAACACTGACTTTCGAAATTTGGACATTTTGAGCAATTTCTAGAAGTCTGTACTGTAGTCATGTTCTGCGCTTAATTTTGACCCTAATTGTCCTTTCTGCAATTCTTTTACGCTTTTAACTCTAATATCTTCCAAGTGATTTATAATGCAAACCAACCAAAAAAAATAAAATGTAATACATTTCATTCGAAAAATCAATCATTTAAGAGTAATCATAAAAATATGACAAATATACCATTTTTGAACCTAATGTCATTTAATTCCTTCTTATCAAAATTAATTATAATAAATGCATTTTAGCCCTAATATAAAATCACCAAATTAGTATATTAATATATGAAATTTTTTATTATGATTACTTTTTATGAATGATTTGAATTAATTAATATATTTTTTATGCCTCAATAGGAAAGCGTTGAATCACTGTTAACTTTAAAGTATAATATTATTCCCTCTATTATCAAATATTAAAGTTAGATAACTAATTTATTAAGATTAATAAAATTATTATTTAAGGTAATTATTTGCAAAAAGTTTGTGTTAATTTCACTAGAACATTTTTTTTTTAGTAATTTATATTAGAAACCACCCTAATTCATAACCCTTTCTTGATATGAACCGTCAATATCTACAATTTGACAAAAAAAGTAAACATGTGAAAAATAAAGTAGATTGACGTCTTAGATTTAGGAATAAAGCAAACCCTTCTATTAAGTCTTATATTTATGTGATAACCCAAATAGAGACAAAAAGAATTAAAAGTAAATTTAAATTATAATGAATTTTTATTTTTTAAAAAATAATTTTATAAATTTATTAAAATATCTACCCCATACATGTAGAATCTTTCTATTATTTCAACAACTCTTAAAAACAGTCATATTAGAAATTTCCTTATGGAATAATTTAGGAAACCCCTTTTAAGTCGATTAGTGTTATATTATTCAAAATTAACAACAACTACTACAATAATATATATTTTGAAATTTTACCAAATCTCTGTCTCCATAATCCCTAAATCTAATCTTGATTACTCCCCGTCAATCATCCTCATTCACACTGCTGCCAAAAGCCTATATCTTGCAAGTGACTTCACAGTTTCTTTCTTTCCCTATACACTGCTTCTTCTTCGCTCTTCATCTTTTTCTTTCATTATTTCTTCCTTTGGCTCTGCGCTTAGTTGACTTGCTCATTCCCTCATATACATATGGTACTGCTTTAATCAATTCTTTAATACTATCCAGATGTTGTATAAAGGGATCTATACTACCAATCCCATAAGGTATGGTATGGTTATAAAGGGATCTATACTACCAATCCCATAAGGTGAGAGCATGAATAGTGATGAAGAGCTTTTATCATTAACCTTGGGATCCACAATTTTTTTAAAAATAAACCAATGATTGCATATAAACAAATTTAGGATTGTTGTCTCTTTCTCGAGGAGTCTTTTATTGATTCCTAAGTGATCTAAATACTATGTAAATACAATGAAAACAAGGGAAATTGGTTTTTGGGGTTTTCAAATTAATAACAAAAAGAATAATGGAATTTAATTAAAAACTAAACTATTGTTTTTGGTATTTTTTTTATAAAATGGTGAATGAGTGAATGTGATTTGATTTGAAAATATGAATGATGGATGCTTGGTAATGAAGAAGTGGCTATCTTTACTCAAAAAGATTATGAGAATTAAAATTTCATTAAGTCTAAAAAAACCCTTCAAGATCCTATATTTTCAATTAATAGTAACTCCTACAAAGATAACTAACTATTATCTCTTGAGATATTGTTTAAAACCATTTAATGCGCAACTGAATTTAGAATGATGCAATATGAGTCTTCTTAATATGGAGTGCTAAATAGCCCCTCCAAGGCACAAATTAGCTACATTAACTAGCCAATAACACACTAATTAACATAATCTAATTATTACCACAAAGAAATTCAAACATATATAATTTCCACACTACAAAATTCAATCTCAACTACAAGTATCAAACAAACAAAGACAGATTAACATCAATCTTAATTCCAAAATCATATACAACAATTCATATAATTAAAAAATCCAAATATATAATTCTAGACTAATTAAATGATAGAAAAACTCCCAAATGTAGTTCATTGAGCTCAAGCACACATCCTCATCACCAAGACGCAAGAGATTTAGCTACACACACTAGTGCGAAAATCGCTTTCTAAACTAGGTAAAAATCATTTTTTAGATTGGTTCTGGATCTAGTTTTGATACAGCCGGTTTTAAAAATTTGTCATTTCTTAGATTGGTTGAGCAACCGGTCTTAATAAATACTTTTTAGACTGATTATTCAAATATTAAGTCTAAAAAGTTAGACTTTTAAGACTATTTTTTTAAAATATGTGGACTTTTTAAACCGATTTTTTTAAATATGAGGTCTTAAAAAAAACAGAAAAGTAAGAATAACATGTATTCAAAGGCATGAATTGGAAAAAAAAATAAAAAAATCCGAAGAGTAACAATCAAGTTCAACTGCAAAAACCACAAAAGTAGAATGCAATACTTCAAAAGGAGATTGTAGGAACAGGTCTTTCATAAACCTTTCCGGAAGCAAGTAATCACTATATGTTCAAATTATAAAGAACACAGTGAAGCTTTGTAATTCAAAAACAGAACCAAAAAAATTGCATCAAGTGCAAGGGCAACAATTATTCCAGTTTATAGGGAATCCGTAGCGGAACAGAACCGTCCATGTTTACGGCTTGAGCACCTCTTCTTCTTCACAGAAAACATAGCACAACCACGAGAAGGAGCAGTGCCGTGGCAACAATCGACCACCTCTTTTTCACCTTCCTTCTCCACCGGCAACAATCAATGGACGCCCATGGACTTTTCAATGGGTTTTTCCATTAATAAGTCCAAGGCGGCAATTGACAAGTCCATTTAAACGTGTTGACATGTCAAACAGCTAACACTAAGGGTAATTGGATCTTTTAACATTTTGATTATATTACTTAAAGGTCCCATAAGACTTACTTGCAAATTGGAGATTTCAATGGACCTTTTAGTAGTATTTTTCGTAGCTTGGGACCTCAATGCAATTTTCCCTAGATAAATTCATTATTCTAGGAGGTTTTATCATATTTTCCAAACCAATTTCCATTTCATCCCTTTTTATTCCAAAAGTTCAAAAATATCTATTTTTAAAGCATTTTAGTTTAATTGGAATTTAGTTATTAGATAAAAAGCTCAATCCTTTTTAGCTTGTTTCATGCCAATCGTGGTATCATTTGTTGCAATCCTTAGTCTATTTTGAAGAAGTTACTAAGGCATAAGCCAACATGCTCCTTGGCTGATGATGTGATGAAGGTGGATATATGGAGTAGGATGAAGATTGATCTCTCCGGTGGTGAAGCTCTTTCTTCGATCTAGTCACCAGGTTCTCTCGCGGCACTTCTGGTGTGTTAATGTCGAGCTGCAAGATCAATAAATCATACCTGAATTTTGACCAGAGACTAAACTAAGAAAATCAAAAGTTCTCAGAGGGACTAAATTTAAAAATTTTGTGGGGCCAAACTGTAATTTCAAAAATATATGGGGTATTTCTGTAACTTTTTCTTGTCCCTTTGTTCATTGATTTTCCATTTTCAGAAATTATGAGTTCTTTTCTGTAATTTTTCCTAAACTGATCTGTAAAGAAAATAAACCCATAATATAATACCCTATATTCCAAAAATCAATCAATTAAGGTAAACCATGAAATATGACATTTCCCCCTTTCTTAACCTTAATTTCATGCATACATTGTTCAAAAAAAAAAAATTCATGTATACAACTTTAATCACAATTAACCATAATTAATGCAATTCAAGTATAAAAAAAAAATAGTGATAAAATCCCCAAATATACCATTAAATAGATTATCAAAATTTGAACTCACCAAGAAAATAACAAATATCCGCCCTCGTCTCTTTCTCTTTCTCTCTCGCACGGCGCTCTCTCCTCTCCAGCATGAGGGTTTCTTCCTCGCCGGCGAGCCCCAACCTTTGCCTCGACCCCGTTAGATTTGTAGATCGGTGCTCGGAGATTCAGAAGAAGGTAGCACAGGAGTATTTTGGAGCTGCAATCCTCGATCGGCGGCGAGACGCCGCCAGCCGGCGTAACACCCCAAATTTCGTAGCATAAATCGTGCCGGTGACACGTGGTTTTATAAATATTTATCAGAGTTTTGAGGTGCTACGGCTTTAGCGTTTTGCGGAAACGGAGAGCATGTACTAAAAATTTGAACAATTGAGTAACTGATATAAAAATACTCAGACATATGCGATGCCTCGACGATACTTGATATATTATAAAGTTCTCAAGGATTGTTCATGTGATACGAAAGAATACAAAACTTTATAATTACAATTCTTACATGTAACTATACCCTTTTTCCGCCAAGCCTTGAGTAGACTTGGGGCATAGAACCTAACTCAGTTAAATCATCTCATTTAGCCGGGCAGGTCTAGCGGAAGTCTCACCGTCTAGGGCGACCGATTGACCGAACCACATAGACGACCCTTCTAGTTTAAGCACCAAATGATATGAAGTAACTTTATTAGATTCATGCCATAAGGTAGGTTCCGTTGACTTTCTTCCCGTATTTTCTTTGACCGGTGCCTCTTCACGCTCCGTCCATTAATGCTCCTTCTCATGTTTAAAGATCAAAACACTACTTATCTATGAATTTAAAACTAGAACTCAAGAACTAGAGAACTTACCCTTGAAGAACCTTGCTACTACTTCTTTCTTGCTCCCCCGAACTTCACTCTACTCACTCTCTAATCTTAAAATCGATGCTTTGAGCTGATTTTGGAAAAATATTTTTCATTTATAGAAGAAATTCAAGACTATTTCAACTACATTTCTTCCTTAACCAAACACTCAAACCAAACCCTCAAACCAAACACTCAAACCAAACACTCTTACACCAAACACTCACACCAAACACTCTTACACCAAACATTCATACCAACTTATACATATCTACCAATATCCAACTACCATTTAATATTTATTTGCAAATATTAAATAAGTATTGGAAAATAAAATCCTTAATTCCATATAAGAATTTTCTTCCATAATTAACTCTCTAGGTCATAAAATATTGGTTCTAAAATTTCTAGACCAAAAGTATCCTCTAACTATTTTTCCTTGAATTATTGGGAAAATAGGCCTCAAAATCCGAAAAGCTTTAAAAACTATTTAGGCCAAATTTTCATAATAAATTCCCATAAAACATTTCTTGTTTTCCAAATTCAAAATTTGGGATATTACATTCCTCCTTTTGGTTATAAATTAATTACCTTTTTATGTGCTATTTATGTCATATTAAATAGCTCCTAAATAATGTCTCATAATTAACCATTGGTTAATTAGTTCCAAAGTAGGATTTGGATGAAAATATAATCAATAGATTATAATTTCTTGAGACAAATATTCACCTTTGTAATTAATATGTATTATTTATCAAAATAAAGTATTTATGATAAATAGGAATTTTAGGGTATTACATTTCTCCCAGATTAAATTAAATTTAGCCCTCGAAATTTGACCGTAAAATCTTGAAAGATTATTTAGACTTCTAGTCTATTCCTTTCTATACATGTTTATTAGCATGCACTCTAATTTCATTCGTATTGCACCCGGGTATAGTATCAAAAACAGAATCCACCGATCCATTCTCTCGTGCTTGGTTATGCAGCCTCTGTTTGCCTTCTGACTCTTTTAGCTAGCTTTATTACCTAGAAATCATCCTTAGGCCTTAAGCATTTCAACCTTTACTCGGTACAATTAATGTTTTACTAGACTTTAATCTTTCGCACTACTTTCACTTACTTAGCACCATAGCTAAAAACTACTATTTGGCTTAACTAGTTCGTGTTTTAGACCTTTCTAATAGTTTTACGCTTCCAAATTTTCCAACTACACCGCTCATTGACAAATCGTCGCTACCCAAAACCGTTATGTTGTCTCATTTTCAAATTTTCAAACATTGAAAATTTTCCGTGGTCTCATTTTCATAATCCGCACTATACCAAAAAGTAATAAAGTGCTATCATTTTCAAACTTAATCGTTTGCCATAACAAATTCATGAAGATACATTCACTACCGGCGGTTTCAAAACTTTTACTACCGGTATATACCTTTAAGAGATATAACTCATTTCACAAAATTCAACTAAGAGGCACACACCACCACTTTGCCCTGGCTTACTAGGACATATCTCAATCCTTTCATACAAACCATCACAAAGAATAACGGATCAAGCCGACCGACGTGGGAGAATTTCCATCCCCCACAAGGGCCCCGGTGTCCACACTAGCATATATAATAAAGGCTCTCCACCGCTTCCCCGATCAAACCTAGTTCGTAGTCACGCCACTCACGTGCACCGCTTCCTAGTCCCCGATTCGTAATCACGGCTACCATTGTGCATCGCTTTCCCGATCAAGTTGGTTAGTCACGGTCGTAGTCACGGCCACCACCGTGCACCGCTTTCCCCAACCGACAGCGTAATCACGCCCGAACACAGCAAAATCTCCTTTGCGAACTACGATTGGGAATATTAACCATTGGTGCGAGTGTCAACCTCTCATATCCCATCAAACAAATTTTCAATTCAAATGAGCTTTATAACGACGACGATTTCAAACACTTTAAAACATCCTGTAGAAACCGTGTATATCTACAACAGCTTCTCTCCCTTCCGCTTCCGATTTTACCACAACACATTTGAAAACTCGTTTCAAACTCGGGTTTTAACTAACCCTTTTTTATAAGACAACATCATTTCAAAATAACCATCACCGATCAAATTCCCATTGGAAACATTTCATTCGAAAAACTCAATTTCAAAATTCACTAGTTCGCAAATCACTTCCCGAAAATTTCAAATATAGCGAGTTGTATTGGTAAGTCAAAAATTCAATTTTTAAAACTATTCAGAACCGCAGACAACTAACCTTAGAAGGTCATTACTAACTAACGCATTCGGACCTACGTCCCTTGGCTATTCAAGCCATTCATAGAATGCTCGATCTATTCTTCTTTAGTCTCGGGCTATTCGTTTTGGTGTGCGATTTCGTTTCATGAAACTCATTCATTTATAGACATCGAGATCGCACCTTTGATATTGGTTCGTTTCCGTGCATCAACCAACCAGGGAATTCAACTTCCCTTATCGTGGTAATTCGCCGAGAGCTTCTCTAGAAACATCTCACAAAATTTGTTCACAACTAGAAAGTCTACTAGTGAAGTTTTGTTCTCGCTGGAATACCATAGCACAATATATGCTATATAGCGCTAGAGGACTATGGCGATATCAATCAAATAGTAAGGTGGTAAATCTTCCAATATGAACTCACCAAGAAAATAACAAATATCCGCCCTATCTCATACATGCATAAAGAGCCGAGTTAAAGTTACGGTAATAGTAATTTACTATTTATGTATACGGTATTCATAAATACGCTCTCTCCTCTCCTCGATTTCTTCAAAATTCCGCCGGCGAATTTTCCTCGAGGATTTGTAGATCGGTGCTAGATTCGGAAGGTAGCACGGGTATTGTAAAATTTAATTCCATATGGAGCTCCTCTAACTATTTTTTCCTTGATCCTCGGATAAATTAATTACGGCCATGAGTCTCATAATTAACGCTCAATAGATTATAATTTCTTGAGACAAATATTCACCTTTGCCATTACAAGCGAGCCTCCATCTGCTCTGACGCTAGCCCTCCTATGTTCTCCGCCGGATCTCGCTTTGCCACGGTGGCCTTCTCTCACCTCTGGTGCGATTTTTTCTTCTCCCTCTTCAGATCTTTCTTGAGGCGGTGGGAGTCTTTTTCCTCACTGTGAGAGCTGTGGTAATGGCCTCTTCCTCCTCGGCGGTTTCCGGTGGCAGAGGGGTCGGTCCTTTATTAAGTTATTTGTTTTTTGGTTTTTAGTGGTGGTGTTGTCTGTTATGGTTCAGATTCGCGTTTTTGGGGAAAGGGTTGTGTTGATGGTCTTTGTTGCAATATGTTTTATCTCTCATAGGGCCATTGTTAGGATTGTTCGATGGTGGCGAATCCAAATCTCTAGTGTTAGCCTTAGTTTGTTCGGTAGGTGTTTGCCAAATTTGCTCGATTGGAGGAGAAGAAGTATTCCTAAAGACTTCATTTGTTTTCTTTCTGAGGTTGGGTTTTTTCTGATTCTTGCCCCATATTGGGATAATTATGTAGCTGATCAATTTGTAGCTTATCCTTATAAGAATGTGTGCCTTGTGGGGTGGGTTTTGCAACCAACACCTTCTTTCTTGTCACTTCTAACTCGGATGTTCGGAAGCGGTGCGATCTCGACGTTACTTTTATTCCTACTTCTTCAATGATTTTGGTTATTAGTTTCTCTTTCATTTGGTTTGTACTGTTTTATTTGTTTATGTTCATGTTCTGGTTATGTATTTCAGTTGTAATTGTTCTTGTTTATTTTATTTCAGTTGTAACTGTCATGTTTTGATGTATGTTTTGATTTAAGTATTAATATAAGTAGGTTTTGACCCCCAAAAAAAGAATAGTAAGGTGGTACCATTCATTTCAGCCTTCAGTATCTTTTCCTTATTTTTATCCCAATTTATTGAGAAGCAATTATAAATCGCTTTATCACTCCTGAATATTTCTAAATACAAATTCCGAATCCACAAGTCAAACAGGTGAACCATGTCGTTCGAAGCGATCCAAGTGAGACGGACTACGTATTACGCGAATAACATAAAAAACGTCCAATGCTAAGATGACTGGACTCCCCAAAGGATGACATAGGGCCTCGAAAGCCACACATCAACCAACCTGGGCCAAGCACTCGGAAAGCCCAATAAAAAAGGTCCAAATTATGCTCATATATGAAGCTATGCAAATAGTTCATACTCATCTTATATATCAAAAACCCCTCGTCCCGGGATTAACTGTGAAAGGGCTGGACTTTCTCATAAAAAGGAGGGGGGTTCCTGAGTTAGTCGCGCATTATGATCACAGGGTTTACGAAGCGTGGAAATCTTTGAGTGGAGGTGGAGAAGCGTGTGTTTACTTCTCTAACCCAAGATCTTTCATGGACGGGCCTCAAGCCTTGCTTTCGAATCGTAGGTGAGCCTAACCCCTTTCCTAAAATTTTTATATATATAAAAAAAATCTTATATATATATATATATATTTTAAAAAAATCATACTCATCTGTTGATGGGGGTTGTCAATTTGTTGGACATTATCGTGTGTATTTGTTAGTGTGAATATTTCAATTCATACTTTTATGCTGACATATATTTTCTTACTTTTGTCTTATTTATTAGCATTATTTTCAAATCCTCCTTTCTGCTTTCAAAATATTTAATTGATTTATTTTTTAAAGTAAAAAATGTTATTTTTTATTTTTTTATTTACCTTCTTTCAACCTCTCTTTTTAAATAATTAATTTGATTTCTAACCTTCTTTATTTTTTAAAAAAAATTGATCAATTTATTATTTATGGAAGAACAATATTTTTGGTATAGAGAGAGAGTGAGTGTGTGTGTGGAATTTAATGGGTGAACGGTTATTTCTCACCACGATTTATATTGATATTTGGTGTGTGTGTTTTTATATATATATATATATATATATATATATATATATATATAAATTTAAGTGGGATGGTTACTCCCCATCAAAGCTTATATATATAGTATATGATATATATGTATTGGTGAGGGGATTATTCCTCACCATGAGTATATGAAATATGAAATAGAATATAGGTAGGACAGTTCCTCTCAATAAATTATATGATTATGACATACAGTATATGGAATAGTTTATAGAAGGGGGTGTTTATTCCTCATTAGGATTGATATTGAATGATTTGGTTGATTGAAATATTGTGGTTGAATATTTGATTATTGTTATTTTCCTTTATTTGAGATAAGGATTAAGTGAACCTTTATCCTTATTACTGTGTTCAATTCAACATTTGAATTTTATTACATTTATTTATTTTGAGAAAAGTTGCTTCTCGAAGACTGTGCGCATTTGCTTTTCTTTTGCACACTTTGTTATTTATGTTTTTACTGAGTCAATGGTAAACTCATTCCTCTCTTGATATTTATTCCCCCAGATAATACAACTAGATAGTGAGGTAGATCCTGGTGGACATGCTTCATAAACTTACGGAGTATATATTATAAGGGTTTATCGTTTGTCATGTCACTTGACATAGTCACCCCAAAATTACGTAGTTTTGGGAGTTAGAGGAATTAATGAAGGGTGTTTTAAAATTTTTGTTTTTGTATTTATTTCACTAAAAGATCCTTCATTAATTCCCCTAACCCCAAAACTACGTCGTTTTGAAAGTTCATTAATTCTCTAACCACAAAACGACGTAGTTTTGGGGTGACTTGACATAACCTTATGTCAAGTGACATAACAAACGATAACCCCATATTATAATATATTGGTGAGTGTTGGGGGATTCTATGTCGTTATGACTATTATAATGGTGTCAGAGTCATTGTGTTATGTAGTAAATGAGATAGTATGTGCATCCCGAAATTAAATTTTTATGGATTTGTTCTCTCATTATGATTTTAATTTTATTCTAGAGTTGGTGTACTTTATTTAAGGCTTGCTAGGCTAAGTGAAATTATTTGGCTTAGCCTACACGTCGATGACTCGGATTTTGGGTCGTCACAATTTAGGACCATAATAAAATCAAGCAATGGAATCGGAGAAGTGATGGAGAGCATCGATGATCTAGTCTTTTACACACACACACAATATATATATATATATAGACACGCGCGCGCCCATGTGTCTTAAATCTTCGATATTATCACTATCATTGAGATGTTTGCGTAAAGACGGAGATTCCAAGATTATGTATTTGTTTTGTTGCCTCATAACCCACAAACGAACCCAGGCAATACCGAGCCTCCTGCAATATTCCTCACGCATAGAGACAGTTCATTATATTGCTTAAACCACCACCACCACCGTTAGTGACGGACGCCGCCGGCTTTGATCATATATATGATAAAAAATATCGCGAACTTAACCTATCCGTCACCATTCTAGTGGAAATATGCTGACGTACGGTCTTGCCTTCTCCTTTCGTCTAATTCAACATTATATATATAAACCATGAACAATGTCACTAACCTTCACTCCATCAGTCTCATTAACTGTTCCCTCTATATATATATATATATATATACTTGTCACAGTATATATATAATATATATATAACTATGGCTTTAGAAAACTCTAAACCCTCTGATGTTTTACTTCACAAGTACCTCCAGGAAGAAGAAGGCTTGTTCCAAGAATGCAAGGCGTTGATTGCCACCTTACCCACCGAAACAGGCTGGATTGGTTCACAGATTTATCGGTATCAAGGTTTTTGGCTCACTGCGAAGCAATTGCAAGGAGTCTTAAACTGTCAGAACCACTTCCAAGCTTGTGACTCTGATATCCTCCTCGTAACCTCACCAAAATCTGGCACCACTTGGCTAAAAGCCCTAACTTTTGCTATCCTCAACCGTAAGACCCATTATCCAAACCCTAATTCAAACAAGACCCAAACATGTAACCCTCACTCTCTCCTCACTAATAACCCTCATGCTCTTGTACCCTTCTTGGAATTTGAACTCTACCTCCAGAAAAACATGCCTGACTTGAGCTTGTTCTCATCGCCAAGGCTCTTTTCGAGTCATCTCTCCTACGTTTCATTGCCGGAGTCTGTGAAGCAGTCGAGGTGTAAGATAGTGTACTTGTGTAGAGACCCTAAAGACCTATTTGTCTCTCTCTGGCACTTCACATATGGGTTAATGCCAAAAAACCAAGAGTTCAATTTGACCAATTTGACTGAGGATTGGTTTGACAAGTTTTGCCAAGGAGTGAATGTTTATGGGCCAATTTGGGACCATGTGTTGGGATACTATAAGGAGAGTTTGGAGAGGCCAGAGAAGATAATGTTCTTGAGGTTTGAGGAACTCAAGGAAAAGCCAATTAGTGTTTTGAAGGATCTGGCGGAGTTTATAGGGTTTGGATTTTCTAAGGAGGAAGAGAATGGTAATGTCGTAAGTGATATATTGCAACTATGTAATTTTGAGAATTTGAGCAATTTAGAAGTGAATAAAAGTGGAAAATTATCATCTGGAATAGAGAATAGGACATTTTTCAGACATGGAGAAGTTGGAGATTGGAAGAATTTTTTGACGTCTGATATGTTGGAAAGACTCAATGCTATTACTGAAGAGAAGCTGGGGAAATATGGGTTGAAGTTTTAGATCCATATATTCATCCTTCAACTTGTATACTTAAAATAACAAGCCAAGGTTTAAATAAGACCAAGCCATGAAAAATGTAGGATATCTTGGTTCTTTTAGCCATTGGTTTCTGCTGTTCTTGTTCCTTTCCTTGTCCTTCTCATTTTGAGTAACATCAGGCATATCTTCATCACTGCTTTCTCTCTTGTCTTTTCCTCCCGCAGTCTGTTCGCTCATCTTCTTGATGTTTCTCCTTCGCAAGTCAGCTTCCTCCTTTAAATTCTTAAATTAGTTAGCGTCCTGTCCACTTGCAATTCAGTTTATATCTGGTAGTTGTTTACTTGGATTCTTTTCCCCTTAATTTTGGTTATTATTTTTCGAATTTAATTTGGGAAAAAAGCAGAAAAAGGACATAGAATATATAAAAACCCAAAGAGATACACCGATCAATTTGCAAAATTCTTGTGATATGTGACATCCCAAATTGAGATTTTGAGATTCAAGCAAAAAAATCAGAAATGCCCTTTCTTAAATAGTTCACAACTCCTTGCCGGCAACATAGCCCTTGCCAGTACTGACCACCAGCGAGTTGGTTGCCAAAATAATTCCAGCCGTAGCTATGGCGCCAGCAAAGGGTTGTGGACTTTTTCCTTAAAAAAACTATGGCATTTATTATTTTTTACTTAAATTTCAAAATCCCGCTTTAGGATGTCACGTGTGACAAAAGTTTTGCAAATTCAGCTCACCTCTCTTAGTTTTTTTAATATATTCCACGTTCATTTTCTGTCTTTTTTCCCATTGAATTTTGTGTTTTTAACTTTTTAATCTAAGAATATTGAAATATCTTCTTATTTCATAGTTTGCCTTTCTTTGTCCCAACAACTTTGGTACTCAATTCAGCTACTATACTATACCTCGATCATACATATATTTGCATGGAGTTCTTAAGATCCACTTGCATTGTTTATAAATGATATACAGTATAATTTTCAACTGGTTAAATACCAGGATATTATGTCAATTTTGCAAATTTTCCTTAACTTTTTGATACAGTACTTATGTATATGTTTTGGATAACCAGGAAAATGTGCAATTTGTTTTGGATTATGAACCATTGTTTGCTTGCCTATATTTTGGCTTTGATTTTATGTTTTTTCTTTGTTTATTAATTGTTGTAATCATGTTTTAGGGTCTGATTGGTTAAGGAATTAAGTCATTCTAAACACTTGGAGAAGCATTATTAAGATATGAAACATTGAAATCTCAATAGAAAACAATCAAAAAGTAAATTTAAGTACAAGTGAGAAGGTGGATAGAACCACTCAAAGCCGAGACTTTAACGTATTTTGGATAAGTCAAATTAAATAATCGAGAAAAAGTAGTAATTTAGAAACAAAATAATTTACTTTTTTCAATTCACTCCCCATAAATTCAATCGGTTTTGTCTTTGGTTTCTCTACTTTGAAATCACACCTGGATTTCATCAGCCTGGTTTGATTTGTCATTTTTCTATGAAGAAACTTTTGCAATGGAGCAGTTTTGTAATGAATGGGTTTAGTATTCATTAGGGCTTGGACCCTGAAAAAGAAAAAGCCAATATACCCGAGTGGGCATAAGAGAAGCAAAGTTGGTTAAGGAAGAAGCGATAATAAATAGAAAGAAAGTAAAAGACACGGGTATAAAAAAGCTTTTAAGATCGAACAAAAGAGGCACCGTAAGACCGGACCCAAGACCGGTCTTGTTCCAAGCGGTATTAAAAGTCTGTAACTTTTAAGACCGGACTCGAACCAATCTTAAAGAAACTTTTTTAGACTGGACATTTAAAACATTAGGTCTTAAAAATCGTACTATATAGACCTGATATATATTTTGTTCGGTCCTAAAACTCAACTTTTAAGACCGGACTAAAAAATATGCTGGTCTAAACAGATCGACATTTTAAGACTGGACAAAGAAAATCGGGTCTAACAAATACCGACTTCTAAGACCAGACGACTAAATAGACCGGTCTTAAAATACCGACTTTTAAGACCGGATGGATTAATACACTGGTCTTAAAAGACCAATTTTTAAGACCGGCCTAATATGTACACTTGTCTTAAAATATGTCTTTTAAGACTGGATATATAAATCCAGCCGGTCTTAAAATTTGAACTTTTAAGACCGGCGTATTTATTTGCGGTCTAAATTTTCCTGAATTTTTTCCCTGTTATTCTGTTCTTCCGGATCATATATATACACACATCCACCACCCAATCCAACACATAAAAGTCGATATTTTAAGCTACAAGCTATGAACAATCCATTATGAATAAATTGAATTGCGAAAAGAATATAAATATTATTCACCATGAGTTATGTGGCCTCTTAATTAATGATTATACTATGACAGTACAACACCTAAATGAATATATACAATAAGAACTTACAAATACAATGAGTTACAAATACAGCACGTCAATCAACATACATGTCCAATATAATATTCACCATGCCTTCATCTGATTCCTACCCAACAACGTAACATCCTCTTTTATAACATGCCCCTTTCGATCGAATCCTGCCACAAAAATAAAACAAGAACAAAAGCTTCAAAGTCAGTGACATTGTTTAAGAACATAAAAGGAATATAGTTAAAACCTTAAAGTTTTCAAAGAATTCTGCATATGAATATTACCTTATGATTGACTCTTTTATAAAGGGATATCCTCCCATATCCCTTCTTGATGATCATTTCTTATGTCGGGTTCATTATCCGCTTCATCTTCTTCGTTCATGTCCTAGGTAGACCCCTTGAAAAGGAGTACTCTCAGGAAGACCATAATTTGAATAAATTTCCTCATCAATATCAATGACCCTTTTTCCTTGGAGAGCTACAGACCACATTTTATTTTCCTGATCGGTGATATAGAACATTTGTTTCGCCTAGTCTTCCATAATAAAAGGTTCATCTCCAAAACTTCTACTATTGATATCGACTAATGTAAATCCTAGACGATCGATCTAAACACCATTATTGACATTAACCCACTTGCATTTGAAAATGGGAAATCTAATTTTAACATAGTCCACCTCCCAAATCTCTTCAATAACCCCATAATAAGGCATGACTACCAATTTAGGCCTCTTGTCTTTCGAACTGGAGAAGTGCATAGATTCAGCCTCTAACATAACACAATTGTTTTGGACGGTGTTCCTATCAACTAGGGACTTCGTGTAAAATGTATAACCATTGATCACATACAAATTCCAACTTATATCATCAACCTCAGGACCATGTGCTGACCATTTGATTGTATCAGAAACACATTCCTCTCCCTCGACCTTTTGTTTGAACCAGTTTGCAAAAGTTCTGTTATGCTCCCTAATGAACATTTGTTCAGTCATTCGATGATTTTTTTTCCTTACAACTTCTTTATGTGCATCTATGCTGGCTTGAACTTTATCAACATTATTCAAGATGTATAAGTGGACTTGTGACAATTAATCAGGATCCACATTCTTTATTGAAGCCCCTCGTCTACCCCCTTTAACATGTTGACGTTTAGGAAGCCCAATAATTAATGCTTCTGGCCGATATGCGTTCTTCACATACCCTTTTAGGAATTTCATATATCTTTCAATTGGGTACATCCACCGTAAATGGATAGGGCTGCACAACTTTATCTCCCTCACTAGATGAACATTTAGATAAACCATGAAGTCAAAAAATGTAGGAACAAATAGCTTCTCAATGTGGCACAAGATAAGATATCATTCATTCTCCAATTCATCCAACTTTTCAATCTTGAAAACTTTACTACAAACCGCATTGAAGAAGAAACAAAGTCTAGTCAAAATGTGTTGAAGATCATATTCGGCGATGCCTCGAATAGCTACTGGGAGTAGCTGTTGCATTAAGACATGACAATCATTAGACTTTTGGCCTACTAATTTCAAGTCCTTCATTGATACAAGCCTCTTAAAATTTGAAGAATACATCAGGGAATTTTTGTCCCATGTAAACACTCATAAAAACTTTGTCTATCATGATCGAGATCCTCCACATATAGGTCACAAGGTTGCTCTGATTGTCCAACAATGCAGCTCCCTCTAGTGCTCTGCTGCATAGGTGCAGCTGAATGTGTGAAGGGAACACTGGTCTCTGGACGAGAGTTCAAAAGCAGCATCATTTTATCCATGTCCTCCTTTATCTTGCTCATCTGGGATTGAAACATTGCAGTCAATGAAGCTTTTTAGCCGCCGCTTCCTCACTAAATTTGGCCAGCGTTTGTTCCATCTCCTCCCGGGTAACCATACTTTGTTTATGGCATTTGGATTTTCTAAAGTATTGCTTCAGGCCTACCTGTCCTCCAATCCCCCTTACACGCCCTGCGTGATCCGATTTTTCAGTCACAATGGTCAGAACATCATTCCTCTTGTCCAACACAAAAGATCCCTCTGCTTCTTTCTTTTTAAGATATTCCTGTAAGATACAGATAACGAGAAGCTTAGTAATGAAACATGTTTAGTAACTAAAAAATAACAACAACGATACTTACAATTCTTTCAGCAACTAGACGATTTTGTTCCTTCGTGTAGGCGCCGCTTGACTTTTGCCGAATATACAACCACAACTCCTCGCGACGTATTGGAGATGGCTGATCAACTATCGCAGAAGTATTGGATTCGGCTTCATCTTCCAATCTCTTTCACTTGGCCGCCATCAATTCTTTTCGGCCTTTTCATATCCGCCGCGAGAAGCTCTATGTGGGCAATCATTCTTTCTCCTAATCTCTTGTGCTTGTTCCCTTCTTTTATGTGAATCAGAATTGAAAACAACTATTAATTATGAATTCCAGCCATCTCACTAACAAAAATTAGAGAACTTCTGCTTGATATGAACCTCAAATACAAGTCAAATTCACTTCATCAAGTATCAACATTTTATTTAAGGAAGATGTAGAATTGTAGAAGAAATTGGGAGAAACAAAGGAAACGGAGTTGCAGAACTGCTGCCAACTCAGTCAATTCATTCATTCATCATAACTAGTTCCTACACATATTAGTCTAACCTCTTATATAGAGTTAGAGGCTTGACTCTTAAGGGCCAATAACAGCTTGCACCGAAACCTTTACATAGTTAACATACTAACTAACAGCAATGTTTAACCACTACCTACTATAACAGAACTAAGACTATAATTGCCATTATTATTTCCCTAATTACCTACTTATTATTTTACCTTTTTCACGATTTACATATCAGATTTGCATAGAACTAAGACATGCTCCTTTGATGTAGGACAAAGGATGGAAATGTATACTTCTATTCACACACCAAACCATCTAACTAACAGGGTTAGATGAACATAATAACATTCAAATATCCGCACAGGTTAATAAGCAAACAAAAAAGGGCAAACAAACTAAATATAAACTCACCAAAGCTTTAGGAGTGGTCCGCAGCTAAACAAATTGTTGCCAAGTTTGTTTATCAATAAATGTGTACTTCTCCCAAGGATCAGGGCGGCGAGGCTCACCAACTGGAACCTCGGCAAAAATATAGTTGTTAGCTAGAAATGTCTTAAACTTCCTCCACCGATCAGCACAATAAGATAATGTCTTTTCTTTCAACCGCTGACTGTCAGGAACAATGTATGTAAGCCAGATAGTGTCCCAAATAGGATCCTTTACTGTGCGATCGTCTACAATTTTCCACTCATCTGTCAAGATGCTAACCTTGCTGCGTGCTAGATAGCCGACAAAACTATTATATTTGTTTTTATTAGGACCAAAAGAAGCCAACTTTTCATCAAACTGAATCTCGAGCTTTGACCCAAAAGTCCGACTTACGGATACATCCTTCATTCATGTGCCACTTCTACCACGGCGTGCAGGGCGGTTACGAGGCTCATTGTGAGCTGAAGAAGGTTCGTTCTGACTCACACCAGTAATTGACATTGAACGAACAGGACAAGAATCGTTTTCTCCGTTCATTTTTTGAGAAATGAAGAGAGGTTAAGAGAGGTGGTGCGAAGGAGGAATGGCTGAGAAAGTGAGAGAGTAACAGAGGATGGTGGTGGTGGGAGAGGAAGAGAGGTGATGCAACAAGAAGAGGAGTTTCGCAACAAGAACAAAGGTTCATAGTTCAGAGAGAACAACGTAAAGTAAGGTTTCGCGCGAAGAAGAATATATTTGGCAATTCAGTTTTAAGACCGGATGTACAAAACCACGATCTTAAAAGTTAACCTTTAAGACCGGCCCTTATTAAACTCCGGTCTTAGAAGTAATAAACTTTTTGTTCAATTTTTTTCAATATTTTGTACCGACCACAATTTAAGTCCGATATTAAAATATTTAATTTTAAGACCGAAATTATTAAAAGGCCGATCTTAAAAGTATAAATTTAAGACCAATCTTATTAAACTCCGGTCTTAAAATTAATTTAATTTTTGTTTAACTTTTTTCAATATTTTGTATTGGCCACAATTTATGTCCGTTCTTAAAAGTATAACCTTTAAGACCGTCTTTTATATATAACAGGTCTTAAAAGTTTTAATTAAATTTTTCCTTATTATTTTGCACTGCACAAAATATAAGTCCGGCTGTATGAGATTTCTCTGTAAAGTAATTGATATCTCAATTTTTTTATAACATGTTTAAGACTGGTTGTTTTGTTAACCGATCTGAATAATATATTTAAGACCTATGAATAAAAGATCCGGTCCAAGAAGTTCTTTACATTTACAAAACTGTCACCCGTCATACTTTTAAGACCGGGACGTCAATACTCCGATTTAAATGAGGCGGTGTTAAAGCACTTTTTTGCACTAGTAAGAGTTATAATTTTGGGACTCAGAAATAATGCTGCAACTTGTAATAAATAAATACACACACACATACTAGTTTTTGTGTGGAATGAGAGTCCTCAATTTGATTGATGATCCGCCAACTGATAAGTTGAATAATTATTCCGACATTGATGGAACAATTATTTAACAAAATTCTTAACAAATCTCGAAAATGAGAGATTTATTTTCTTAATGCATAAACGTACTTTGAAAGGTTTATTATTAGTAGAAAAATATATGTTTTATGCATAAATAACAAGTCTAGGGCCTATCTTGACAAGTTTCCTTGGGGACAAACTTATTTTATTGTTTTCAAGACATTTTCACCACATCATTACATAATTTAAAAGTATTAACAAATCTGTCCATTTTATTATATAAGAATAATATAATATAGCTATCATTCGTACAAAATTTTTAATAAATCATCTAGTTTTATTATTATTTACATAACTTTTCTATGTATCACTTGAAATATGAGAAGTTAGACGAATTCTAAACGTAATAGTAATCTTAACTTTAGGCTTTCCTTTGCTAATTTTATTTGTACTCTACATTGAATATTTTTATTATCCAATCTTAATATAATCATTACAAAATAATAGCTTATTCCTCGAAATCAAGATTGTTTTCTCCCTGCTATAGGCTATGTCAACTATTGTGCTCATTAAAAAAAAAAAAAAAAAAAAAAAAAAATTGCAACTGCAAATAGTTTTGAAGGCTAATTATTGAAATCTGAAGTATTACTTAACTAAATCGTAAGACGATCAATACAAGGTATTTTTTTAAAAAAAAAAAAATGCATAGTTGTACTTCGAAGGAAAAAATTGTTAAAAGTAGTAGTATAAAATATTTTTATATATATATAAAAAAAAGTCGATGGCTTATCAAGTTTATTTGCCAACTAACATCGTGTTATAAGGACAATTTCACCACATCATTACATAATTTAGAGGTATCAATAAATCTGTTAATCTTAATATATAAAAATATAATATAGCGATCATTCGTACAAAATCTTAAAATAAAAATTAGGGCCTGCTTACTTTTATAATGGACCACATAGTTTTTTAAGATTTATATAATTCTTCTATATTAAGAAATACTAGAAGCAATACTTGAGGAATATAATTAGGATGTACATGTCCAGGTTGATAGCTATATCCATCATCTTTATAGTCGTCATTGCATATTAATTATTTTTATAGAAAATAATTATTACGATAGAGTTTAATATGATTTAAATTTAAAATCTTAGCTTTATTTGTAATTTATGTATGAATAATGCACCTTCTCTTATTAATTTATATATGTAGCGATATTGACAAGGGTTTTTGTTTGTATCCATGGTCACCAACCAATAAATTGAATAAAATCCTGGAGAGATGGAACGAATTTTAACGAATTAAAAATAGAAATAATGACAATTAAGTCCCAAAAAAATGAAATAATTACAGTTAAGTCTCATCATATATAGTCCTTGAATCTTAATGATCTTTGTAGAAAATAATTATAGATATATAATGTATAATCTTATTTAAATTTTTATTAATATTATATTTAATCACGATTTATAAATAAATTATTAGTAGTTTTTGTTTCGACCCAATGTTCTCACTTGGACGAATGGTCCCCCAATCAATCAATTGAATAATAGCCTGAGATTGATGGATTAAATATTAATGAAACAAAAAAATTTAAAATCATAAAATAATTACGGTTATGAATTATTGAGATGAGATTGTATATCTTCTTTCAGGAAACCTAATATATCTGTTGTTGTATGTAGTAATTGACGAGTGGTCCTCATCAATGTTCTTTTATTTGGAGAAAAATGTCATGACCATTAAATATAACCTAACACCAGTTAAATATAAATGTACAAAAATATTGTGGGTTTCACCACGAAAGGTAACGGTGTTAGGTTATACTTAACTGTATTTTTTGCTTCCATTTTTAATGTTCATGGATATTTTTTCACCCACAAAAGGTAAATGGTACTAGACATAATTTAGGTAGAAACTTATGGGTATTTTTACTCCTTAACCATTTTATAAATCACCATCAATTAACGTCTCTAGATATAAAATGCGCAAAGATTATAAACTTAACCTCTTCACATTCTCGTTACCCTTGTGGGTGAAAATGCCTCAGGTTTTGACTTTCTCTTTCCTCTAAAGATTATATAAATCTAGCACCAAGCTAATTAAGCTCAGTACCCTCACTTCATCATTTACCTCATTGCTCTCTCATACGCTTATATGGCAGCAGAAAAGACTGAACCCTCTGATCTTTCTGATCTTCCCAAGCACTTCCATGAAGATGAAGACCACCTATCAGAAGAATGCAAGAACCTCATTGCTACGTTACCAAATGAAATGACTTTGATCAACATGCAACTCTATCAATACAAAGGTTTCTGGCTCTCCAAGAAGCATATTCAAGGAATTTTCAATTTTCAGAATCATTACCAATCTCATGATACTGATACCATCCTTGTCACCTTTCCTAAATCTGGCACCACCTGGCTCAAAGCCCTTTCCTTCACTATTCTCAATCGTAAGACCTATGATCCGAATCCAAATCCAAATCCGACCAAAACTCACCATCCTCACCCTCTTTTCACTGCTAACCCTCATGAACTCGTACCCTTCATAGAGTACTACGATGGTCTCCTGAAGCCCACACCTTCTCTTGGCTTCTTCTCGTCATCACCAAGGCTCTTTGCATGCCATGTCCCATATGTTTTGTTGCCAGAGTCTGTGAAGCAATCCGGGTGTAAGATTGTGTACTTGTGTCGAAATCCTAAGGACTTGTTCGTTTCGACATGGAAATTCGTGAACAAGTTATTAGAACCAGAAGCAGCTCCAGGGTTGCTTCCAATGGAGGATGCATTTGAGAAATTTTGTAAAGGACTGGTTGGTTATGGGCCATTTTGGGATCACATGTTGGGATACCACAAGGAGAGTTTGAAGAATCCAGAGAAGGTAATGTTTTTGAGATTTGAGGAGCTGAAGAGTGAGCCAGTCAAGGTTTTAAAGAACCTAGCTGAGTTTATGGGCTATGGTTTTTCCCAAGAGGAAGAAGATGGTAATGTTGTGGCTGATATATTGAAGCTTTGTAGTTTTGAGAGTTTGAGTAATATGGAAGTGAACAATACTGGTGGAAACTCTTGGCGAAAGATAGAGAATAGGGCTTTTTTTAGACGTGGTGAAGTTGGAGACTGGAAGAATTTCCTCACATTTGATATGGTTGAACGTTTAAATGTTATTACTGAAGAAAAGCTAGGGAAACATGGCTTGAAGTTTTAGATTCTTATATGTTCCTTGGAACATCTAGTCTACCAAAATTTGTCAAAGTCCAAATAAAACTCTTAAGGGCTGTGTTTATCATCACGTTTTTAATATATATTTCATAAAATTGTCGTCTAAAAATTACTTGTTTATTTTATCCTCTTCTGTTATAATATATTTTGTGTAATGGATCACAAGTATCTACTATTGCATTTTAATGACGAGGTATAATATGTTTTTCATTGTCATTGTTTAACCAAAATCTGGTATGGAAGGTTTTACTTACGGGTCACCAACAACATATGATTTCGTAACATATAGTATGAAAAATAAGAAAGGATGATATGATTAATAGTGCACAAGTCAGTTTATAGAGCGATGGTTAGCAAGAGAAAAATAGGAAATGAATCTAATAAGGTCGAAGTACATGGTGTGATTACTAGAGTGTCTCCCACGAACCCCCCGTCGTTCTCCCTTTATATCCGCCCTTCAGGTGTGTGTGTTTCTATATTCATAGATCCAGGAGTACGTCGTTCCTATCTTCACGGGGATTGGAGCTTCTTCTGATTGATTGGTTTGACTAAGGACCCTTTTGTTACAAAGAATTGGTGGGGAAGCAAAGGAAAGATCTCAATCTTCCCATGGATTTTGAGTGTTTGGTAGAGAGAAAGTCCAACAAGATCTTCCAAAGGTAAGATTATCTTCCCTTATTTGAGGGAAGATGCTTTCCATCGAAAAATGGAAGGAAAGCTGCAATCTTCCTAGGAAAGTGTTTTTTGACAGATTTACCCATGAAATTCAAACTTGGCGGGAAGTTTGAACTTGGTGGGAAAGTTCAAATTTGGCGGAAAGTTTGAATTTGGCGAATTTTTTTTTTTCACGAGTTCGAACTTAACAAGAATATATTTTTTTAAAATATATTTTAGCAAAAAAAATATTTTTCTTTTTTATTTTGAATTAATTTCTTTTGAGGGTAAAATAAACATTTTCTAATTCTTTACCAACTACCATCTCTTCATTTTCTTCCTACCAAACAATTCAAACCATATTACCCCATCTTTCAAATCTTCCTTTCTTTTTCCAAATCTTCTTTGTAACAAACGGAGCCTAAGTGTTTCGTGAGGAGCTGTGGGCTCAGTCAAGGTCTGCATTCTCTTAGGCTTATAATGGTTTCGCCTCTCCTCGGGCCGAAACTTTTTTACTGGGCTCTCCTTGTACGTAGTCCCAAGGAATCATGGTACATACAATAAGTCCCCTACTTCTCAAGCTTGATATGTCATTGGCTTGAGAAGTAAACTTGATCTCATCCACCAAAATTCCTTGCAAGATGTAACGGCTAGGTATGAATTCTTCTAAGCCAACCGTTCTTTTCCGAGGCGACTTTCCCAATCTCTTGTCAGTTACTCACTCCCATTGGGCAGTTTCTCACATGTTCTCACGTCATTAAGTTTTTTCAGCGCTTACCGGCCTGCTTCATTTGTGTTGAGACGTGCAAGCTCTTAACAGAGCTTGTGAGGCAAAGTTGAAGGTTTCCTCTGTTCTGGCTTTTTCTCCTGAGGCAATTCCTTGTAAAGGTATCTCCTTTCTTCTCCTAGCTTTGTTTTTCCTTCAATTTATGGGGTTACAGCCAAGATTCGCTGTTCCCTTTGCTCTGTTCTTTGGCACTGACAGAGTTAGGGTTTTGAATTTTCTTCTTCTTATCTGTAAATCTTTTGAACTTGTTGAGTATTTTCCTTTACCATTCTCTAGTTTGCATCGTTCTACGGTCCTCATTTTAGGTAGTTGTCAAACCTCGAGTGTTGTTTGTCTTGCTTCGTGTAGGTTACATGTCAGAGTTGGATAGTTCATCTACAAGTGTCACTAGCCATAATGAGGGGGATCCTGAGGTTGAAGTTGTGTTTAGTGGTGAGTCGGGCATAGGTAGGGTGAGGGACCAAAATATAGTCGTGGTTTCAGAGAATACGAGCGTGTTGGAAGGGTTGGTGGTATTCACTATAGATCGTAGAGATCTTCGAAACATCCGCAGATCGTACGATGACTTACCTGAGGATATTTGCATGAAGGGGATTTTTTTTTTTTTTATTACCCTTTTCTTTTTTCTTTTTTAACCTAAGTACATAACATTCTATAAATTTCAAGAATTTAAAACCAAGTAAAATTGGCCCTTTGGCTATAGAGAGGATCCGACCTAAAGCCTGAAACTAGACAGATCACCATTTCCACTAAACTTCCCTTTCACTTTGTTGCATTTGATCAAAATTTATTAAAATAAAATTAGGGATAATTTATCATCTTTTTTTTGGAAAAAAGTTCTTAATATTTAGATTGAACCAAATTCTAAAATTTTGTATCTGATTTGTTTTCATTTTTTTTTAGAATTCCAAAATTCCTAGGTTTTTACATTAATTCTTTTATCTTGATGAATTCCAGAAATACCGAGACCTGATTGAACAATCCTTTCAAAAGAAGCTTTTAGAAAATTTTCATTACCCCTCTTATGAGTCTTCGGATGTCTAAAGGATCATGCAGCATTTGCAATTTATGTTTCGAAAGTTATAGCTTTTCCCGATCCAAATGATTCCAATAGCCCACAAAAGTTATACTCGGATTCATGAGAAAATCCTGAAGTATAGAAGGGACAGAGCATGAACGACTGATATGAAAAATTAGGCACTTGTGACCAATACAAAGCTGTAATGTTGATGCTGCTCTAGTTCTTTTACCAGGGGACCATTAAACACCTAAACCCACAACAAGGCTACTAAGAAACGGTCTAAACATGGAAAAAGCATATTGAATCCAATTCCGAAAAACAGAAGCATTCTAAGTGATAGTAACTTTGATCTCATGGTTATGCAGATTAATAATATAAAAATCACGGATTGAGCTTTGAAGATCTGCCTTCACGAATAGATGACCCATTAGAAGAGACTTCAACATACCATTTACCATTCACCCTTATCTCCTCCACACAACAACATAGGTGGAATAGAATAGCACTAAAAATTAACAATATAAACCATATACCCACTAGGGGTCTTCATGGCAGGGCGAGACCTTTGCCCGATGCCCTGCCCGTAAGATCACTGGGCAATAAAATGTAGTCAAGTGCCCGGTCCTACCCAATAGAAGTCCTAACATTTTTTGGTAGGACAATAATGGGCTGGGCAGGGCGGCCCTTTCATGCCTAAGTGGCAATACCGCCCGCGCCTCCGCACACCCTATGTGAAAAAAAAAATTTTAAGAATCGAAAAATTAAATAACATCCATAATTCTACACTTTTGAATATTTCAATATAAGTCTACAAATTAAATCTTAAAATTAAAAAGACAACCATATGTCTTAACAAAGCATCAAAAAATAGTCCATAATCCATTAAATACAAGGCATCAAAAAATAAAAATTAAAGCCTTGTAGACATCCAAAACTCCTAGAGGTTGCATCAAGGCCCCAAAATGTCAAGAGGATGAAGCATATGGAATCACCTACAAGAAAGCAAAAAAGAGCATATTATTACATCATTTACATAATGTGAAAGTAACAATTAATTGTAGGCTCTTAGCCTTAGTTTAAACTTTAAATGTTACAAATTGCCTACTTCATCTACCACTAGCCAACTAGCAACCGTAACCATTACATTCTCCCTTCTCCATGTGCAAGATCTAGGAAGAAAATAAAACAACAATTACATTACAAAATAAGAATATATTTGTTCAGGTGTGTATATATCAAATGATCAACCACGAAGAATTTGTGTTCAAGAATATATGCGTTTAGGTGTATGTGTGTGTGTGTATAAATGTATATATGTTTTTATAAAAATAGGTTATATAATTTATAACAAATATATATTACTATTTTATAAAAAAATAAAAAATATAGGGCAGCATACCTTGTCCGATGCCTAGCCCTACCCGCAAAAATGCCCAGCCCAGTTGAGCCCATTTTTCTTTGGGCGGCTTTTTCTTGGGCTAGGCAGGGCGATTTTTCAGTGGGCGCGGGTGGGCGTACAGGGTTGTAGGCATCATGAACAACCCTAATACCCACAAGCATCAATTGAGAAATCCAAACTTATATTAGAGAAGAAAAAACAGAAATCAAACCAGATCAGAATCCACATGTAGAGGATGAAAGACCATATTATCACAAGCAGATTTTGGTGACTGGATGTGAAAGAACCCTTTAGTTGCCTCGGGGTTATCAAGAATAAAACTGAATTAATGCAATGTAGTTCACAACTCGAGTCATTTCAATTTGAGGAGCCGATTATGAAACTAATTCCTAGTAAACTAAGTAATTACAATGCAAAATTGACAAGGGTAAAACATGTTTTGGTGATTTCCGAAACTATGAACTAAATGCAATCAAAATAAATATTTTTGGGATTTTCAAATAAAGAGGGATAGAAATGTTTAAGAAAGCAAATGGTGAACATGCTCTTGAAAATGGTTTTCAATGACTATCCTTGCTTAATTAAAATATTTGGGGAGTTAATGCACAAATCTTCTAATATTCCAAACCTCATTAACCAATGAGTCTGGCATCATAAGAGAAGAACCCCTACTCTTGAAATGCTATTAAGCCCTCTTAGTGTAATGAGTTCCTCTAAGTTTCCTAATATACCAAACATAAATTACCATTGAGTCTAATGTTTAAACTCATAACCCATTCATTTAAGCATTATTAGAACCCCTTAGAGAGTGATTATGGAATAAGCAATGCATTAGGTTCAACTATAATTCCATTTCAATCAAACCATCCAACAATATCATGTTAAATAGAGAGAAATCAATATAATAATCAAAGAGAAACATATATATAACCATATATATCATGTTTTAGCATAATGAAGGATGGGACATTACTCTTCACAAGCACAAGAAGTCGGGAAAGCACTTTTGTCATGGAGTTATTGCAACACCTCCTTGTTCTGTGCCTCATAACAGAGTGGTGTATTTCTAAACTCGGTTTACTATATTATTTAATAAAGAACTTAAACCATTGGACCAAGTTTGATCCTGGAAATGAAAACCCTTTCTATAAAAGAGTTCAAAGTAATATTATAGTTCAAATGGGTTCTTATGAAATATTTAAAACATTTGAAAATATTTTATCAGTGGTTCAAACTTATCGTTAAAAATGTATCATACTTGAAACCTTGTTAGATTTTATAAGAGTATTTCCTTATTTTTCCGATTAACCTAGTGCTCTGCTAAATCATTTGCCATGTTTTGGGGCTTATACATGCTCATCCTTGCAGCAGTAGTAAGCAATGCACACGCGCACGCACACACACACATCATGTCTACTTTTGCATGATCATATGTATCTAATTAAGAGCCCATTTGGATGGGCTTTTTTGATTAAAAAAACACTTTTTTAATGCAAAAAAAATGTTTTTTTATTCATTTATGTGTTTAGATTTTTATTTTTATTTTTTAAAAAAGCAAAAGTCACAAAAAAAAAAACCAAAATGTTGCTTTTTTTAAGCTCCAAATTGGAGCTTAAAAAAAGCACTACAAAAAAAGCACTTTTTTTAAAAGCCCATCCAAACGGGCTCTAAATATACATCTCAATAGTCACATATGGCTATCTCAAAATATTATCTAAGTCATAAGGAAATAGAAATATCTAGGATGAAGGAGCAATTTTACACATGAACTTTGCCCCAGGGAGCGCCCAGCACCACGACATTTTTTCTGGAGCAAAAATACACACGACGTTACGTTTTGGGAGTGCGCCAAAGACTGCACAGTAGTTAGTTGACCAAACGGTCAACATTAACTTGGATGGAAGTGAACGATGCTTGCGGGTGAAATTACACTTTTGCCCTTAGTTTTAGGTGAAATTACCCTTTTGCCCCTTAGTTTTAAATAATATCAAAAAATTCAAAAAAAAAATTAGGAAAAAATTCAAATAATTCGAAAAAAAATTAAAAAAAAATCAAAAAAAAATTAAAATAATTAAAAAATTAAAATAATTAGGAAAAATTCAACTAATTCAAATAATTAGGGAAAAAAATCAAATAATTAGGGAAACATTAAAATACCCCCGCTTGAGGGGCCCCACGAGTTCTTAGTCGGACTTCACACATCGATTAGATTTATCTCGTAGGGAGAATTGACAAGAAGATTATCTTAATTAATTAATTTTTTTTTGTCAATGAACAACTTACCCTAGTGCATCTTCAACAACCGCCCGTGTTGTAATACCCTAAAATTCCTATTTATCATAAATACTATATTTTGATAAATAATACATATTAAATACAAACGTGAATATTTGTCTCAAGAAATTATAATCTATTGATTATATTTAATTAACGAATGGTTAATTATGAGACATTATTTAGGAGCTATTTAATATGACATAAATAGCACATAAAAAGGTAATTAATTTATAACCAAAAGGAGGAATGTAATATCCCAAATCTTTGGATTTGGAAATAAGAAATATTTTATGGGAATTTATTATGAAAATTTGGCCTAAATAGTTTTAAAGCTATTTTCTGGATTTTGAGGCATATTTTCCCAATAATTCAAGGAAAAATAGTTAGAGGATACTTTTTGGTCTAGAAATTTTAGAACCAATATTTTATGACCTAGAGAGTTAATTATGGAAGAAAATTCTTATATGGAATTAAGGATTTTATTTTCCAATACTTATTTAATATTTGCAAATAAATATTAAATGGTAGTTTTTGGTGGATGGAATAGGTAAGTGGAATGGTAGTTTTTGGTGGATGGAATAGGTAATTAGAATGGTAGTTTTTGGTAGATGGAAGAAGAGTGTTTGGTTTATAAGGAATGTTTGGTTAAGGAAGAAATATGGTTGGAATAGCCTTGAATTTCTTCTATAAATAGAAAGGCTCTCCTCTTCATATTCTTCACACCAAATCAGCCCCAAGAGGTGATTTCTAAAGAGTAGAGAGGAGTGAGAGCTAGAGGGAAGCAAGAAGGAGGAAGTTCTTCAAGGGTAAGTTTTCTAGTTCTTGAGTTTTAAGTTTTAAGTTCTTATGAGTTTTAGTAGAAATGTTAGTTTGATCTTTAATTTTCAAATATAGTTTTGTTATCATGTTTTTATGGTTAAAAATGGTTGTTTCGAAAAATTGATGGAGAAAGTAATATAGCAAAAATTTTGGAAGATTATGATCAAAGTAGCGAAGCTCTGGCGAAATTTTATCGGTTAGCAATTTCTGAAGTCAGGGGTAAAAATGCCAGTATTTTATATTGAATATGAGGTTCTAAAATTCGGAGCAAATTCATGGTTAAAGTAGACATACAGGGCTTTCCAAATCTACCAAGAGTGAATTAGTTCGAGTTCTGTGCTAAAAGATAAAAATGTCCAATGTTGGGCTACGTTTTCTGGAAATTTTCTGGGCAGAAGATGAACACGTGAAAACTGGGAACTATTCTTAAACTCTGGGCAAGAACCAGTATTTTTCCACAAACTTAGACATCCTAAGGATTCCGGGGAATTTTACGGATCCTCGTTTTGAGTTTTCTAGAATTACTTATGAATTTTCAAAGTTAGAAGTAAATCTGGCCATAATGCTGAAAGTAACGTTTTTATTAAATAAAATGTAATGGCAAAATGGTAATAACAAATCCACCAATGGTAGAAAGGTAAATTAACCTTTTGGATATTATTCTAAGCAATATGGTAATATGTTAGGATATCCGAGGATTCCGAGTCAGATTTGAAGGACGGACATATTACTATTCATAAATACTGTATTTATGAATAGTACCGTATACATAAATAGTAAATTACTATTCACACGGAAGGAAGGTACGTTCGCGTACGGTAACTTTAACTCGATATGACTTGTATGCATGTATGAGATGGAATGATTTCATAGAGTCATGGACAAGACTTGGTTTTGGGTCATGCACCGTGGTTAAGACTACGTCTTGAATCACATTTTATATACATTCGAACGATACGGGTTATAGTCTTGATAATGCCGTGAGATTGTTTTCCTAGCGGCGAGGACACGAGTGTACATCGTGGCACGGTGGTGCGGAGACTATTTTACTATACATGGATTTGTATAGATAACTTTACATGTCTTTGTGTGCTATGTCTTGTTGTTGTGTTGACATTACATCTTTTGTGTGCTTATGTATTGTTGTAACCTTACATCTGCTTTGTGTGCTATGTATTGGTTAATGCTTTGAAATGTAATGAATATACGTCAAATACATATCTTTGTTATACTTTTCATATGAGGTTAAGCGTTACCTAAGATTCAATTTGTTTTGAATCTTAGACTTGACTAGAGGTTAAGGAAAGGAACCGGGATTTATGAAGACGCAAGGCTTGGTGAAGAGGGTATAGTTACATGTAAGAATTGTAATTATAAAGTTTTGTATTCTTTATATCACATGAACAATCCTTCGGGAAATTTATAATATATCGGTATACGTCGGGCATCGGCATATGTCCGAGTATTTTTATATCGGCTACTCAATTGTTCAAATTTTTAGTACATGCTCTCCGTTTTAGCATTACGCTAAGCCGTAGCACCTCAAAACTACGATGAATATTTATAAAACCACGTGTCACCGGCACGATTTATGCTACGGAATTTGGGGTGTTACACGTGTATATACAACTCCTCCTCCACCAGTTGGTTATCCGACCGACCGCCGCCGCCACGTGGCGGCCACAAGAATCGAACAGCAAACCGCCGTGCTTAGGTGGTGGGGCCCACTGCGGAGGTATTTTAATTTTTCCTTAATTATTTGATTTTTTCTAATTTTTTGATTTTTTTTTCCTAATCATTTGAATTTTTTTCTAATTTTTTGAATTTTGCTCGAATTATTTGAATTTTTCCTAATTTTTTTTCGAATTTTTTGAATTTTTTAATTCCACGTCAGCGTGTCAGTCCAAATCAGCGCCACGTTGTAATACCCGAATAATTATTTATCTTAAATATTATTTTTAGATAAATAATATACCTTCAATAATCTTTTTGAATGAATATTACCTATTTAAAATAGGTGAATATGTGGTCTCAATTTTATCGGTTGTGTTTATTCTATTTTCTTGGTAACTTCTCCCTATAATTTAGGTGATTAGAGATTTAATTTTCTAAATCTTATTAGGGATCATAAAATATCTTAAGATTATCCTAATTAAGTGGAATCTTAATCTTGTCTCAAAAGGCAATTAAATATCATCAAGATGCCTAAAATAATTAGAGAAAGTTATCAACAATTATTGGGCAATTAAATTTGCAATAATTGAAATATTTTAGTAATTTTCGAAATTAATTATTAATTAATTTAAAAAGGTCATAATTAAGAATATATCAACTTAATTAATATCCAAAAGATATTTAAAGGCCAAGATTAGTATACAAGGAGTTTTTAATCATCAAGATTAATTTAGAAATCTATCAAATTTTGGTGATTAAGCCTAATAACACCTAAAACACTATATTAGCAAAATTAACCAAAGATTAATTAATCTCCCTTTAATTAATTAAAGTGGCAAAAATTACTAATTAAAAGGGTTAAGAAATTGTATTAATCCTTAATCCTAAATCACTAACAAATATCACTAATAGTGTTTAGATTTGTCCATCCCAAAATCAAAAGCTTGGATTAAATTTAATGAAGCTAATTTAAAGGTTTTAGAATTAATTTCATAAAGCCTAATCCTTGTGAGATTAAAATCAACCAATAAGAGAATTATACCAAGGCTTTTGTGAGACAAATAAAACACAATTCCAAGAGCAAATTGGGAGAGTAAATTTCGGTTCATACAAAGAGGAATAAGAGTAGAAATTGTTAATTTTAATTACCCAATTAAAACATCACAATCAACAATTAATTCAAGAAGACTTTTAAGGTAAATTTAGATGAAATGAAAATCAAATTAAAGGTAAACAAGGGGAGGGGGACGGTTTGTGAGAGGAAGCAAGAGTGAAAAAATAATATCAAGATATTTGCTAAGATATGTCATAATCAAAGCTTAAATGCAAGAAGACTTTGGGGTAAAATGTGATGTAGGCTTATGTAATAAAGGGATTAATGGTTAATTAATTAAATGGTAAGATAAAAATCATTAGGATAGATTCTAGACACAAGTAAATGAAAACCGATAAAAAATAAATCATATCTTGAAAACCATTGATCCTAGAACAAATATAAGTAGATATTATGAACAAGCATAATTTAAGCTTGAACATAGTTGTTTTAAAAGTGATTTTCATAAAATTTTGAGATTCATACTATTTTGATTTAAAAGTTTAAAAGTCCATAAATCAAGTCATAAAATTGTGATTTGAAAAGTGGAAATGAATCTTGAATAAAAACACCAACTTACATCTAACTAAATAAGCATTTGGGAAGAAAAAGATGAAGAGGAAAGAAGGAGAGGAGGTGGCAGTTCCATAGGGTTAAAGGGGTGAGATTAAAGCTTCTTACTTAAGTTTAAGATCAAGGGTTAAGATTGAATTAAAGTTGCTAGGTAGTTAACCAAGGAATTGCTATAAATAGAGACTTAGTGCATCCATTATTCCTCACCAATTCACAAGTAAGAGCAAGCTGGTATTAACCGAATAGCAAGAGAGAAAGTGAGGGTGAGAAGCTTTGGGAAGGCAAGAGCAAGAGTTCTAGGTAAGTTCTTATGCCCTAGCTTTGTGATTTATAGCTTAGATGTTGTTTTGATTCATAATCTTCCAATTATAGTGTTATTTTCATGTTTTTATGGTTACCATTGTATTTATTTCGAAAAAATGATGAACAAGAAGTTATAGCAAAATTTTTGGAAGATTATGGTCAAAGTAGCGAAACTCTGGCAAAAATTTGTCGGTTAGCGACTTCTGAAAGCTATTTCAAAAACGCTGTATCTTATGTTGAATATGCTATGCCAAAATTCTGAGCAAATTCATGTTGAAATTAGACATATAGATCTTTCCAAATATACCTATAGCATGTCATTTTGAGTTTTGTGTTAGGAGATAAAAATTCTACCAAATGGGCTACGAAATTCAGAAAAAATCTGGGCAGAGGTTGGAATTACGTAAACTGGGAATTTTTTATGAACTCTGGGTGTGAACCAATATTTTTTCTTAAAATTATACATCCTAAGTAGAATTAATTATGATTTTTCAACGTTAGGTGAAAAATCAGCCCATTTATTGAATAATAGCGTTTTTAAGCAATTAAAATGGGATTAAGTTGAAAATAATTAATCCAGGGCTAAAATGTTCTTATATAGACAAAATATCTCTTGAAATAATATTTGGGAATTAATAGAAGCGATATTACCCTTATAGGATATCTGTGATCGCCTACCGTCAAAACGTACCAAAAAACGTCAACGAATGTACGTTCGCGACGTACTGTAACACTGACTCTGATGCTTATAGTATGTTTATATATGATAGTCGTATCCATAGACTAAGACTCTGTCTTAAATCTTTTATTATACATTCAGATATACATGGGTTATGGTTTTAATAATACCGTAGAAAGTTTTCCTAGCGCTGAGGACACGACTGTACATCGTGGCACTTTGGATCGTGCGGGACCGGGATAACAAACATACTGCTAGGGGCTATGTATTGTTATTGCCTTACATATATAATTATGTATTTCCTACATCTGTTATGGGCTTTTGTAGTGATTATTGATGAAATGTCATAAATACATGTCATACATATATTGTTACATAAGCATGAGGTTAACAGTTACCTGGGGTCCGATGGGCATTGGACCTCAGTCTTAACTAATTGTCAGGGAAGGATCATGGATCAGAGAAGGCACCAGTGGGTGGAGCCGTAAAAGGACACCAATGGACGGAGCCGTGAGGAGGCACCGGTCAAAGTAAATACAGAAAGTAGGTTAATAGAACCCACCTTATGGCATGAATCTAATAAGGTTACTTCATATCATTTGGTGCTTAAACTAGAAAGGGTCGTCTATGTGGTTCAGTCAATTAGTCGCCGTTAACATCGGGGAGACTTCCACTAGACCTTACCCAGCCTGGCAAAATGGGATGATTTAACTGAGTTAGGTTTTATGCCCCAAGTCTACCTAAGGCTTGGTTGAAAAGGGTATAGTTACATGGAAGAGTTGTAATTATAAAGTTTTGTATTATTGTATCACATGAATATTCTTTCGAGAAATTTTTAATATACCAGTATACGTCAGACATCATCATATGTCTGAGTATTTTATATCAGTTACTCGTTGTTCAAATTTTTAGTACATGCTCTCCGTTTCCGCAAAACGCTGAGTTGTAGCACCTCAAACTCTGATAACTTTTTATAAAACTACGTGCCACCAGCACGATTTATGCTACGACATTTGGGGTGTTACACACGTCATCGTTCCATCCAAGTTGACGGTCAACTAACGGCCGTGGTGCTGAGCACTCCCAAAACGAAACGCCGTGTGTATTTTTGCTCCAGAAAAAAAGGTCGTGGTGCTGAGCGCTCATGGGGGAAAAGGTCATGTGTAAAATTGTTCTTTTACCCAAATATCTATATACAAAAGTGAAACTAAATGTTTCATCTGCATCATCAACACATCCTAGATTTAAATGCCATTGCTTCTTCTCAAGGTCAAGCGATTATAAGGTCATTGCCTCTTCTTCCTTGTCTATTAGATTGCCCACATCCTAGATTTAATGAAGGTTTTGAGATTCAAATGAATGAATCTTATAGTAACAAGTTAATCTCAAATTTTAGCATATACAATATATGTAAATCAACCAAGCAGAGTAGTCCACACAACATATAAAGTATTTAAATTCAAACCACAACTATTACATTCCATATGCAGCTTGTAATATAAGTAATCATTAAATGATTTTGGGTGAAGGTGCAATTTTACCAACAAACTATTATAGAAAGAGCATCTAGCACAAATATTTATTTAGGGTACCATAAATACAAATAAACAATTAAAAATATGCAGTCAGCACAATTAACTTTTAAAAAGGTGCAGTCAGCACAACGCCATTAGAAAAAGATAACAGACCGTTATCTAAGGTGTAGATTGGCCAACGAACTTTTACTCCAAGAGCACCCAGTAAAAAAAAGTTGTACTCAAGAGCTCCCAGCACAAAACTAATAATTTCACTAAATTAAATAAATTTTTTTCTCAATTGTCATTATTCAAAACTACTTGTATAGATATCTATGGACAAAAATTACTCATTTGCTAAAATAAACAAAAGTTTTCATTAACAATATAATTATATGATTTAAATAAAAATCAATGTGTTTTATAATTTATTATATATGCTAAACAAAAAAATTATATGATTTATTTTTATTTTAGAAGAAATTTATGTGAGTTAAGAAATTCATTTAATGTTAAAAAATCTAAAAAATATTTTATATTCGGAAATAAATGAAATGAGTTTAATTTTTATTTTTATAAAAAGAGTTTAATGGATATCAACGTTGACACTTAATAATATAAATCCGGTAACTTGATGATATTTTTGTTAATTAAATTATTTATTGATTATATGAATATGAGACTTGCTGGGGAAAAAAAATTGTCATTAGTTAAGTATCTTGGAATAGCCTCAGCAAATTATTTATGGGACTTTTTAAAAAAAAAAAAAATCAACAAGTCTCATATTCATATAATCAATAGATAATTTAATTTACAAAAACATCATCAAGTTGTCGGATTTATATTATTAAGTGTCAACGTTGATATCCATTAAGTTTTTTTATAAAAATAAAAATTAAATTCATTTCATTTCTTTCCGGATATAATAGATTTTTTAAATTTTATTATCATTAAATGAATTTCTTAACTCACATAAATTTTTCTAAAATAAAAATAAATCATATAATTTTTTTGTTTAACATATATAATAAATTATAAAACACATTGAGTTTTATTTAAATCATATAATTGTATTTTTAATGAATACTTTTGTTTATTTTAGCAAATGAGTAATTTTTGTCCATAGATATCTATACAAGTAGTTTTGAATAATGACAATTGAGAAAAAATTTATTTAATTTAGTGAAATTAAGAATTTTGTCTTTGGGAGCTCCCCGAATAAAACTTTTTTGTCTTTGGGTGCTCATTGGCCAATCTGCACCTTAGATAACGGTCAGTTATCTTTTTCTAACGGCGTTGTGCTGATTGCACCTTTTTAAAAGTTAATTGTGCTGACCGCACATTTTTAATTAGTTTTTGTATTTAAGGTACCCTAAATAAATATTTATATTTTTTATGAATGAATCTCATAGTAACAAGTTAATCTCAAATTTTAGCATAAACAATATATGTAAATCAACCAAACAGAGTAGTCCACACAACATATAAAGTATTTAAATTCAAACCACAAGTATTACATTCCATATGCAGCTTGTAATATAAGTAATCATTAAATGATTTTCAAATACCTTAGCGCTAGGAAATTCATTTTGGTAAATCAATTGCAAAAAATAACCAAATGCACTAGGCCTTGCCTAGCCACTGAGAAGCTGGCTCCATGATCGGCCCTTCCGCTCAATTGAGCTACGAGTGGTGTTGGCCTCACAAAGGTGGGACATACAAATATGATATACACGAACATATATAATTATACAAAGAATGTGAAATTAAAGTTCCTACCTGTTGATCTTACTGACAAAACCTCTTCCATCAGGTTCTTATCACTATGCTTATCCTTTAGGCTTAGGCAATTCTTAGGTCCTATGATTAATATTTATATAGAGATAAGTCATTAATCAATCCAATCTTAATAACAAAATTAAGATTAAGATCCTCTATACCCACCCCAAAATACTTGTCCTTTCATATTCTTATGACTATGGATGTATACCAATTGAGACTTATTTAATTAGATACTATTCACTATGGAACAAATATCATCTCATCCATATAACCTTTCAATTTATCCAAAGAAACCTTTACTTTGAAGGTTATGCACAAATAACAACTTATGTGACTATTCTAATACTTATCAGAAATTCAACCTTTAACTTCTCTGGGAATTTGGAAAATTCATAACTTGGTTCATACAACTCCAAATAGAGTGATTTCAGTTTCTACATAAAGCTTAATAAGTATATTTTCATAAATTAAAGTCACCAAGTTGATTTATGACTAAGAAAATTCACAGATTTTGAAAACATAAGCATTGTCCAGATGACACTCCAGAATCTTAGGTTAGTTTGCAAAATTAATAACTCCTTGTATAGATCTCCAAAAATTACAAACTACCTATCACAATAAATCCCTATATGTCTACTACATATCTGAAAAATTTCACATTTTTTTGAATTTGTTTACTTAGTAAAAAATGCAACGCCATTCGACTGTCTCCAGAATCATATAAAAAATTTCCAGATTCATAGCTCAACTTCCAAAAATCATAACCGAAGTTATAGACCTCCGTTTTAAGTGATCTAAGATCATTTTAAATCTTAAGGAGAGTACTATCTCCTGTAAAATTTTCAGAGAAAAAATCAACCTCTAACCCCTACAAAAAACATGAAAATCATCCTCTATTTTCGGACCAATGCACATAAGTGAAAAACGTTGACATGCAACATCATTTAATGTTTCAAATCTTCATATATCAGACTCTATGAGCACATAACAGACATGCATGTCCTTAGAGCTTGATTCCATATCCAAAGGAACCCAAAAACCAGATCAGTTTCGACATGCAAGTAGTAAAACACTGACATGAGCTCACTCTCTTTCTAAACCTTCAGCAACTTCCAAAAACCAGATGGGAATCAATTAAAAAAACTCACCTAGACTTAGAAATGTTCTTGCATGCACGTTTACTCTGCTTCTTCTTGCTCTTCCTAAGATATCCGACGGTCTCTCCCTCTCTCGATGGTCTTGGACTGGAGAATGAATGGAGAAGGTTGGGTGTGATGGAGGTTGATGGAGAGGAGGTGGAATCAGATGGAAGAATGAGAGTTTGGAGGTGTGTGTCGTGGAGGAAGGGAGCCGGATGAGAGAAGGGTGAAGGAGGAGTGTGTGCGTATAGTTTACGGATGAGAAGAAATGATAAAGTGAAAAAGGAGAGAGAGTGTGTGGTGTGATATATGTTTCCGGTGGTGTGTGTATATGTAGAGTGTGTGTCGTTTAAGAGTGTGTGTCTTGTGTATATTGGGCTAGATGGGAGTTTAATGGGCTGAGAGTATGCAATGGGGGAGGGTATATGCGTGGTTATCAAACCCGGACCGGCCGGTTTAGACCGGAAACCGGTGAACCGGCTGTGAAACTGGTCCGGAAGATCACAGAAATCGAGGTCACACCCTTGACTCGGTGTGACCCGGGTAAACCTGGCGTAACCCGCCGAGCTGACCAAGAGTCGCCTGAAACTCGCGAGACATGGAAGGAGAAGGAGGGGAGACACAGACCTAGAAGAAGACGGAGGAGAGAGAAGGGACAGAGAAGGGGCGAGTGGAGTCGAACCCAGATCTGAAGCTTTAAAAAAAATATTACTCATAAAAATCGTCCTTTATGCCGCCACCATCTTTCTCAAGCTCACACCTTGTATTTTTGTTCTTCATCTATAGCCTTGTGCCTCTGCCACTGGTTTTTCTTCAACCAGACGAACCCATAAAGAGGAAGAAGAGTAAAAAGATTAGGAAGAGAGAAAATCAAAAGAAGGTGAGAAATGAAGTTAAACGAGTGTGTCAGTGGTTAAAGTCTCTTCGTCCTTTTCTGATTTTCTCTAACCTTGTGCCTTTGCCAACTCTTTAACTGAGGTACTTTTTTGAACTAATTTTTTTTTGCTCAGAATTTTTTTTTTGAACTAATTGATTTATTATATTATATAAATCTTGAATTTTGAGATATAAACGAGCCATTCAACAGTGAGGATGTAACAGTGAGGATGTGGGAGATGCATCGAGGGATGTTTTTGGGGTCTTTTTCACTAACATTTGTATCGTTTTCTATGACCTTTCTTAAGATATTTTGATAGGGGAAAATACTGGAAAAATAGTTTTTAAAATTACATGTATTTAGTATCTTTATATATCAAGTGAATAAAAAATTTTATGTTGATTATGAAAAAATTATAAATGTGAATAAATTTAATTTCAATAGTTTGGATTTAAAATATGTTTAAATTAAGTTATTAAATTTATATATTTTAATAATTTAATTATATACTTTTAATAATTATTTATTAATAGATGTAAAGTCTTACGAGTTTACAATCGAGTTTACGATATCTTTGTCTGATGAGTTTACCTAAACTTGCGACTTTGACAATGTTAAACATGAGAGATAGTGAAAGGAGCTAAGAGCCTCATAATATAAAAATAAAAAGAGAGGTCATAATACAATTATAGTCTTCACACTTCCCAAACCATTATTTTTTAGGAAATATAAAATCAATTTTCTTTCTTTTTATATTTTTATATTAATAATCTGAAATCTTCACTTTAACCCCTTTAGGTTTAAATTCCGATCCGACCCATCGACCTCGACCCAAAAGATCCCGACCGGTCCGATTTTAATAACCTTGGGTATATGTATGGGTCCAGATGGAAATAAGGGACGAGAGTAAATGTGTGGGCTGAAGGTTTAGTTGTGTATATAGGCCCACAATGGAGAATTAAGGGATTTGGGCTGTGTCATATAAATGGGCTGAAGGAATAATGGATATTAGAGGAGTATGTGTGTTTTACGTGTTGGGCTGAGGGGGTTATGGCTGATGCATGTGTTGAAATTTTATTTTTTGTTGTTGTTGTTGTCTGAATTGGTCTAATGAATTTACTTAATTTTTACCAACGGGGTTGGGCCAGTGGTAGCGAGCATGTGTCGTTTAAGCGTCTCGGGTTCGAACTTTGTGAATGCAAAAAAAAAACACGTTTGAAACTCTTCCACCATATGTGGGTCTTGCGCGACGCGGGTCGGATCCAGGCCCAGTCGGGCGGCTCGGTGAATCGGGTGGGCAACCAAAAAAAAAAAATTACTTAATTTTTAGAGGAGTATGTTTGAATTGCCTTTGACTTCTCAAGTTAGGCTTTGACTTTGCCAAAATTCATTTGCAGGCTTGGAGTAGTAAAATTACCATTTTATCCTTTCTTGATTTCGGCACTAGAAAATTAAGTAAATTCCAAAAATTATTCTAGGCCATAAATTATTCCTTAACTATTTGTCCTTAATTTATGAGAAAATATGTCTTAAATTCCAAATATTAATTTTAACATTTATCCAGGCTAAATTTCCCATAATTAATTCCATGTAATATTCATAAATCCTAATCCCCAAAATTTGGGATGTCACAGTTATATGTCATAATGGTTCTCTTTTATCAAAGAATTTATATGGCTAAATTAAGCAAAACTAGGAATCACTTTTCTCTCCAAATGCTGCCCTCTTCTGGATCTGTAATACAGGCCTTCTACAATATGGCTCTCCATCCTCTTTAGCTACTCACTATGTGGAAAAATGTTTCATCAAGCTAGCCTCCTTCGGATCCTGGCCTTCATCAAACATTGACATTACCTGGTAGGAAATCTTGGCTTTACTTTTTTATTTTTTCTGATATTAGTATCAGGGTTATCCCAATATTTATATTTTCAAATTTCTTAAGTTCTCATTTAAGCATTTTATCCATATATAACTTGTAAACTTTGGTTGCTTTAATCTCATTTTGTCTTTTATCAGAAAAAGATGGGAAAAAAAACTAAATTGTATTATATATTTTTTGGTTTGTTTTCTTTTTTCCACACATCTTATGGAAAAAACAAAACAAAACAAAATTGAATTATTTTAGTGGGCCTCGATACCAAAATGTAAGGTAATGCAGCCGTGTGGAAAAAAACAAAATTGAATTATTTTAATGGGCCTCCATACCAAAATGTAAGGTAATGCAGCCACATCCAAATCATTATTGCCTGCAATACCCCACGTTAAGCTGGCAACGCATTACTTTTTTTTTTTTTTTAAATCATCATCTTTAATTTCCTCCACCTCTTGCTTACAAGATTTTTACTGAAGAAGCATCAATAAATATGAATTATGAAAAGATTATCAAATATAAAAAATATGTCCACAACTCTTTAATTATATCTTGCATTAAGGACCAGACGAAGTATTTACTAATATACATTAAATATTTTCAAATGTTGTCTAACTTAATTATCAATACTCAAATTTGCACATGAACCTTGTTATTCTCAATAAACCAGATGTTCCATTGATCTACATGATCTAAAGGTTGAAGCCATTTTTTCCCAACTTCTCTTGAATAATAACATCATGCTGTTCCGTGGTGGACGAGTAGGGAGAGCTCCTCCCTTGGGGGAGCATCTGGGCTATCCAGATTGTATTATTTTATTTTTAATAAAAAATTATTTTAATAGGTAGAGAATCTAAAATAAAGATCATCTCTAAACTAATATTTTTTTAAACTAATGATTTTTCATTTAAAAACAAAAGATTAAAAAAATTAATGAAATATGGACCATCTAGCTAGATCTCATCTGGATAGCATAAATGCTCCTCCAAGGATGAGCTCTCCCAGGGCGAGCAGGGAAACGAGTTTTGTTGTTCCACCATATCAAACTAGAGAAAATTCTATCAATCTTTTCCATTCCCACGTCTGAAATATGCCTTAGTTTCTATTCCATCTTTCCGCTTTTATTCACTTCTACATCTCTCAAATTCTCAAATTTTAGAAACATCGAAATTGCTCGAACAAATCTTCGATGGTCTTGTCCTCTTGGATTTCTGGTATTAGCTTTGTTCATGAAATTCCAAAAAGAGATAAATTGGGCCTTAGGGTTTCTGCACAAGTACACTATCTTACATCTTGACATCTTAACAAGTTTTGGGAAGCTCTTTTTCTGTCCAACCAGAGTAGTATATATATAATTAATATATATAAATAAACAGCTAGATATCAATTTCCTTTGGGGAGTTGTTGTTGTTATAGTGTCAAGACACCCATTATTATTGCGATGACATTTGTTATCTTCTTTTCAAACTCCTGATATCTTAGCAATGTCCAAGTTTCATAAAAGGGCACCGGATCAATAGTAGTGAAGGTTCATCATTGCCCTAAATTCAGGTGGGAAAAAGCAAAATTGCATTATTGTGGTTAAGGCAATTGTACTTTGGCAACCATATCAAAGAATTGCCCCTTCATTTTGAGTAGAACTCTGAGGAACCGGTTTAAGTGCTCATCACTTCTCATTTGTCAAGAAATTCATGAAGAGCCTTGGGAGGGAAGACTAGACAGCATTTAAAAAAAAAGATTCAGAAGAGGACATAATTAATCAAACGAAACTTTTATATCATAAGAAACACAGCTCTTACATATCATTATCAGAAAATAATCAATCAAAAGCTCTATCTGGACTTAAGCGCTAATGATCTTAATTTTACTTACTGCCTCTTCTTCACGTTCACACTGTTTCACACCTCATCAAGAGGATCAGTTGAACATCAGAAGTCAACCAAGACTTCAAATTTTAGAAGCATTCTTATTACCATGCAGAAATTAAAACCATTATTCTTTATGTAGAATGCAATAATAATATTGATCTAGAGAGGACACTTATACATTCACCTGCAAAAAAAGAAAGAAATATTATTTCAAAGGAGAGGCTGGATATGAAAGAAAAATATATAATAATTTTCCTCCACGTTTATTATTTATTAATCTAAAATATTTTCAAATGTTTGTACACGAACCTTATTATTATCAATAAAAGCGATGTTCTGATGATTTGGATGGATCTAAAACTTCAAGCCATGTTTCTCCAACTTCTCTTGAATAACAACATCAAGTCGTTCAGCCACATCAGATGTAAGAAAATTCTTCCAATCTCCAACATTCCCACGCCTAAAAAATGCTTTATGTTCTATTCCATGTGGCGTTTTTCCACTATTATTGACTTCCAAATTGCTCAAATTCTCAAAACTACATAGTCTCAATATATCACCCACAATATCAACAGCCTCTTCCTCCTTAGAAAATCCATACCCCATAAACCCAGCAAGTTCCTTTAATACCCTATCAGGCTCGCCCTTCATGTCCTCATATGTCACAAACATTATTTTATTTGGCTTCTCCATACTCTCCTTGTAGTACGCCAGCATGCTATCCCAAAATGGCCCCCAAGGGCTCACTCCTCTGCAAAATTGCTCGAACGAATCTACGATCATGTTGTCCGCTTGGAGTTCTGGTCTTAGCTTGTTCATGAAATGCCATAAAGAGACGAACTGGTCCTTTGGGTTTCTGCACAAGTACACTATCTTGCATCGCGACGACTTGATGGACTCCGGCAACAAAACATATGGCATATGAGTCGAAAAAAGCCTTGGTGATGAGAAAAAGCTCAGGTCGGGCTCGGCTTGCCCATTGTAGAGGACGGTTTCTAGGGTGCGTACCAAAGCATGAGGATTGGCGGTGAGGAGAGGGTGAGTAGATGACATTTGGGTCGGGTTCGGATGATGGGTCTTGCGGTTAAGAATAGCAAAGGTGAGGGCTTTGAACCAGGTGCTGCCCGACTTTGGTGAACTGACAAGGATTACATCGGAGTCTAGGGCTTGGAAGTGGTTTTGACAATTGAGGATGGCTTGAAATATCCTCTTGGTGAGCCAGACACCTTGATATTGGTAGAGTTTGTTCATAAGCAAAGTTGATTCAGCGGGTAAGTTTGCAATTAGGTCCTTGCACTCTTGGGATAGGCCTTCATCGTCTTCATCCCAAACGAGTGGCACAGCTGCAACATTAGAAATGTTAGATTTTTCAGCTGCCATGGTAATTATAACAACTCTTGTGTGTAGGCAAGTATATGAAGTGAAGGCAATGAGATCTTATATGGCTTTATATAATGTTAGTGATCAGTGACAAAGAAAAATATCAGCTGTCATTATTTTCTTTGTCAAACATGATGGGGCCACAGTGTGAGAAGCATGGGCGGACCCACGTGTTACATTGGATTTGGGTGTTTTATTTTTTTTATCTTTATTTTTTTTTTAATACTCCCTCCTGTCCTAATTATAGGAACACTTTTGTAGTGTAAATGATTACCCATCCTTAAATTAAATGTCCACCTTAATACATCCGATCCTAATTATAGAAACATTTTTGTAGTGTAAATGATTACCCATCCTTAAATTAAGTGTCACTCTTAATACATCAAGACTATACTTCGTAATCGGATAAGGGATGAATGGTTGAATGATTGTTTAGTGCCTTATATTGAAAAAGATGTATTTGATAGCATTGAAAATAAGGCAATTATGATGGAATTCCAATAAATAAGGCCTAGAAGGATGACATTGTAATTATTTTTATTGTAATATACTTTTGTTATTAAAATATATGTACTTGAACTTATTGAGTGTCCACCCTTCATTGTAATTTATGTAGCTACATTTCTAACCGCACTTAGCCTTACTTTTCTAAATGACAGGTTTGTAAAATAATTGCATCTCTTATTACATCATCAGTATTCACTTGATTTCATGAATATTTTTTGATATATTTTGTTTCTTGTTTATATTCTTTTGGTTTTTAATTCATTTAAAATTTTCCTTTAAATCCCCTTCGTATTTTTCTGAGTCCGCCCCTGCTGAGAAGGCCACATAATTCATATCAGTGGTGTTAGTTCAATGAACTAAAGAAAATGCCAATCTAGTGACACAAGATGTGCTCTTAGTCTTATGGTGTGCATGGCAACCATTCTGTTCTCTAGCACTGTTTCTGAGATGAAACAGCTTTTTCTGATTCTGTGCCTTGGAAGAGTTTTGAGAATCAGAATTACGTTTGTTAACTCATTTTATTTTTACTCCGAGAATCATAATTGCGTTTGTTAACACTTTTTTTTTTCATTCTGAGAATCAGAATTACATTTTTTTAACGCATTTTGTTTTTATTCTGAGAATTAGAATTATCTAATACAATACAAATTTATTTCTTTATTTTTTGTTTACAGATTTCATCAACGGTATAAAACAATAAATTTTAACCAGAATGCCAACATTTCATATTTACAACTGATGCATGTTTACAAATCCATCCGTGGGTTTTTACAACTGCATAATTTGATTGTACATTAATAACACAATTTAAATATATAAATATTTTTTTTCCAACTGAATTCTTTTTACAAGGTCATGTCATTACATAGACGACATGATTTACAAAATAATACTAATGGTCATAAAGTGCCAACAACATTGTCATCAATACAAATGGTCATTTACACAAGTACATAATACAGCTTATTGTAGACTCTTGAGATCTTATATTGTATTCTCTTTCTCTAACATCTTCTATTTCAATGATAAGCTCCTTGTGGCAAGCTCCATAAGCCATTGCTATCAGTACGATGATTTCAAAATAATGCATTGAACTGTATCATAAATGCTCCCAATTGAAGTATAACTGCACAAATAAAGAAAATCTCACACACAATTCCACAAATAAACTTAAACATTACGAAAGTATCTAAGTATTCAAAAGTCTCCAAGAATTCTACAAAACAGTATAAGGATTATCTCGTAGACCAAGCTTGGAAATCACAAAACAGTAGGAATCCCAGTCAGTTCTTCTGAGGTATTTTAGTAACCTTTTCCTCTTCTGAACCATAGCTATCAAGCTTTTATGAGAATTCTTATCCTAAAAGGTCATACAAGAAAACAAATTAGGAATCGAACTCAAATTCATCCCCGTTTAGAAATTCAAACGGAGGACAATATATATGAAAGAAAGTGGCTCACCTTCTTGTGTAGTACTGATGATAGATCCTTAATCTTAGTTGTGAGTTGTGCAACTGCAAAGTAATCAGGGGAGAAGTATTAGTTTTATTACTAACCATTGGACTCTACACAACACTTCAACTTTAACCAGGACCAATTTAAAATGAAGGACCCTTTACCTTGAACACGAAATGATCCACAATCTGACTCAGACATTTTAAACTCATCCCTAACTCTTGCAAGCTCAATTTTCAACTTTTCTTCTGAAGACATGTTATCTGGATGGAAATATTGCAATAAACATAAAGCATCCACATTATGGACATGTGAACTACATAAACAGAGAACAAGCAAACAACAACATTCACAAATATTGAAGAACCTGAAATCTCCAAAAACAATTTGCGTGGCTGCTGTTTTATCTAATCCATATACACCAACTGCCACAATTTTAGTAAGGTTCAATTTCCCAAGAAACTAGAAACTAAGGTAAATGAAAGTAAACAAGGTGAGCAGCTAGATCAGTTGTGTCCCTTTTCTATTTGGTCAGAGAAAGGACATATTATCACCAATTCACTACAAGAGAAGCAAGCCAAGCCGCCACAAAGAGCTAGTAGACAATCACTAACTTAGAGATAACATAGTATTAAGGAATAAAAAACACAACAAATAAGAGCTGAATTTAGACCTGAGCATACATGAATATGGAATAAATACAGCTAGAATAGTTCTATCCATAATTTTTCCTCTGGTCGGAGAGAAGATCATTACACCACATGGCAACATATACATTTATAGGAAACTCCAATGAGATAGATATCAACTCACTAACTAAATTTTGAGAAAGCACAATATTAAGGAATAAACACAAGCTAGCAGGTACTCGATTTTGAGAGACTCAAATAGATTCATAGAGCTATTAATTGATTGTGTCTGCAACTTGGCTAACAGAGAACCAAGAACAGCCTTTGACTCTGCTTCAATTTTCAACAAATTCTGATCTCCAGAGAACTCTTCATAAGATAGGATGGTGTTTCTCATTGATTTTTCATATTCTAAACAATCTGAATCCTTACCATCACTCAAACTTCGCATAGAAGCAAGTCCAGGAGAATATTTATGACTAACTTCAGTTGAGAATCATATAAATTTAGCAGCTGCAAGAGAATTTTTTGCCTCCTTTGATTTCCTTAGCATTTCCAAAACCATGTTTGATACTGAATCCATAATCAAGTGCCAGAGCTTCATAATCAAAATCAAAATCCAAATCTGACATTGGAAAAAAACGCAGAGGCAATAACAGATTTCAAAATGGAAGCTCAAGCAATTAAGAGAAATTGGGTCTATTGTTTGAAATTGAAATTGAAGCTTACGTGAATCAACAACCATATGGTATGAGTAATCTAAGCCATCAGTCCCAGAAGGCCTTCCGATTTTTGAATTTCTCTACTGCATCTTCCCTTTCTCTCCTCCTCTGCTGCTTTTATTATTTTCCTTCTAAAAGCTCAAACAATACCCTAGAACAAACAGAAATTGCAGCAAGCCTTCGGAAGGTCCGGCAATGGCGGAGGCAGCAACTCCACGTCAAACTCGGAAGCCGGCGACGACGTGGTAGCCACCTCCACTTCGTCGGGTTCGGTAGAGACGAAGAAGGTTGCTCTGAAATATGCAGAGTTGTCCGGAGAGAATAGAGAAAAATGAGTTCTCTGGAGAAGCTAAATTTTTTAGCTTCTTCTTTTTTTATTCCCCAGCCTAAAAAATAAACCGGTTCATTCCGGGAACAAAAAAATAAACCGGATTTACCAAACACAATTCTGATCCATTTCCACTCCTGGGAACAGAAATTGAAAAAAAAATGATTCCGAGAGTGTTACCATGCACACCCTTAGTGACCCAAGCCGGGGTTTGATCAATCAGGCTCTACGCCTATTGTCCAAATTGAAGGGGGGAAAAAAAGAACCAAAGAAAATCAATCAAAATGGGTATGTATCGGTGATTAGTCCCTACAAGAGACTACTGTTGCTTAGTGTCTCTTTCATTTTGAGAGACTAGTATTGAATTGTTGTAGTGTTCTTATATTGTTCAATTTTCATTATTAGTATATTTATGTTAATTTGGTTATGCTAAATTGTTGTGTTCCTTTATAGAGTATTATTGGTGGGTTCATTGTTTATAGTAAGGATTTCAAATAATAACTTTTTGAATTAAATTTTACTTAGATTTATTAAATTATATGTATTAATTTTTATTTAAGTAACTTTGAAGCTTGTTTAAAGCTTTTAACCCTACTCAAAGCCTACATTATATTTTAAACAATATTTTTCAAACTTCTCTTGAACCTCTGGTCTCAACCTATTCATTTTATTTTATTTTTGGTCAAACTCAACCTATTCATAAAGTACCATAGTTATAAGAGAAATTTTTTCCGGAATGGATGCTTTTTTCGCCTATTTTTGGGAGAAACTAATAGCATGTTTGAAATTTTTAGTTTTATTAATTATTGGTTAGTCTCACTGCATCAATTATCTGACACATCCCCTCTCTCCATAAATAAGAATGTTTTTAGAAATTAAATTGTATTTTTTATGTATTTATTATACCTTTAATAAAAAAAATTACTAACTTTTTGTATTTATGTAATTATTTTATATCTTTCAAAAGAGTTCGGTGGGAGTATCATCCACAAGGGTTTGGCAAGGGTGTTTAATTATCCCTACGTGTTACGCACACACTATTAAAGTAAGCATTTTCTTGCCACCCCTTTCATCTTTTGCAGATCTTCATTTCGTACCATTTGTTTGGGCCTTTGGGCATTGATACGTTGAGGTAGATACATAAACGTGCAAGTTTTTAAAAAAATACATACTATCTCTGGTTCTAAACATGAAATTAATTAAAATATTTAGATAAATTAAAAAAATTAATTGAATTATTTTAAAATATTTATACTCATTGTTTTTTCTTTAAACTAATCTGTCTAACTCATCCATTACTTTTCTCCTCCTCTAGCTAATTCAGTGGATAGTTTAATTTAGAAAAGTATATGTGGTTTTTCCCTCAGTCAAGGGTGGAGTGAGTTGGTATATAATGAACATTTGGACATTATAGGTAGGCCCACAAAAAGAAAAGTAACAGTGTTTGAAATATTTAACGGCTATTGCATTTTTCTCTATTTAAAAAAGTTTATGGGTATTTTTAAATCTAAAAATTGTTTATGATTCCAGATGCTCTTTTAGAAAAAGATCATGATGAGTATTACACCTTTTCCAAACAGATATCTGTTTTTTCATCAAAGTTTCCAAATAGATTTGAATGTATTCAAAACATGAATATTTTTCAAAAGATATATATTTGCAATTTATAAAAGAAGATGAATTGAAACAAAATTGTTTTTGAAGTTTGAATTTCAAAATATGAACTTATAGAAAAACTTGGCACAATTTCATTTTTCACCCATGTAGCAATTAGAAAACATTTTGACAACTATAAAAGATTGATTGCTAATGGTATACAATGATGAACAAGTTTTTATGATCTAAATTAAATATTTCATATAAGCACAATATAGGGTAAGGATATAATGAGAAGATTAGAACATTGCAATGAAAGTGAATGTTCAAGTGAGAGTGAGAATAGATGTTGCGATAGGGGTTTTATCTGACATTATTAACCCACCATCATGAAAATTAATTACTAAATAGTAACTAAGTTTAAACCCTAATTAGACTACAACTAAGCTGACTACACAACCACATTTAGGATATTATGTCTAATTAATTAATATTACTTGACAGGAAATACTTTCTTTACTTTTTATTTTTCAAATTTTAGTATTAGGATCATTGCCCAGTAGTTATATTACCTTTTCTTATATCGAAATTTATTTCCTATATTAATTTATATCTTACAAATCTTGTTAATTATTGGAATTTCATTTTGTATTTTTACTTTAAAAAATTAGTTAACTGATATAATATATAATAATGATAATAATTGAATTAAAATATCTCACATACTATTCATATGTAACTTTTCTTTGTAGACAAATTGTTTTCATCATTCCATTTTTTCCTTTTACCTATTTTAAATTAAAAGCTTTTAAGTAATTTTGCTACAAATTTTAATCAGTGATTGGTATATTAAACTTTACAATTTTGGGATTGAATTGAAATTTGCAGGGTATTCTTGCTCCTTTTTTCCAAACAAAAAACCATGTCATATTTTTGAAAATACGCGTGGTAATTTAAGAAAATAAATAAATATGCCACGTGAGGCAAAGGCAAGCTTATAATATATATAGACAAACATATACCTTGGTCTTCATACTGTGCAGTAATATATGCCATTATGGTAGGATTAAAAATGGGCCAACAGATAGGTTTACCGAGAATCCTTCTCTATTCTGATTCCCTTAACCGCTACAAATAGCTTTGCCACGGTTGATTTTGTGGCGGTTTTCCTAACCGCTACAAATGTCATTAGTGGCGGCTAAAACCGCTACAAATATATTATTTTAACCGCTACTAATCGTGTATTTTTTTTGTAGTGTGAGGGACTGCTGCTATGCTGATCACCCGCTAAAAGACATTATTAAGGAGACTAGAGATCTTATTTTCCGGGACTGGAACGTGGATCTTCACTATAACAACATCTCATGTGCCAACTATATGGCTAAGGAAGGCCATGATGCTCCTACTGATACACACATGGTTCTAATTCCAACAATTCCCAGATGATACGTTAATATAGTTTTGAAAGACCAACTGACCTGCCACTATTAGTTCATTTTCTAATTTGATGTACTAAAGACTAGACTTTCATAACTTAGTCTCTAACTCACCTTTTCAAGCTTCGGCTTGTCTATATTACTTTTTTTTTTAAAAAAAAAAAAGGGAAAAAGAAGACAAACATATAGGGAGAATTATATTAATATTGCAATAAATGACAAATTATCACAATAGATCATTTAAAATCATTAAATTATTATGAAGCTTTAAAGAACCCACCGGCCATTTATTGCAACTGCGAACATACAAGTTTACCATGATTTATTCTTAGTGGCACATTTTCTAGTCAAAGTGTCATTAATGACAAGTTATGTGCATCAATTAATAAGTTAATATGTAACTAACAACAAGTGATTATTATGAGCAAAAAAAAAACAAGTGATTATGCTACAATTGACAGTTAGAATATAACAAGCACAGTGCTACCAATGATAAGTCAGACTGCTTTGATTGACAAGTCAATGAGCCAATGATGGCAAGTCAAGATATCACAATTGACAGATCACAATGTTACTAATGATAAATGAAGATAAACTCATCTCTTTACAATTTCATTAAATCTCTCATAGGTCTCTTAAAAATTCACAGTGAATTTGATGATTTCATAAGATTTGATTGTTACTCCCTCCGGTCCTAATTATAGGAGCAAATTATCGAAATTTAGAAGGATTAAGGAGGGAAGTTAAATTAATTAATTATATATATTTTTCTAAAATACATTTACCTAAAATTTAAAATGACATTAAGGTTGTTGAATTGTTAGTGATGGCGGTAAATATCCACGTATGTGTCATTGCTAGTGTTTGGATGTAATTACGGAGGGGGAAGGGAATGGATATCTAATGTCTACCAATCATTGAAGGGTATGCTCTCTCTCTTTCTTTCTTTTTTTTCTTTTTTTTTTTAAAAGCATTTTTATCACTTCAACTAATTTAATCTGAGGTTGGAGTAGCTATGAGGGAATTGTACTCGCTCCAGGATTAAATATTTAGTGTCGATAAAATTGACCTTTTCATTTAGAGAGATTAAAAAAATTAATTAAAATTATTTTATTTAAAAAGAAAAAATAAAGTAAAATATCTCACTTAATAGAATATAAGCGTGTTGTTAAATTAATTATTGTGGAAGGAGTATTAGTAGGGGTAATATGGGAAAAATATGATAAAAATTAAAGTTATTTTATATAAAAAGGTATAATTTAGGTGTATATGACATTAATGAGTTGTAAATATTATTTACTATATAAAATATATAAGTATATTATTAAATTATTATTGTCTTTAATTATTATTGAGAAAGTATAGATAAGGGTATTATTGGAAAAAATTGACAAAAGTTAAAACTTGCTCTTATAATTAGGACCAAAACCAACTCTAAAATTAGCTCCTATAATTAGGACCGGAGGGAGTATAATTTATCATCCTTGATTCCTCTATATAATTTCCTCGATGAGATTTGGAAAAGCTACAACAGAAAATGGAATCCGTGGATAACCCGCTAGCTGCTACGTTCCAAATGAATTACAGCTCACATCCCCAGTTCCGTTTCCAATAAAGACGAGACATTCTGACCAGAGTACGTTACAAATGAATTCCAGCTCATATCCCCAGTCGTTTCCAATAAGGACGAGACATTCTGACCAGAGTACGTTCCCAATGAATTCTAACTCATATCCCCAGTCCCGTTTTCAATAAAGACGAGACATTTTGACCAGAGATTCTTTGAGCCGCACCTGCAAACCACGAGTTTTCCCATGACGTACGGTCACATTATAATCATCATATTAAATTAGAGTTGAGAATCAAAGCCGGCCTAGCCCTCCAAGGCCGGCTCGTGAAGAGTCAGGGCCTAACAGGGCCAGTCCTATAGGGTTCGCGGTAAGAAAAATATCTGTTTTCAAAGCTCGGTTCGAGAGCACCGAGCGGGGCCCTTCAAGACCTGAAAGTTACTATTCCAAATTTTAACTATTTTTCTTCCACTTTTAATTTCAAAGAAATATAATTAGTAAATTACAACAATTAAAGTTTTAATTTATCAAATAAATTTTGTTAACATTAATATCAAAACAACACGAATCATCCAACAAATAAACACAGTCACTAATTTATAATCAAAAGCAAACTATGTTCACAAATAACTCACATAAAACATAATAAGCATACCACTAAGCAACATTAGTACAATGACTATTATTGTCGTCATCTTCGCCACTATCAACAATTTCAATGACATTTGATTGTGCTTCGCTTTGAGTAGGCTAATATCATGAATTTCTTCTCTTGCATCATGAACATATCCATAATCTTTATCTGCAACAAATAATAAACCAAATCATGAAATTAAAGTATAGTTATTATGTATTTGTACTTAAATGGATAAATAACTATATAACAAATATAAAATACATATAAATTAGTAAATTACCATCACATGAAAATTCATGCATCCAAAAAATAATTAAAAAAAAATTAAAAAGGGCCTGCAGGGCCGGCCCTCTAGGGCTTATTTCATTAAACTCCTCTAATTTTTAAGCCCGGCCCGATGGGCTCGACCCATTTTCCCGGCTCTATATTAAATAGAGTAAAATTCAGTATTATCTTGCAGAGTTCAATGGCTAGTGTGTTTGTGTTGTGAGTGTGTGTGTGTGTGTGTATATTACCATGGTTTGTGAACCCGGACCGGACCGGAAACCGGCCGGAAAGCCGGTCCAGTTTAGGGGAGGAACGGGTTGTCTCGGAGACTCTGAGTCAACCCGTTCAACTCGGCCGAAACCGGCCGAGTTGCAATGGGTCGCCGAGTTGGGGGACTCGAGAATCAGGTTGTCCGATGAACAAAGGGAACAACGGAAGAAGAAGAAGGATGAATGACAGAAACAGAGAGAAGAAGGATGAACGACGGAAATCTTGAGTGCGACGGCGATTCACACGAAAGGACAAAGATCCATGGAGGTAAGGCAAACACAATGAAAAAGGAAGGTTAGAAAAGGGAAGGGAGTCTCCGGTGGAGCTCAACGTGCAGAGCTAGAGAGGGAAGAAAGAAGGAGAAAGAAGGTGAGTAGCTTAATGAAGAAATGAATATTGATATTTGAGAGAGTGAGCAGCTGCATAAAACGAGGGAGGGATGCTGGAGAGGAGTAGTGGAGGACAACTAAGCCTATGGTTTGAAAAATGATCCACCTAAACCTATAATAATAGGCTCAGAGATTAATGATGCGTATGGTAGGAAAGTACAAGGAGTTGGCAGAGGACTCCCTTCTTTAATAAAGTCAGACCAATAAGCATAAGTCATTTATTTTTATAAGTAATATATTTATAAAATGATTTATTTATTAAACAAATACCCATATAATTAAAGTTATTAGGAGAAATCTAAAGGCTATAATTATAATTTATTTATTTTAAAATACCGGTCTGACCCGGTTTGACTTCAGTCTGACCCACTGACCCTTAACCCAGTACCTCTACCGGTTCAGTGACCGGTCCGGTTTTCAGAACCTTGTATATTACTCCCAGCCCCACCTGTAAAGATAAGCTTTCACATGACGTACGGTCACATTATGATTATATTGAACCCGTGGAGTTATGCTACAGAGGAAAAATCAGTAAATATCATGGTTATAAAATCCAGACCAGACTGGCTGGTTCAGATCAAAAATGATGAACTAGCTGTGAAATTTCTCCGGTCTGTGTAGAAATCGGGGTCTGAGTTAGTTTTATTTTTTTTATCGAAAAGGTCCATTCAAGTGTGAAGACATTTACAAAGAAAGAAAGAGAGAGGGATGAAGAGAAACAGATCATCCGGTGAGAACACCAGATCCATTGAAAATAGAGTCGGACTCCGGTGAGAAGAGATAAAATCAAAAGAGGAGAACAATGGTCACCAGCAAGCGCTGTCACGGGTTTTTGCCTGAAGATTGCGCATGACTTCACGTACATTGACAATGTTGTGAAAGGGTGCATGGGGGCGTTGGACACGACGGAGAAGAGCACTGAAAGCGTGGGGAAGTGGCAATGGGGTTGAAGAAAGAGGGAAGGAAACAAAAAGAAAGAGGAAGAGAGTAAGTGAGTGAAAGACGAAGGAATGAAAACTTTTCAAAGGCAAGGCTACGACAGAGTCTTACTTAGAAGCCACTTGTACTAATTGAGTTATTTTATTATTCTGGTGAGTTTTTACGAGTGAATTCCATCAAGTCTCATCATATGGGGTATAAGTATAGACTATAGGCTAGGGATGTCCAAAAAACCCAGTAGTCCAGGTGATCCAACCCGCTATGGTCTGACCTGACCCGGTCCTCTGAAAAAAAAATGGTCCGGGACAATATTACTTGGACCAGACCAGACTGGTCTGATTGGGTTGGACTGGACCTCGGTCCAAGGGCTCATACCCCTTGGACTGGTCCGGTCTGACCCGAAATTTATTTTTTATTGTATTTTTTATCTCTATTTGTGATCATTTATTAATTGAAGACCTGTAATTTTTAACATGCAGGAAACATTTTGTATTCAGTTTTGGGACAAAACGTTTTATTGATGGTCCAATTTTGTCGAAAGAAATGGAAAAATAATAATAAAATAAAATATGTCCTGGACTGCCTGGACCAGTCCAGGCAGTCCACTAGACCGGTCTGGTCCAGCTCGAGCTCGGGCTGGTGCTGGACCAGATCAAACCTCGGGCTGACAAAGGTCCCTCCTAGACAAGACTTTGGGTTGACCCCCAACCCGGTCCAGTCTGGTCCATGGACATCCCTACTATAGGCTATGGAGTAGTAAGTGCAGACTTTAGAATTGTCAGAGGGTCTTGAAAATGACAAAATGGTTAATAAAAAAAAATCTGGAATCAAAAAGTAAAATTTAAAATAGATTAAATTAATATTAATATTTCGGCTAAGGTTTATTTTATTTTATTTATAGTTTTATATTAATAACCCTAAAATTTTTATTTTCTTACCAGTTTTGCTCTGATTTAGCTTCAGTCTGACTCCGATTTGAGCCACTGACCCAATATCTCGACTGGTTCAGTGACCAGTCTGGTTTTAACAACCTTGGTAAATATTTGGGATCCTACTTACATCTTTGTCCTCCTTTACATTTTGGTGCAAAAATTAAAGCTATGCCCTTTTTTTAAGAAAATATTTTATAATATTGACAGATATTAAAAAGATACTTCAAAATACTAGTTGGTATTGAAAAAATATTTTATGATCTTGAAAAATTATTTATAATCTTGAAAAAAAATTCAGGATATTGACTGTTACTAAAAAGATATTTGAGGATACTAAATGGTGCTGAAAAAATACTTCATAATCTTGAAAAATTATTTTAGGATCTTAAAAAAAATTAAAGTACTGACGGGTACTAAAAATCATTTAGGATATTGACTGGTATTGAAAAAATACTTCATGATTTGAAAAATTAATTCAAGGTACTAACTGGTATTAAAAATATACTTCAGAATATTTTTCATTATCCTAAAATAATTTTTACGAGATCATGAAGTATTTTTTTAGTATTATTCAATATCCTAAGTATTTTTTCAATACCAATCAGTACTTTAAAATATTTATTTTTATGAAAAAAAGGGCACAGCTACAGTTTTTGCGTTTTTTGGCGGTGTTTCAAGGTAAAGGTGGGCAATAGACAGAGCCAGATCCAAATATTTGCGGTACTCATGTATGCACACGGTGTATTTGAAATTTGATTGAGAGATGTGGAATATCAAAAGAAGTTTGGGGCGTTTAGTTAAGGGTTAAGGAGCAATTTTACCAATAAACTATTGGCTCAAAAGCGCCCAACACAATAAACTCTTAACTGGACCTTAAATACAAACTAACTTTTTAAAATGTTAAATGGGCACAAAAACGTTAGGGTGTGGGCAATGTTCGTTAGCTGCAATAGAATCTCTCTTTAATCGTTCCTCTTCTTTCTTTTGTACTTCTCTGTCAATGGCGTTTCCTATCTGAAAACGGGTAAAAGAAAAATATGATTCAGAAATCAGCCAAGAACCCGATAGATTATTAGCTGGACTGCGAATCTTGACGACCATGAAGATCGATGGAGCGGTGTTGTTTTGGCTGGTTTTCACTTCGTAAGGCGGGTTTCTCGTTTTAGGATATGACGTTTTGGTTTGTCTGAATCGAATCTGGTGCTGAGTTTCTGTAATTGGTAATTTTGGTGAACAGTTTCTTGTTGGAAATGTTTCTCTGTATCAGATCGTTGGTTCTCTGATCTTTGATCTCGAGAGGTTTATGTTTTCTGGTGTTCGTAGCTGTCTCTTAGTGGGGAAACAAGTATAACTGCGTACCAGTTCAGGCAGTCCCTCTCTCTCTACAAACTTCTATGAATGCTTACTTGGTTTTAGAGGTAGTGGCAGGTTTAGCTGTAGCTGAACTACCAAAAGCACTCTTAAGTCTTGGCAAAACTACTCAAGCTTGTTCTCGCATTCATCAGAAATTTGGAATTTGTAGGTGACTGGTTATGGCAATGTCCTGCAAGGATGGTAAAGTAGTACTGAACAACGACAAGTATGTCCGTTATACACCTGAGCAAGTTGAAGCCCTTGAGAGGCTTTACCACGAATGCCCCAAACCTAGTTCCATTCGTCGCTAGCAGCTTATCCGCGAGTGCCCTATCTCTCGCACATTGAGCCGAAGCAAATTAAAGTTTGGTTCCAAAACGGAAGGTATTCTTTATAATGTCTCGTTCTATTTTGTTTACGCTTTGAGTAAAGGTAATATGACCTCAATATTGTTTAATGCCATTATTTAGCACTTATATGAACTATATAATTTGGTGTTCTGCAACTGGTGCGGTTTGCTTGCTCTTTGTTTCAACTACTTAGCATCTTGTCAGTCATGTCATTTAATTGCAAAACTTTGTGTTCGTTCTTTTTGGCAATGACGTTACCTGGACTACTGATTTGTTTATGGCATGATGCCAATTTCTCTATTTTTGATATTCCAGATGTAGAGAGAAGCAAAGAAAAGAGGCTTTTCGCCTTCAAGATGTTAATTGGAAGCTGACAGCAATGAACAAGCTCTTGATGGAAGAGAATGATAGGTTACCCAGGTCTGTGCATTCTTGACGCGATCAACTAACAGATGTTGCCCACACCCTAACGTTTTTGTGCCCATTTAACATTTTAAAAAGTTAGTTTGTATTTAAGATCCAGTTAAGAGTTTATTGTGTTGAGCGCTCCTGAGCCAATAGTTTATTGGTAAAATTGCTCCTTAACCCTTTAGTTAATTTGCAAATATGGGTCCCACCTTTAGATCTATATATAAGAGAAAATTATTTAGGAACGGACGATTTTATTTTCCTATTTTTAAGAGACACTAATAGTATGTTTGAAATTTTTAGTATTATTTTTTATTTTTATTAATTATTGGTTAGTCTAACTGCATCAATTATCTTACACATCCCTCTCTCCTTAACTAAGAAAATCATCTAATTTGTTACTATAAAGTATTTATACTCATTGTTTTTTTTTTCAAACTAATTTGTCTGACTTATAAACTAATATATAATCTAATGGCATACAACATATAATATGATTAACCAACTAATTTAACTTTCTTAGCATCTCTAATAAAATCAACTGGATTTTATATTTAGGTCCTAAGTAGTAATAAATATTAGGTTCATTGTTTATAATACTTATAATAAGGACTTTTTCAATTAATTTAAAGAAAAAAAAATTGGGAGAACTACTATACATGATGACTAAAAAAAAAGACTTAATTATCAAGAAATCATAGACAAATAAAGGGTGGACATTTCTTATACTCATATTTGTTATCACTTATTAATTACTTATTATTATTGACATTTCATAGTAACTCCTCCAAGAAAATCAATATAAATGGGATCCATCCCCAATTCCCCATGCTGTGAGGGGTTGAATTTTTATTATTATTTTTTTATCATCATCTCTTATAATCTCTAAATAATATTTGTTCAATTAATATAATACCACTTTAATTCTTTTTCTAATTTTTCAATTGAAGATCCAGATAGGTTAATAGAAAAAAAAAAGTAGAGCATCTCCTTTGAGAGTGGGAAAGTAAACCAAGTTTTTTTTTTTTTTTTTTTTTTTGATAAAGTAAAGGTTTTGGAGGGGTTCGACATCGATCCCACTGCGCGTGGCATACTTACCGCATGAAGATCTTTTGACGTGACTTACGAGATCGCCTACCAAAGGAGTCCCAGCGACGGCAGAGGGGATCGAACCCACGACCCAAAGGCCTAATCCTGAATCCCTGACCATCTATGTCAACTCACATTGTTAAAAGTAAACCAAGTTGAATAACGATGAAGATGCGCCTCAGTACGGCATGTATAGGTTGGTATAATGATTGATGGGGGTGTGTCGGTCATTCTTCTCTATAAAAATTATATAATGAAATATTCAAATAACTAAATTATATAATTCAAAAAGTTTGATTAAAATTCGTCAAAGATAATAATTATATAAAAGTTATACCTTATTTTTCTAAAACACTCTTATTTAAGGAAAGGGTAAATGGAAGAAAGGATTGAGTGAAAAAAAAAAGATAAAGATAAAGAATGAATAGGGAAAAATAAAAAGATATATAATTAATTAAGGATAAAATTAAAAATATATATATATTTAATGATAAGACAACTAAAATGCAACTTATATAAAAAAAGCAGACACCTCATATAATTACTTATTTTATTCTGAACAAAAGGGAATAATACATATATTGGAGGGTGAATGGGTGAAAATATTCATAATCTTTTCTAAAAGAGCATCAGGTACCATAAACAAGTTTTGTATACAAAAATACTCATAAATTTTTTTAAACGGAGCAAAAATGTCATTATCATTAAATATCTCTCAAACATCGTTATTTTTCTTTTTCCAGGTCTCACCTATAGTGTTTAAATGTTCATTATTTGCTAACTTATTTCGCCTAGACCATTACTTTTCTTCTTCTCTAATTCAGTGAATAGTTTAGAAAAGTGTGTGTTGTTTTTTCCATCGGCTAGGGGTGAAAAGTACGTTGGAAAGTAATGGATGCCAGGACATTAAAGGTGGGACCGGTGAAAAGAAAAGATATCTGGAAAAATCCACTTCAGGCCCAAATAACCAAAAAATTGTCAAAAAATGTTTAAGAAAAAGTTACATATCAAAAAAAAAAAAACTAAAACATTTTCTGATATATTTCATAAAACGTTAGTTATTCATGATATTGATATAGTTGTTAACAGTCGATTTAGTTAAGATATTGTTGTTAACGTCTACTGACTTAGTTGTTAATGTTCTACTGATATAGTTGTTAACGTTTATGAAATAATATCAAAAAAGACCTTAAGGTCTTTTATGATATGTGGCTTTTTTTTGACAATTTTTTACTAAATTGAGCCCTGAGGGGATTTTCCAAAGATATTTTACCGCTTGCATTTTTGCTGAATTTGAAAGAATTCATGAGTATTTTTAAATTCAAAAATTGTTTATGGTATTATAATTACTAGCCATTTAACTCAATAGGATATTAACTGATTTTTCTTCTACAACAGAACTGACGGGTTCAATATGATTATAATGTGACCGTACGTCACGGGAAAGCTTGTGGCTTGCAGGTGGGGTTCAAGGAATCTGGTCAGAATGGCTCGTTCTTGTCATTATGGCTAACCGGACAACGGATGTGAGTTGTGATTCATTTGGGACTTTAGAAAGGAATCTGGTCAGAATGGCTCGTTCTCGTCATTATTGCTAACCGGACTGCGGATGTGAGCTGTAATTCATTTGGAACTTAGAAGCTAGCGGGTTGTCCACGGATTCCATTATATGCTGTAGCTTTTCAAATCTCATCCTAACGTCCTCATTCATATATAAATATACATGAATGACAATATATATACATATTATAAGAATATATTTTATAATTAAATAAATGTAGATTCTGATATATATTTGATTAAATTTATTAATATTTTATATTTATTTAATTATCTTTTATATATTTTTCTATCATTTAATTTGTTATAGGGTAAAAGATTATTTTGATATAAAATCAATTTATATCTTAATTTATTTTGTACGAGATATTATAAGATTTAAGTGACAACAAAAATCACTAAAATATATCTATATAATATGATAATCAATAATAAAAAAGAAGAAGAAATAAACGAAGATAGTGTGATAGAGAAGTACACAGGGAAGCAATATATACCGATATATATGCTAGGTATAACAAGAGGACGGTGTGTTCTATTTTCCTTGATTGGTGACGACAACGCAAGAGTGCAAATATTAGATTGAGGAAAATTAAAGTTTAGAGATGAAGAAGATCCGCAACAAGGATGAAAATTTGACTTTTAATTTTTGTTTCTCCTTTCCTTTCTCTTATTTCTTTTGTCGTTTGTTTTATCTTTGATTAGCTATTATTTTAATTATGACAATGTTTAGTTTATGTAGCTAAACCTTTCATTTTGGATTATTTAGTTTGATTATGGATTAGTGGACGATGATTTCTTCTTTTGATTTGATTGCTTTAGTATTATATTTGTTGATTTAATTGTGTTCGATTATCCTGAAATAAAAGAAATTTGATTGGGATTATTTTGGTGTTTTAAAAGAGCCTAAACATATGAAATTTAGACTAGACCTTTAATTGAATCGTGTAGGATTAAGTTTTCAGATTTAATTTTCTTGTAGGATAGACATATACCTACCAGCCCTACATAGTTAGATTTATTTTTCTTTCTTTCTTTTTAGTTAGCTTTTATACCTACCTTCTATTCAAATTGTGTTGACTTAATTTAGGCAAAAGTGTAAAGTCACCGCTCAATTGTGTTATTGATACCAAATCCTCGTGCGAGCGATATCTTACTCTTTATTACTTGATACGACTTGTGCACTTGCGAAATATTTCGCTCTATATTTTGTACCTATCAACATAATACACACACACTAATACAATTTAATTTCTTTAGCATTTAAGCACTTAGACATTCTTCTAAAAATTTGGACAGCACTAATGATTGCCAACTATACCCACAATAACTCAAAATCCTTGTAATATGAAACAATTTGGAAATTACATACTTCAATGATAACAAATTACAATATTTGCAGCAATCTCAGCAACAACTGGATTGATGTATTTGTCACTCTTAAGCCTAGCAGCTTTCCATTTTTGGTAACGCGGAGGAGGATCTGGAGACTAAACAATCATGCTAGGATCTGATTTGGCAGTTTCCTTCCTTTTCTCCAACTCTTCTGGCATCATCCTTCGTTCAAGCTTTTTATAACCAGCTCGAGACATGTAATGCTGGTACTTATTTGCTGCTTGCTTTGCTTGATTTGCTTCACTTACTTCTTGTGAAACAAAAACAAAGAAGACTAAGTCAATGATGTCAAGTATATTGAAATAAAAGATAAGATAAGATTTGAAAGAAATTTTACAATAAATTGAGGCTCGTGTCGTGACGCCACAAACGACCTCCAATCCTCTGGAGAAATGTATGTATATTTAACACATGGATCCTCGTTGCTCCTTACCCCGCGAATATACTTTTTGGAGAGCTTGTTCTTGAAATCTTTCCATCGAAGACAAACCGCCCCCATCAAATGTTTCTGCATCGCCTTATTGTCCGGGACATCGTACGTTTGCTGCAAGGTAAATGATAAGATAATTACATTTCAAGTTCATGTCTGAAGATACAAATGCAGATATATTGAAAGTTATATACCAAAAGTTGTTGCCAAATCAAGTCCTTCGTTTTCTGTGGAACCGACCTCCAGTCCGAGTACACAATGCGAACTTTGCTTCGAGCTAAATAGCCAATATAGCTAATGAATTTGTCTTCCTCATCACCAATTGGATTCTTATTAGCATCGAAGTCCACATGAAGCCTCTCCCGTTGTTGTTCATGACGCGCAACCAAAGCTCCCATCTTTGTGCTGCCTCTAACCCTTTTCACAACGGGTTCGGGTTCATCGCTGTGTGACCCATCAGAGTTGTCCATATTCCTGTTAAGACAAATAAATGTAGGATAGTTTATTAAGTTGTAATTAAATGAATAAAATAAACAAATAGGTAAAATGAAAATAAAAATTAGACAATACTATTTCATAACTTAAGGTCTTACTTTATACGGTTTCCCATATTCCTTCACAATGATCATTTCTTACAAAGATATTCTTCATCATCTACCAAATCTACTTCAATTGCTGTAGGTGATTTGTTGTGAAAGGTGGTGTATCTTCAAGGTTTAAGGATTCTTCACCATACTTTTGTTTTTTTTACTTTGGATTACAATGGACATCTTTTTATTTGCAGGGTCTGTGACATAAAACACCTGTTTCGCCTGGCTTGCTAAATGAATGACTCATTTCTATGATCAACTCTATGAAGATCAACTGAGAAAAATCCAAATTGTGGATCTATTACAACAACATTATTGCTAACCCACTTACATTTCAATAAAGCAACTTTGAACTTATTGTAAGACATCTCCCATATTTCTTCAATAACGCCATAATAGGCCATTGATGCTAATACGGGGTTTTTGTCTTTCGAACTTGAAAAGTGCATAGATTCAGCTTCAACCATCACCCCACTATTTTGCATAGAACTTCTGTCATCTTGGTCTTTAGTGTAGAAAGAATACCCGTTTATCTCATAACCGCTCCAAGTGATGACCTGATAAGAAGGCCCCCAAGCTAATCACTCGATTGTATCAGACACCTCGGTATCGTGCGACACCTTCTCCTCGAACCACTTTATGAATGTCTTGTTTTTCTCATTCACTATCTGCATGTCATTCTTCTTTGGATTCATATTCTTCAAACTCTGTCTGTGTTCATCTATGTATGGTCAAACTTCTTCCATATTATTCAAGATATATAAGTGTGCCTGCAGCAACTCTTCACGAGGCATATTCTTCATTTTGAGTCCTCTAATTCCCTTGCTTATCCCCTCGTCGTGCTAAGAATGTACCGTGGCCCCTGATAGATAATCTTTGCAAAAGTCCATAGCCTCTTCAACTACATATCTTTCAACAATTGAGGCTTCCGGTTGATAAGGATTTTTAGAATACCCTTTTAAGATCTTCATATATCGCTCGAAAGGGTACATCCACCTTAGGTAAACTAGACCACAGAGCCTTACCTCCCTTACCAAATGCACTATCAAATGCACCATTATATCAAAAAATGCGGGAGGAAAATGCATCTCTAGTTGGGACAAAATAATATAACCCTCATTTTCTAATTCATCCAACTTTTTAATATCAATGACTTTGTTACATAAAGTATTAAAAAATACACAGTTTTGTTATAGTGGTTCGCACTTCATCTTTCATAATACCTCTAATAGCTACCGGTAACAGTTGTTGCATCAACACATGATAATCATGGGACTCCATTCCCATTAACTTCAAATCGTTCATTGACACACACCTGCTCACATTAGAAGAATACTTCATTCCCATTAACTTCAAATCGTTCATTGACACACACCTGCTCACATTAGAAGAATACCCTTGTGGAGCCTTAATGTCATATAAACACCCATACAAACTTTGCTTCTCTGCTTTTGATAGTGTATGCGCTGCGGGCCCCATGTATTCCTTCTTACCATCGTCTCTTATTTGTGGATGTAACCGTTCTCTTATTCCCATATCAACCAGGTCCAGTCTTGCACTAATTTCATCCTTAGTTTTCCCTGGTATGTGCAAAAACGTACTGACAAGGCTATCACATATGTTTTTCTCCACATGCATCACATCAAGACTGTGTCTCACATCAAGAATACGCCAATATGGAAGATCAAAGAAAATTGATCTCTTCTTCCATATGTTTTGTCACCTGCAATCCTTTGCTGCTTACCTAAGATGACATTGATATGTTTCACCCGACTATAAACTTTCTCTCCGGTTAATGCCTTTCGAGCCGTTCTATGCTCTGGTAAGCCGTTAAAACGCTTTCTTAACCTACGATATGGGTGGAACCGATGAAGAAACCTCCTGTGACCGAGGTAGACATTTTTTTCCCGTGCTTTAGTTGATGGAAGTTTGTGTCTGCTTTACATATCGGACATGCTTTATGCCCCTTCACACTGTACCCTGACAAATTTCCGTATGCAGGAAAGTCGTTTATCGTGGTAAAAATCATTGCACGCAGATTGAAAGACTCTTTCTTGTATGCATCAAACACATCTACCCCTTCGTCCCACAACTTCTTCAAATCCTCAACCAGAGGCGCCAAGTACACATCGATATTGTTTCCTGGCTGTTTTGGTCCAGAAATCATCATAGAAAGCATCATATACTTGCGTTTCATACATAGCCAGGGATGTAAGTTGTATACTACAGGGAGAACCGGCCATGCACTATGGGTGCTACTAAGAGTTCCATACGGATTGAAGCTATCTGTACAAAGCCCCAGTCGAAGGTTTCTTGGCTCGTTGCCAAATTGAGGGAACATTTCATCTATTTTCTTCCATTGTGGAGAGTCAGCCGGGTGCCGCATATATTTTCCATCAGATATTCTCTCATCAGAATGCCATCTCAACTTCTTCACCGTTGATGCACTAGTAAACAGATGCTTAAACCGCGGTATTATTGGAAGATACCACAACGCCTTTAAAGGTTGCCTTTTTTTTCCATCTCCAGAACCACCATCTTTCTTCACTTTGTATCGTGAAGTTTTACACTTCGGACACTTATTAAGGCCTTCATACTCATTTCTGTACAATATGCAGTCATTAGGGCAAGAGTGTATCTTTTTATACTCCATACCCATCGCAGACAAGATTTTCTTTGCCTCATACATACGATTTGGAAGGACATTATCGTCTGGAAACATATCACACAACAATTCAAGCAACATTGTGAAACTACTATCGGTCCACCCACTGGTTGCATTTAAGTTGACCAAATGTAAGGTCCCAGTCAACCGTGTATACTTAGTGCACCCAGGGAACAAAGGTGTCTCTGCATCACTCCGCACGTTATCGTATTCACGCGATTATGCAACAGATTCTACCTCAACATCATGAATCATTCTCTCCATTCCATCATCATCTACCCCAACTTCATTTTCGTGGGACGCAGCAGTTCTCACTTCCTCACCATGCCATATCCACGTTGTGTATCGAATGTTTATTCCGTCACAAAGTAGGTGATCCCTTATATCAGAAATATCCCGTCGACTCTCATTTAAACAATTCACACATGGACAAAAATACATCCCATTTTTTTTAGCCACATTCCTTCTAGCAAATTCAATAAACCCTTCCACCTCATTCTCATATTCTTCACTAGTTCTCAAAGCATTCATCCAACTATGATCCATTTTATTACCACCTACGACATTTCCAACAACACTCAAGTTTATAACACCCACAAGAATGACATGCTTTTTTCTCAATATTTTTTTAAAAATTAGGCAGCATTTCCCCTTAAAAGTAAGACATCTCAAAATTTTAATAACAAACAATTCCAGCTTAATACGCCACAAAACTTACTAACTAAGGCAATTCAAAACAATATCAATTATTGAATCCAGCACTTTCATCAACAAAGAGAACTCATGTCATTATTCGTACTAACATATACTTCATTGGTAATGGTAAACCATGAAGCCATCACTTTTTTTAATCAAGTTCATGTAGTTCAGATGGCTAATAATAAAGGAAAGACAACAGAAAAATTTCAGGGATCGGGATGAAAAACACTTAAATCCATAATGGTAAACCATGAAGCCATAAGACAAGTGTTGTTCTCACTCAGTTAGAAGGTATTCATATGAGGAAAATATATGTGTGTGTGAATAAAATGAAAGCAACTGACCTAATTTGAGAGCGCAACAGTTTGCTTCAAACCTTTGACCAAGAAGGTAGAACTTACGAGATTAAATTTTCTCAAGAGTGAGGACTCACACAGAACAGGATTGATTGCAGAATAAAATTTGACAAAAATTAAAAATACTTGGTTGAATGCAGTTTCCAGCGAGCATAGAAGGCACATAATGCTAATAGACCTTCTTATGTCTACTGTCAATAAATTTAGTTAATATTATTTCAAAGCAGATTTTCTTATCTGTATTAATGTTACCCTCTATTTCAAGAGATTAAGTAAGAGTTAAACAAAAAGAACTTAGGAATTGCCCAAATTTTTGCATCTACAAGCTAGAGAAAAATAGTTCAAAGAGAGAGCGAGTGAGTGAGAGATTTGTTCTTGTGAATTCTCAAGGGTCACAAGCAAGCCTTCTTCCATCTTCATTGTTTCAAGTAAAAAGGAGAACCCAATAAACCTCTAGAACAAGAATGGAGGAGATACTATTCTTCACATTTACATAAAACACATTTATAATGTTCATTTTGAGGTTCATAAGCTAGCATGGTAAGTTATTGGAGATGAGATTCAAAGAACCCCAATAGCAAAAAATTACCATTCAAGTAAGCAAGTTATGCTTTACCATTAAAAATCAACAAATAGCATTACCAAAACTTTCATGTCATTAATAACATGCAATTGTCAATCATGGCCATAAAAAAATTCAACGGAGTGATTGATTCTCAATTGGTTGGAGATATCAAGCAGAATAAGTAAGTGGATTAAAAGTCATCTTGTAGCTTAAGGTTTGAAGTAATTATGCCACACTCCAGATTAGAATTGTGTTTGCGATCTGAGCATTAATTCCTTGCTTCAAGACTTGTTGATTGCCTTAACATTAGATTTTCCAGCGACAATAACAATAGCAGCTCAAAATACCAAATTCAACATCCAGATGCTGAAATAATATATATCGATAAAGGGAAATTCCTTCCCTTCATCAGAAAAAATATTACTCTATTGACCATTTTCTTTAAAAATACGTAAGGAAAAAAAATCCTGGCTTAACCATTTTCAGCGATAATCTTCGCAACATAGCAAGAAAGGGCTTGAAATAAATTTGTGCATGCCTATATTTTTTAAATAACACGACTCCATAACCCTGATGGCGTAAAAGAAGAATCCGATTAGAACATGATTTGGGAAGCACATGAACATTTAAGTGACAGACAGAAAGTCAGAGAAAGGAAACTTACGAGTTGTTGAACAGTTGATGAAGTTGTAGCGTGAGATGGGCTGCCATGGAAGAGGTGAAACGAAGAAAAATAAAATTAATAGAAAGAGATAAGAGATAAGTAACTCTTCAAGCAAAATATCAACCAAAACAAGATTAAATATTCAAGATCTAAGAACTCAAATAAGAAATTTTACTAGGTGGAGAACGGCGATGTGTCGCGGCGGAGAAGGAAGAAGAACAGACGGCGGAGAACCCAAACAGCTGTCACGGAGATTGGGGAGAGAATGCCGGACACGAGAGCTGAAAAGAACCACGCGGATTTGGAGATATTATGCTTCGATTTGCGACGGAATGGGTTTCCGTCGCAAAAATAAGGGAATTTGCAACGGAAACTAGATCCGTCGCAAAAGGCGTCATTTTTTATGCCGTTTTGTGACGGATCCAGTTTCCATCGCAAATTGGCGGGTTTTTTTCCCACCAGAAAATTTGCGACGAAAATTAAAATTCCGTCGCAAAAGTTTACGGATTAATTTATTTTTTTGGATTTTTGCGATGGAATTTAAAATCTGTTACAAATTTACGACGGATTTGTTTTATCGTTACATATTGCGATGGATTTTAAATTCCGTTGCAAAATTTTGCGACGGATTTGTTTTTCCTTCGCAATTTGCGATGGAATTCATTTTCCGTCGCAATTTGCGACGGATTTTGTTCCATCACAAATTCCATAGCTATTTTGGCATTTTCTAGTAGTGGGTGTTGTATTCTATTTCCTTTTTATCTTCGTTTTCCCTTGTTTTTCTCGCCCTTTCTTATGTATAGAAATGATCGATTACTTCGCATTAATACAGGAAGGACGTAACAGCTGCAGCAATGAGGGCGTGCAGGGATGCTATCTCTTCCAATTCAATCCCTGCTCTCCGAAGAGACATGCTTGAGTTTTCGCTAAATGACTATTTTAATTTTTGAAATTATTCTGATGTCTACGAATGAACTTAAGCAGCCATGTTTTTTAACGTGAGAATTGGTAATTGTTGCATATAATTGTTCTGCTTTAGATTGATCATGGGATTTTGTGAATTAAGTTGGTAATTGAGGCTGGTGCCTTGAACTCAATACAAATGCATTCAATGTTCAAACTAAACAATAAAACTTAGTAATAATAATATAATGAGAGAATTTTAGTTGCGAAAACATAGCCTGTAACTGCTTCTGCTATGGAAACTTGATTTATTCCTTCATTGACTGGATTTACTGATTCTCAATACATACTTGCTTGATGAGGTTACTCTAGGCGCCATTCTCACACTCATTTAATTGTGCTCGAATTGTTCCTAATTCTACAATGAAGTTCTTCAGCTATGAGCAAGCTTCCAAGTAAGTTTTCCTTTATGGATAGGATGATGAATTTGATGATTTATTTTCTGGAATTTTCACTTAATGTATTTCTATTTGGGTGTAATGTTATCCCACTAAACTTTGTGCTCAGTTTCCTTGATCTTAGCCACAAGGCCGAGAAAGGTATATACCCAATTTTCTTTTGAAGTTCTTTGAAAGAAGGATTTCTGGCCACTGACAAAGCTATTTTAACTTTTAATTCAATAAATATTACTGACTCACTATTTTTTCTAACTGTTACTTTTTTTATTGGTTCATAGAGGTATATTGTGGCTATATCAGCAGAAAACTGGGAATGGTATGCCTCTATTCATCACTGAAACTTACGGATATTTTGTTTTAACTTCTAGGTTCATTGGATATTTTGGATTTCTGCTAATTGTATCATTGAACAGTGACACATAATGCTATGGATGGTTATAGTAATCTTTTTTCAAGGTTTATATTCAGTGAATGAACATTAGAGTAGCATATGATGTATAGCAGCTGTAATGAACTTTGTTGTCTTTAGGAATTGACGCATAATTTATGAAAACGCATCAGGTAGTCTCAGACTTTAATTAGTGTTTCATGGCCTTTCTTGACGTATACTTTACTCCCTCTATTTTGTATTTCCCTTTAAAAATGGTGTAGCTTTCTATTTCTTACTAGTCTTCCATGTCAATAAATGTTGTCATAGAACAACACAAGAGCATACCTACAAGGATTTCTACAAGAATCAAGAAAGCTTTTTTACTAGTATAATTGTCTGTGATTAGTTAATGAGCCCTCCCCTTTCCTATCCTAAAAAGCCTTGATATTGTGTGGTTATGGATTGATTGAGTAAATCACATTCACATTATTTTAGTTCCAATTATTCAAATAATCTCAATTTTCTTTGTAGACGGATGCCAATGCTAGATGCTTGTTTGATGTATTATTTAGTGCCAGCAACTCTGCATCATGTTATTCAATTAACTTTCTTGATTTGTTTCCAATATCATCATACTTTGTTTCTTGGGTACTTGTAGATTCACTTTGTTCTGTTTATTAGCCGTCAAGGGAAGGTGAGACTTACAAAATGGTATTAACCATACACACAAAAAGAAAGAACAAAGGTAATTCCAGCGGCCGTGTTTCTTTTTTAAGCTTTCACTTATCACCTGTTAGTCTATTACTTTTATTGGTGATTATATATATTTATAAATTCTGTTTTTTGTTGCTTATGTTTCAGTTCTAGTTTGATTTAATTAGTCCAATGGCTTTACATATTTCTCTGTGCTGGCTGAATGTTTTGAATAATTATAGATGCCTTTCTTACACCATTTTATTTCATTTTGTCATGCTAAATGCTAGCAGACCTAATTGGATGTGCTAGCTGAAAAATACAGGCTTCTTTAACGGGCCAAGCCTATGGCCGAAAAATAGGCCTGAAACATGCCACAAGCCAGGCTTAGGTCGCTTTGTTTCTTGATAGGCTTGGCCTGTTAAGGGGGAAGTCTGGTCTGGCCTAGCCTGTTTTCACCCCTAGTACGTGTTGGGGAGGGAAAGTATCCGTGAGTGTAGAGAGGAGGGAATGAATAGGTTGGTTAGTGTGTTGGGAGGGGAAAGTTCCGCGAATGATTAAGGGATGGATGAAAGAGAAATGTGTGTATGTGTGTGTTGTCACTTTGTAAGCTTGCCATGTGTCTTGAGAGAAGAGGAGAAGATGACAAGTGTTTAATTGTTGCATGTGGGTGTGTGTGCGTGTAAATGAGAGGGAATGAGAGTGATTTAATGACAATTAAAAGGGTCCTCAATGGCTGAAAGAAGAGAGAAATAATTGACCTTCAACAATTAGAATATGTGTGGGCTTTTTTTTTCCTTTCTTTCTCCTTGGGCTTTCTTTGGCTGAAATGTGCATACAAGAGAGAGTGTTTATAGGGTTTTATATGACTTGGGAAAACAAGCTCTCGTGTCCCTAATTATTTTGACCAAATTGCCCTTACACTTATCTCATATATAAGGTCTATTGTGTCAAACTTCTTGAAGCTTCCTTCTTAATTCTCAAGGCCCAAAATTCGGGATGTTACAGGTTGGCTTATGGTGCTCTCATGTCTAAGCATCTGTTAATTTTTATGCAGCATTTGAAAAAGCCAATTTCCTTCATTCTTTTTCCTTTCACCGTACAGTTCACATCGTATCATTTATGTTCATTTATGTTCCTGTGCATTCTACTGCTGTCATGTCCAAGGTTATGTTTGTTGTTATGCAGCATTTGAGAAGGCCAATTTGCATATTTGCTATTTCTTTCCTTCTTATGCAGCATTTGAGAAGGCCAAATTGCATTATTCTAATTGCTTTCACACACCTTGCATTGAATGAAAAATTAATAAATATTGCTTCAATCTGTGTATATGTGGCATTTCTGCGCATGATATTGGTTCACTTGTACTACCCTTTTCTCAAACAAAGATACTGATATACATATTGTAAACCTGTGAATGTGTTCTTCTTCATCCTCACAACTGCAAATTTTTATAGTTTTTGTGGCCATTTGACCTAAGGTCACTTTCGTTATTCTAATGTGGCAGCTTAATTGTTCTGATTAATTTATTACATGAAGCAATTAGTTATTTTTCTCATTTTGAGTAGTCACCTCTGTTTTACCTTACGAACAAGCTCCTTTTAATTAAGAGACTTCACATTTTTCAAGGGTTTAGCAGTCATTATTTTTAGTTATTCTTACCTTTTCTATTAAAGCATCACCTGGGTTCGATGTTCAGTGATGATCTTCCATGTTCCTCTTGTCATACTCATTTCCGCATCTGGTTTCATACTTTAGTGTTGTCCCCCTCTAATTCCTTCCATGTTCGTCGTCTTTGTCACCACCGAAAGCTAGTCCTCGTCACAATTTCATATCCCACCAACGTCTATTTCAATTTTACATCTCAACCATTATTCGATTTGGTTTAGGGTTCATTCATGTCCCGCTGCAAAAACAAAATAAATATGTAATCATATTATATATATATATTAGGGGCATTGTGGGAATTTCACCTCATCTTCCCACTTAACCAACACTCAATTCTTCATACCAAATATTTCTTTTTCCCTCAACTTAAGTTTCATTCCCTAGTATGCCAAATAGCTTACATTTTGAAGTTCCCTCCTAATCTTCCCTTCCTTTTCTTTCATTTCCATTCCTTTCCTTCCTCAAATCTTCCATGTACCAAACAGAGCCTAATAGCTTACATACATATTCTTACACATACTAGACCCTATTTGTATGCTTGGTTACTGATTTGCACATCATATATCATACAGGCATGACGCTGTTACACCCCTACCGGCCTCGCCCTTTCGGGTGGCAAGTTAGAGGGATTCTTTCACTTAGTTACCTTTTCTTTGTTATTAGGTCCATTTAATATGTATCAGAGTGTGCGCAACAAAGCATGTAATTGGTTTGGACGATCTACTGACCAGTAAAAGTAAAATAAATAGAAAATATAAGTCCCCAAAGGGTTAAGGGTATAGTCATCCAGAAATAAATACCAAAATGTATACAGTCATCCCATAAATATAAGTACATAGTATAATAAGCCATTCCCTATTCTTCATCTACACTCTTATGCCTTACCTTTCCAAAAATGTCCTTTACTTCAAGCAAGTCCCCCTGCAAGTACAAAAGTGTCTGGAGTCCAATATTGGCCCCCAGAGTAACTGTCAATACTCATGTACTAAATGTGTAAAGTGTATGCATGCATTCATGTCATATAAATCATAGTAATATGCCAAACATACCACATATGCAAACAGAAACATACACAACAACGACTACCACATGCCGTCAGGCTGCCTTACCAAGGCAAGCCCCAGACTTACTGGAGTCACGACTCGTAGAGCCGCCTGCACTAGGATAGCCCCGGACCTATCAACCCGTACAGCCGCCAATTAAGGCCAGCCTCGAACTGATCATCCTCAGCGCTAGAAACCACATAGTTAGGGACTCGAACCCCAACATGCTCTGTATGCATATTTGGCAACAACACAAATACAAACATGCATAACAAGACAAACATACATCAATCACATAAAAGTACTAGAGTAAAGCAGTTACTACCTGGTGTGGAATATACTGTCCTTAATATTTTATTATGCCCAATGACTTTTTCAAAAATTCCTTTGACCTATTAACATCAAAATACACTATTTTTAGTATTTCCAAAAATACCCTTGCAATTCTTTTGTCATAACCGAGCCCACACAGAATTTTCCAAGAATTCTGTGAATCTGGCCCAATTTCCAGGATTTTTAATAAATTCCAAAAAAAAAATCATATTTACATGAAACCAATGCCATCTGAACCATTAGGATGTCTATTTTTTAGGAAAAATAGTTCCAGAGACCAAAAGTACAAATATGTTGGTGTGTAGCCAATTTTCCATCCTCTGGTCCAGACTCGCCTAATTGCTTCCTGGTCCAACTTTGGATATTTTTATCTCTTAGTGGGAAAATCCAAATAACACAAAATTATACATTATGGTGAACCTTAAGATGTCTACTTTCTCCCTGTAAAATATCAGCTTAAACCAAGTTCATTTACTATTTTTAAAACTCAGTTGAAGGTTCTCTGCCAGAAATTCCAGAATCAACAAATAAGCGTGTTCTTGGTGTTCTTCGGTGTTTTGAGTTCGGAAACTTAAACCATAGCTTAATCCCACACAAAATCACGTTTTAAACACTTTGAGATCATCAAAAACACCAAAATCAGATTGCAACACCATGCCCTAACCCCTTGCACGAAAATCACAAGTTTAAGTTGCAAAGGTTCGGGTTTTCAGTGTTTACCTGAATCGGAAGTTTGATTGATGATCCTTGAAACTTAGGACTTGCTTTGGCTATGGAACTTGGCTGAGCTCCTCTCCCTTTCCTCTGTAAATTTCGTGCTCTTTGGGCTAAGAGAGAGAGAGAGAGCATGTGATTTTAATAATGGTTAAAGGTACAGATCAGTCCAAAATAACTGGAGTAGAATCTTGTCTAGTAACTAGTAAAAATTCATCTGAATTTTGACTTTATCCACAAGAAAATCCAGAAGACTCCAGCCCTGCCAAGTGGCGCCTCCCCTTGAAAATATTCATATTTTTACTTCTTATTTGGAAAAAAATAACCTACTTTGGCCTGGAATTTATGAAAATTACCAATTTTGGCTCGGAACTTCTTTATTATTCTTTTTTTCCCCAAGCTTTCTAGACACTTCCTAGGGCTTAGGTGGCGCCATCTTGGGCCCACAAATCAGATTCCTTTATTTTTATTTTATTTTTTCCAATTTATCTGATTTATTTCTTTTTTATCCAGAAAGTGGGTCCCGCACTTTGACTTTTGGACTGATTTTGCTTTTCTTTTCCTCCAAGTAAATTTTTATGATTTCAAGGGCTAGGTGGCGCATAAGGGGCCCCACCAAATCTGCCCCCATCTATTTTATCTGGCTTTTGCACTTTAACCGGTCCAAACTCCTTCCACCGGTCCACGTCGGGCCCCGCTAGTCAACCGGGTGCTTTCCTTTGTAGTTTTCTTCAACTTTTCTAGATATTTCCTTCTGAATGGACATTCATATGTGGCGCCTCCTTGACTTCCCAAAATGGCCCTACACATGTCCCATTCAGTCCAAAAGAAACCCCTAATTGGTCTCTATCGGTCCCTTTTCTACCGGTTAATCACCTGTGGATCTTGGGTTTGGACTTGAGTATGGATAAAATCATCTGACTTTTCCTTCTCTCTCCTGGGTGGACAAAATTCAATCCTTAAGGGGTAAGGAATTGACTTTTCTACCCCTATAATCATTACTTACTTTTTGTTTTTTTTAAATCCTGTAGTGACACGTGTCCTCCAGCAGTGATTACACTGACTCCTTATCTTCAAAAACGCAGGGCATCCCTGACTGCCCTGAAAATGTTGTATACTTACTTATACTGGCATATTTTCACTCAACTAATTGTCCTATACTTTAGGATATAGTTAGGTGGCACCTTTTCCAACCGAATTTATACAATCTGAGTCTTCTGTGCCTTTTTCCCATTAGCACTTTAATTCTACGGTTTATACACATTAGGTCCACTGACCCGTATAGCCAAATTACTTAGTCCAAGAGAGGCTTCCTATCTCTCGTCATTCTTGGAATTCTTTCCGAACCGGGCTTAGTCGTCCGCCTACTTTAGGCTTATTCTCAATTCTCAGGGTCCAAAATTCAGGATATTACAGAGGCCAACAAAACATTCCAGCATGTATGACTTCCATCAATTACAACCAAGTGCTTTAACTTTAATTTAGACCAAGTATGACAAAATATCTAAGGTCCATCCTCAGCCTCATCTGCCTCTTTTTTTTTTTTTAAAAAAAAAAAAAACAGATTTCGGCTTTAATTTTCAGGTTATTTGATTGTCTCTCTATCTTTTTATTTCCCGAAAAAAATTCCCGCTGAGAGTTTCTCTTTCTTTTTAACTTGAAATTATCATTTCTTTAGGAAATAATGACCTTTTAAAGATGCGGCCTAATATCCTCAACTAGTTATTCCCCCACTTTATCTACATATTTCATGCCCTCTAAAGAATTTTAAATAATTGATTCTGCCTAATTTCACTTAATAAGCCAAATTTCAAAAGACAAAATCCATAAATTTTCATATGAGAAATTTTTCTCATTTTGACTTTTGGTCCTCAAATACAGAACAAAACATTTTTTTTCTCTGTCTTTCTTGAATCGTTGAGAATTTGCTAAAGTTTCATTCATAGTTTTAAAAAACCAACCCTTATTCTCGTATTTGGCCATTCTCAAAAAGGTCGGCTATTACATATATATATACTCAAATATGAAATTTTAAGATTCCAATCAAGGAGTCTGAGGGGAAGAGTGGGGGCTTGTGTTTTTGGTGGTGCAAGGAAGTAAAGATTGAGGTTCTGTTTAGTTCAAAGCATTTGATTCATGTAAAATCTGGGTAGGACTCTGTTGAAATGCCAGATTTTATTACATTTGTTTACGGACAAGTAAAGGAAAACGAAAGAAGGAAGGTATGGGGCAGTTTGAAGGAGCTTGCAGGGGAGGTGAATGAGGCATGGCTGTGTTGGAGACTTAAATGATGTCCATGCAAGAGGATAAGAGGGGAGGTAATCCTAAAGCTGCTAGGAAAATATTGAATTTCTAGTTGCTAATAGCGGATTGTGAGCAAACGGATTTGGGGTTCCAAGGGCAAAAGTTCATTTGGTGTAATAAACGTAGAGATGAGGAGGACATCAAGGAGAGAATAGATAGGGCTCTTGGAAATGTGGAGCTAAGGGAAGGTTTTCTAAGGACTCAAGTGTTTCATATTGAGCCAATTGGTTCGGATCATTGCCCATTAGTAGTTGTTTTGTGCTTTAAAGGCATTAGAACACCGAAAACCTTTGAGTTTCAAAACTTATGGACTGAGCATCCTGACTATAAGGGAGTGGTAGAGAGGGGATGGAATGAAAATGGAGGAATAGGGGTGGATTGGGTGGAGGAGGTTATTGGGAGGTTGAAGAATTGTGAAAAGGCACTAGTTAAATGGAGCAAAAAGGTGTTTCCCAACAACAGGAAAAGAATAGAAGAAATAAAGTTTAAAATAACAAAGTGCTATGAGAGAAATTTTATTGAGGAAGTGGTGCAGAAGGTGCTGGAGTTGGAGGCAGAATTAGATGAGGCACGGCAGAATGAGGAATGCTACTGGTGGCAAAGATCACGAGTTGCTTGGCTAAGAGCTGGTGACAGAAACTCAAGATATTTTCATCTGTCAACAGTGCAGCGAAGGCAAAAAATTCGATCTTAAGGATAAAAGGAGAGGATGGTGTCTGAATAGAGGGAGAGGAGGCTGTTGCAAACAGTTTTGCATGGTATTATGAGGCCTTATTTAAACCATCTAATCCTAGATCGTTTCATGATGTACTAAAACATGTTGACAGCTGCATTTCTGAGGAGATGAATGCAGCTTTAATGGCACCAGTTACAAGACGTGAGGTAAACGATGTAGTGTTTCAGGCTTTCAGCTAGGTGGAAACAAGGCGCTTGGGCCGGATGGGTTTAATGGTAAGTTTTGTCAAACTTCATGGGATGGGGTAAAAGAGGAAGCTTGGCAAATGGTTAAGAATTTTCTTGAAAATAAATGTGGTGTTGAAATGTTGAATAAAACCAATATTACATTGATCCCTAAGGTTGATAGACCGGAAGATGTAGGTCAGTTCAGACCCATAGGCCTATGAAATTTTGTTTATAAAGTAGTGTCGAAAGTAATGGCTAATAGGTTGAAAGTGTGGTTGGATAAGTGTATAACTAAAAACCAGGAAGCATTTGTTCCTGGAAGATTGATACATGATAATGTGATTGTGCATGTGGTGTTTCACTAGTTAAGAAGAATGAAGAAAGGGGTAAGGAGTGAGTTTGCTCTAGAAATGGATATGAGCAAAGCATATGACACACTGAAGTGGGATTTTATGAAGGCCACCTTGTTCAAGTTTGGTTTTTGTGAAGCCTGGGTGAATTTGGTTGTGCAGTGTATTTTGACTGCTGTGAAGTTGAGTTTGTGCTTGTCAGGGCGAAAGATTGCTGAGATAGTGCCAGGAAGGGGATTAAGGCAAGGGGACCCATTGTCCCCTTATATATTCATATTAGTAGTTGAAGGAATGTCATGAATGATTATAAAAATGCTGAGATGGGTTTATTAAAGGGGAATTAAGGTAACATCACGATGCCCAGTTTTGAAACAAGCTTTTTAGCCGATGACGTTTTATTCTTTATGAATGCAAAGAAACAAAACTGTCAACGATTGGCAGCACTGTTGGAAGATTATTACAGAGCATCGGGACAGCATGCTAATTTGGCCAAGTCAGGAAATTTTTTCTCTAAAAACATCACAGGATGTGAAGGGAATGGTGTGGTGTGTGTGTGTTGGGAATTGCAGATATATAGAGGAGCCTGGAAAATACCTTGGAATTCCAAATGTTTGGGGGAAGTCGAAACACCAAGCCTTAGCCTATATTAGAGAAAGAGGGGGAAGAAAAATTCAAGGCTGGAGTGGAAGATTGTTAAATATCGCTGGAAGGGAAGTGATGATTACAGTAGTAATTAAATGCAGTCCCAATATATCAAATGAGTTGTTTTAAGTTTCTTAACAAGGAGTTCCATTGGAGAGGGTGGAGTGAAATGAAGAAGGGTAAAAGAGAGGGTAGGCTTGGGTTTCAGGATTTTGAAGCAATGAATCTGGCACTATTAGCTAAAACTTCTTAGAGGATCCTTAATGGCTCTGATGAGTTGTAGGTAACAGTCCTAAAAGGAATTTATTTCCCTGAGACTTTATTTATGGATGCTAAAAGAGGTCGACGTGCCTCTTGGATCTGGGCAGGTCTGCTGGAAGGAAGAAACCTTCTGTCTAAGGGTCTATTTTGGAAGATAGGGGATGGGGAAAATGTTAGGCTGTGGAAGGACCGATGGATTGATGAAGATGCTGGTAAATCTTGCAAATATTCCAGAGGATAAAGAAGATTGGAAAGTAGCTGATATAGTGCATCATGGCAGGTGGAATTTGCAGAAAATAGAAGGGCTAGTAGATGAAAAAAAATGATAAAGGCATTGATTTCATTATTACTTGGAGTGGGAAAAAAATGCCTACCATATGGATTTTATCTTGTTTCAACCATTTGAAACTCAATTTTGTTGTTTTTTAGTCATTGAACCACAATCAGGAGAATAATTTCTAGATTTTTTTCTTCGCCTTATCTCCTTTTTGTTATCTATGAATATCTTATCATGGAATTGTCGGGGCGCAGCCTCAAAATCCTTTCCTGGTAGAGTCAGGGATGTGCTTTATGGAAACAATATTAATATTCTTATTTTAAGTGAGACCCGTGTTAGTGGTTATCGCAGCGAGATAGAATTATTCGAAAGTCGGGTTTTAATACTTGGTTAAGATTGGAAGCTACGGGTTATGCAGGAGGTATTTGGGTCCTTTGGAATATTGAGGACGTTTCCATTCATTACGTCTCTTCCTTGACCCAAGCTGTCCATCTTAAAGTGACTACAGCCAATTCTGTTGATGGTTTTCGCTTATCTTGTGTTTATGCGGAACCTAGCTGTAGACTTAGACAGAATCTATGGAGTGAGCTCATTGGTATTAGTTAGTCGATCAATGGTCCGTAGGTTGTTATGGGTGATTTTAATGCTTATATTTCTGTCGATGATAAAAAAGATGGAGCCCGTCCAAACTTCTGCTCTATGAAACAGTTTGGAAAGTGTATTTCTCAATCTCACTTGATCGAAACGGAGTTCATTGGTGATAAATACACGTGGAACCGTGATTTGCTAAAAGAAAGAATTGATCGGGCTTTCACCAATTTAGAATGGAACCATTTGTACCCTAACTAAAGTTCATCATCTCGAACAAGTTTGGTTCGGATCACGGACCCATTCTACTTAGAAGTTCACCGGAGATGCCTCGTCTAAGGCGTCGGGAGCAACCTTTCCGATGTCAAGCTGCTTGGTTTCTTGAGGAAGGTTTCGATGATGTTGTGAGACAGAGTTGGGACATGGATCACTGGAATGATAAGATTGCTAAATTCTCTTCTGTAGCCAAGGATTGGAATAGAAAGAAAGTGGGTAACCTAAACTTTTTAAAAAGAACATTTTTAGAAGAATAGAAGGTGTGGAGAGATCAAGGAGTCGTCGTGATAGTCAATATCTTGTTCAGACGGAAAAGGAACTTTGGAAGGAATATAACAAAGTCCTCGCTCAAGAAGAATTGATGTGGTACCAGAAGTCTAGATGCAACTGGTTAAAGTGGGGGGGATAAAAATAGAAGATTTTTTCACACTACTTCTATAATTAGAAAAAGAAGAAATAGGGTTGACGGTCTTAAGGATTCTAATGGTAACCGGGTTTTTGATCGCTGCACTCTCAAAAACCTAGCTATTATGTACTATAAGGATCTTTTCAAGAAAGGAAATGCAAATTCTACCGAGATCGAACTAGGTCTAATTTTCCTTTATTGAATGTTGCGATCGAGTCAACTCCATGCGGAAGTTACGATGATGAAATAAAGCTTGCTACTTTTGGCATTGGTGCCTTTAAAGCCCCGGACTGATGGAATACGTGTGTGTTCTTTCAAGAATACTGGAATATAGTAGGAGGGTCTATTTGTAAATTGGTGAAGGATTTTTTGGTAGATCCTTTAAAGGTAAAGGAAATCAATAACACAAATATTGTTCTTATACCTAAGATGGATAGCCCTGAGACCATCAAGGATTTTAGACCTATCTCCTTATGTAATGTAAGTTACAAGATCATTACTAAGGTTATTAGTCGCGCCTTCGTCAAATTATGGGAAAAGTTGTGGGGGATCACCAATGTAGCTTTATAGCGAGGTAGACAGTATTGACAATATCATCATTGCTCAAGAGGTGATGCATTCTATGAAAAACAAGAAAGGAGGAAAAGGATGGATGGCGGTTAAAGTTGATCCGGAGAAAGCTTACGATAGACTTGAATGAGATTTTATTCAGAATACTCTTAAGCACGTGGGTTTTGACGAGAATTGGTGTAAAATGATTATGGCTTGTATCACTACACCTTCCTTCCAGGTTTTGTGGAATGGTGAAACAACTGATACTTTTTCGTCTTCTAGAGGTTTAAGACAAGGAGACCCAATGTCTCCATACATTTTCACCCTGTGCATGGAGAGATTAAATCATATTATCAAGGATGCTATAGAGGATGGCTCTTGGAGGCCGATTAAGCTCAAAAGGGGAGGGCCGCTATTTCTCATTTATTTTTTGCTTTACGACCTTTTTTGTTTGGTGATGCATCGAAAGTCAAGCTAAAGAGATGTTAAATTGCATAGAATCCTTTTGTGGTGCTTCGGTCAATTGATGAATAAGAATAAAACTAGAGTGTGCTTTTCTAAGAATGTTAATGGTTCAAGGGCCTTTGCCCTCGGCGAGTACATGGGAGTTACCCTTACGGGAGACCTAGGCAAATATTTGGGTATTCCCTTGATTCATAAGCGAGCGTCTAAAGTTACTTTTGCCCCAATCCTGGAAAAACCAATAAAGAAATTGTCGGGGTGGAAACGGGATGTTTAAATTTCGCCGCGTAAACTACCCTGGTTAAAGTCAAGCTTCGCTATTCCGTCTTATTATATGCAAACTATGCTTCTCCCTAAGTGGGTGATTAAAGAGCTGGAAAAGACAAGCAAAAGTTTCTTATGGGGTGATGATGACAAAGGTAAGAAACTCCACCTAGTAGCATGGAAACAAGTGATTGAAGATAAAAAATATGGTGGACTCGGAATAAAGGATATGCGCAAACGTAATAAAGCTTTTCTTATGAAATTGTGTTGGAATCTTTTGTGTAATAGAGAAGCCCTTTGGGTAAAGGTTCTTCGTAATAAGTATAATATTGGAGAAGGGTTCGGACACTGAAGTTCAAAAGAAGAAAGGAGTGTCCTTCATTTGGAAAGGTATATGTCTTGTTTGGTATAAATTTCAAAAGGGGCTTGGAGTATCAATTGGTAATGGTGAATCGCATCGTTTTGGTTCGATAATTGGTCTGAATTTAATACTCCCCTTATTGATCTTATTCCGGGTATGAAGCTTTTGTGACGGTAATGAGAAAGTTGTTGATTATGTCGATTGTTGGGGAGAATGGGACCGAAACAAGTTGCTTAGGTGGTTCCACCGCAACTTGTTGATAGGATCATGTGTGCGCATCCTCCTAGGGAGGAGCGAAGGGATGATAATTATTATTGGAAACCATCTTCTAACGGTTGTTTTTCCGTAAAGTCTCGCATATCTTTTTCTTTCTACAGTAATCAGGCGGAACGAAGACTCGTGTGGAAGTTGTTGTGGAAATGCGCTACTGTTCCGAGAAAGATTAAGTCCTTTATGTGGACTTTTGCACATGGGAGGGTTCACACAAATCGTCTAAGAGTCCAAAGAGGCCTTGGGGAGTCGGCCAAGATGTTTGTTTGGATGCGGCCGGGAGGAGGACATAATGCACTTAATGAGGGATTGCTTTATAACGCCAAAGAAAGATGGATTTTAGTAGTTGCTCCAACTTTTTGGGAGCAATTTATATCACTTCAAGGAAAGGATTGGTTACAATGGAACCTTAGTCATGAAGCAGGAAGGGATTTCACCAAAACAATTTCATGGGCTACTCTTTTTGGTTATATCTCTGGGATATTTGGGTGGATCGTAAGAAGCTATTTGGTGACCAACCAATCAACGATACATCAAGTGATGCCTATGCTAGTCTCTTCGGGCAAGTCGATAAGGATTTAGTCATAAATTCTCAATTTTACTCTAACTAGAATATTGAAGTTAGGGCCAACGAGGAACGTCAACATAATTTTACCTATCTTGAGGTGGATGCTTCGATTCCGGGAGTCGGGAAGAAGCGGATGTGGAGGAGCTATTACGGCGATTTGATGGGCGTTGGATATGCGGTTTCATGTGCAAACTAACGATGGTTCCACCAAAAGAATAGCCGAGATTATAGCAATTATCCAAGGTCTTCGATTTGTTGGAACCAAGGATACGTAAGAGTAGTTGTTTTATCAGATTGTATTGAAGCAATAAATATTTTGACTAGGGGTTGTGATCACTCTCATCCCTTTAGGGACGTCATAGTTGATGCCAGGTTGTGGTTAGTTAAAGACTGGCAAGTTTTGATTAATCATATTCCTAGGGAACATAATAGTTTAGCTGATCATTTGGCTAAATCATCTCACAATATCGTTGGTAGTTTTTGCATGCTTCATCAACCGCCTCCTTCATACCAATGGGAAGTAGTTAGGGAAGGATAGAGGATTGTATTTGTCCTTGTTTCATTTCGCTCTTTGAGCTATTAATAGATTTCAGTTTCATTCAAAAAAACTCAATTTTGTTGTTTTTTAGTCATTGAACCACCTAGGTTGAGAGCAAAAAAAAACCACCTAGTTCATTATATTGTTATTTTCCTACCTTTAGAATGCGTTGGGAATGAGACATTGTGTTTTTGCTTGGAAATATGTTATAAGCATGATTGTTTGTTGTGAGATTGAGTTTTCTTTGTGTGTAGAGTCTGGTGTAGTGGAAGTATTAATTTGTCGCTATGTCACCAAAAATTCTCCAGTTTTAAATGATTTCTTTTGTAATTAAATGTTTAGAAAATCATTTCTAATTAATTATAGGTTACATTAACATACTACAGACTTTGTGTGGCCAGGCATTTTTAGGCCCTTCCACAGGTCTTGATATGGGTATATGTTGAAGGAAAGGATTAGTAATTCTGGGTTCATCTTTACAAAGTTAGTTGTTCATCACTTTATTATACTATTTGATGGGTTTGCCAATATATAAAAAGGGACTTAAACTTCTCATGTTGTTTGAGAAAAAGAAGATTTTTACACACATATGAAATGGTAGGACCCACATCTTTTTTAAAAAAAAAAAAAAAAAAAAAACTCAAGACGAAATCAAAATATCTATAATATAAGGATACACTTATTGAGAAATATATTTCCCATATAAAAACAAACGCTTACAAATGAAGAAAAGCTTCACAAGAGGATGCTCACAACCTTAATGAACCTCTCAAATCACAATACGAGACGAAGCTCCTAGTATGTATATGTGTATATATATATATATATATATATATATATATAGCATTATCAGAAAATAATGGAACTAAGGAAGTCACAAATCAACACGTGAAGACAGTTACAAGACTTCAATGTTAGACCCACATAGAACTTGGAGATAATCATTATGATCAATGAAGCAGAATTATATTTCAAGTACACACCTGCAACATATAAAAAGCATTAATTATTTAATTAAAAGTTTGTTTATATCATTAATAGTCTGATTAAAATGATACAAAAATGATTAAAATATTGTAATTGTTTATTATATAACACGTAGGCTATGTTTAGTTGGAGGTGAGGGATCCCTCCATAATGTGAAAAGTCAGATATATCCATAATGTGACATGCTTCTAAAGTTAATGTATGGAAAACGATGTAAAAACTTATATAATTTTTAAAAAAATTTTTATGGGTAATTTAGTCAAAAAATTTCCTCCCCTCCCCTCACTCCCCTCAAACCAAACATAGCCGTAATGATAAGTATATAAAATATTTTTAATTCAATTAATGAAATATGATAAAAACAACGAGAAAAAAACGAAAAAGATATCTTCATATGAAAAATAATTATCTGTGACCATACTTTCAAAACAGAATTTTTACCTGAACCTCGCTGCTTTCCGTGGAGTAGAGATTCCAATGAACTAATACGTATTTAAAACTTCAAACCATATTTTCCAAGTTTCTCTTGAGCAATATCATCAAGACGTTTGATCATGTCTGATGTGAGAAAATTCTTCCAATCTCCAACTTCTCCATTTCTAAAGAAACTACTATTCACTACCCCAAATTGGGTTTTTCCGCTCTTATTCACTTCCAAATTACTTAAACTCTCAAAAGTACATAGCTTCAACATATTTTCCACAACTTTACCATTCTCTTCATCCTTAGAAAAACCTGACCCGATAAACTTAGCAAGCATCTTCAAAATCTTGACTGGCTCATCCTTCAGCTCCTCGAACCTCAAAAACATTATCTTATCTGGTCTCTCCAAACTCTCCTTGTAATACCCCAACATATGTTCCCAGAACGGACCAAAACCAATGACTCCTCGACAAAACTTATCGAATGAATCCTCAATTGAAAGTGACCCTTGAGTTTCTGATCTTATCTTGTTTGCAAAGTGCCACATTGAAACAAACAGGTCCTTGGGGTTTCTACACAAGTACACAATCTTACACCCCGACTGGTTCACTGGCTCCGGCAATAAGAGATAAGGGAGATGAGTTGCAAAGAGCCTGGGTGATGGCAGCAAGCTTAAATCAGGCATGGCTTTTTGGTAGTAAAGGTTCATGTCTAAGAAGGGCACAAGATCATGAGGGTTAGTTGTGAGAAGAGGGTGAGAGTGATAATGATTGTTGCGATTGAGAATGGCGAAAGCAAGGGCTTTGAGCCACGTGGTACCCGATTTCGGTGTAGTGACAAGGAGGATGTCGGAATCTTGAGCTTGGAAGTGGTTTTGACAGTTGAGGATACCTTGTAAGTGCCTCTTGGCAAACCAAAAACCGTTATATTGATGGAGTTGGACATTGATCCAACCTGATTCAGTGGGTAAGGTAGCAATGAGGTCTTTGCATTGTTGGGATAGCTCTTCGTCTTCATGGAGGTACTTGGGATGGACAGGATGATCAGAGAATGGAGACTTTTCTGCTGCCATGGTTATGGTGATAGATGAAGTGTTACTTTATAAGTCAAAAATGATTATTTACAAGAAATGAAATATACAGAAAAGCCTTGAGATTTTAATTGTTCTCTTTGAGGCATTGAAAGAGCAAATCACGAGCTCAGTTAAAAATTATGAAATACATATAAAAACTTTGAATTAATATTTTTACTTTTTAATTTAATATATTCTGTACTTTAAATTTTATAATGGGAAAATTTAAATAAATAAATAGTTTGAAACATTTAAAATTCACAATGTAATTTGTAATTTTCAAATTCACTTCTCCATTTTTTAAAATTGGACTCATTGGAAATTTTTCCCTTCCCTCCATTTCCCTCGTGCTGCACATGCTTAAAAATTCAAAAGTCATTTTCAAAAGTAAAATTCAAAAGTCATTTTCAAAAGTACTTACAAGATTCCCTGCGATATTTGGCATTGATGAGCTGTGTGAGAGCGAAAGTTCAACATCCTTACAAGATTTCACTGTTATCTTTTACATTGATGAGCTGGATATTCTACGATTGAAACTAGAAAGGACTAGAAGAAAGATGGAAAATTAAATCTAAATCATGCTACTGCTCATGTTTTAATCGCAGGATACATTTATTCTAAGTTTTTCTATAATTTCATGCTCAAACATCAAAAAAAGAACATGAATAAGGATCTTAAAAAATCATGATTTCCACAACACTATAGGTTTAAGTCAAGATGCACTAACCTCTATCCATAATTGTGGAATTGATACTTCATAATATGTTATTTGCAGTACGATAATTGAAACCTTTATTATTCTCTTTACCCTTCATTTCACGCTCTCTCTTCTTGATGGAAAACTAGAGACGTCTATAATGATCAGAGAGTGAACGGACAAGTTTCTACCCTTTAAATAACTTTTGTATCTAAAAGACATGTAAATCCTATGAATATGACTACTCCCATCAAGCAGTCAAGAAACCTCTTCCCAAAAGTCATTTACCAATAGTTATTTAGCCCCTTCATTAATTATTAAATCATATACATTTATCACAGCCACATGAGACATTTCTTACATTCTCCCACTTACTCATGTGATATATGTCATTTCATGATTTAACAAAATATCAATAATTTTGCGTATAATCTTGGCTAAAGGATTTCATATATATTGGTTACATCATAAGTCATGGTTAAGGATAAAACCAAGGTTATTAAACCTGGACTGACCATTTGAACCTGATCGATCTTGGTCATGGGTCAATGGGTGACCGGAGTCAAATCGGAGCTAAACCGGGGTCAAACCGGTGAAAAAGTAAAAATTTTGTATTAAGAATATGAAAGTATAAAGAAAATAATTTCCTTTAATAATAAAAATATCTTATTAACTAACAAAAATAATTATATATATATATATAAATATATTAATTAATTAACTAGACTAACTAGACTCCCACTCCCTTTTATTCTCTTCAAATTTTATTTATTTATATGTCACTAAAGTGAATTAGACGGATGGGAAAACGTGCCAAACTTTTCTATGCTTGAACACGTTATGTTAGGAGTTAGGAGGAGGCTGCGCATTTGGTCCTTTGTCTTGACTCATAACTCTTAAGAAAGGTTGAAACTTGAAAGGTGCAAGTGTGAAACACAGAGAGAGAAAGTTAGAGAGAAGAGTTGTGACTTGGGTTTCGTGCGATTTTCACTGTTGTCCATCGTTCACCTCTGAGCTGAATCGTCGTCGGTCGTCCGTTCGTCTCGCTCCCTCCTCTCTCTGCCGATCTGTTTTCTCGTCGTCGGTTTTGACTGTTGCCCATCGTTGCTCTTCTGTTTCTCGCCGATATGAGCCTAGAAATGTCGTCGATCTGAGCCTTGAAGGACGTCGATCTGGTTGCCGGCTTCTTTCCATCTCTCTCGGTGTTCATCCCTCTTTCTTTCCACCTCTCTTTTTCTATGTTGGAGCTCCCCGACGTGAGGAAAAAAAAAAAAAAGCAAGCCTAACCCCGGTTTCTATGGCAAACCGGATCGGTTTCATGGCCGGTTCGCCGGTTTCCGGTCTGAACCGGCCGGTCCGGGTTTCATAACCATGGATAAAACTAATACGAGTCATGGCGGTTGTACATCAGTATATCAACGTAGTCCCTTCCATGTACTACTTTATTAGTCTTTCTCCTTGACATGACACTTAAATGCAAGTGACTTTAATGTCCATCAATAAAGTCTTCATTGTAGACAAATCCTGCTTTCTAACAACATCATTTATGCATGCATACATAAAGTTGAAAACAATAGAATCTCATAAACACATACTAATGAGCTCAAAGCATCAATGACCAATACATAACAATAATTTTAACATTTGCTAGCAGACATAATACACATACTATACACATGATCAGTAAATGTCTTAGGCGGTAATCCCTTTGTTAAGGGATTAGCTATCATAAGATTGGTGCTAACATATTCTCTTGACACTCTATGTTTCTGAACCTCTTCTTTAACGACAAAGTATTTTCATTCCATATGCTTAGCACCCTTAGAATACTTGCCATTTTTATAAAAGAAGACTGCTGCGAAATTATCACAATAAATTTTCAGTGACTTGGCTATACTGTCGACTAATCCAAGCCCTGAAATAAAATTCCGTAACCATTTATTCTGAACTGTGGCCTCAAAGCATGCCCCAAATTCAGCTTTCATAATGGATGCAGCAATTACTGATTGCTTATCCAATCACTTCAAGGTTGCTAGACCTCTCATAAGTAAGCATGTAACCTTTAGTTTCTTGCAAATATCTCAGAACTTTCTTTGCATCTTTCCAATGATCTATACCAGGATTACTCTAGCATCTCCCAACATTGCAAAGCCAATATCTGGTCTCCTATAAGTCTGAGTATATATTAAGCTCCCATTGACCTTCAGATGTATACACTGATTAACAATGTTTTCTTTAAATCCAAAGGAAACAACAGTATCATTGAACTTAAGGTATCATCACTTAAAGCTTGTTTAAGTTCATATATTGATTTCTTTAATTTTGCACACCATGTGCTCCTTTCCTTTTCCTATGAACCCTATTGATTGGTCCATGTACACATCTTCCTCTAAATTCCCATTTAGAAAGACATTTTTCACATTCATTTGGTGTAACTCTAAATCATAATGAGCCACCAATGCCATAATGATTCTTAGAGAGTCCTCTTAGAAAATGGTGAAAAGGTTTCTTTATAGTCAAAGTCATCTTTCTGAATAAATTCTTTGCAACTAGTCTAGCCTTGTAACGTTCTAAGTTACCATGAGAGTCACGTTTGGTTTTAAAGACCCACTTATAACCAACTCTCTTATATCCTTCTGGTAACTCAACAAGGTCCCAAATATCATTTTGTTTCATAGATTTCAACTCATCTTTCATGACATCTAACCACTTGTCACCATTTTCACTATTCATGGTTCATTAACAATACTTTCATCATGAGTAGTGGGATCATTAATTTGTTGTTCTCCATTAATATTAATCAGTTCAATAACACGAGAAACAACAACTTAACATTAATGCTTTGTGTAACACCCCCAAATTTCGTAGCATAAATCGTGTCGGTGACACGTGGTTTTATAAAAATTTATCAGAGTTTTGAGGTGCTACAGCTTTAGCGTTTTGCGGAAACGGAGAGCATGTACTAAAAATTTGAACAACATGTATAACACTGAGTAACTGATATGAAATACTCAGACATATGATGATGCCTGACGTATACTGATATATATTACAAAATCTCCCGAAGGAATTTTTTCATGTGATACGGAATACAAAACTTTATAATTACAATTCTTACATGTAACTACACCTCTTTAACCAAGCCTTGAGTAGACTGGGGCGTAGAACCTAACTCGGTTAAATCATCCCATTTGGCCAGCCGGGTAGGTCTAGTGGGAGTCTCACCGTGCTAGGGTGCGATTGATTGACCGAACCACGTAGACGACCCTTCTAGTTTAAGCACCAAATGATATGAAGTAACTTTATTAGATTCTTGCCATAAGGTAGGTTCTGTTGAACTTCTTCCCGCATTTGCTATGACCGGTGCCTTCTCACAGCTCCGTCTATCGACGTCTTTCTATGGCTCCATCCACTAGTGCCTCCTCTGGTTCATGACCCTTTCATGTCTATTCATTCAGACTGAGGTCCAAAGCCCAATGGACCTCGGGTAACGGTTAACCTCACGCTTATGTAAACAATATATGTATGACGTATTCATGACATTTTCACAATAATCACTACAAAAGCCCATAACAGATGTAGGAAACACATAATCATGTATGTAAGGCAATAACAATACACGGCCCCTCGCCATATGTTTGTTATCCCGTCACTATTCACCAAACCGCCACGATGTACGCGTGTCCTCGCTAGGAAAACTCTCAACGGCGTTAACAATACCATAACCCGTATATTCATGATTTCATCAATTTCAAATGAGACGAGTCTCGCACAAGAACACAAACAATCATATAAATAAGCATACAATAAGCATCGAGTTAGTGTTACGACGCGAACGTACCTTCCTTCCATGTGAATAGTAATTACTATTCATGTGCAGTACTATTCACGTATACGGTACTATTCAAGTATAGTAATACGCCCGTCCATCAAATCGCCTCCGGAATCCTCGGATATCCTTTGTTGACGGTACTTCCGGTGCGTTTTACGAAAAACGATATTTTTGACAATGGTCGCAAACAATGCAAGACAACGGGCCTAACAATGGTACGACGTGCGCCTTCGAATACGAGATATCCTATACGAATTATATCGTTTTTATCGGTATTTAGCATTATAACGGGCATTTTAGGTACAAATTACCATTTTGCCCCCGACCCCCAATCGCGGAAATTCGCCGAGCTTCGCTACTATGACCCTATCTCTCCGAATTTTGACATATCTCTTTTCCCAGTATATTCTTGAAATAAATACCATATATATATATATATATCTTTACTGTGTAAATAGTAAATTACTATTCATGTGAATAGTAACGGTAAAAATATTTTTACTGCGTCAGTAAATAATATTTACTGCCCAAGATTAATTCTTTTACGATGTGACGGATCGTACTAAGCTGCAGACCACGAGCATACTCGAGAAAATCTTGACTCGATAAATAATATTTACTTGGTGACATGAAAATAGTACCACCCCTAAACATGATATCTACGAAAGAACTACGAAAGCTAAAGATTAGGGACCAGAAGAACTTACTCGTAGCTCCGCTAGATTTTCTCCGACTCCTCCTTCTCTCTAACCTCTCTCTAGAATATGGTTTTGGTGTGAGAAATGAGAAGAAGTGAAGCCTCTATTTATAGGGAGGAAAATGGGTCCTTAAGTGTAATTTTCTCCTTTGGGTCCTTTTACGTAATTTTCCCCTCGAGCCAAATTTTCAAACTTCACGTGAAGGCAGCTGAAGGTTTTGAAAATATTGTCCGTGGGTCCCACACCTTGCTTTATGTGACTGTACCGATAAAGTTCTACTTTAACGAAATTCATTTCCAAGTTCTTAGACCAATCGCTAACACTTTTAAATTTTGAGTATACTTTTTGGATGGTAGTAAAATACCGAGATTTATGGTCTAATTAGACTTCCCTAGTTGGACTAAACTTATTCCTCGGTGTTAGTAAAAATAACCTTCACCGGTCTTACTACTTTCGAGGTTAAATTATGTGGGTTCCTGTGATACGTCTATATTTTCTCCAGGATTTCCACATCTTCACAACTATTCCATATAGCGTTCTTGAATGAAGTGGGAGAAAGAATATTATATTATTATCCAAATAGTAAATTACTATTAAGTGGGTCCCGCTGATATTTTTTTCAAACTTCACGTGAATGTCTGTCGGCAGAGGGAAATAATTTGACGTGGGTCCCACATGAATAGTAAATACGTAATTGCGAATAGTAAATACGTATTTGTGAATAGTAAATACTATTCATGGGTCCGAAATTCTGATTCCAAAAATTCCTAAAATTAAAGATAACATACTTCCTAAGTTTTTGTCAATATCTCATTGTTATATTATATTTATCATAATATTTTTAGGCATTTTCGCCTTATAATATTCATTTTTCCCCGGATTTTAACTCTTTCTCTTTTCAAATTCTTACGATAATTCCCTTAGAAAATAAGGTATTTAAAACTTATTATGTGAGGTCTCACATTCACCTATCTTCAATAGGTATTATTTACTAAAATGTGATATTTATCATAAGGATGATTTTTAGGGTATTACACTTTGAGTCCTACATATCACATATTAACATGCTTCACAAATTCATATATAATTCATTCAATGCATATCAATGTTCACCTCTGGGGATCCACTAATATACAACATTCAACCATAATGATACTATAAAAATTTCACATAATTTGGCAGTGATGCATATCCCAACTAGAAATATTTATCATCTTTGGATGTCTAAATAAAACTATAAGTATATGTATAATACCAACATTTATGTTTAATTATTATAAAGACAAATAATCAACCTTTGGGTTGATCCATAATTGCCCTATAATAATAAACTACAATTTACCTACAACACAAACATAATTTCATAGCATCAAGGTTATGGGTAATTTGAAATATCACAATAATAATTGGAATTAACATAATTCATAAGAATTTGACCACTTTGGTGACTAACAAATTCATCATACTTAATTCCAAAACTTAAATGTTTAACATTCTTATAATTTCTATTCACAACATTTTAGTGATTTAATATTAGATCAACATATAGAGGCTTTAACAAAAATAATTTATTCCTTTTCTAAGCCATAAATAATATCTAATTATATATAAAACTAGATGACCCAAAATTAGAGCCCAGAACATCTCTTTTTAATTAAATCCGGACCAAAAAAATCTGCACAGCCCAAAAAAAAAGGGCAACAAAGAAGCCCAATCCATTCTGGCCCAACAGAAAATGAGCATCAAACTTAATTTACTTTAATATTATTTCGGCACATTTCCAACCAAAGAGGTATCATTAGTACAGTGGTAAATGGCTCTCTCTTCAAAGCCATACGTCGCGTTTTCGAACTCTTGCAGGCGAGTTTCTGCAAGTTTTTATTTTCAAAAAAAGCGCTAAATAAAAGTGGCTCAAAGCCCTTGCTTTCGCCATTCTCAAAAATCTTTTGAGATTGAGGTGTCATCCCCTACCTCCAACCGGGTTAAACATACCCATATGAATCCATGGGTCAGGTCCTTCAGATCCAACTGTTCTTTCCTCCATAATGACGTTTTTGAAGTCAGATTTACACGTTCTTAGTGTTTATCTCTTCGTTTTTTCGAGATCTACGTAATGACACCTATTTTGTGGCCTAAAAATACTTTTTTCTCATGACCCAATTTCAAAATTTCCAAATACTTTCATTTGGCACACAATGAACTCTAAATAATTCATAAAGCAAAAAATAAATGCAGTCGTATGCATTCCTATTTCAAACAAGAATCACACACAAAACAATAATGTGTACTTTCGATTCAACAAATTAACATTATTTGTTTGAAATTCATTCCACTCATTTCGCATACTTTTGAAGATTCATAAATTCATTCAAGAACAAATTCAAAAGTATCATTCATGTTTCAATACCATATTCATAATTGGAAAACCATAAATTCTAAAACCAAAAGCTCTAATACCACATGTAAGTTTTTCTATAATTTCATGCTCAAACATCAAGTAAAAGAACATGAATAAGGATCTTAAGAACTCATGATTTCCACAACATTATAGGTTTAAGTCAAGATGCACTAACCTCTATCCATAATTGCGGAATCGATACTTCATAATATGTTACTTGCAATGCGATAATTGCAACTTTTATCATTCTTTTTACCCTTCATTTCACGCTCTCTCTTCTTGATGAAAAACTAAAGGCGTCTATAATGGTCAGAGAGTGAACAGACAAGTTTCTACCATTTAAATAACTTTTGTATCCAAAAGACATGTACATCCTATGGATATGACTACTTCTATCAAACAGTCAAGAAACATCTTCCCAAAAGTTATTTACCAATAGTCATTTAGCCCCTTCATTAATTATTAAATCATATACATTTATCACAGCCACATGAGACATTTTTTACATTTATGAGATAGGTTTTGATTCTAAATGTGATACATTTATCTATTTTATTTCTTATATTTATCATATTTTCTTAAATTAATTTTTTTAAATTATAAATATATAATTTAATATTGGGAAATACACTTCTCATGTTGTAGGAGAAGTGTATCCTCATGTCATAGATACAAAAAGATGTGGGTCCCACCATTTCCGTGCTTGAGTTTTTTATATATATATATATATATAAGATGTGGGTCCCACCATTTCATGTATGTGTAATAATCTTCTTCTTCTCATGCAACATGAAAAGTGTAAACCCCATTAATATTATACAATAATATTTCAAAGACATACCATATATATTATAATTAAATAGTTTATAACTCACTTAGTCTCTCAAATCGATCAAATCATTTGTTTACCCCATTTGAGCCATTATTTTTTTTTTCCTTGTAGAAAAAGAAAGAATTTTTTTTGCATAGAATAAATAGCCCTTTATTTGAGATATGCAATTTGTATATCTTTTTCTTCCCATTCATTTTTATTACTTTAGTAAGTGCTATAAGTGAACCAATTTAAAACGGTGAAGGAGTTAGAAAGTAAACACTATAAGATTATGTGTATATAGTGAAAAGCCAAAAAAAAAAAAAAAGAAGAAGAAGAAAAAAAAGATAGAAACAAATTAAAGGAATATATTTAAAAATTAGAGAAAAAGGAAAAAAAGGAAAAAAGAAAAAAGAAAAGATCCAAGAAAGAAAGAAAAAGATTATTGAGGTCAAAAGAATAAATGTTGTTTATGTACAGTGTTAGTGAGTTTGTTTTCTCTTGGTGGGTATTCCTTCATTCTTTATCATGAATTTCATTAAATTACTTAGGCACTTATTAAAGTATTCTACCATACCATTTGATCACTTTCATTTCATTATCCTACCTTGATCATTAAAACCTTGAGAAAGTCCTTTTGATTTGAGTGTGCAATTGGATAAATATATAGTGGAGATTGAGATGATAAACAAGCTTATGGTAGATAAGTTGCAATAGGTAGAATTTAGTTAAACACAAGCCCTTGAATATCTTGAAAAATGAGTATAAACACTTGACTTGTGAGGGACATTCTATTGTGATTTATCTTTGCCAAATTAATTACCTTGCTCCTTACATTTTTGGAATGTGGAAAAGATTTCTGAAAAAGTTTGTTTCTTGGAAGTTTAAATTGACTTCAATTTTGTAGTGCTTGCTTTAAAAATCTTGCTTCCATAGTTCTCTTGAAATTGATTATTTTAGAATTTAAAAATCTTGAGGACAAAATTTGATGTAAGTGTAGGGGTGTGATAACTCTCCATATTTTGTATATTTAAAATACATTTTGAAGATATTTGGAGAGTTATTTAAGCAATTTTAGGAGATTTTTATGAGACTATATTATTTTAAGAGAAATCAAAGTGGTGCATTATTTAGGGGATTTCATTGTAAATACCATAGTTTTCAAATTTAAATAGAAATACTTTAGTTTAAATAAAATAATAACAAGTTACTTAAATGAAATAAAAGAAAAAAATATGATTTTAGTTTATTATTAATAGTATATTATTATTATTAATATTTCTTTTCTTCTTTCAGTGTGGATGTAACACCCTACATGTAACTATACCCTCTTCAACCAAGCCTCGGAGTAGATTTGGGGCATATTCAAATCATCTACATTTGGCAGGGTAGGTCTAGTGTGAGTCTCACCAAGTATTTACGGATCGATAACCACATGCACCCTTTCTAGTTTAAGCACCAAATGATAAGAAACTTTTTCATGCAAAGGTAGGTTCCAATCTTCTTTCCCGCATTTGCTTTGGCCGGTGCCCCTTCAGATGTAATGTCAACAACAAAATCCCGATTCCTTTCCCGAACCTCTATCAAGTCTAAGATTCAAAACAAATTGAATCTTAGGTAACAATTAACCTCATATGAAAAGTATAAACAATATACGTTTGCACTAAACCAATACATAAAGACACAAGATGTAAGGTTACAACAATACAAAAGCACACGCGATGTAATGTCAACACAACAACGGTACATAGCACACAGCACATGTAAAGTCAATCACGTTTGCACCAACGGTGCATGTAACCGTGTCCTCGTAGGAAAACTCAACGGCATTATCAAGACTATAACCCGTATAAAAGCCGAATGTATAAACTGATTCAAGACCTTAACCACGGTGCATGACCCAAGACCAATCCTGTCCATGACTCTATGAAATCATCTATCACATATAAGCATACAAGTCACATCAGAGTTAAAGTTACTGTACGCGAACGTACATTCCTTCCACGTAAATAGTAATATGTCCTTCCTTCAAATCTGACTCCGAACTCCTCGGATTATCCTAACATATTACCATATCACTTAGAATAATATCGTAAGGGTTATTTTTGCCACTATTGACCTTTTTACCCATGGTGGATTCATTATTCCAATTTTACCCTTATATTTCATAAAAAACGTATTCCGTTGTATTTTCTAGGCATTTTTCTTTTGATAAATTATACCTATAAAATGAAGGTGAATATGTTTCTCAAATATGTGTAGTTTGTTAATTATAAAGTTTTGTATTACTGTATCACAAGAACAATCCTTCGGGAAATTTATAATATATCAGTATATCGTCGCATCAAAGATATGTCTCGAGTATTTTTATATCGATTACTCATTGTTAAACTCGTTGTTCAAATTTTTAGTACATGCTCTCCGTTTCCGCAAAACGCTGAACCGTAGCACCTCAAAACTCGATGAATTTTTATAAAAACCACGTGTCACCGCACGATTTATGCTACGGAATTTGGGGTGTTACATTTTGGTATCGAGCTAGCTTCACAAGTCTCGCTAGTCTCAAGAGCATTGTATGGACAACAAAAAAACAAGAGTACTGATATAATACTGGTTTTGTGATACAATAAAACAAATACCCTAAGGAAAGGTTAGAGTTTTGAATAGTAACTTATACTTGGAAAAATTTTGAGTGACATGTTGGAATCAGAGTAGAAATTTTGGAAATTGTCTGCTCAAAAATTTAGAAGTTCATTGTAGGTTCTGACAATAAGTTAGAATAGGCAGTTTGAGTTTAAATAGATAAAGATGAGTTTGGAGGAAAAGTTTGAAAATCCCTATGAATCTTAGAATAGAAATTACAAACATTAGCAAGAAGACTAAGAAGAAAAGACTATATGGTTTCAAGTAAGAAGAGCAACAATCGGAACAACCCCATTACAAAGACGAATCATCTTCTGATGATGTTTGTTAATTTCTTCTTGAGCTAATTCTTTTGAGACAGGATTCAGTTGAGGTAATGCCTTTCTTAGTGCATCAACTCGTCTTATAAGTTTTGAAAGCCTTATGTGAGGCCAATCTCTTAACCCTTCCTTGCGACATATTCTTTTTATCGTACCTATACTCAAATTTATCTGTTGACTCGTTTCCTCAAGGGTCAAATGGAAGAAATTACAAAAATCTTTCAGTGACATTGCTGATGCTCTTTGTTGTTGCTCAAGTCTTGCCTTATACACTTCACCCGGTTCATGTAATTCATCTTCAACCGCAGGTTCTTTTCCTTTAGAAGATCTATTTTCCACATTGATTGAACTACCAAAAAGTTCATTATGAGACTCAGTCCATTCTAACCCAACACAAAGAGCCTCATAATAGGATGATAATGGATCGGCACTAAGACATACCCTACGATGCATTTTGTTTTATGCAATATTGTGTCGAGAAAATCTTTGATTTCCTCTGTATTCTTACTGAGATCATACATTTGAAGGTTGGAAGAATCTTTTTGTACATTTTGGTGATGTACAGCATGACATATCATGCCAATCCTTCCATGAACTTCAAGCCTTTGATGATGAAGACCATTGGTATGAATAATTTCATGTAGAACATGGCAACAACCACAAGAAAAAAGGTTAGTGATTTTAGCTAGACTGGAAAAAAGGGTAGTGGTTTCTACCCGATGGGAGCGGGGTTCCTTGGAGAAGAAGGTTTAGTAGACTCCATAAGTTCGGCCATGTTACGACATCTTTTGACTGGTCACCTTGATGGACCTGCTTCAGATACTCCTTGGTTTGTAATCAAGGGAGTCGAACCTTGAATCCTCGGGGATGGATGAAGTACATTAGCCCCTGAAAGAGAAGTTGGAACATGAAGTATTGAGGCAGAAGGAGGAACGTACACCTCTAAAGGATTGTAAGAAAGTAATGACGAATATGAAAAAGGTACATTGCTAGATAAGTCAGCCATTATGTTAGGGCCGATTATCATGGAATATAGCTTCAAGAAACGAAGAGCCAGATGAATCGAAACGGGAATGTAGTTGCTTGGACCAGCCATGTTTAAAGACAATGTGGAAGAACACTGAGAAAGCTAGAAATTGAGAGGAAATGAGGAAGTTAAAGTTTTGTGAAGCTTGAGAGAATGTGAAACATTTACTCTTGCTTTACTCGGTTTATAGTAACGTCTAGATTTTGTTTTAATTAAGTAGCACCTATCCTAATCTGTCGTTAGCTCCGAACCGTGTAGACTTTTTGAACATCTAGAGATTTACGGCACCGCACTCTAATGTTCCCTAAAAGCAACCTTAAGCAACCTAGTAGTTGCTAGTTCTGCACCGTTTGGAAGTTTGTACGCCGTATGATAATTGATTGATGGTCGTGTCTCCAGGAAATTTGAGTTGGAGAGTGTGCCACCGATTCGTGATGACAAGTTAGTTAATGAGATGCTTATGGATCTCTGTAGTTAAGTGTATTCGGGTAAGAGTAATCTCGAAATGTATTACTTACTGGAACTGGTCACGCATCAACGTATTGCCAAAATGTATTACATGTGGATCCTTCTATTTTAATTTTAGATGAGGGATACAGACTGAGGAATGAAGATATTGACATAGTTCAGTCCCTTAACAAAGTGTAAACTCCTCAAAAAGTTGTGTTGTTCAGAACGTTATATCAAAATCATGTCAAAGAGGTGTTTAATATTTTAAACATTGTGTGTCCAAATTTTATCTTTTCACAGACATCTCATCAGGTGCATTAATAAGTAAAGTACATGTATCAAATATGAAGGATTTTCGTATTGATCGAGAATACTTTGCGAAGGACCACGACTTCAAAAGGAAGTGGTCTTCATTCAAAATTAGTGTGAGATGACAAGTCGGGTACTTCATTACCACAAAGGAGATAGAATTGGAACTTCATAAAAACTGTTGAATTTTATGAGGATAGGTTTGTATATGATCTAACATGAAATAATGTTTAGGTCAAAATATGATCAAGGGTTATCTACAGATTTAGTACATGAAAGTATGAATCATGTGAACCTTGTGATTAATGCTGCATTGTCTGCAATGCTTAATGATTCATTGTTACCTTTGAGGTAATAAAATGATGTGTATACTATGTCTCTGTGACATTGGGAGTTAAGATAGTGGATTATGAAACCATTAAGGGTAAAGACCTGATAAGATATGAGTTCTTGTCATAATGATACTTTAATTTAGAAATGATTAACTGAAGTTAACTACTTATAGAACGTTTTAATTGGAGAGGGCTACCTACGGGGAGTTCGATTGAGGAGGTTTTACCTACAAAGGATCTTGACCGGAGAAGTTTCCACTCGAAAAGAACGCTAAGCACCGAGTAAAGTGCGCGTAGAAAGCGAGAGCCATCGTGATGACAAGCCGTAAGGTGCAGCCGCCATGACAACGAACCATAAAGTAGAGCTATCAGTATATCGATTCTCAAGGTAAGTACATTATAATGAGTCTCACATTTAATAGGTTCCCTTGAGAAAAAGGTTTACGTAATCTAGTATATCACTAAGAGGTGCTCCAGTGTTATATGACCTTATAAGAATAATTGTCTGGTCCCTGAGTAGAGTTTAAAAAAAGTGAATTTTTAAACTTGCCAATGCACCTGCTATATTTTAAAATTTCTTAATTTATTTTTCAAACGTATGAATTTTTGAAACTGATTTTTCGAATGAAATGTTTTCAAAAGTGACCATTACCTTTTGAAATGATGTTGTCGTATAAAAGAGTTTGAAACTGAGTTTTCAACAGTGTTGTAGTAAAATCAGTATGGATCTAGGAGGCCAAAAGCTATTGTAGATGTACACGGTTTGTTGGGTTTTGCCAAATGTTTTAAGAATATTTGAAATCGTTGGCTTTTGATAAATTGTCATTTTGAAGAATTGATTGTTTTCACGAAATTGAAAGTGATAGCACTATTACTTTTTGGTATAGTGTTGATTGTGAAACATACTGAGATCACAGAAAATTTTCAATGTGTGAAAATTTGAAAATGAGACAACAAAATAGTTTTTTTTTGTAGCAATGACATGATTGTCGATGCTATTGTGTTGAAGAGAAAAGTGGTGTAGTTGGAGATTATGGTATAGGAACAAGAACTATTAGAAAGGTCTAGAACAAATTTAAGCCAGTTAGTTGTTGTCAGCTATAGTGCTAAATAAGTAGAAGTAGTCTGAGAACTTGAAAGAAACTTAGATGAAATAGACGAGCAAAGGCTTGAGGCGATAAGACCTGGTGTGCAAGTGTGCATGAGACAGTGTCCCTAGGTCGTAAGACCTGCTATATTACTATGTGTAATGCTGATTGGCATAATGATTTCAGACTAATGTGTCTAGAGTACATCTTGAAGATGGTAAGCCATTCATTGTACCAGGTGATAGATGAGATGCCTAAGGCCTGAGGATGATTTCCTAGGTAGTGAGGCTAGAATCTCCAGTGCTGTGGTAATAGATTGAGCCAGAAGGCCAATGTGAGTTAAGCCAAGAGGCTAAATTAGACAGCAACGATGAGGCTGCGTAACCAAGCATTGAGGGAATGGATCGGTGGATCCTGTCTTTGAATACTATACATGCGTACAAGATTAATGAGATTGATATTGTGCGTGTTTTGTAAACATGCACGGGAAAGAAATAGACTTGAAGTCCGAATTAAAAGGCACCGTTTGGAATTGATTGTGAAAGTTGATTAAAAAGGCAGCTGCAGCGACAACTTTTGGTGTGGGAATTTGAGTGGAAGACCTAATCAGAGTCCACGATTTTGAGCGGATAGAAAAAGAAGCAGAGGCGGCATTTTTCTTGGAGGAAGTTCATCGTCATTTTTCGCAGGAGAGTAAGCCCGACTTGAGCAAGCGGAGAAACATGGTGGCTGGTTCTATGGATTATCGCGAGTTTGAGAGGGAACGATTGGGAGAAGTGTGGCACGGAGGAAATCATCATTCTCGCTGAGAACAAAGCAAAGCACCGTGAGACCTGAGAGGAGATCACTGTTCATCATCTTCTTCACCGTGCTTGCAACCGCTGTCACTGTTCCAATTCTAATCTTCAACGATGGGAGCCATGAAAGAGAATGCTGTGAAGGATTGAGTCTTCTTCTTCCTTGAGCACACGGTGAAGGAGGAGAAGTTTTGTTGCATGGTGTCTTGTTCCTTTTACGTTTTCATTATATTATTGATTCTGGCTAGTTTGGTTTGTTCTTCATTTTTCTTATGGTTCCTGTTCTGAGTTTTGATTTTGCTGAGATAGATGGGATTAAAGCCATGTGTGGCTAACTTTTCCTTTACAACTTAGAGTATTATGAACTTGTTTGGGTTTTAGTAATTATTCCCACTAATTAGTTTTGCTTAATATTAATTCAGTTTATTTAATCTTGTTTTAATTATTCATTGTTTAGTGATTGACCACCATTAAACATGTTTTGGGGATTTAGGATTAAACTTGATGAAGGAAATCTTAAATTGACCTGGGATTAAATAATGTGGAATTAGATTTTAATCTAATTTGCGTTTAGGATAGACATATACCTAAAAGCTCCGCATAATTAAATTAGAGTGAGCCCAATTTGAATTGCATCTTAATTAATTATATGAGACATTGTATAATTAATTGAGATAGGTATATAAATGGACCGACATGCATTTATACACATTAATACTCTAGATTAACTGATTACGTTAAGTTAGAATTAATTTAGTGGGAATAAAATATAAGAAACAAACAAGGAATTAGTATCTCTAAGTTGTCCTCCTTGATACTTGAATTCTCTCTCTATTTGAAAGTTCTTGTTTTTATTAAAATTCTTTTTATTATTATTGGAAACAATTCTGATTTGCTCAACTTAAACAAAAAAAATGAAATTTAACACCTAATTACTAGTTTGACTGAGTCTCTGTGTGATGACCTTGATTTGCCACTACTATTTTCGTGACCCATATACTTGCGGTGCTTAGTTAAATTTTTGGTAGCATAAGGAAGAAGATCGTGAAGTACAACCTTATCCTCAGGGTTTTGGCTTCAAGACTTGGGGATGCACTTTTAGGAATTTATTCCTAGAGACAAATTCCCTAGAAGGAGGAACAATACCGCACCGCAGGGGGCCGAACCTTGCTCTCCAGCAATCGCACTTCGACGAGCTGGCAGTCTTGCTTCGGCAAGCTGATAATTGAATATTTCATACACTTATTTGTATCTCTTGGTGAATAAATTTAGGACTGTTTGGTTAGTAAATAATGGACTTTTATGCTTATTTGGGCTTTAGGCTTTAATTATATTTGATTTCATTTTAATGATAAAATTCCAGATTTACAGTGTTTCACTATTTTCACCATAACTCTTGAACCAGATATCCTATTAGCCTTATTCATATCTCAAATTTCAGATGATTCAGAGAACTACAAATGTTATGAAGACTTGGAAGCTTGATTCAGACAAGAAGATGGTCGAAATTTGATCCAAAATCAGACACGTTTTTCTGGATTTTTATTTAAGTTAGAATTTTATAATTAAAGTCTATTTGATTTTATTTCTACTTTGGACCAAACTATTGGAGCCTAGTCCATTTAGTAACTAATTCTTCACCCTAGGTCAATGAAACATATTGCACATTACGTTTTGACAGATTTTCATATTGAAATCAAAAGCTTTTTATTTTCTCTCATCTGCTCTTCATGTTCTTCATCTGTTCATCTTTATTTTAGTTCTGTACAGCCATGATTGGCTAAACTTCTGTGATTAACCCATAGTTGAGGATTGCATGATTCATCCAGAGAACCTACGCTTAATCGATAACTTTACTCATTTATGTTTTCTTTTATCAAATTCGTTTCTGAATTTAGATTGGGTATTTAATTAAATACCTAGATTGATATATCCCAAGGACATAGTTCGAATTGGGTTGAAGTGTGTAGTTTGCGATCGCTCAGTGACACGTGTAACATCTTGAATTTTTGTCCAAGAGACTTTAGAATAAGCCTAAATTAAGCGGACGACTAAGCCCAGTTCAGGAAGAGTCCCAAGATTGTCAAGAGATAAAATAGCTTTCAGGGACTAAGTAATTCGGTCATACTAGTCAATAGACCTAGTATGTATAGGCAGTAGAATTAAAATACCAGTGCGGAGAGGCACAGAAGACCTATATGGTGTAAATCCGGTTGAAAAAGATGTCACCCAACTATGTCCTGAGGTATAGGACAATTAGTTGAGCGAAAATATGTCAGTATAAGTAAGTATACGACATCTTTAGGGCAATCGGGTATGCTCTGTGTTTTTGAGAAAACATTGGTATGTGGCACGTTTGTCGGGTCTTGGTATACTTGTCGCAATCCCGAGTAAAACCCAAGCAGAATTTCAAGTAAGCACTGATAAAGTAGTCTTATTAAAGTAACTTTAATAAAGTAAATATAATGATTAATAATGACATGCTTTTGTGTTAGTCAAATAAAAAAATGACACGTGTCAACTCATCATGACAGAGTATAAGTTACTTTTGTCTTTGTTTAATAAGAGCATAACACGCGTCCCGTCATTATGATAAGGTACAAGGCTACTTTTCTATTGTTCTAGTGGAACGATGACATGTGTCCCGTTATGATTACAAAGGAAAAGCTACTTTTGCGTTGGCACAATAAAAGGTTTTTGATGTTTTGATGATAACAATTATAATGTAATTGATCAAAATTCGAAGTTTCAAATATCACCTTAAGTTAATTGATTATGTGCCTCTAGTCATAAAGTTTTCTATGAATTGAAAAATGATTTCCTTTGATTGTGTTTGTTTTGATGATAACTAACCTCTTTCAATACTTATGATTGAAAACAAAATGTTTTACTTTGTGAAATTCACATATGCATTTTATCCGGAACAATTGTCGAATGCAAGCTTTGGCTCTAGCCAATTTATTCGATGATCACTCGAGCCAATATCCTATCTATATTTGTCGAATGCAAATTTTGGCTCTAGCCAATTTCTGTTGCCTCTAGCCAAGCCCTGAACTCTAGCCAAAGAGCATTGGCTCTAGCCAAGTTCTTGTTATTTTCAAATGACCTTCGACTCTAGCCTACTCGTGTAACTAGAGTTTTGACCCAAACTCTAGCGTTATGATTACAAAACTCAAGAAACATTTGAACTATTTGACTCTAGCCTACACAATATCCCTTGAGTCTTGACCAAAACTTTTTTCTAAACCTTGCTAAATCTCTCGAGTATGGTTTACTTATTTTATATCTTCACTCATTATTGTTCCTAATCATGTTTAACAAGTTTGTTAATGAGTTTCGAGAAGATTTTTATGGGGATTAACGCTAATTTGAAATAAAGCAACAATGTGTCGAAGCATTAATGCAAAGCGAGAGATATTCACCATTCGGAAGATGACCTAGAAATTCTCACCTAATCTCAACGGACAATTTGAATAAAGAATGTCATGTGTCTCTTCAACGGAAATATTTATTCATAACTTCAAGCTTCATGCCACAACTATAAATGGTAGAAGCATTCAAATCTACAACCGTGAGAGGGGAAACGCCGTGCATTCAATTTGATATTATTGCAATCTTCCGTTTCATTAGTTTCATGAAAAATCATTTATCTACTCGGTGAGGAGTTAAACACTATTTGAATATTTGTTTATCTTTTGTGTTAGCAAAATAATCAAGTTTCTAGATGAAATCTCGTAGTGTTTCGGGGACCGGACGTAGGTCAAGAGTGTGTTAAATCTCTCTACCCTTACTCGTCCCCTTTGCACTATCCCATTTTCGACCCCAATTCACCCCCTCTTGGTGATATGATGACATAATGACAAGTGAAAAAAGCTACTTTTGTGTTAGCAAAATAGAAATGTGACATGTGTCCCCTCATCATGACTAATGATGACATAACTTTCGAGTCATTGCAATGAGTTCATGACATGTGTTCCGTCATCATGGCAAGGCCTAAAGCTACTTTTAGGTTGGTCCATTGGAAAGAAAAAACATGGTGCATTTTGGACCAGACAAGTGGAGCATTTTGGAGCAAACACGTGGCGCATTCTAGACCGCACCCATGTTCTATATATATGTCTTCCCCCAATTTTGTCTTTAGGCCATTCTTGGTCAAAGCATGGAAAAGAGAAGAGAAAGAGAGAGAAAATGAAATATAGAGAAGGAAAGGAGGAATAAGGAGCTAGAGGAGAGAGAAAGAGTCTAGGGCCGATTTCTCCTTCGATTTAATGTTTCTAGCTCCCGAAGCCTTCTTTAAAGTTGTTCCTCTCGATGAGAGCAACATTTGTACGGTTTTGGAATATTTATTTGAGGTGTTTGGTGTCGTCTACATGGTGGAGGTGCTATTGGATCTCCAAATTGATTGTGGAATCAAGCCTTGACCGAAAATACAAGGGAGTTCATGGAGGAAAGATTTCAAAGAAAAGCTAAGATCAAGGACAAGGAGTATTGTTGTCCAAAGCTTTAAGGAATTTTGGGAGTTGATTGTCAGTATTAGAATTTGCCAGTTAGTAACTTTAATCTCATGTATTTTATGTATCTCTTTATATGTGTTTACCATGATTGTACATGTATTCAGTTATGTATTTGTGATATTCCAAGTGTTGTAGAACCAGAACATGTTGTGTGCATTAAGGGTCTTTATATGTCCTGTACCTTAAGGGCCTTGTTGTGTGTCGTGCCCTGCAGTCTGTGTTGTATGTTATTAGGACTTCTAGTTCCAAGATTTGGTTGTGTACATTATACTAAATGCTAAATGCTAAATGGTATATGTTTATTTTTTTGATTATGGTTGCTTGCATACTCTATATATACTTTGTTTATGAGATTAACTTGTTACTCTGGGATCCTTTGGGATTCCAGCCCGTGTTATTACCTGTGAATTGTACAACTTAATGGACATAGCTCCAGGGTAAAGCAGTGAGGATGCTAGCAAATGGAGATGCTGGACTGATTTCAGATTGGTTGAAGAATATTTGTAAAAATTTTATGTAATTATTGTTTTAAATTTTGTAACCAAGATTTGTAATTTATTATTAGTACACTATGCCCAAACCGTTTTGCTACTACGATACGCTATAATGCTCTGATATGTGATATATCATTGGAAGGGTGTGACAGTTGGATTTAATAAATAAGTAGGTATCACACTACCCGCCACCCGAAAGGGCGAGGCCGGTAAAGGTGTAATAACGTGCTGTGTTTTCAAACAAATTCTGGGTGATCGTCCAATCAAGGGAATATCTAGACAAATGCAGTTATTTCGTTTTGTTTAGAATCAATCACGAGTTCGATCATTTTTCGTTCAATGATGGAAGTCTCTGGAATCCCAATTATGCGTTGATCGATTTTTATCTGATTAGTTTCGTTTTATCTGTTTCTGTTTTAGTTTTGTTTTAATTTTCATTGCACTGAAAAACTCCCCCAGATCTGTTACTGTTTTATTGCTATTTCTGTTTCTACTATTTTGTATTAGACCAACTATGAATTCCGTGGGAATTGATCCAGGTTCCTTATATTGAAAATCTTTTACTGAACTTGGTTATTTTGTGAGAACTCAGCAATTTTCGATCACAAGCTGGCAAGCGGGCTGTTACACTCCTGGTCATCTCATAATTAAAATCCACTTGGATTCCATCATACACAAGCAACAACAAAAAAACAATTATGAATTAATATTCAAGAAATAACATTTTTTTAGTTACTTTTGTATCAAAAAAAAGTTTATAGTTACTTTTATACTTTTGATATAAGTTAATGCTTACTTTAGCACCTTAACCTTTCAATAAAAAGCTCATTGTGACATACATTTGAGGTTATTAACATTATAGTCACTTTTGCCCTCTTTTATAATGTTTATGGTTACTTTTACTCTAAAAAATAGCTTATAATTATTGTTGCACTTTTCAAAAAAGTTAACAGTTATTTATGCACCTTAACCCTAATAAAAATGATATTTTAACCATTATAGTATACATAATTACCACAGAATTATTAACATATATAATGACATGTCAGATGCCATTTAGGAAGCTGATAATCTCCTTTTACTTTTTTTTTTTAAATTTTCTTCTCTGCATCTCGTCTCCATCCTTAGAAAGAAAATGAATGACTCAAATTTAAATATTCTATAAAATTAATATGATAACATTTTATAAAAATAATGTTTTTAATTTTGTGTATATTATGATTATGAATTGTGTAGATCAAATTTTAACTGGTTAAAAAGGAACTAGATATAATTTTTGTCCTTAAAATTAAACTTTAATATTTCAAAGTTTTTTATGAAATTGACTCAAAATTCCATGAACATTTGTATAATATAACCTTGTACCATTTTATGCATGTGAGAAGATACAAGATCATACATTGCTACTCTAAAAGAAAATATTTACAAATAAATATAGGGTTAATGTGCAATTTTACCAACTAAGTTTTAATCGAGGAGTGCCTAACACAAATAAGTTTAAGAATGAGCAAAATTATCAATGAACAATTTAAAATCTAAAATCGGTCAATTTAACCAATGTCATTAACCTTAGAGTAAATACTCTTTCTGGTCCCTGACAAAAAACATGAACCCCATTTTGGTTCCTTACAAAAAAATCGATCCTTATTCGTCTTTTTTATGGACTAAAAATGACCTTTTGGAAATTTGTGAGGGATCAAAATGTCAACCAATAAACCCTTATTCGTCCTTTTTATGGACTAAAAAGGACTTTTTTTCCTGTAAGGGACCAAAATAGGGTCCGTATTTTTTGTCAGAGATCAGAAAGGGTATTTACTCTTAACTACATGAAACCTCCATTATGTTGGATTTTGAATTGGCTATATGGCAAGTTAATAAATTTGATGGTGTGTACGTGGCAGGTGGGTTGTTGGTAGAATCGAAAGAGCGAATTGAAGGGCCGAACCTACCTATCCATTTTATGCCACGTGAAGAAGCAAAAACAATCGATCACCAAGCTATCTTATATTTCATCTTCATCATTGAGGAGGGAATCGATTTGAAAGAGCGAGGAGGTTGATGGCTTCATCTTTATCATCGATGACGAGAAGATGTAGATGAAGAGTTGTGCTGCTGTGACAACCAAGTCGCGAGGATGGAAATACACAATTCTACCTAAAAAACAACAATTTTTGTTGCAATCGATGGTTACCTTTCAAGATTCTCCTTTCCCTTTATCCAACACCCTATCCGAATCTGGATTCTCTCCTTGCATTCATGAATTTCGTTCGCTTTTTCTTAACCACACACTCATGATTGTCTGATACCCTAGCCGAATCTGGATTCTCACTTTGTCGTTGTTAATCACTCATAAATTTTATTGTCCGCAAATTTCCACTTAGATCCTGTTCACCGTGAGCCAATTTTGAGTCTATTGACATGCTTATGGCTCAATTTTGCCTCTTTCCTTGCTCACTCTGTCATTGTTAATCACTCTTTTGTTGCGTCTCAATCTCGTTATTTTTTCCTATTTTTTTTTTTTTTTTAAAAAAATCTAAATTTTGCCACTTTTTTTCACTTATCAAAGCTATTTTTTTTTTAAAAAAAAAAACAAAATATAATTACTGGTGACAAAACCCCGCCCTTATATATGTATGCCTTATCACCATTTACTCTTCACCACGTCACCACTTGAAGTCAAACTTCTTCCCCCATCAACTATTTAACAGTCAAAGTCTATCAAGGTTAATAGCATTGCTTAAATTGTCAAAATTTAAATTGTTTATTAGTAATTTTGTCTATTCTAAAACTTATTTGTGTTGTAAAACTTCCTTGATAAAATTGCAGCTTAACCCATAAAGGCAATTGCAGAGAAACATCACTCATTCTATATCCCATGGCAGCCATCCGAGTTGTCTCCACTACTTTGATCCAAGCACCACCAAGTCAGGTTAATAATAGTGAGTATGCCCAGAAAGGGATTCTTTTTCACAAACAAACCTTATCATGTTGTCCTTCAGTTTCCATAGAGAAAATGATCCAGCACCTTTAGAACTCTCTTTCTTCCACGCTTGACTTCTTCCGGCCCCTTGCCGGCCGTTTTGTAATCACCCATCACGGCGGTGGCGGCCATGATGACGATGACACCTTCTCCATCTCCGTCACTTGCAACAACGCCGGAGCAAGCTATGTTCATGCTATTGCGGAGAACACTACAGTTGGTGACATTATTGAATGTACTTATGTTCGACCATTTGTCCACTCCTTCTTCCCACTCTACATATCCAAGAACATTGAAGGATCTCGGATCCCATTACCGGGCATCCCAAGTTACGAGCTCATCGACGACATCTTCATCGCTTGTTCTATCAACCAATGTCTTACTGATGCAAGGCCTTTCTTGAATTTTATGAAAACGTGGGCTGAAGTCTCCCGAAATAGTTTGAACTTCATCGGGTCGACCTCAAAGCTCGCTTCATTCGAACGGTGGTTTCCTCAGGGTAACACAGTGTGCCCTATACGAATCCCACTCAGAGTAATAAAGGAGACTAATATTAAGGCCTCTTCTCCATTATATTGATCCACATGATCAGCCTTTTCCATTATCTCAGAGGATCTTCCATTTTAGAAGGGAAAACATGGTCGAACTGAATGCAAAAGCTAACTCAGAGACAGAGGATGCTGTCATCAGCAACGAAATCTCCTCGTTGCAAGCTGTTACCAGCCATGTCTAGAGATCTGTAATTGGGAATCAGCATCTTGATCCAGAAGAAGTGGTCACTTACAGAGTGTTTGTAGCTATTGGACCTAGTATAGTTTCTCACCCACCAATGCCCGACAACTATTTTGGACCCACAGTACAATTTGCTTACATGAAGATGAAAGTAAGGGATTTGGTGGGAGATGGAGGGCTTGGCAAGTTTGCTCTAGAGACGAACAAGATAATATCGTCAATTGGGAGAACCAATACTAAAGAAGCCTGGTAATAGAAAAGAAATGGATGTCTTGAACTAGTGGGAGAACAATCAACAAAGATTTCCGATTCTTTCAAAGATGGCAACTAATTCTGAGTATTCCAAATACTACAGTAGCTAGTGAATTAGCTTTTAGTATTGGCTCACATGTTCTAACAAAATATAGAAGTTTCATTCTTCCATCTAATGTTTAAGCTTTTATTTGTACTCGCAATTGGATGTATGGATTCACATACGATGATAATTTATTAATTTATATATATTTTATATTTGTTAAAAAGTTATTTATTTAAATAACTATACTCTAATTTTATGATTTGGTTTATTATTTGGATGTATGTGTTTATGATGCAAGAGAAGAAATTCATGATATTCTTACTCATGAACTAGAACCTGCTCATAGTGAAGCACAATCTAATGTTGTTGAAATTGATGATAGTGGTGAAGATGACGACAATGATAGTCATCCTTCTAATGTCTTAGTGGTATGCTTTTTATGTTTTAAGTAAGTTATTTGTGAACATAATTTGTTTTTGATTATGAACACAATCTTATTTGTTTGATGATTGTGTTTTTGGATATAAATGTTGACAACATTTATTTGATAAATTAGAACTTTAATTGTTGTAATTTACTAATTATATTTCTTTGAAAAACACGGAGGAAAAATAGTTAAAATTTGGAATAGTAATTTTCGAGCCCTGGAGGGTCGGCCCTAGCCCTAGTGCTCTCGGGCCGGACTTTGAAAAACATATGTTTTTCTTGTAAGTTTTTCAATAATTTCATGCTCAAACATCAAGTAATAAGAACATGAACAAGGATCTTAAGAATTCATGATTTTCACAACACTATAGGTTTAAGTCAAGATGCACTAACCTCTATCCATTATTGCGGAATCGATACTTCATAATATGTGACTTGAAGTACGATAAATGAAACATTTATCATTCTCTTTACCCTTCATTACACGCTCTCTCTTCTTGATGGAAAACTAGAGGCATCTATTATAGTCAGAGAGCGAAGGGACACGTTTCTATCCTTTAAATAACTTTTGTATCCAAGAGACATGTACATCCTATGGATATGACTGCTCCCATCAAGCAGTCAAGAAACCTCTTCCCAAAAGCCATTTACCAATAGTCATTTAGCCCCTTTATTATTATTAAATGATATATATTTATCACAGCCACATAAGACATTTCTTACATTCTCTCACTTGACTCATATGATATATGTCATTTCATGATTTAACAAAATATCAATAATTTTGCGCTTAGTCTTGGCTAAAAGATTCCATATATGTTGGTTACATCATAAGTCATGGTTAAGGATAAAACTAATACGAGTCATGGCGGTTGTAAATCAGTATATCGACGTAGTCCCTTCCATGTACTACTTTATAAGTCTTTCTCCTTGACATGACACTTTAATGGAAGTAACTTTAATGTCCATCAATAAAGTCTTCATTGTAGACAAATCTTGTTTTCTAACAACCTCATTTATGCATGCATACATAAAGTTGAAAATAGGAGAATCTCAGAAACACATATATATTAATGAGCTCAAAGTGTCAATGATTAGAACATAACAATAATTTTCACATTCGCTATCTCTATGCGGCCGCTTGCCTTTCTCCTGGCCCTTGGTCCTCCCGAACCCGACGCTATGTTAAGAGGCGAGGTCCAATGCATACGGACCCCGGAGTAACGCGGACATAATACCCAAACTATACACATGACCAAACATCACCATGCAATGTCTTGGGTGGTAATCCCTTTGTCAAAGGATTAGCTATCATAAGATTGACCACTAATGTTTTGCTAACATGTTCTATTGGTTACAACTTTCAGATTTTCGTCTAAGTTTGAAAAATCCTAACTAATTCTAGAAATATTGAAACGAGGATCCGTAAAATTATTTGGAATAGTTAAGATGTCTAATTTTGATTAAAAATACTGGTCTCAACCCAGATTCATTATAAAATTCCCAGTTTTTAATTTCCAAAGATTTGTCCATAATTTTCGTCCAGAAAAATGGTCTGATTTCAAAAATTCATAACCACTTGCACAAAACTCATTTTGACATGCTATAAGCATATTTGGAAAGGTCTATATGTCTAATCTAACCATGAAAAATTTCAGATTAAAACGACTTCATCTTCCCATAGATTTAAGGTTTTTGCAAAGCTAACTTCAGAAATCGCCTAACCGATAAAATTTCGCGATAAATCTAATTTTAATCATAAAAACATGAAAATAAAATTACTTCTAAGAATTCAAGATCAAAGCATATCTACTTAAGAATTTAAAAGCTAAAACTTAGAACTAGAGAACTTACCCTCAAGACTTTGCTACTACTTCCTTCTTGCTTCTCACTAGCTCTCTTCTCTCTTTAGAAAACCACTAGTTGGAGTTGGTTTTGGTGTGAAGAATAATGAAGACACAAGGTGCCTATTTATACTAAAAGGTCATGGCACTCTTGGTAATTATTCCTAACCTAATTCATGCATGAGAACCATGGGTTTACACTAAATAATCTGAATTCTTCTTCAAGCCAAGGCCAAAAACGTGGCCCTCTCTCCCTCCACCTCTTCTTTAACGGAACCATTAAATTTACTTTATGAATCTATGATGAGAATTAATGTTTAAAATATTTCAATTTCATATGCTTAGCACCAATTTGAATACTTTTTACGTTTTTTAATGAAAGAAATTAATTATTATCTCACAACTATTTTACTCGACATGGAACCCTTGAAAATATTAAAAATCATGCCAACAAGGCCAATTAACTCTTATTTTTCAAGGGAAATTATCCCAAAAATTCCTAAAATTAGAGACAACATACTTTCATTGTGCCAATTATCACAATAAATTTTCAGCGATTTTAATTAGGCTATACATTTAATTAAAGGGTTTTACATACTTTACCTTGAATTTTCGACTAATCCAAGCCCCGAAATAACATTCCGTAGCCATTTAGCAACATACTTTCTAACCGTGGCCTCAAAGCATGCCACAAATTCAGCTTCCATAACAGATGCAGCAATTACCGATTGCTTATCTAATCACTTCAAGGTTGCTAGACCTTTCATAAGTAAGCATGTAACCTTTAGTTTCTTGCAAATATCTCAGAACTTTCTTTGCAGCTTTCCAATGATCTATACCAGGATTACTCTGGCATCTCCCAACATTGCAAAGCCAATGTCTGGTCTCCTACAAGTCTAAGCATATATCAAGCTCCCACTGACCTTCAGATGTATACACTGATCAACAATGTTTTCTTTAAATCCAAAGGAAACAACGGTATCATTTAAGTCTGTATATTGATTACTTTAATTTGTACACCATAATCATAATGAGCCAACAATGCCATAGTGATTCACATAGAATCCTTTTTAGAAACCGGTGAAAAGGTTTCTTTATAGCCAATGTCATCTTTATGAGTAAATCCCTTTGCAACTAGTCTAGCCTTGTAACGTTCTAAGTTACCATGAGAGTCACGTTTGGTCTTAAAGACCCACTTATAACCAACTCTCTTACACCCTTATGGTAACTCAACAAGGTCTTAAACATCATTGATCTATTTCATAGATTTCAACTCATCTTTCATGGCATCTAACCACTTGTCACCATTTTCACTATTCATGGTTCATTAACAATACTTTCATCATGAGTAGTGAGATCATTCATTTGTTGTTCTCCATTAATATTAATCATTTCAATAACACGAGAAACAACAACTTAACATTAATGCTTCAAGTCATACATATCACATACTAACATGCTTAACAAATTCAAACATAATTCATTCAATGCATATCAATGTTCACCTTTGGGGACCCACTAATATACAACATTCAACCATAATGATGCTAAAAAGATTTCACATAATTTGGCAATGATGCATGTCCTAACTAGAAATATTTATCATCTTTGGATGTCTAAATAAAACTATAAGTATATGGACAATACCAACATTTATGTTTAATTATTATAAAGAAAAATAATCAACCTTTGGGTTGATTCATAACTTCCCTATGATAATAAACTACAATTGACCCACAACATAAACATAATTTCATAGTATCAAGGTTATGGGTAATTTGAAATCATCACAACAATAATTGGAATTAAAATAATTCATAAGGATTTGGTCACTTTGGTGACTAACAAATCCACCATACTTAATTCCAAAACTTAAATGTTTAACATTCTTATAATTTCTATTTACAACATCTAAGTAATTTAATTTTAGATCAACACATAGAGGCTTTAACAAAAAATAATTTGTTCCTTTTCTAAGCCATAAATAATATCTAGTTATATATAAAACTAGATGATCCAAAATTAAAACCTAGAACACCCTTTTTTAAAGTAAAATTAGACCAAAACTATATTGTATAGCCCAAACAAATTCGGCCCAAAAAAAAAAATACAGCCCAATAGGTTATGCCCAAAAAAAAAGTACAGGCCAAAAAATGTACAGCTCAAACAATTCTAGTCTGACCCAACTTATGAGCCCCATTGAAATTTAATTTGGCCCACATAATACTGAAAAAGCGCCAGTAACCTAGTGCCCTAGTGGATGGGCGTCTCTGTTCAAAGCCATAGGTCACGTGTTCGAACCCAGCAGACGCGTTTCTAGAGTTTTTCTTTTAAAAAACAATGAAACGCTTTGCTGCATAAAATGCAGCCCAAGGGGCTCGAACCCAGGACGTATGGGTGCGTCGGACAACTAGAGGCTGACATTCTACCAATTACGCCGCGCCCTTTCATCGAAAGGAGGATACGCCAAAAATTATAAGAAGAAATCTTTCCAGATTGGGGTGTCATCACCTACCTCCAGTTGGGTCGAACCAGACCCATCTAAATCCGTACTCTTCTTTCCTTCATAATTGACGTTTCTGAAGTCGGATTTACACGTTCTTGGTGTCTATCTCTTTACTTTTTCGAGATCTACATAATGACACCTATTTTGTAGCCTAAAACCACTGTTTTTCAAGTGATCCAATTCCATAAAGACTAAACGTGTCTGTTTAGTTTTCTCATATAGCGAAATGTCATGGAATTTCGTCTTACGGAATTTGAAAATAAAAGTATACAGCAATCAAGATATTTACATTTTCACATGACCGACTACTTACTAACTGGGAATTTGGATTATAGCCAATTAATTTTTCTCGTATAGCATACTTAATGAAAAACGTAGAGGCATAATGGTTCACAGATTGTGTAATTTCCTTACATCAATCCTATAAAAATATGTCCAAATCAAGTCCAATCATTTCAGACGCTATGGCCCTCAATTAACATATTTGACTATTTAGCCAAGCAAGGCCATGATGTTCCCGTTGACGCTGGGGTGATTCTCATGAGACATACCGCCAACATCCTTATGAGACATGCCTGCTCTGACCACCCGCTTTGGGGAATTATTGGCGAGGCTAGAGATCTTCTCTTTGGAGACTGGAGGGCGGAGCTACACTATACTCCGAGAAGCAACATTTTGTGTGCCGACTACTTAGCCAAGCAAGGCCATGATGTTCCCGTTGACGCTGGGGTGATTCTCATGACATCTGTTCCTAGAGGATGTATAGATATGGTCCTGCGTGACCAGTTGGCTTGTCATTACTAGCCCTCTCTATAGTTGCATGTATTTAGGGGTAGATCTTTATGGTCTACTCCATTCTTCTGCTTTCAAGCTTCGGCTTGCCTTCATTTCTCAAAAAAAACATATTTGACTATTACTCTTTCCTACACTTCAGAATCCAAAACCGTACTCTTTCATAGGTCAAAAATAAATGCAATCATATGCATTCTTATTTCAAACATGAATCGCAGATAAAACAATGTACTTTCAATTCAACAAATCAACATTACTTGTTTGAAATTCATTTCACTCATTTTGCATACTTTTGAAGATTAATAAATTCATTCAAGAACAAATTCAAAAGTATCATTCATGTATCAATACAAGCATCATAATCATAATTGGAAAACCATAAATTCTAAAACCAAAAGCTCTGATACCATATGTAAGTCTTTTCTATAATTTCATGCTCAAAACATCAAGTAATAAGAACATGAACAAGGATCTTAGGAACACTCATGATTTTCACAACACTATAGGTTTAAGTCAAGATGCACTAACCTCTATCCATAATTGCGGAATCGATACTTCATAATATGTGACTTGCAGTATGATAATTGAAACCTTTATCATTCTCTTTACCCTTCATTACACGCTCTCTCTTCTTGATGGAAAACTAGAGGCGTCTATTATAGTCAGAGAGCGAATGGACAAGTTTCTATCCTTTAAATAACTTTTGTATCCAAAAAACATGTACATCCTATGGATATGACTGCTCCCATCAAGCAGTCAAGAAACCTCTTCCCAAAAGTCATTTCTATCCTTTAAATAACTTTTGTACATCCAAAAGACATGTACATCCTATGGATATGACTGCTCCCATCAAGCAGTCAAGAAACCTCTTCCCAAAAGCCATTTACCAATAGTCATTTAGCCCCTTTATTATTATTAAATCATATATATTTATCACAGTCACATGAGACATTTCTTACATTTCTTACTTTGGATCCTGGAGGGCCGGCCCTGTTAGACCCTGGCCCTTCATGGGCAGGCCCTGATTCCCAGCTCTAATCGTCATTCGCAGAGGAAAAGATTAAGAGGGACTTTGAAGATTGGGCTCTAAATCCAAAGATGTCTCGGAAAAGTGAGGTTAGTGACAAAATTGGCAAGTTTATGGGAACTAGCAGCTCCCCAAGATTCAACTTTTACACAATTGACTTTGGGTAGGGAAGACCAGTGGCTGTACATAGCGGCCTCTCCAATCCAAAGACATGGAAGCTAGTGTTTGATCTTTGGAGCTGAAGAAGGTAGCTTTGATATTGAGTTGTATGCTTCTTATGAGATACTCGAAGCTCTAGCAAGTGATCCCGAGTTCATGCATTATGTGGGGTCATCCAATAAACTAGCACAAGCTTGGCTGTGATAGAAGCAGAGCTTCATGTGAGATGTTTAAATTTTCCTACGTAATGGTACTTTCAGTTTTGAGTCAAAATTAAATGCGTCAATTAATGTTTCCATGTTATATGTTTGGCCCTCTTGCCTCTTGGTATCTTGTTTAGGTGCTACTCAAATTGATGAGCACTCCCAATCTATAAAATTTGGATGATGGTCCATATTTAATATAAGATTATCCAAATTTATTTTTTATTTTTTTTATCTAAAAAAATATTTCAATGAGGATATAACTAAAAAAATGATTTTCAAAAAAGTGATTTTTATTTAAAAGTCATCAATTAAAAATGAAATCAAAATTTTCTAGATTAAATTTGGACGGTTAAAATTTTTCGGGGTAAGGGTGCTTATTATTCGATAAGGACCCAAATTAGATCCGTGATCATGAGGCCTAATGAATTTAATGAGGGACCATACACTTGTGAGTCATATATCTTGAAATTATAATATAAAAATGAAAAATAATAAATATTATCTTATTTATATGATATAAATATAATTATATTTATTTAATATTTAAATAGGCCAGGCCTGAAGGCCTACAGGTCAAGCCTTAACAAAATAGGCATGGCCTATTTACATATTCATGCTTTTAAATAGGCCTTGGCCTGGCCTATTTACATATTCAGGCCTTTAAATAGGCCTTGGCTTGGCCTTTTTAACAAACAGGCCAGGCCTGACCAGGCCCTAAATAGGCCAGGCTGTAGGTCGCCTGGTAGGGGCTTGGCCTATTTCCACCCCTACTTGTGACGGATGGAGAGAGAGAGATGTGGCAATAATAGGCCCATTGGTCCCTAGCTATAAGATATGTATTTCCTCTGGCCCTTATTATAAGACATCAATTAGTAAGTATATTTGATCATTTTTACAAGACACTTTCTTGTTCCCAATGAGCATTGATTTTTTTTCCTCATGTATGACCTCAATTAATAAGGATAGTGGGTGAGAGTAATAATTATATGATATTAGAGTTTAGTGCGATTAGTAGGGGTAATATTGGAAATTACTTAAATTCTAAGACAACTTTATTGACTTTAATTGTTTTTATTGGTTTGTGAGAATTGTTAGTTGGTGTTTTATAATAAGAACCAGAAGGAGTAGTTGTCTTCCTAGAAAATTGAGACTCACCACCATTATATGTTGCTATTGATACTTCTCTCTTTACAACATCCATGCATCCATTTAATATGTTATGCTCTTTATATGATGGGCCCAAAATATATATACACCCACAAGTTGCTTAGGCTTTGTTTGCGAGTTTTGTTTGAAGGGAAAGGAAAGGGATGCAAGGAGAATGGAGGGGAAGGGATGGAAGGGAAATGTGAGATATTTCCTCCCCTTGTTTGGGAGTTAAAAAAATAGTAAGGAAGGAAGATGGAGGATTAATGAGTTATTTTTACCATTTTGTCCATTTCTTTAATAATTAATATAATTATTATACTTTACAAATAAATTTAAATTTAAATTTTCTAAAAAAACTATTTATGTAATTATATATTCAAAAAATATTTTCCCCATTTTCTCTCTCTAATAGTTATTTTTCTCTCTCTATAATGATTTTTTTTAGTACATAATGATTTAAGTATATAAAACTACAACCTAAAATATAAAATTATACATAATTCCATAACTAGTTGAAATTGAATGTGATTTGTTATTTTAAAATCTATTGGGATTAAATGATGTTATTCTAAAATCTTTGTGCTAAAAAGTAACACATCCATAAATAGTTGTAAAAGAGTGGTGGTGGTGGTGGCGGCGGTGGTGGTGGCGGTGATGGTGGTGGTGGGGTGGTGGTGAACGAGGGTAAAAAAATAATTAACCTATTTTCCCTCTTAAAATCCCCCATATTGGGGGAACTTTATTTTTGTGAAGAAGGAGGGTTTTGGGGGATTTGTAAAAATCTCTGATTCCCTCCCCTCCTATTTTTAAAACTTGCAAACAAGGGAAGGGACTACCAAAACCCTCCCTTTTCCTTTCCTTTTCCTCCAAAATGGAACTCGCAAACAGACCCTAAGGGTTTAGTATCAATTAAGAAGAAGTGCGGTAGATGAAGCTCTGGACAAATGCAGGATGTAGATCTGGGAATTAATTGAACAATTAAAAATACACCGATCGCGTGCGGAAGGAGGTAGATTGATGGAGAGGTAGCTGGCTTCATGAAAAATTGATGGCGTGTTCATGGCAAAAGCAGACAAGCACAGAGGAGGTAGGCGACGCTTGTGCATTTATTATTGAAGAGAACAAGCTTATACTTTCCCGTGCGTTGCACGGGGTGATAGTGTTTCACAGGTTACTCAAACATATTTTACTCCCTAAATGTTATAACTTTCTTACCTTTAAAAAATATTAAAACAATACTAAAGATCTTGTACATCTACTAATAACAATATCTTTTAATTGATTAACATTCCTAAAGATCTTGTACATCTACTACATTTGAAAGTTTAGTTCTCCCTTACATTCTATTGATAGATGACACATTAAAAGATATTTTAATTGATTCAAAGTACATATTAGAAATGAAATCTCAACAATATTAAATAACAATATCTTTTAATTGATTATCATTCCTAAGGATCTTGTACATCTACTGCATTTGAAAGATTAGTTCTCCCTTACATTCTTTTGATAGATGACACATTAAAATTTATCTTGTAAATCAATCGATTCATAGTACATATTTTTCTTATTTCATATTATCTTGTAAATCAATCAAAATTATTATATTTAATTATAATTGCAAAATCACAACAACACAATCTTATATGCTTTTGATAAATGACACATGCAACTTTATAGTTCATTATTCTATCTCATTATTGAAATTTGTAGCTCATTATTATTAGGGGATACAATAAATCATAAATATATTTACAATTATTTCTCTATTCTCCAAATAATAAATTTATAGCTCATTATTCAATCTCTTCATAATTTAATCTCGCAGGGGATTTTCTCTTTAAGTATATCTTTACATACACCTAAAATTTTGCCTAAAAGTCCAAAACCTTATCATTCATCTTACTCTTATGGTGGCATGAAAACACATTAGAGTTATGGATCATAACATCTGGCAGCCTAAAAAAAAAGGAGAGAAGATAAAGAAATTGCTTATTATTTCAAACTTGTTTGGTTGCTAACAAAAAATACCAATAATAAATTTGTCAACATCATGCCTAATGCACTCAGACTGATTCCCTAATCTAACAATATAGACATACAGGAAAGGAAATTTCTCTAACTTCCCTATCAATAAAAAATTACTCACAAAAGTGGTTCAATTATAAGTCTTGTGCATTTGGTAATTAAAACTGTTGTTGCTTCTATACTTATTTCACGAAGTCTTCTTTCTATATAGACATGCATAATCTGACTATAGCCTTCGTCTCTTTCTTCACCTAAGCTTTTGTGCCTTTTCCTGTGATTTTTTCCCTTCCTCAGCCTTATTGTTATGCTTCTTTCTGCTATATATGAAGGCTGACATGAGAAAAGCAATATCGAAGCAAATCTTCCTCTTCAAGGGACTGGTATTTTTCCTTTATCTTTGACCAATCCGCTTCACAAAAATCTTGACCTGCTGTCAACGCCCTTGGTCCCAGTTAAAAAAACTAACAGCACCAAATAAGAAACAGTAAAATTGAGTAAGTTGCATGCAAATCCAGGATGGAGTGTTCTCTTCTTCTCTTTCCCTTTTTTCGATTTTTACTGTCAAACTGCATTGCTTCACCATCTCATCCTCTCTCTTTACATGTTCTATTCTTCTCTTTCCCCTTCCTCATTGAACTGGCAACAATAAGAAAACACAAAAGTTTATAATGTAGCTTTCATTTAGTAGGAAAAGGGAAGATAAAAAAAAAATTAGATCAGATTAAAACGTCTCGTACATTCTAAATTTATATAGAAATAATCATATTTTGTTGGGAAATGAGTCTTTTCGAAAGAATATCAGCAAGAAGATGAATGGGAGGTGGTTGAACATGAATGCCGGATTGTTTCACCACCAAAATACAGAGCAAGAATGGTTCGAGACCGGAATCACAACAGATCCGGTTGAGAGCCCAAATGTAGCATGAGAGAGAGAGAGAGTAGTGAAAAACCTGACTATCACCCAAGAGGGGGGGTGAATTGGGTGTCGGATAAAAACTTGTCGTCTTTGAAAATCTTTTCAAAGCTTACTAGAGAAAGTTTGAATGACAGTAATAATTTATAAACCGAAAGACAATCATTTAAAACATATATCTTTGGAATGTAAGAGTTTAGGGAAGAGAATATGCAAACGAGAGATTTATCTTGGTTCGGCCAATCCTTGACCTACGTCCGGTCCTCAAGCTTCACTTGAGATTTTCAATCCACTATCTTCTTTCAACTTGATTACACGCTCGTACTTGGAGTAATCCTCTCACTAGGATTCATTCCCCCTTACAAGCCGTAATCAATACACTCCACTTGATTACACACTCGCACTCGAAGTAACCTCTCACTAGGATTCACTCCCTTACAAGCTGTAATCAATACAATGAGTTTCCTACTCAAGATCACCCAATCTTGAGTATCTCACGAATAGAATGATAGGATGTTTACAATGACTCTTCTCTCTCGAAGTAGATGAATAAACACTTGAAGTGCATTACAAATAATTTCACTCTCTCGATAAACTATGTAAACATTTGGAAAACAGAGAGTAAAATAAGATGAAGATCGGAGTATGAGCATTTTAAAGTTGTAGGCTTGTGTCTTGCTTGATCTGTCTTGAATCTGTCTTCTTTTATATGTAGAAATCAATATATGACCGTTGGAGAAGTAATATAGCCGTTAGACTCGAGATAGAAACTAGCCGTTAGAACTTCGTTTTCTGAACCAGCGACGTATACTCGAGTATAGGGTTGGAAACTCGAGTATAGAGGTTGTTTCGTAACTCCTGGTTCTTCTCTGTCTGATCCATACTCGAGTATTGAACTTACATACTCGAGTATTGCAACTCTTTGAACAAACCATCGAATTTCGAGGGCCATATCTCCATGTTCGGAACTCCCTTTTGGTTCATTAAACTCTTTATGGAAAGATCTGTGAGTCTACTTTCATATGCCACCAATTTCAGCTCAATCGGATTTGTAGTTTGTGAGTTACACTCAAAACATTGAAGCTTGGTTTGCTGTGTGGCGTGAATTTATCTGTTAACTTCCACAATCCATAGCTCTCTCATATGAACTCCTTTGGGCTTTAATTTTATATCAAAATGACGCATTAGGAGTCTAGTTTCATATGCCACTGATTTCACCTCAATCACATTTCTGGTTTAGGAGATATCATCAAATTATCAGACGTCGCCAGAGCTGAACGTGAAACAGAGCTGATCACCGCTGCATACTCGAGTATAGACTTGCATACTCGAGTATTGACAGTCCAAGGCACCAGAGATGCTGAAAACACTGCATACTCGAGTATTGATGAACATACTCGAGTATTGACTCCTATACTCGAGTATTGAATTCCAAACTCGAGTATTCTCATCCAGAAGCTGATTTTTGCTGACTTTAGCTCCGAATTGAGTCATTCCAACTTTCATATGATCTTGGAGGCTTCTAGCATCAACATAACAATATATTCATTCCATTCAACAAGTTCTTCCTTTTTCCATCTCTCATCTTGATCATTCTTCACAATACAACTCTTTCTTTCTTCTCTTCTCTTGATCTTGGTTATCACCAAAGTCCATTGACAACTTCTTGCTTCTTTGCAGATTCTTCTTTCTATGATCTCTTATTTCCTTCTTGGTTATTACCCATAATTGAACACTTTATTTCTTATTTTCTCTTGATCATTATTTATCATTTAACTTGGGCTCACCATTCTCTGAAGCTTCTACCTTCTTCAATATCCGTAAGCCGAGCCTATTCCCGAACTTCTTTCGAATTGCATGTCATCTTTCGTATCTGCACTATTCATGTATACTCCACAAGAGTAGCCCAAATATGATGAAGCTTTATTCCAACTTTTATTGATCATAAAGACTTCCAAATCACATATAGTGCAAGTTCTTATTTCTTTAGTCTTCTTTCTTGGTCAATCTCTATAGTTCAACTTGGAATAACCTTCTTCAATATCTCCTTCTTGATTAATCTCTATAATTCAACTTGGATTAATCTACATTAAATACATCAATTAGTCAATGTAGGAGATATCTATATTACTCAATCTTTTTGCTTTTAATAATGGCATCTATATAAGACATCATCAAAACTAATCAAAACCAACAAGTAGAAAAGCCAGCAAAAATGTAGAATAACCGAAAGGTCTAACTCATCAAACTTTAACCATTCACTCCAGGCATATATGAAAATTAAAAAAAAGCAAGCAGTTACCATTCTCGGCGAGTTCAGAGAGAAGATGAAGCGCGCGCTTGGCCACGAGGCGATCCGACCGAGACGATGAAAAGGGAATGGTTCAACAATCTCCCTAGGCGGCCAATTCGGGGCCTCTCTCACATCCAGATCGTAATACAGATCATCATATCGGAGCCCTATTTCCCAAGATTAGCATCAGTAAACAGAGAAAGAAATCGGAGAACCCGTGATATAGGGAATGGTTTGGGGGAAAAAATGGAGCCGTGAGAGAGAGGAAGGAAGAGAGGAGTGGCAGGAAGGCAGAGTGAGAGAGAAGTTAGCGTGGAGTGAGGAAAGAGTGAAGATAGCGTGAGCGAGAGGAAGAGTGAAACGAAAGAAAAAGTAGTCAGGAGGAGTCCCGTGAAGGAGTGAAGCCGATTCGTGAATATTATATTGATAAAAAACAATGACGGCTTAGCTACAGTGAAAGGTTTGAGGAGTCGATGCTAAGCCGTGTAAGAGTCAGCTTGAAGGGATGACATTTTATATATATTGATATTGATATCACTGTGAAGCAGACAAAATTCTGTCGAAAGTGAAACCCATCTGTGCAAGCAACGGTTGAAAATTGATGGCGTCCACGTTGATGGCAGAAGCTCAACATCTTGGCTTTTGCTAAAAGCACCTTTTTTTTTGTCTTTTCCATAAACCCATCAGATAAAGAAACTTTCTCAAACACAAACATTTTGTCCACTGGACTTTTTTTAGACTTACTGGGCTTTTTGCATCCCGGGCTGCTTTCCCAAACACATCCTAAGTAAATAAATAATAATTAGTGGACAACCAACGTCCATTGAGAGTAAGTGAAAAGATACTTGTTATCCCACTACTACATCCTCAGTTTGAAGGGTGGGAAGAAAAATAGTGTTGGAAGCTCTTCTCCTATGACCGTGAGCCCGACGTGGGGCTAAACTTTAATATTATATTAATTATTATTCTCTCCTACTACCCTTATTAAATATGGGTATATAAAAAAAATATTTAATGCTCTTTGAAAACAAATAAGTGCTTTATAAAAAAAAAGACCAAAAACATTTATTAATTGGTGTTTTATAATAAGAAGTAGAGGGAGTAAACAACATCCATTCTTATTGCAAATTAAAACATAATCCGGTCCCATATTGCACAATTATATGTGGTCCAATTAAAAGTTTCTTTCGTCAAGACAAACCCTAATCCACAAATCCGTACACAATGATAGCCAACCATCAAGTAGACAATAATAAGCAAGAATAAGTAAGCAAGATTACTATTATACACAAATAAAAACAGTGACTACAATCATACCCAAGGCATATTTTGAATAAGAAATGAGAATGGGCTGATATGCCCCGTTGATTACCAAAAAAAAAAAAAAACAGTGACTACAAGCTCTAATCCATAAACAGGTCCATAAAACAAAACCAGCCACACAAGAATATTAAAAACTTAATTTCATCAAAATAGAGAGAGAGGAGAGTAGAACTAGTTAATCGTTGGCTTAAAGCTTCAATCTCCCATTGAATCTAGCTTCGTCAAGCCTCTCTAGTGCCTCTTTTCCCTTATGTGTAAGTTTTCCAGTTCAAAACTTCAAATACGCGCATTATTAGTTTTACAAACTAGATTCAGGCAATATTACTAACACCATGGTGCAATGGCACTAGTTGATATCTTCCTGGACCTAGTTTACCAACTAAGCAAAGTGCTTATGAAGGAGAGCTACGTAGATCTAGACCGTCCAGATATGAGTTTTTTAAAAAATGTGATTTTTCAAATGAAAAATTATTTTTTGAACATGTAATAGTTAAGGAATTATCTTCATTTAGATTCCATTTCCATTAAAATATTTTTTAAAAAAATATAAGCTTTTAAAAACTCATTATTTGGACTGTTCATATCATATATGACGGTCTAGATCTGTCTAGCTTTCCCTACTAAGAAAATTTGCTTAGAAAGGAAACTAATTCCATATCTTCCTTTACTTGATTATCAACCTTCTTTTAACATTATTTTCTCCATCCTCGAAATGCTTAATCATGCCTCATGAAATCACAAAAATACCAATGAATTCCAAACTGACGAGTAGGGTTGGATATACAGTTTTTGTAAAGGCGAAAATTGCCAGCCTGCCAGGTCCAGTTCGTCTGATTTTTTTTTCCAAACTGATTTTCATCTAGCCTAGGTGATAGTATACCAGGAAGTGTTCGAAATGTTTTCATTTATTTTGCAAAGTAGTTTTAGTAGTTGAAACAAAATTCATCTTCCCATTTAATTAGCAATTTTGATAGATTAGTTGACGTAGGACTTAGTTAATTAGGCTCCAGTACAAAGAGACGGACTTAGGTTGGCATTGCACTGCTAGATTCTAATCTAGTTTTAATTTGATCCTAATGTGATATGTGGATCACTTATTTACTCCCAATGTTAAAGCAAACATAACTTTTTGTTCCAACTGACTTTTAAGAGTCCAAAAATCAGTTTTTGGATCCCTAACAAGTATACTGTTGGGTTAATCTAGTTTTTCAGAGGATTGGAAATAATTGGCTATCATCATCAGATCTGTGCTAGCATGTATAATGCAAGATCTGATCAATCTAAGGGATCTGTAACAATGTTTTTTTTCATTAGCCAAAGATAAAATCATTTAGAATATTTATTTAATTCCGTATTTCTTAAAATATATAATATCTAATGATTGTTTTGAGTGATGATAATTTGATTTTTCTTTCATAATACATTGTGGATATAGGAAAAAAATGTAAATACCTCTTATTTGATAATGTAGTAAATATGGCCCCGTTGTATATCCAGCATTATTACCCCACATGTAGCAATCAACTTTTATCAACCACGCTAATGACTAAGTTCATTTTAAATTATACTTTTGGACCCTTTTCGCAGCCATTTTGGTACCATTTTGAAGAGATCGGTGAATCAGCTTTCCACTAACCTTCTCGTCCTCCATCCACTATTAGGTCTATGAACTCGTTTCTTTTTTAATTGGAGGATTCTTTTCATTCATTCCTTCGTGTATGTATTTTGATATGCTACAGCTTTATGAAACGAACCAACTTCTTCTAATGACATGATGGAACAACCACAAATTTTTTTACCAAACTCTAGTAGAAAAAAGGCTGATTAAATAGTCCTTTCAATACTGGTTATCGGAAATATGGTTCAAATAGTGTCATCGGTAAGGTCTAAAACATTTTTTCTAGACCGGTTGCATAGACAACATGTATAAAAAGTATTACAAAATAAATTTTTAAAAAAATATTTGACAGTTGTTTGGACAAGGTGTTTTATAAATCACTATTACAAAAATGGGTTTTTAGATCGGATTATAGAGGATCACGTATAGAAAGTATGACCGATGATAGTTTCATAAGTATAAAGAACTCTTTAGACCGGTTCCTATAATATGAGGTTAAACAACTGGTCTAAAAAGTTTTTAAAAAAATAAAATAAAATGCCAATTACTTTTTAAACCGGTAGTTATTGACAACAGGTCTAAATTATGGAACTTTTAAGACCTGTCATTAATAATGACCGGTCTAAAAGATAAGGAAAAAAATATTAAAAATTTCATTACTTTTTAAAATCGGATGTTAATTGTAACATCTCATTTTCAAAAGCAGTATAATTTGTTGTTTTTTTCATCAGAGTAAAGCATCGGAGCGATTGAGTAACTGATACTTATATTCAAAATGCCGTAAGTCTAGGCGATTACGATGGCGTACATTGATTGCGGACGTCTAACGTCAGTGTAACTATATAAACAAAAGAAGTCTTCAGCCGGGTCTCTGTGCGACCTGTTTGCCTTTCTCCTCGGTCCTCGGTTCTCCTGAACCTGACGCTATGTTAAGAGCTGAGGTCTAATGCACCGGACCCCAGGTAACGGTTAATCTCATGTTTACATACATCATATATGTACTACGAGATATTCATGGAATTTTGGCGACACTTACTACGTTCAAAGGTAGGGTATACATAATCAGATATATATGGCAATAAAAATACAGTTGGATGTAAGGTTAAGGCACAATAATACAGTCGGATGTATGGTTAAGGCACAATGGACATTGGACATAATCGGATATGGACGGCAATAACAATACAGTCATATGTAAGGTTAAGGCACAATGGACATTGGATATAATCGGATATGGACGGCAATAACAATACAGTCATATGTAAGGTTAAGGCACAAAGGAGGAAATACAGCATGACGGAGGAAATACATATATGCATACAATAACCATCAGAGTTAGTGTTACAGTACGCGAACGTACCTTCGTTGACGGAATTTTGGTACGACTGTTGATCAGAGCGTAATCACAGATATCCTATAAGGATAATAACGTTTCTAATCAATGATCAACATTATAACGACATTCTAGTCCCAAATTACCATTTTACCCCCGACTCCCTAATCGGCGGAATTTCGTCAGAGCTTCGCTACTTTGACTCTAATCTTCCAAAATTTTGCCATAACTCTTTCTCCAACATAATTTTCGAAATATATATCATATTTAACCCTAAAACATGATATCTACAATATATTGGAAGATTAAAGATCAAAACAACATCTACCCTAGAACTTCAAGAACTACCGAACTAAAAACTAAGAACCGAAGAACTTACCCTTTGAAGAACTTCCTTCAACCTTCTTGCTCCCACTTCTCTCTAACCTCTCTCTAGGATTTATTTGTGAATTGGTGAGTTTGAAGAGAAATGGAAGGGCTATTTATAGCCAAAAACTTAGGGACCCAAATGGTATAACAATTTCCCCTTACGCATTCTTGGCCATCCATTTGAACAACTTAGCTAGCAAGTTTTCTCCTCCACTAATTTCGTCCCCTTACATCATTCTTCAAAGGATGAAGTCATCTCAATGATGTCACACACTTGCTTTATGATCTTACCCGATAAAATCCCCCGATCGGTGTTCTAATCGCGTAATCTTAACCAATCTCAAAAATTCCTTAGCATATCCCTGAAGGTCTCTATTCACTCTTGAGAAATATGTGGATTAATGAAATTTATGATTCTATTAAGGGTATTTCGTAGCCTGTTAACCATTTTCGGATAAACGCCGTCGGTTACGGAAATGACTTCCAGAAACACCAACTTCTGAATAAAAATTCACTTGTTTATAATATGTCCTTATCTTAGAAACGTAGTTCATGGTTTTCTAGATAGGATTTATTTTCTATCGGTTCTCATTTATCCTACTTGCTTTTTACAAAATATCCCTTCTTTCTTTATTATTATTTCCATCAAAATATCATGATATTTTTACAAAATTCTTCTCTCCTTTCTCTTCAATATTTTCGGCTGCCCCCCTCCCCCAAATATTGACTTTTCAACCCTTTGTAATCACTTAGTTTATGCCTTAATTATCTTAATTAGTAATTATTCCATTGGTTAATTAAACTCTTAGGTATCCATATAATTCACCTTATTCATTTCCTAAACAATTAGCCATTAATTATTTAATTAGTCCCTTACTAATTGTTGAAAATTTTCTTAATTAGGATTAATCATTTCCTCACAACTATGGGACTGACATTGGTAATTTATGCTCCATATATAATATTAAAAATCACGGGCAACTTATGTCCCTCAAAATAATATTAATTTTTGCCTCATTATTTTCCAAGGAAAATAATCCCAAAAATTCCTAAAATTAGAGACAACATACTTTCTAATTTTTAATAATTATTTAATTGTCATTTAGGATTTATCATAATATTTTCGGGGCATTTTATGACCCACAAATTCATTTAGGGATTTTTAGCTCTTTATTCACCCTAATTTCAATAGAAATTACCTTAGAAAATAAGGTATTTATTACACTAGTTTTGAGACCACATATTCACCTATTTCCAATAGGTATTATTTATCGAAATATAATATTCCAGATAAATAATTATCCGGGTATTACATTAATAATTATTGGTCTAAAAGGTGAACTTTTAAGACCAATAGTTAAGAATATTTGGTCTAAAAGATTAGCGCCAAAATACAACTCGCTCACTGTATCCTCTATACTTTGCATTGAAACCTGAAATTGCTTTCTCTGAACCTCTATCTCTTTTTGTCGCGAAACCTCTCTTCCTCTCCCACCACAACCAGCCTTTGTTACTCTCATTCCCTCAGGCATTCGCCTCTCCCACCACCTTTCTCAACCTCTCTTCTTATCATGAAAATGAATTGAGAAAGCGAATTGAGTCCTTTTCAAGGCACACCAACTACTGGTGTGAATCAAAGCAAGCCTGTCACATCTCAAAGAGAGCATAGTAACCTATCTTTACGGCGTGGTAGAAGAACCACACGATGAAAGAGATTACCCTAATTCGGAGTACAGGGGAAAAGATCCCGATTCTTTTAATCTTTCTTACAATTCTCCACGTTATTTATTTCCGTCTTCGTTAAGTCAACCGTCATTTGGACGTTCAGCTCAGTTTCCTGCAATTATCTTCTAAAACATTCTTGAGAAAAGATCAACGTATAACAATATATCACAGGTTATCACTTATGATGCTAGCTAGGAACAAACAACCACGATGTTGTAGCATGACAACAACATTGTCATGCAATTTCATAATACATCAAATTGAAGCCTTATCTTCTACCTACATGTGGGAAAGTATCTAAAATTCAACAGTTGGCTTCATCTAACCCTTATTTCCACACATGCATGAATTTGGTTATCTTTTATCATATAAAACACATTCAAGCTCAGAATTATTATGTAAAACAATCATAACACAGTGGAAATATATGACAGAAATATGACTTATCATGGTGAAAGAGTGAAGTTGTCCAATCTGGAGCTTCCAAGATTGAGTTTAGAAGGTTGTTGCCATCAGTGAAAATGCTCAAGCTGAAAAATGTGATAGTGAAGGTGGATGGTGAGGTGGATTTGAAGGTGTAGCTAGGTGGTGGAAGATGGCTCGCAACTACTCCTCTACTTCTACAATAAAGCTTTGAAACTGTCAAACCTGTTTGAGTTGGCTTTAGAAAAGAACATCCATACAAATCGAGATAAAACTTCGTTCACGCACTTAACTCATAAATTGTAAATCACGTTGAAAAAACGCTTCTACCACTAACTCAAACGGACACTTATTCAGCCCTAAGTTCCACTATCAAAACGCTTCGGTTTTGACAGTGGACTAAACTAGTATTTGTAAAATTTGTGGGAATGAACTGTCATTTCTTAAATTCGAATTCCAAATTACCATTTCCAAATTTAACTCAATTTCTTTAAGAACCTACAATTTAAAATAATTAAACCAACGTCAAATTTTCCAAAAATCAATGATTAAGAGTAATTACAATTATTACGACAATTTTAGTTCTAGTTCAATGCATTTACTCCTAATCCAAATTAAACATGATAGAGATATTTTAAACTCAATATTTACGATAAAATCCCTAAATAAAGTATAAAAATATATAACAAAATTGGAGCCCGATACGCTTCTTCACCGGAGAACGGCTACACCGAGCCGCAGGCTTTCCTCTAGCCATCAAATAGTGAAATGAAGTGACGGAATTCTGGACTTGTGGAAAAAGTGACAAACAAAGATTTGATCGGTGGAAGTGGAGAACGAAAATGGAGACGGCGTGAGACGGAGGATGGGCCGCTGGTGATGAATAGTGGGTGGTGGCCGAGAGAGATGGAGATCGAGGATGAGAGACTAGGGGTTGAATACGTGTGTCGGCCTCCTCATTTGAGTGGAGAGAGAGCCCTACCAATCTGATTTCAAGAACAAAAATACTGACTCTCCGATCTTGAGATTTTTCTGCAGTTCTTAGAAGTTTTGGGTCCTTTTCTATAGTTTTCTCTAGTCCTTAACAACATTATTTCTAGGCTAATTATTGTATTGTTAGCTTTTTGATCCAACTACTCTAAGATGATCTACAAAGAAAATCAACGAAAATGTAATATCTTTCCTTCCAAAAGTTCATTAGTAAGAGCAATCCTAAAATATGGCATTTTTACCTTTTTTGGTTTCATTTTCAGACAATCATTATTAATCTAATTAATCACAATAAATGTATTTGTTGCCCAAATAACATGATAAAATCTCTAAATAAAGGAAGGAAATATATGATAAAATAAGGATTCATCAAATGGACAAACAGTTTGTAATTTTATTACTCATCAACCAGCCAAAATGTAAAAATATCCAAAAAATAATTCTCGGGTGTAAAAATATCTCTAAATTTTAACAACTAAAGAAAAAATAACACAACCTTTAAAACCACCTAACCTTCATTACCTTTTATGGTGGGACCCACCATCTTCTTCTGCAAAAAGTAATAGACATTAGATAATTTTAACTGTTTTATCATTTTTGTTTTGATTTTTAAAGTTTATGAGTATTTTTGTACTGGAAAAAGTTTATAAGTATTTTTACATCTTGGTATAATTAAGTTCATGGATATTTTTATACGATAGCCCATACTTCTCGAGTTCGTATACGTGTAAAACCATTTATCTAATTTGAGAGACTGAGTGAGCTATAAACTATTAATTATAACATATTTGGTATGATGTACCTAAAATAATTTTGTGTAATATATTAGATTCTATATTTATAATTTAGGTAAATTAGTTTAGAAAAATGATAAATATAAGAAATAAAATGAATAAAGGTCTTAAATTTAGGACAAAATTTATGTCCCGCATTTAGAGTAGCGAATCAGGGCCAGCCCTTTAGGCCTGGGGTAAGAAAAACATTTATTTTTCAATGCCCAGATCGAGAGCATGAGGGCCAGGGCCAGAAGTTATTTTTCTAAATTTTAACTATTTTTCGTGTTTTTTTCTGATAAATATAATTAGTAAGTTACAACAATTAAAGTTCTAATTTAATAAATAAATGTTGTCGACATTAATGTCTAAACAACACGCATCATGCAACAAACAAATACAAATCACTAATTCATAAATGAAAAGACCCTTTCTCACTAAATAACAATTAGCCATAATGTTTTCATAAAATTGGATTAACAGGTAATTATGGAAACCTTATATTTTTTTTCAAGACAACACACCTCAGGGTCTAGGGTACAAATTCTACCCACAAACCCACCACAAGAAATCCATAACTTTGGGCACAATTATCGAACAAGAAAATACATAGCCCACGAGTCTTATAATACTAACCCCACAACAAAGTGTCTATATAAAACAATTTTCGCACAAGATATGATTGTAGATATACTATAATATGATAGTGCATAAAAAAAGACCTTCAGAAAATCAACAGCCATACAAAAATAGTTAATGTAGTATTTCAAAAATATGAGGGTCCTAGAATGACAATATAAAAATCAATACAACACTAATACCAAAAAGAGGCCTACAAATTCCACGACTTCTATACCGCTGGTTGCTTCTCGTGTCCTCTAGTAAGGTTAGAAGTCTCGCCTAAAAAATTTAATAATGACGGGGTGGGACATAAAGTCCCTGTAACCGAAATTAATTTATCAAATATGCAGTAAATGATTGCAAGTCAGAGAAGCATGTTTATTAACATAATTATAATATCAATAATAATTAAATAATACATAATAATTAACAATAATTAGAATTATCCCCACTCATCCATTCTACTCCTCCTTATATCTTCTGGACATGGTATAGTCTATCAGTGCTAGTATACCTGGCTAAGATTAGCTAGTCATTTTAAGAATACTGTCCTCTCCCATGCCGCCACCGATATACCGTAACAGGGAGGTGTCTGCCCAAAACACTCAACTCAAATTTCGGGTCAGGAATGAGAAAGCCGATGTGCACAATTTCACCCTCAATCTCTTCCACACAATCCAACATAACCCACAACATAAGAAATAATATAACACTATTCAACAACATTATACTAAATTATTATTCCACATACATCATCTCACAACAAACATCACACTACTACAAAATAGGGATTTAACGTCCCCAATTAACGTTTGTTTTAAAAAATGTTGACGTTAAACAGTAGGTGGTGGCACTGTTGTAATTTTTTTTTCTTACTTTTAACATCCGTTTTTAAAAAACAAACATTAAATTTTGTGATACAACGACTGTTTTAATAAAAACGGTCGTTGTATCTTAAACACCAGTTATTTTATTTTATTTATTTTGAGACACCATTTAATTTTATTTTGTGAAAAATTAGTGCCACTTACGATTAGAATAAAAGCTTCAAGATTGTATGACCATTATAATTTTATCCCATATTTATAACTATTTCCTAGTATGTAGCCTAGAATTTCGATAGTTGAGAGAAGAAATCTGTCTGTATTTTCATTTAGTTAGTTTTAAATAATTAAATTTAATAAATTAAACAATATATATGTGTGTGTGTGTGTGTGTGATTTTATCTCATATTTATAGCTATTTTCTAGTATGTAGCCAAGAATATAGTTAAAAGAAGAAATCTAATTGTATTTTCATTTAATTAGTTCCTAATTAAATTTAATGAATTAAACAATATATCTCTTTTAAGCCTCCCTCATACCATTTTATTTTATTTTTTATTTTGAGTTACAATGACTGGTTTTTCAAACCAGTCGTTGAAACTCGAATTTTTTAGATATTTCAATCTCAATCTCACGCCTTCGACATTTTATTTTATTTATTTTTTGAGTTACAACGACTGGTTTTTCAAAAGCAGTCGTTGAAACTTGAATTTTTTTAGATATTTCAACTTCAATCTCACGTCTTTGACATTTTATTGTTCCCTCTCTTCCATAAAAATATAAAGTTTTCTCTTCAAAACCCAACAGTGCAGAACGTCTCCCTCAAATCTATCCTAAACACAACATTTCAGTAAGAGTCTTGAGATCCACCCATCTCCATCACCGCACCCAATGGCCCTACCCTTACCACCAAGGAGATTTGCTATCACAGCGTGAGCGACTCCAACTCGTCTTTTGTCGTGAACTACGAGCGTGCCGCACAGCCTCCAGATCGTGTTTGCTGCCAATTTAAGATCTCGGTTGTAGATCTGCGTCTCTCTCTCTCTCCTCACTAAGCAATATGTCGAGCAACGATCACGAGCACCGTGAAGACGAGGAAGCTCCCCACAGGCGATGATGAGGATACCGGAGCTCTATTTCCTGGTGCTTTCTTTTGTTGAAATTTTGAATTGATAGTTCCTTTGTAGTGTTTTTCTACTCTATTTCTTAGTGCTTTCTTTTATGTGTCTTCTGTTTCATTCAATTAAGATTTGAGATGTTTTATATATTATTTATTTTTCTTCTTATTTTGTGCTTCGTTGGACATGAAACGCTCTATTTCTTGCGTCGAATCTTAAATGGTATTGTTTATTGTCCATTGTCAATCCATTCTTTTTCTCACGAGGCTTTAGCTTGTTTAAATTGCGTCTTATACTGTGTTTTAGATGGTTCTACGGACTACCTAGCATGTGTGCGCGTGTTGTGGATTTGTAGACATACAACGACTGTTATTTAAATAACAGTCATTGAAATTCAACGACTGTTTTTTTAAAAACAATCGTTGTATGTCATAAATTTTCAACGACTCTATTTTTTACGACCCTTGAAAATAGTCGTCTAATGGTTTTAAAAACGGACGTTAAAAGTGTTTTTTGTAGTAGTGTCATAACCATCACAACAATAACAACCTCAATAATAATATTCACTTATATGTACAGGTTGGAAAATACACTGCTTCACTGAATTAATTTCATCTTCAAACATACACATAATTTTTCAAAACACATAAAAGTATATATATATATGTGTGTGTGTGTGTGTGTGTGTGTGTGTGAAAGTAAAGCTTAGAAAAACTCCTTACAGCCCCAAAACAAGCATATAAAATAAATTAACCCCGGTTACCTCAATTCTAAGCTTAACATTAGTTTGAGGAGTACCACCCGCACAATCACCACAAGAAAGCTCTATATTATCACAATTATAACTTATAATTTCCTATAACTTAAAATAAAAATTCTAATAATAATATATTACTATAACAAAAATTAAAAATGACATTTTGGGGTTTAAATTTTCAAAATCACCATTTAGTCCTTCAAATTTCAGAAATGACATTTTAGTCCCACGAATTCCAAAAATGACGTTTCAGTCCCAAAATTCTAGAAATAACAGTTTAGTACCAAAATTCAAGAAATGACAGTTTGGTCTTTTATATATCAAAACTAAACCAATTAAAATTCCAATAATATCTCCGCTTACCCAAATAAATTATTTACCTAACATTTGATCGGTAAAAACATTTTATAGGACATAAATCCTAAACTTCTTAAATAGAAAAATTCATTTAAAATTCCTATAACAACCAAACAATAAATCTAATTCGATCAAAATTTATTATTAATCTTCCACTACATATATATAGTCTTCTATTGTCAAAACTCAAAACTTTCCCAAATCTTAACCCCAAAATTTTCACTAACCAACACAATATTAACCTCATTATAAATAGAAAAATATGTAGAATAACTTTCATGAAGAAAGTTTGTTGAAAAGAAGTTAATTTAGCTACTTAAATAATCTTATAAGATAAATGATATATTTTAAAATACACTTAAAAACATCCAAACTTCTCCTTTTCCTTTCCTTCCTCACCCTCACTCTCTCCTGTTAGTTCTCATGCCCCCCCCCCCACAAAACAAAGCATGAATATATAGAAAGGAAGGGGCGTGGTTGGAGGGAAGTGGTTGGGAGTAGTTTAACCACTCCCTAAACCATTCCCTCACACAAGGATGGGGGCCAACTTGCCCCCATCTGACGCGCCAGACCTTTTTTTATTTTATTTTTTTATTCTTTTGCTTTTTGCTGCTGTTTTTTTTTTCAAATTTCTTTTTTTCTCTTTCTCTTCTTTGTTTTCTTTTTCTTTTTTTTTCCTTTCCCAACAATTACATAATAAATACATTTATCATATATAATTCTTTCATAATTATAATTAAATCCTAAAATAAAAATTAGGATGTTACAACTCTCCCCACCTGGATAGAATTTTGTCCCCAAAATTCTCAACAGGTTATTAAAGAAAACAATCCAGAATACAAGAATCCAATACAACAATATCAAAGTCAAGACAATACTGCAAAAAAATAGTTCAATAATATGCCGACATAACAAGACAAAAGTCACCAACACAAATTTGATCACCATACAAAGCCATAAAAAGATCATACTACTACAATACACAAACATACCTAAGCAAACAAGTAAGGAAAATCACGCCGCATTCGCTCCTCGGTTTCCTAGGTAGCATCACCGGGAGACATACCCTTCCAGAAAACTTTTAGAAGACGAATTGTTCTATTTCACAACTGCTTGTCCTTTACATCAAGGATCCTTTCTGGCTTGGGTATATAGGTCAAATTTCTCTCAATTCAACCTCTTTAGGCTCAATTATACATGGGAAGGATCTAGATTATATTTCTTAAGCTGTGACACGTGAAACACATTGTGTACACTTGACAGGTACGACGACAAGGCAATTCGATAAGCAACTGTCCAATTCGCTCTAGAATCTCGTATGGCCAAATGAATCGGGGAGTCAATTTATTGGCTTTAATGGATCTTCCAATACTAGTTACCGGTGAAACCTTAAGGAATACATGATCCCCAACTTCAAACTCTAAAGGTCTACGTCGGTATTCACATAACTCTTTTGTTTGCTCTGAGCGGTTAATAACCTTTGGCGAATCATCTCAATTTTCTTTGTAGTTTCATCCACCAAATCTAATCAAATCATGGTTCTTTCACTCAATTCATTCCAACAAAGAGGTGATATACACTTTCTACCTTATAATGCCTCAAACGGATCCATTTGAATGATCGAGTGATAACTATTATTATAAGCAAATTCTGCCAAAGGCAGGTGACGATCCCAACTACTAGGAAACTCAATGGCACAAGCCCTCAACATATCTTCAAAGTCTGAATCGTCCTCTCTGTCTGACCATCGGTCTGCAGATGATAAGTGGTATTGTACTTCAACCTTGTTCTGATAGCCTCTTATAATGCCCTTCAAAAGTTTGATGTGAACCTTGGATTACAGTCTGACACAATATCTGTGGGTACACCATGCAACCTGAGAATCCAATCCACATACAACTGAGCTAGCCTCTCAAAGCTATATCCGATATGGATCGGAAGAAAATGAGCTGATTTCGTCAGTCTGTCTACAATGACCCATATGGCGATGTGGTGTTGTAACACCCCCAAATTTCTAACAATTATAATAGCATAAAATTGCAATAATTTTCATGAATAATTACTGAAATTCAAAATAACCAAATTTGTACTGATTACCGCCGCACTTGTACTGGGACAAGTGCAAGGCTAACTTATTACATTAACGTAAATCCAAAACTTAAATAAATATGTTTTATCCGGAGCATAAAAATAATAATAAAAAAACTAGCTAGAATTAACTGAATGTTCTTCCTCATTTCTCACTGTTAGCCCCAACCCTTGGAACCTGTTTCACTAAAACACTGCTTCCCTGAAGGATCGTCGCAGCCACATAAAAACAAAAATCAGCAAAGCTGATAATCCTAATCAAAACAAAGATAATATATTTACATAAAAATTCATTCATGTATAACCAACAAAAAATATATCAATTTCGTTATTCTTTATTAAGTTTACTTAGTGGGAAATGAACCATGGTAGACCCGGGAAACCCTGCTAGTCTACCCTGTAACTCGGGAAACCCTGTCAGTCACAATAATCAAATTGGCCATAAAACATATCTTCCTAGTGTGCACACTTTTTCCCAAAGTTGCTACTAGTGTCCTGGGAAACCCTACCAGACACCACTTTGGGAAGAACGGATAATCTTTGTTCACATCATATAATATATCAGAGGTATAAAGTCTAAAGGTTGTGTTCATCACTTTAGGAGGTACCATCCCAAAGCTATCCTCCCACTGTTAAATTATTTTAAATACACGCATAATAAAATTTCCAGACTATTTCCGGTATGTGTAATCAAATATATATAATAATAAGAATCCATAACTCCTACAGGAGAGCATGGATCTTAATTTCATAAACCCAAGAGCTATAACTCTTTGCGAGCGCTCATGAGTTTTCCTAAATGTAATCATTGAAAATTTGTCTCTATTTTATCATGAGATTTCCCAAATTAAACTATAAAGTAAATACGCATGGGTTCCCATAAGGTTGTCATGAGAAATTCTCATGACCATAATTTAAACTCATAGCTCTACTCATTATCCCTTTTTGGCTTTACTTCCTATAAGGTTATCATGAGAACCCATAACTCTTATAGTACTCATGATAATAAATATCATTTAATGTTTTCAGACTTCTAATGATGTGATTAAAATAATTGGTACTTTGGGAATCCCATATGAATCTTTAGGAGCTTTATCATCATCTGATTGAAAAATTGGTGCTCATGAGAACCCATAACTTTTATGGTACTCATGAGTCATCCCAATACTCATGGGATATTCCCAGAAATATTGATAATGTATCATTCAGATGTTCATGGGAAATTCCCACGATCTACTCATTAAAATACAATAATGATTTTGGATTACCTGGTCTCTGTTTTTGCTAACCTCATAGAAGAATAATTTGATACAGAGTAAGAATAGAGGAAGTAGTAGAGGAGAAGAGGAGTATTGAGCGTTAGCTAGGGTTAGGTGGCTAGACCTCTGTTTATAATTTAAAATTAGGGTTTAGCTCTAGGCTGTGCTTTTTAACTATTGACATCTCATTAATAGGTTATATAACAATAACAATATTATTAAAGTTCTAAATTTTATTATTATTATTAATCTGAGGTATTACAGGTGTGCTGTGGTTTCGACAATCCCACAATAAAATCGATGGAAATGTTGTCCCACGTCCATTGTGGAAACTCTAAAGGTTAAAGTAATCCTGGAGGCTTTTGATGCTCGATCTTCACCTTTTGACAAGTCAGACACTTCAATACGAAGTTTGTCACATCATGCTTCATCTTTGGCCACCAATACCCTTGCTTCAGATCTCAATACATCTTACTAATTCATGAATGAATGGTATACTTGCTCTGATGAGCCTCTTCAAGAATTGTCTTCTTGATTTCCTCATTATCCGGAACACAAATCCTCTTCTTGTATCTCAATATACCTGAATCCCCAATATCGTAATCAGTTACTTCTCCGTTCTCTTATGCTTCTCTTATCCTTAGCAATCGATCATCTTCCATCTGGGCCCTTTTCAAATCACTATAAAAGTCAAAATTCCTGAATACTGTACTCATAATCACCTCTAATTTTGGTTCAAGATAAACTTTTAATAATCCTTCTAATAGATTATGTTCAGTTACACACATATGAAACATGTGTATTGACTTCTGGCTCAAGGCATCAACAACTACATTCGCCTTTCCTGGATGATACTTCAACTCAAAATCATAATCTTTCAAGAACTCCATCCATCTTCTCTATCGGTTATTCAACTCCTTTTGATCCACAAGATATTTCAAACTCTTATAGTCACTGAAGATCTCGAATTGAGATCCATACAAATAATGACTCCAGATCTTCAAGGCAAAAATGACAGCTACAAGCTCTAGATCATGTGTCAGGTAGTTTTCTTCATTAGGCCTCAACTGTCGAGATGCATAAGCCACCACTTTACCATCTTGCATGAGCACACATCCCAAGCCCTTCAATGATGCATCTGTATACAGTATGTGTGGTCTCTGTGAATCGGGTATGATGAGAACAGGTGCAGTAATCAACCGGTTCTTCAGCTCTTGAAAAGCGACCTCACACTTCCCATCTCAAATAAACGGTTGCTCCTTTTTAGTCAATCTGGTCAGTGGCCCAGCAATCCTAAAGAATCCCTCTATAAAACAACGGTAATAACCAGCCAACCCCATAAAACTGCGCACCTCTATCACAGACTTAGGAGGTTCCCACTTCAACACAGCATCAACCTTACTAGGATCTACCGTTACTCCATCTACTAAGAACACATGACCCAAAAACTTCACCTCTTTTAGCAAAATTTGCATTTACTCAACTTTGCATACAAATTATGCTCTCTCAGAATTTGCAGTACTGTTCAAAGATGCTCTCGGTGTTCCACTTCACTCTTTGAATAGATAATAATATCATTAATAAATACCACCCCAAATTGATCCAAATAAGGTCTGAATATCTAATTCATAAAATTCATGAACACTGCTGGTGCATTAGTCAATCCAAAAGGCATGACAAGGAACTCATAATGGCCATATCTGGTACGGAAAGCAGTTTTCGGAATGTCTTCTGCCTTTACCCTCAACTGATGATAACTTGATCTCAGATCAATTTGTGAAAATTCCGATTAACCTATTAGCTAATCTAACAAATCATCAATCCTCGGTAATGGATATTTATTCTTGATTGTGACTTTATTCAACTGTCAATAATCAATGCAAAGCCTTAGGCTGCCATCTTTCTTCTTCACGAACAGAACTAGTGAACCCCATGGAGATACACTTGGCCGGATAAAGCCCTTCTCCAATAAATCTTCAATCCGCTTCTTCAGTTTAGCCAGCTCTAAAGGTGACATCCGGCAAGGAGCCTTGGAGATCGGCTCTGTCCCTGGCAATAATTCAATGGCAAACTTGACTTCTCGCTCTGGAGGTAATCTGGTCAACTCTTTAGGGAACACATCAGGAAACTCTTTAACCACTTCGATCTGCTCAATATTTTCCTTTGGTTCCACCTGAACTGAGAAAGAACACCATGAAGGCTTCGCAACCCTTCTTTACACTTCTCTCAACCTAGGCCGCTGACAACATCATCGAAACTTGAGGAATTTCTTTAATTATTGAGTAAGCATTAAATTGAACAACTTTCTCCTTGAATTGCAAGGACACATCATTGGATGTTAACAAATCCATACCCACAATCACATCTATACCCCGCATGGGTAGATAAATCAAATCAATGGTCATTTCACGACCCTAAGATACAAACATCAATTTCTTGCACACCATAGCAGATTTTACACGTATACCAGTAGGAGTAGACACAAACAAATCATATGACATATCACTCATAGTAAGATTTAATCTTCCTACACAGTCATAGCAGATGAAAGAATGTGTAGCACCAGAATCATATATAACACATAAAGAATGACCTTGAAGAATAGCATTACCTCAGATCAAATTAGGAGCAGCTCTCGCTTCCTCTGTTGTCAAAGCAAACACTCGCCCAGGTACGGACGTGTTGGGATTCGTACAAGCAGTGAAAAAAATTTACCAAAAGAAACATTGAATCCTAATCATGGATCTATCAATGGCGTTAAATTCGAGTAATCAGAATTGTACATTTCGTATGCATCTTGTGGGATCATTAGGAGCCAATTGAACGAACCAGCTCCCTCTACCAATATCCACACGAACAGGACCCCAACACAAGGAGCGTGCTAGCGCCTCCAACGTTTTTCTCTCAATTCTCTAGGGTTTCTCTTATGGCCTTTCTAATACGTCTTCCTCACTGTCTTAGGGTTTTCCAACCCTAATGAGCCGTATTATATATTCAAAATTAATTTTGAAATTGAATTGGATTAAAATAATATTAATTAAATCCGTCCAACTGATTTAATCTAATCTATTTATTTAATCCAAATTAAAAGCCAGCTGATTTAATTTATCTTCATAAATTAAATCTGAGATATGATATCTATCTTCAAATATTAAATCTGAGATACGATATCTCTATTAGTTTTAGTTATTTAATTTATCAAATAAATTAAATACAAAACAAATACTACATAATATTATTATTATCTATATATATAATAATATTATTATTATTATTTGAATTTATATTATATTATATATATATATATCCATCCTCCCTAGATTAAACGTTGTATTCATTAAATCTTAGACTCAATGAATCTGGACATTATAGTTCGTGTTGGGCTATTCTTGTGTGCGACCCTATAGGCCCACATGAAATTGGCAGCGGGCCAATACTGTACCAGCCCACAAGTCGCAAGCGGCCTCTAGCAAGACATTATGACTATCCAATTCATATGAGGATCGATGATATGATGCAACCTATCATACAACCATGCCACGTCCCTTTTGTCACGCGATAATTTGGTTAAGAATGAAGCATGGATAGTGTCATCCCCCCTGTTCTTGACCATTACTTTCTTGATTCTTGAATAGTCTAACAATTGAAATGGAAACTCCTATCCATCGTAGTATGGTCATACTTTTCTCAGACTTACTCATCGAGGGGCCCAGTAGTATCTCTCTACAAATGTGAGGGACAAATCACATCTTGACCATTCACATTCCTCTGCATGAAAATCACTAATCTCGATTGAAGCCTTTATCATCACCCGGTCAAAGGTGACTTTTGACTGGGTCAAAGATTAGCGACTCTTATGTAGGAATCCATGATGATCTCAGGTCAAAGGGCATTGTGACGTGGTTATACATGAAATAAGCTTATGACTTAATCCATGCAGCTTTCTCATAGTGGGTCGGTCCAGCACCTTGTACTCTTATAAGTGCCTAAGACTTTGATTCGTATCTCCATACCTTATCAAAGTCATACTTATCTTATTTCATCTTCGCTCCCGCATAGATGATCGACCAGGACATTTAGGACAATCGTTATGATACATCCAAGGATACAATCATCATAATAAACATGCAAATGATATGATAACAAAATTGGAGAAATACTTTAAATAACAATAATGTTTAAAGTACAATGATTGGCCCCTAGGGTATAATTTCCAACAGGATAGTCTAGATGTATGGTCTTCCTTCCTTCCCTTGTAGCAATACTTTGCAATATGGCCCTTCTCCCCACAATTAAAATAGGTCCAACACTTGCCAAGATATGCTCTCCCACAACGTGTACAAGGAGGGTGCTGAGTCACACTGGGGGTTGATGCTACCGATCCACATTTGAGAGCCTTGACTTACTCTGGTATTGCTCCTACGGCTCTGACTCATTGGAGGATGACTCCTCTGCTGGGAGCTCCCCTGATGGAAACTCCTCATGCCCCCATATTCACTAAAGCTCAAAGGGTGACCCTTTTTACTAACACCCCCTGATATTCCCATATGACCACTGAATCGGCCATAAGAATCCCTCCTTGCAGATCTTTCAGCAATACTATACCTTCTACAGACCTCTCGAATTTTTGCTATCAACTTTTCGAGAGTAGTGACGTCATAGATACCCATTCTTGCCTTGACCTCATCATTGCATTTCTCAAACATTTGTTTGGCCAGCCAATTATTGTGCTCCTCGTATGTTCTATTTAACTACGATACATATTTAGCCAACCCTATAAATTGAGCTATAAACGTATTCTCATCCATCTCCCTTTGTTGAAGTATGAAGAAATCAGCTTCTTTTTTATTTCTCATCTCAATAGGGAAGTAGTAATCATAGAACATTCTCTTAAATTCATTCCAATCCAATTGATGCCCATCAGCAGGCTTCACCGTATTCCACCAATCCAATGCACCCCCTTTTAACTGGGTCTTCGCAGCTATAACCTTTTGACATTTATCACAACCAATAGACTTAAATAGTATCTCCAACCAATAAATCCAACTCTCAGCCTCTATTGGTAATCCTCCTGAGAAGGTCTCAGGATGGAAAAGATCTAAATGTTTCCATACTGTAAGCATATTAGGAACAACCCTTCATTCTGCTAACTCTTCCAGTTCAAAGCTTGGTGGATTTGGAACTGTCTCCTTACGTGAACAGGGGGGTATGACCCTTGCTTCCACCACTAGGCCCTTTGTTGGCTCTACCCTCCTCGAGTATTTTCAATCGTTCCTCAATCGTACGGATCCATCTATACAGATGCAGCAACATTTCAGCCTCGGTTAACTGAACCTAGGACCCATTAGATTCTTGCTGGCCGTTGTCACCAATGTCTGTACGGGGGTTGCCACTGATTTCTGTACGCCTGGTATTCACCATCTCTCCCCACCTAAGGGTAAAACCCATCAGAGATGGAGAATAATAAGAACAAGGAACAAAACAAAACACAACAGGGAAACAGGTATGTAAAGATTACATATTGCCATAATCTAAATGCAATGCACAACAAGGCTAGAAAATCATAAACACAGGGCTCTGGATACCAAGTTGAAAAGACCATTTCTCACTAAATAACAATTAACCATAATGTTTTCATAAAACCGGATTAACAGGTAATTATGGAAACCCTTTTTCTTTTCAAGACAACACACCTCGAGGTCCAGGGTACAAATTCTGCCTACAAGCCCACCAAGAGAAATCCATAACTTTGGGCACAATTATCGAACAGGAAAATACATAGCCCAGAGTCTTATAACACTAACCCCACAATAAAGGATCTATACAAAACAATTTTTGCATAAGATATGATTGTGTATAAAATAAGGCCTCCGAAAAATCAACAGTCATCCAAAAATAGTTAATGTAGTATTTCAAAAATATGAGGCCTCTAGAATGACAATATAAAAATCAATACAACACTAATACCAAAAAGAGACCTACAAATTCCGGGACTTCTATCCGCCGGGTTGCTTCCCGTGTCCTCTAGTAAGGTTAGAAGTCTCGCCTAAAAAATTTAATAATGACGGGGTGAGACATAAAGTCCCCAGAATCGAAATTAATTTATCGAATATGTAAGAAAGGATTGCAAGTCAGAGAAGCAGGTTTATTAACATAATTATAATATCAATAATAATTAAATAATACATAATAATTAACAATAATTAGAATTATCCCCACTCATCCATTCTACTCCTCCTTATATCTTCTGGACATGGTATAGCCTATTAGTGCTAGTATACCCTAGCTAAGATTAGCTAGTCATTTTAAGAATATTGTCCTCTCCCATGTCAGTAATAGGGTAATTATTTATCGGAATATTATATTTCGATAAATAATACCTATTGAAAATAGGTGAATATGTGGTTTCAAATAATAAGTAATAATTATCTTATTTCCTAAGGTAATTTCTATTGAAATTAGGGTGAATAAAGAGCTAAAAATCCCTAAATGCAATTGTGGGCCATAAAATACCCCGAAAATATTATGATAAATCCTAAGAGGCAATGAAATATTTATTAAAAATTGGAGAATATGTTGTCTCTAATTTAGGTAATTTTTGGGATTAATTTCCTTGGAAAATATTGAGGCAAGATTTAATATTATTTTGGGGATCATAATTGACCCCATGATTTTTAATATTTTACATGGGATATAAAATACCAATGTAAGTAAAATAGTTGTGAGATAATGATTTATCCTAATTAAGAAAATTATCAAAAATTAGTAAGTGGCTAATTAATGGGATAATTAAGGTATAAAGTAAATGAATTAAAAATAATTTAAATAATTATTTTTAATTGGAGAAATTCGAAATTATTAAATAAATAAAAAATAAAAAATAAAAAATAAAATATTAATAAAATATTTTATGCTTAGAAAAATAAATAAAAAATAAAATAAAATAAAAATAAATATCATGATATTTTTGTAAAATTGTATTATTATATAATATAGTGAATAGTAATGGAATAAATAGGAAACGGATCCTATCTAGAGAACCAGGAATAGGAATTCCAAAGTCAAGGTAAAATATTGATCAGTGAGTTTTTACCTTCAAGTGACCTCTTCCGGAAGTTAATTCCGAGGTCGGTGCGCATTTGCCTAATAAGACGAAATAGAGAAAAATGCAGATATTCACATTTTGGATTTGAAGAAAATAATTATAACTCAACATCTAGAGATGAGTTTATAATTATCTGGACATATTTGGAATCGTGAATTATTATCCAGAGATTGATGATTCGAAAGCGTTTCCGACACGGACGTGTTCGGACACGTTTTTCGAAAAAACTTCAACTGACATTGGAACCCCGTAAGGACCGAAATCTAAGTTAAATTAGATATTATTTATGAGGAAGAAAGATCTTCAAAGTTATGAATTCAGAATTTTGAGATTTCTCCGAAGAGACGCGAAACGGAGATCGAACGGGAAAATCATTTCAACCCATAAAGCAAGTTGACTCACCATTTTTGGACCAATTGTTTGCTGCCAAATCAGCCTTGAATGTCGACCAACATGCTGCATGGCTAGGAATTAAACACCATTATGCTTTGATTTTACTTGGTTATAAGGTAAGAGAAAATTACAAGATTTGGAATATGGAAATTACCAAAGTGGCACAATTTTTCCCTATATAAGGGCATGAGCACCTTCTTCATTTTTCACACCAAAAATCTACCCCTTAGAGAGAAGTTAGAGAGAGAAGCTCGGAGAAAGTCTCGAGCAAAGTCTCGGGTAAGTTCTTCGGTCCCCGGTCTTTAGTTTCGGTAGTTCTTTCGGTAGATATAGTAGGAATGCTAGATTTATCTTTAATTTTTCAAGATAGTCTAGATATCATATTTAGGGGTAAATATGATATATATTTCGAAAATATGATGAGGGAAAAGATCTGTCAAAATTCTAGAGATAGAGCGAAAACAACGAAGCTCGCGAAATTCCGCATGAGATTAGGGGTTCGGGGGCAAAATAGTAATTTTCGCCCAAATTGCCTGTTATGATGCCAAATGTTGATAAACGTTGTCCTTATAGGATATCTGAGCTAATCGAGCCGCTGTTGTGCCGCCGTCATACCGCTGTTTTTCCCGCTGTCGGAAATTTACCGTTTTCCGTAAAAGTACCGTTTTCCGTCAACGAAGGTACGTTCGCGTACTGTAACACTAACTCTGATGTTTATTATATGCCTATATGTGTTGTTAGGTATGTACGTTCGCGTACTGTAACACTAGCTCTAATGTTTATTATATGATTGTATATGATTGTTGTGTAGTAGTGTACGAGGTTATGCTATATACACGGTATGTTACATACGAGGTTATGTCACATACGAGGTTATTAATGTTGTATCATACGAGGTTATGTTACATACGTGGTTATTATCTTGTATACGTGGTTATGTGTTTTTAATCATACATCTGTTGTTGTGGACTGTTGTATTGATTGCTTTGCGTGTATATGTAGTCGTATTTAAGCATGAGGTTAACCGTTACCTGAGATCCAAATTGCAATTGGATCTCAGCTCTTAACATAGCGTCAGGTTCAGGAGGACCGAGGACCGAGGAGAAAGGCAAGCATGCCGCATAAAGACCCGGTTGAAGACTTCTTATGTTTTTTGTAGTTACACTGACGTTAGACGTTCGAAAACAATGTCCTGTTATTATAATCAGCCAGACTTACGGCATTTGAAATATATGTATCAGTTACTCAATCGCTCCGATGCTCTACTCTGATGAAAAAAAAAATATACTGCTTTTGAAAAACGGGATGTTACACATGCCACCACCGATATACCGTAACAGGGAGGTGTCACCCAAAACACGCAACTCAAGTTTCGAGCCAAGAATGAGAGAGCCGATGGGCACAATTTCACCCTCAATCTCTTCCACACAACCTAACATAACCCACAACAGAAGAAATAATATAACACTAAAATTTGACATAACATTCTACTAAATTATTATTCTACATACATCATCTCACAGTAAACATCATAACTATCACAACAATAACAACCCCAATAATAATATTCACCTATATGTATAGGTTGGAAAATACGCTGCTCCACTGAATTAATTTCATATTTAAACATACACATAATTTTTCAAAACACATACAAGTGTGTGAGTGTGTGTGTGTGTGAAAGTAAGGCTTAGAAAAACACTTTACAGCCCCAAAACAAACATAATAAAATAAATTAACCCTGATTACCTCAATTCCAAGCTTAACCTTAGCCTGAGGAGCACCATTCGCACAATCACTGATCACAAGAAGGCTCTACATTATCACAATTATAACTTATAATTTCCTATAACTTAAAATAAAAATTCTAATAATAATATATTACTATAACAAAAATTGAAAATGACATTTTGGGGTTTAAATTTTCAAAATCATCATTTAGTCCTTCAAATTTCAGAAATGACATTTTAGACCCATAAATTCCAGAAATGACGTTTTAGCCCCAACATTCCAGAAAATGACAGTTTAGTCCCAAAAAATTCTAGAAATAACAGTTTAGTCCCAAAATTCAAGAAATGAAAGTTTGGTCTATCATATATCAAAACTAAACCAATTAAAATTCCAATAATATCTCCGCTCACCCAAATAAATTATTTACCTAACATTTAATCGGTAAAAACATTTTATAGGACGTAAATCCTAAACTTCTTAAATAGAAAAATTCGTTTTAAATTCATATAACAACCAAACATCAAAATTTACTATTAATCTTCTACTACATATATATATAGTCTTCTATAGTCAAAACTTAAAACTTTCCCAAAATCTTAACCCCCAAATTTTCACTAACCAACACAATATTAACCTCATTATAAAGAGAAAAATATGTAGAATAACTTTCATGAAGAAAGTTTGTTGAAAATAAGTTAATTTAGCTACTTAAATAATTTTATAAGATAAATGACATATTTTAAAATACACTTAAAAACATCCAAACTTCTCTTTTTCCCTTTCCTTCCTCACTCTCACTCTCTCCTATCGGTTCTCATGCTCACACCACCCCCTAAGCATGAATATATAAAGAGGAAGGGTGTGGTTGGGAGGGTTTAACCACTCCCTAAACCATTCCTTCACGCAAAGATGGGGCGACACCGCTCCATCTGACGCGCTAGACCCTTATTTTTTATTTTCTTTTTGCTGTTTTTTTTTAAATATTTCTTTCTTTCGCTTTCTCTTCTTTCTCTTCTATTTCTTTTTCCAACAATTACATAATAAATACATTTATCATATATAATTCTTTCATAATTATAATTAGAGTAAATACCCTTTTGGGTCCCTGGAAAAAACATGGACCCCATTTTGATCCTTCACACAAAGAAATGCCCTTTTAGTCCCCGAAAAGGACGAATAAGGGTCGATTTGTGAACATTTTGGTCTCTCGAAAATTTCCAAAAAGCCATTTTTAGTCCATAAAAAAGTCCCATTTTAGTCCCTAGGGACGAAAATGGGGTCCGTGTTTTTTGTCGAGGACCCAAAAGGGTATTTACTCTTATAATTAAATCTTAAAATTAAAAATTAGGATGTTACAATAAACAAAAGTAAACTATCGTCCACCAATAACTCACAAAGCGTAAGAAGCTTACTATTAAAGAATATGAGTAGGATGACTATCATTTTCATCTTCTTCGCTATTAAAATCTATTTCAAAAACATTTGATTGTGATTCATTTTAAGTAGTAGGCTTTGCTTTATGGGTAAAAATATCAATAATTTCTTTTCCCACATCATGAATACATTTATAATCTTTATCTCGCAACAAATAATAAACTAAATCATAAAATCGGAGTATAGTTAATATGTATTTTTGTTTAAATGAATAGATAACTCTATAACAAAAATAAAATACATATAAATTAGTAAATTATCATCATATGTGAATCTATATATCTAGTTGCAAGTACAAATAAGAGCTTGAACATTATATGGAAGAATGAAACTTTTATAAATAATAATAAAAAAAAAAATTACGGGCCTAACAGTTACACCTTGACTGTGTAGGGCTAGCCCTTTTAATCTATCGACCCTACAAAACTAGCCCTTTTAGGTCTGACTTTATTTAAAAGCTTCATTTTAAAAGTCTGACATTTGAAGGGCTAGAGTTTAAACGGGTCGACCTAACGGGTCCGACCCATTTAGAGGAGTATAATTTAAGTTCAATGCTTGTTTGGAGGTTCCCAAAACCTAGGTTTTGGAAACAAAACTTAGGTTTTGTCACAAATCTACCAAACACCTTCCGTAAACTATTCTCGCATTAAATCTAGGTTTTGCAAAAGTTTGTCAAACCCCCATTTTTATCTAAAATGTATTCTCCAAAAATCATTTTTACCTCGTAAATCTCAAAAGCTATTCTCCAAAAACCATTTTTACCTCGTAAAATCGTGAAAATCATTTTTCAATACCAGTTAGTACCCTGAAATATTTCATAATCTTAAAAATTTATTTTAGGATATTTAAAAAATATTTTATGGTATTGACAATCTTGGAAAAAAAATTCATGGTACTAATGAGTACTAAAAAGATCGAAAAAATATTTCCGATCTTTCAAATTAGGATATTGAAAAAAAAATCAGGGTAATGACTAATCTTGAAAAAATATTTTAGGATACAGAAATGTACTAAAAAATATCTTAAGGATACAAACGATACGAAAAAATACTTGATGATGGCAAGGAGAGAGAAAAAGTTGAAAAAATAGCTTTTCACAATACCTAAGTTTTGATGCATAATAGGCTTCAGAAAAATTATGGGTGTTTGATAAGGTTACGACAAAACCAAGGTTTTAATGCCTGGAAAAAATACGGGTATTTGACAAACTTTTGCAAAATCTAGGTTTGATCATAATAGCTTCTAGACAAATTGGGTGTTTGGCAAACTTTTGTCAAAATCTAGGTTTTGAAGTTATCCAAACACTCATACCAAAAGCTATTTTCTAAAATCATTTTTACCTCGTAAATCCCAAAAACTATTCTTTAAAAGTTATTCTTAAAAAACCATTTTTACCTCATAAATTATAAATTATGAAAATCATTTTCTAAAATGAAGAGGCTCTAATTTTCCATCTAAAGGGACTCTAATTTTCCCTCTTTCTTCATGTCCTTTCTATCGTACAGTATGCAGCTCATCAATGTAAAATATAACAGTGACTCTTGAAAGGATGTTGAGCTCGCGTTCTCACAGCTCATCAAATACCAAATATCGCAGGGAATCTTGTAAGTACTTTCGAAAATGACTCTGGAACTTTTAAGCATATCTTTGGCACGAGCGAAAGAGGGAAGGGGAAACAATTTCAATGAGTCCAATTTTTAAAAATGGAGAAGTGAGATTATAAAATTTTAATTGATAGAATATATAAAATTAAAAAGAAAAAGAAAAAAAGTAATTCAAAGTTTTTATCTCTACTTCTCAAAATGTTTTAAATTGTATTGTATCTTGTTTTAAATATAAGATATAGTTTATAATGTAATTTATACTATAAATTATGTTTTATATTTAAGACTAAAGGAGTATTTACTAAGGTTTTTCTTCACCCTTTTCTCCATTTTTAAAATATTATCTTTGATTCTTAATACAAGATTAAAAAATAGATAAAACTATTACATTTAGAGGCACCATTCGCTCGTCCCATCTGGATAGTCCGATGGGATGTGAAAAAATCTAAATTTGATATTTTTAAAATGGTGATTTTTGAATAAAAATTATCTAAAAAAATTAGTTAAGAAATTATTTTTATTTTAAATTTTCTATCTATTAAATAATTTTTTTTAATCCCCATTTGAACGGTTTAGATGAAAGATGCCTATCTTTTGAATAGTAGCTGAAGCCGGTTCCCAAAATCTCCCTCATAATTATGTCCAGCATTTAAAACGTGAGGTATCTAAGTTTAATTTCGCCTCTTTCTTCTAGTCCTTTCTATTGTACAATATGCCGCTCATGAATGTAAAATATAACAGTGAATCTTGTAAGGATGTTGAACTCTCGCTCTCACAGTTCATCTCCGTTTTTGGTCCCTTGATGCTCCCATCCACTGTGTCTAAATGGCATCGTTTTGGTTAAAAACCGAAGCTGCACCCTTTTCTTAAAAAATATATATTTAAAAATAATGATCGGTATTAAAAAATTATTCATATTGAAAAATTATTTCATGATTTTGAAAGAATATTCTGAAGTATATTTTTTAGTCAGGTTAGTCTTGAAATATTTTTTCAATATCTTACATTAATTTTTCAAGATCATGAAGTATTTTTTTATTACCGATCAATATCTTTTTAGATCTTAGTCATCTCTAAAATATTTTATCATGATCCTAAAATAATTTTTAAAAAACATGAACTATTATTTTTAGTACTAGTTAGTATCCTTAAAGATCCTAAAATAGATATATTTTTCAGGATCCTAAAATAATTTTTTAAGATCATGAAATATTTGTTCGGTATTATTCAATATCCTAAAGTATCTTTCTAATATCAATCAGTACCCTTAAATAGATATATTTTTTAAAAAAAGTGCAACTTCAGTTTTTTTTTGGGCCAAAACGGTGCCGTTTATAAATGCGGCTGATGGGAACATCAAAGGACACAAGCCAAATGACAGCTCATCAGGGAGCACATAAGGTGTTTCTCCCTTATATGTGCTCCTACATGCTCATCCCTCAAATTTGAGGGATGAGGCATTTTTTTATATATATTTTATTTATTTAGATTTAAATCATATCTTTCTTTTACGGGATATTTTTTGCACCTAGTATATTAAATTAATTAGTTTCCAGGATACTAGTGTTACAGAACAAACATTTCTGAATGCAGATTGGAAACTAATTAATATGAGATACTTAGCCGCAAAAAAAACATCTTAGAAAGCATCATATAATTTAAATCTACATAAATACAATATATATATATATATATATAAATTTAAAAAAAAAAAAGTGTCCATCCCTCCATAGAGGGATGAACACATAAGGTGCACATAAGAGATGTGCATTGAACCCCAGCCCATCAATGCCAAGTATCGCAGAGAATCTTGTAAGTACTTTAGAAAATGACTCTTGAATTTTTAAGCATATCTTTGGTACGATGGAAATGGAGGGAAGGGGGGTAAATTTTAATTGGGCCAATTTTTAAAAAAATTGAGAAGTGTGATTATAAAATTTTAATGGATAGAATATATAAAATTTAAAAAATTTAAAAAATAATTAGAATTTTTTATCTCTACTTCTCAAAAAAATTTAAATTGTATTTACTAAAATTTTCCTTCCCCTTTTTCTCCATTTCCAAAATATTACTTTCGGTTCTTAATATAAGACATTTACTTAATTTGATTAGATTAAGGAAGTTAGTTGAGTTAGTTTATATAACATGTATTTTCTAAAATACTATAGTTATATTCATTAATTCCTTAATTGCCTCACTTCATTGATTATTATTGAAGAAGTATCAATAGTTGTTCAAAAAGAAGAAGAAGTATCTGAAGAACCGGCTATCACCCAAGAGGGGGGGTGAATTGGGTGTCTGATAAAACTTTAGATAACTTTGAAAATCTTTTTCGCAACTTACTAAAAGTAGTTCAAATGACAGAATCAGTTTATAAAGCAATAATCAATCATTCAAACATATATGCTGAAATATAAGAGTTTAGGGAAGAGAATATGCAAACAGAGATTTATACTGGTTCGGCCCAATCTTTGACCTACGTCCAGTCCCCAAACTCCTCCTGAGATTTCAATCCACTATCTCCCTCAAGCTTTAACTAGGTGCTTGAGAACCATTATAATCCCACAAGTTTAGTTGGGCACTTGTGTAGCCTTTACAAATCTCTTACCGAGATACTCCCCTTACCTTACTTTTGTAAGGATATAGTCTTTGTAATGAATGATTACAAATAATCTTCTCTCTCAGAAGTGATAAGATGAACACTGAAGTGCATTACAAATAATCTCACTCTCTAATAAATTATATGATCACTGAGAAAACATAGAGAAAATGAGATAAACGTTAGAAGACATTTTGACTGAGAAGGAGATTTCGTTTGTGTTTATCGTTCGTTAATCGTCACTCCTTCCAATTTGAAGACTTCGCAATTTATAGGCTATGTGTTTCGACCGTTGCGAGCATTCGACCGTTGGAGGTCGGTTGGAGGTAGTCAAAGCTTTTGTTGCTTTTTCCCGTTGAGCTCTAATCCACTTTAATCATAAAATGTTTATCGTTGACTTTGTTAATGCTTCGTCTTGAGTGTTGTAATAATAGCCGTTGTAAAGATTCAAACTATCCGTAAGACATAGAGGCATTCCTTTGTTTTCTGACTTAGCATTTAATGCTTCTGACACACAATTTGCTTTATGCAAATCTGTTGTTAATCTATGATTAAATCATCTGAAACTCATGAACAAACTGGATAAAGCATTTGGTAATAGTAATAGTAATAATCAGAAGTAATAAAGTGATATAGCAAGATTCATGATTTTCGGAGTCGGAGATTTGAGGAACAGGGATGACATTGCTCGAGCAATGAACCAAAGCTTGCTCGGGCAAGTTTCTACCGTTGAACCGATAACCGGTTTCTATCGTTGATGCTCGAGTAAGACATGATCCTTGCTCAGGCAAGAAATAGAAAGAGGCGAGGATTTGTGAATTCAATGATGTTGCTTGAGCATGGTTTTTCCTCTGCTCGAGCATGGTGCTCGAGCATGCCTCTCACTCTGCTCGGGCATGCTTTAGACCACGGCTTGAACAAACTTCAATCATCGCCGATGCTCGAGCATGCCAAATATCGTGCTCGGGCAATCTTTGAGACGACAGAGTGAAATGGGTTCAAACACATGCTTGCTCGAGCAGCCTTTTTCTTCTACTCGAGCATGCCGCTTGAGCAAGCCTTTGTTTCTACTCGAGCAAAACTCTTCAACCTGTTGTTTCTTTGTTTAGATTGATGTTGCTCGAGCAAGCCTTCCTTTATGCTCGAGCATGACTTCCCAACTCAGTGAAAATGTTGCTGGTCACGCTGTTGCTCAAGTATGATTTTTCTTCTGCTCGAGCAACTCCTTTCTCTTGCTCGGGCAAGCCTCTTCCACTTCGTCATTTTTCTGCTTGATACGCTGATGCTCGAGCAAGGTTTTTGCTCTTCTTGAGCATAACTCTTAATCTTGAATTCTTTCTTCTGAACTCGACGATGCTTGGTCTTCCCAAATATTCTGCTCGAGTAGACTGCCTTCGAATGTCAAACTCCTCGTTGCCATACATTATGCTCTTGTGTAAAAATTAGATTTTCAAGAAGTAACATCCTTGACAATACAAGAAGCAATTTCCAGCGAGCATAACATCTTCGGTATAAAACCACATTTAGCAAATCACCCCATCTCATAAAGAAATTCAAATATTCTTTCTATTTCAATAAGAATCAACTCCAAACTAGTTGTATTTCGTCCATTAACATCAGATGAATGAAGGTTGATCTTGAGCAGCGTTTTTTGCAACATTCTGAACAGACCGTCAACTTCAAAACATCATATCTCCTTCAATTGATTTTTTTTCTTGATCTTGATGTTTTTGGAAAGGTATTTGAGTCTAGTTTCCAATGGCACCGGTTGTAGCTCATTTGGATTTGTCGTTTGTGAGATATACTCAAAATACGAAGCTTGGTCTCGATCAGACGATGATTTTTGTGTCAACTTTAAAAAATCATAGCTCTCTCATCTGAACTCCTTTGGACTTGAATTTTATATCAAAATGACGCATTGGGAGTCTAGTTTCATATTCCGCTGGTTTCACGTCAATCCAATTCCTGTTTTGGGAGATATCGTTGAATTACCGGAGGTCGCCAGAAACAGAGCTGAACAGAGTAGCTGAAGAACGTTGTTGCTAGCGCATGGGTGATTTTCTTGCTCGAGCATGACACTGTTTGGGTGAAAGTAAGAGCTGGAAATGACGTTGCTCGAGCATGAAATTATTTGTGCTCGAGCAAGGCACTGTTTGTGTGAGAAAAAATGCTGAAATTACATTAATGCCCCCCAACAAACCAAGCATTCATCCGAAGCTTGAACTTGCTTGTTTTAACTCCGAATTGAGTCGTTCCAACTTCTATTTGATCACGAGACTTGAATATTGATATTCTCATGATATTTAACAAATTCTTCTTTCTTCAAACTCCATTCTTGATCATTCTCTATAATTTAATTTGGACTAACCTATAATAAACAAAGTAGTTAGTCAATGTATATGATATAAACTTTTTGCTCTAGATAATGGCATCAATATAAGACATCATCAAAAGTAAGCATAACTAACAGTATCAATAGAGATAAATTAAAAAAATATTAACAAATATGAAAATTATGTCTTCCATTTAGGACTAAGGTAAATTCCCTATATATGTCTTATATATATTAAGGACATGAGGAATACCAAAGAGAATTAATTAAAATCTCAAGGCATACTCTTTTGACTTGTAAATAAGTATATTTAACTTGTAACTTCTCACATATGTCTTGTAAATAATCATATTTAACTTATAAAATAAGGTCACAATTATCTTTTTACCCACAAATTGATGTAATTGTCATACATCCTGGCATGTTTTGTTGGGATTATTGCTTGAAATTTTGATATGGCCATGTATACAACTTCTTGATTGAATGTATGTTCAAGCTAAGGACTGTGAACTCTCATGGCATTATTTATGAATTATTGTACTGATATTTGCATGATTCAAATGCTTGCGTGGCAATGTTGCTGCTGAGATTTCTATATGTCTCACTCTTCAATTACTATGACATTAACATAGGACCAGATCCATCCAAGAACAAGGGCAAAAGGGCAGAAGAATGAAGAACGAGAGCTCTAATGATTCTAATGGGATTTTATTCCGAAGAAAGCTTGTATGCCTAATATGACTGGGTTTTGATATGTATAAATGCCTGTATGATATATGGATTTTAGTATGATGTGTAAATCAGTAACCAGGCATACTAATAGAACATGTACGTAAGCTATTAGTGATAATGGATGCAAGTTATGATGTAAGGGAAGATTAAAGCCCTCCATGAGCACTAATCTTTGGATGAAGTAAAAACAGGACATATGATATTAGATAAGCACGAAATTTTCCAGTCTGAAATTACACTTTACAAGCTTTAGAGCTTATTTGGTTTGAGGGGGAGGAAGGGGGAGGGCGAGAAGAGAGGGAATTTTTCTCTCATCTTTACTAAACAGGCCATGAAATTTTTCAATATTTCAAAAATACACTCTCAACAAAAAGGAATATTCCCTCTATTAATGGCAATTTGTTCAATATTCTCCCTAGGGACTCATCCCCTCCCATCGTCTTTCCTCAAACCTGTTAAAATATGATACAATTATAGTGATTAGTATAAACCTCAGGGCATCTGTAATTAGTTACAATTGTATCTTGTAATATTCTGTAGTAGATTTACCTTTACACGTGTAAGATAGCTATAGGGTTTGTTATTATTTTCTGTTATTCGTCACTGCTGTACAGAGCTTCTGGAATATTGTATACCCTTGCTATATGTTAGTTCTCTATGTGTTTTGATGATAACTGGCAATTGTAAACACAAGTTAAAATTTGTCTTGATGAGTTGAAAAACTCACTGTCAAGTGAATACTCGAGTATTGGTTTCAATACTCAAGTATTGAGTTGACAGAGAATGGCTCACTGTCACAAAGATGAGCAATACTCAAGTATTCCCATGAATACTCAAGTATTGAAGTTACAGAGAGCATTCCAAGTTTTTCACAATGAGTCAATACTCAAGTATTGGTTTGAATACTCGAGTATTGATCATACAGAGAATTTTTCACTAAAAGGCAAAATAGTCAATACTCAAGTATCCATTTGGATACTCAAGTATTGGTTATACAGAAAGTCACCTAAGTATTCCAACATGTGAATACTCGAGTATTGGGCTAACAGAAAGTTTTCAAACTTTACACACGTTTATGAATACTCAAGTATTAGAATGAAAACTCAAGTATTGAAATGACAGAGACTTCACAAGTATTGAAAACAGTTCAATACTCAAGTATTGGCCATACAGAAAGGTTTGCTATTTCTAAGTGATTTGAATACTCAAGTATTAAAGTGAATACTCAAGTATTGACTTGGAAAAGATTTCACAAAGGTTTTCAAACAAATTGAATACTCAAGTATTGAGTTGAATACTCGAGTATTGGGCATACAGAGAGCTTGGCTCTTTTTCAAATGTTTTAAAAACTCAAGTATTGAGGTTTTAGACTTAAACTTATTTTCACATAAAAAGTTCAAAACTCGAGTATTGGTTTGAATACTCGAGTATTGACATTATTCAAAGACATGGTCCAAAGCTCAAAACTTGAAGTTCTTCTCTAGAAGAGGAATACTCGAGTATTGACATGAATACTCAAGTATTCACATTAGTGCACAAAGACATACTCAAGTATTGAAGAACATACTCAAGTATTGGTCGCAAGTTTTGAAAATCAAGTTGAAAGAATTTGTGAAAACCTCTTTGCTTGATCTCAATACTTGTCATTATTATTCTCTGATATTCCCAGCTATGTTTAACCACTTTGTTAGTGAGTTTCAAACTTGTTTAGAGGAGATTAAATGAAGATTTAAAGCAAAAGCAAAAGCATGTCGAACATTAAATGCTAAACCCGAGAAAGTTGCATACTTTTGGGTAATCCCTCCGTACACGCTTACAAAGGATTAATGTCTACCTACCACATCCAAAAGAGCTGCTATTCCAACGGATTAATATTCAAGAAGTCAACTCGATCTTCGTAAACCGGATTAAGTGAAGAGTAGAGAGAGAAAACTCCAAAATGCCTCCAACAGCTAGATTAATGCACCAACGGTCATAATGGAGTTTGCAACGGATCTTTAATGCTCTCTTGGTATAAATAGAGTAGCATTCAATTTCTCTCAACAACTAAGACAGCAGAAAACGAAAATCATTCAAAGTTTCCAACTACTCTTGAGCTTTTTCTGTGTAAAGTATCCGTTGATACATTAGAGCTTCAAATGTTTATTTCTATCTACTCTTAGAGAGAGTTTCTTACCTTCAAATCATTTATTGTAAAGAATCACAAGTCGGGGGACTTGGTGATTGGGTTCATTGATTACAACTTGTAAGGGGAGTAAGTTCTAGTGAGAGAATTACTCTTAAGTGCGAGTGTGTAATCAATTGTGATAGTGAAAATCCCGTAGAGTCCGGGACCGGACGTAGGTCAAGAGATTAGACCGAACCAGATAACTCCTTGTGTCTTGCTATTCTTCTCTACTCCATAGTCTACTCTGTTTTAGTGTTCGAAAAACAGAGCTGTTTCTGAAAGAATTTTTAAAATCCCAAATTCACCCCCCTCTTGGTGATTAAGCTCCACTTTCACTATATATATCAGTATCTCCTGAGCACTACGATTTAGTGCCTCAGTCATATATTCCTACTTTCTATCTTGGTATCAAAGCAGAAAATATGAGTACCTCCTCTGCAACCGTTGATTCCGGCTCATCCACCGTCATCGGAGCCAAGTCGTATGCCATGTTCAGCTCGTCAAGCCAGACGACTGCGATCAAACTGGATCGCAACAACTTTCTCGTCTGGGAGTCGATTGTCCTTCCACTGATCGAAGGCAACCGGCTAGAAAGTCATATCGACGGCACGTCCTGTGCACCTCCCAAGATTGTTCCCGGAGAAAATGGAACCCGACCAAACCCAGCATATGCAGAGTGGTTCTCGGTGGACCGCATGCTTGTTGGGTGGCTTAGAAATACTATGAGCCAGGACGTAGGAGCACAACTCCTTCACTGCAAGACCGCTAAAGACATCTGGAATGGCGCCAGAGAGCTCACGTGCGTCGCCACCAAAGCTAGGATAATGGTGGTCAAGAATGAGATGTATAACACCAGGAAAAATACTCTGAAGATGGAAGAGTACCTCACCAAGATGAAAAGCTTTGCTGATGAACTTGCTCTTGCTAGATCTTCAATCACCATGGATGATCTGATTCTTCACACCTTGAATGAACTCAATGGGGACTACAACGTAATCGTTGTCAAGCTCGTTGATAAATCTGACCTGACTTGGATCGAAGCTCAGTCGGCATTGCTCTCGTTTGAGTCACGACTTACTCAACTCAATCCTTTTTCTACTCTCAGCATTCAACCGTGGATCAATACTGCTCAGCGTCATGATGCTCCCCACACTGGTCATAATGATTCTGGATACACTCGTGGCGGCAGAGGAAATTTTTTGCAATATGAGGAACAGAGGAGGACTTTTTTACGGTGGCCATCGCGGTGGAGGTGGTGGAAGACCGTTCTGTGTGCATTGTCAGAAACCAGGTCACACGATAGCAAATTGCTACTATCGTGAGGATGCTGGTTACACCCCTGGTTATACTAGTAACTCAAATTATCCAGTCCCTCAAGCCTATTACGCTAATCCATACTCTGTTGCAGATTCCTCACGGTATATGGACAGTGGAGCTAATTACCACGTGACTCCAAATTCAGACCATCTGGAAGAGATAGTGCCTGATGGTAAGTCTCATTTGATTACTTGTACTGGTGAGCAAAGTCGTATTATGGGCGTTGGATCAACAACAATACCTTGTGGTCATTCCTCTAAACTAATTCTTAAAGATGTTCTTTATGTTCCTTCTGCAACTAAGAGCTTAATGAGTGTTAATAGACTTACACATGATAATCATGTCCATGTCCATTTCACTAATCAGAATTGTGATGTTAAGGATCCAGTGAAAGGAACTCTACTGCTACAGGGTGCAAAAAAGGCAGGAATATATCAAATGAAGGAAAGAAAGCTTAATGCTCAACCAACAGTGTTTTCGACAACGCATGAAGCAACACGTGAAGATTTGCAGTCAACATTTCAAAAATTACATCACCCAATGGGACACCCAAGTGCACGGATTTTACGAGCTATTTTGAATAAATTTAATAAGATTCCATCAGTTCATTTCAATAATAATTTTGTATGTGAGGCTTGTCAAATGGGAAAATCAAAATTGTTGCCATTTCAGAGTTCTATTTCTCAGTCCCCTCAACCACTTGAATTAATCCACACGGATCTATGGGGTCCTGCCCCTCTTCAATCTCATGGAGGACATAAATATTACATTCACTTCTTAGATGATTTTAGCAGATATACGTGGCTATATCCACTCAAGCACAAAGGAGAAGCTATCTGTGCATTCAAAAAATTCAAGAGTTTCGTTGAAAACCAGTTTGATCAAAAAATCAAAGTCATTCAATGCGATAATGGCAGTGAATTTAAACCATTCATTCCCATTGCTCAAGATGCTGGCATTAAGCTTCGTTTCACTTTCCCTTACACCTCTGCATAGAATGGCCGAGCAGAGAGAAAGCATCGGCATATTGTTGAGATAGGCTTAACATTGTTAGCTCATGCTAGGATGCCTCTGAAGTTCTGGGTGGAAGCTTTCCAACAATTTGTGTTCATCATAAATCGTCTACCTACACCAATGATTCACAATGCCACTCCTCTTTTAAATTGCTTCGAACAGAACCAGCATATGAGACTCTACAATCATTTGGTTGTGCTTGTTACCCGTGCCTCAAGCCATACAATACTCATAAATTTCAGTTTCGCAGTAAGAGATGTGTCTATCTCGGAATTGCATCTCAGCAAAAGGGTCATCGTTCTCTCAGTGAATCTGGTAAGGTCTTTGTATCGAGACATGTAGTATTTGATCCATTTGTGTTTCCATTTCGTACAGGATTCATGCGAAAGATGCATTCTACTACCTTAACAGAGAACTCAGTACCACTGGTGATTCAATCTAATCAAGAGGCTTGGATACTAGACAGACCCGACGATGAAGATGGAGGAATTAGTCATGGTGCTTCGGAGCAAGAGCAATCTGTGTCTCAGAATGACACTCAAACAAATGAAATTGAGTCCAGTGAAGGTAGTGACTCAAGATCAATAGGGCCTAATAATCGTCATGGTATGGTGACAAGGCCCAAAGTAGGAACAGTGAAGCCCAAATACCCATATATCGGGGTAGCAGTCAAAGATAGCTCCGAACCGTCCTCGACCCAAGAAGCTATATCTTCGCCCATTTGGTTCCATGCGATGAGAGACGAATTTGATGCCCTACAGAGAAATCAAACATGGACGCTTGTTCCATACGAAAATCAGAAGCTAATCGACTGTAAATATGTATTCAAAGTTAAGCTTAAAGCTGATGGTTCACTGTTTAAGCATAAAGCACGATTAGTTGCAAAAGGGTTTCAGTAAACGCCAGGAGTGGATTTCAGCGAAACCTTTAACCCCATAGTGAAATCGACAACAATTCGTGTGGTTCTGTCCATCGCCGTCACATTCAATTGGGAGATCCGCCAACTTGATGTCAATAACGCGTTCCTCAACGGGTATTTGCGCGAAGAAGTATATATGAATCAGCCTGAAGGTTTTATTGACCATCGACGACCTTCTCATGTCTGCAAATTGACGAAAGCGATTTATGGTTTGCGTCAAGCCCCAAGAGCGCGGTTCGATCGTTTGAGGTTCACTTTGCTTGACTGGGGATTTCAGAATCTCAAGAGTGATATCTCTGTCATTATGCTTCAAACAGATAAGTTAACTGTCTTCATACTCATTTATGTAGATGATATACTGATCACCGGCAATAACTCTAATTATGTGAACAAATTTGTGAAGCAACTGAACTTAGTTTTCTCTTTAAAGGATTTAGGTTCTTTGTGTTACTTTCTTGGTCTGGAAGTATATCATGATAAGTTGGGTATATATTTAAATCAGACGAAGTATGTTGTTGAGTTATTGCAGAAATTTGGTATGTCTGATTGTGCCCCTGTTACCACTCCTATGGTAACAAGTCGCTTGATTTCTTCAACTGATGGTGATTTACTTAGAAATCCTACTTAATATAGACAGGCGATCGGATCTTTACAGTATTTAACAACCACTCGGCCTGATATATCTTATGTAATAAATAAGCTAAGCCAATTCTTATCTCAACCCAGAACTGCACACTATCAAGCTGTAAAAAGGATCTTTCGTTATCTCAAGGGTACTTACAACTTGGGATTACATATTAGACCGATTAATAGTCCTCAATTGATTGCATATACTGATGCAGACTGGGCTTGTGACCTAGACGACAAGAGGTCTGTTGCTGGAATGTGTATTTTCTTAGGAAACAATTTGGTTTCTTGGTCTTCTCGTAAGCAAAAGGTTGTCTCTAGGTCCAGTACTGAGTCAGAGTATAGGTCTTTGGCTGATGGTTCCTCTGAAATTAAGTGGCTCAGTTCTTTGTTGGCTGAAATTGGTTTGTACATTAAAAGACCATCGGTTATCTGGTGTGATAATCTAAGTGCAAGGGCCTTAGCTAAAAATCCTGTGCAACACGCCAGAAGTAAACATATTGAAGTTGATGTGCATTTTATTAGAGATCTGGTTCTATCTGGTTTGATTGATATTTGGTATATTCCTTCCTCTCTTCAGCTTGCAGATTGTCTTACTAAGCCTTTGTCACAGTCTCAATTTGAGTTCTTTAGAGACAAACTCGGAATGTTAGTCACACCCTCTCGTTTGAGGGGGAATGTTAGAATATGATAAAATTATAGTGATTAGTATAAACCTCAGGGCATCTGTAATTAGTTACAATTGTATCTTGTAATATTCTGTAGTAGATTTACCTTTACCGTGTAAGATAGCTATAGGGTTTGTTATTATTTTCTATTATTCCTCACTGTTGTACAGAGCTTCTGGAATATTGTATACCCTTACTATATATATTAGTATCTCCTGAGCACTACGATTCAGTGCCTCAGTCATATATTCCTACTTTCTATCTAAACCAAAATTGGAAGTGTGCAATAATAGTTACACTACAAAAAAAATCGTTTTTTGCTACGGAAAAATTCCGTAGCAAAAAAGCATTTTTTCGTAGCAAAATCGATTTGCTACGGATTTTGTCCGTAGCAAAAAATGGCGTCGCAATTTGCGACGGAAATATTATCCGTCGCAATTTGCGACGGTTTATGACGGAAATTATATCCATCGCAATTGCGGCGGATATAATTTTCGCCGCAAATTCCATAGCAAATTCGAATTTGCTACGGATTTGATTGAGTAGCAAATTTTCAAATTTGCTATGGAATTTGATTCCGTAGCAAATTTACTACGGAATCACATTCCGTAGCAAAACTAATAAAATTTTTAAAAAAAAAAAAAATATTTTTTTTTTTAGAAAATTGAAAACAAAAAGTTGTGTGCCATAGATTTAATAATAATAAAAAAGAGTTTACATAGCGAAAACAATATATATATATATATATAAAATAACAAAGTGCAAATACTAAAAAGTAGTCTAAACAGCAGCATTGTGATCATCATCATCATCAGCATGGTCATCATCACCAGGAGCTGACCCGGAACCTCTGTCTTTCAGGAGGGACATGATTTGAAGCTACATCACCCTCATCATCTCCGTTTGTTGAGTTATCTCCTGCCGCATCATCGCCCGTTCCTGATTCAACGCCTGCTTCATCATCTCTTGTTCCCGAATCATCCGCGCCTCATCATCTCTGTTTCTTGAGTCGATTGCTGCCTCATCATCTCTCGTTTCCGGGTCATCTGTGTTGCTTGCTCCTCCACCAACGCCTTCATCTTCTTCAGCTCATCTACAAAATTGATTAGTACATTTATTATTTGTACTTCATTTGAATGGACAAGAGAATGGAAATTATCAATATCAAATGTATTACGTTTACCTGAAGAAACCCCTCTAGTGCCAGATGAGGGGCGCTTTGTTTGCTTCAGTCGGCTGGCAGAGGCACCATATCCAAAGACTCTCCATTTCTTGTCAAATCCGCCAGTAGCCTCAAAGAATAGACTCTCGTTATCGGACTGAGAGGATGTGGGGTCAGTCCCACGCTGCGAGTCTCTCTCCTGCGACAGCTTCTGATAGTTCTCCTACAAGCAAACAAATACATAACAAATAAGACATGTAAAATGAAATAAATATGGTGATGCATAAAACAAGTAATAAAGGCAATAAATGTCTAACCGCTATTTGCTGCGCCCTTGGGTTAATCCATTGCCTCTCACTCCCTTCAGACTGTCGGGAATGGGTCCGTTCAAAGGTAACCCACTCAATCGATTCTGCAGGAACTTCCCCAGACTCTACCTGCAAACGCAAATGATGACCTTAATTAATTACTTCAAAGTACAAAATATTGAATACCTAAATAGAAAATAACGTGTACTTACAACTTTGCGTCGATGCTCACTAATTGATCTCGGAGCCGCACAAAGATATAACGGTCCTTCCATTTTGGCCCTATTTTCCTTATTTTTCTCACTTATAATCTTAAACTTCTCATTGTTTGCCCAATTGCCAAATAATTCCTCTTTAGTCTCCTATGGAAGCCAATCTGTCTTGCCTCTTGACTTTCTCAATGAATAGAGCTTTCGAGATAACCACCGGCCGGCCCTGTGGTTATAAGCTTTTTTCAGATCTTCACGATATTCAGGCAACGTCATATGCTTACCCTAAAAATCAATAACGAACAATTAGTGCTCCAAATTTTAAAAGTACTTAATTAACAACCATAAAACAAATAACTTACCAAGAACTCATTGAACCAAACATCTCGTTGGGTCGTAGGAATCTCATCCACGTGGTCCAAGGTTGATTGTAATTACGGAATAATTGGTTCGAGATGAACTCCCCACCGGATTATCGTGCACAAATCAAGACGAGGACATCATGCAAATATTAGCATACAAACCAATTAGAGAAGAAAATTGTAACATTACTCGGTAACTTGGCATGACTTACTCGTTGCGCGTCGACAAATCCAAAGCTTCCCCGTCGAAGGATCCGTTGAGCCCCGAATTGGTGTATCGAGGAACTACCTTCTTCCCCGACGTGGCTCGAGGCGACGCAAAGGTGTGCTAAGGAAGGAATGTGAAATATTGAAGATGTTTGTACATAGATAGTTTCAACAAACTAAACATATGTAAATCAATCAGAAATGGTAAAGTAAACCTGTTGTCCCCCTTGCTGTGGATCAGGGGGTAGACGGTGACGACAACATATAAAGCGACGGTGAAGATGACAAATAACCCGACGGTGACGACGACATATCAAATGGTGGCACCTCTGGGGAAGCGCTGAGCTCTCTGCCTCCATAGGGAGCCATTGGCGTCGCCCTACCCCCTCTTATAGACGGGGCTCCGACCACTACCACGTCCACTACCCGAATGACCTCCTAGATGCTCCATCTCCGAATCCTTATAGACATAATGTCAAAATATATATATATATAAGATATTTACTAAATATGACAGTAGCGAAGTAACACACTATGTAGTATAACAGATCATCATAAACAAAGAACTAACACTCATCAACCGGACGATTCATGTTCATCGACATCTACTTGCACGTCTTCCTCTGAACTCTCATAGTCGTTGAACTCAGATTCACTATCAGAGAAGCTCACTTCTGCCTCATCCTCATCGTCTGATTTCTCATTGTATAGGAATCAACTCTAACTCCGCACGAGAATCAAAAAGATTGCTTGGTACTTCGTCGTCGAAGATGTTTATGGGCAGTACATGTTCCACATCAGCTTGGAACGGTTCAGCCATACCGTCATTTGATTCCGGCTCTTTCGACTTTGGTATAATATTTCATGCTTTGGTTTTAATAACTCCCCTCCACCCTTGGTGAGATGTGGGGTATGATGTATAGTAAACTTGTTCCGCCTGTTGAGCAAGGATGAATGGGTCATAACCAACCGTATATCTCCTTGCTGTGTGGATCTCAATATTTCCATGTTTGTCCACTTTTGTCCCACGCGGACTGTTATCAAACCACTCACATTTAAAAAGGGTCACCACCTTGTCCCACGGGTAACTCAGCTAAATTATCTCAAGTAACTTCCCGTAGTAGTCAGTCTCCACCCTGTCAACTTGGTCACCTCGACAACATACACCGTAATTGCAACATAGTGTACCTGCGTTCGAGTCAACAGTTGAAAACCGATACCCATTGATTATATATTTGTTGCATCGGGTAACTCTAATTGCAGCTCCATAAGATAAACTCCACGCAACTTCATTGGGATCTGATGGATTTTCCACGAAATAGGATCGAAACCATTTTGGAAACTCAGAGTTCGTGAATTGCTCAACTTGGGACACCGACATCAAAGGATTTTCTGATCAGACCCAATTAGAGAAGTAACTGTAACAAAAAATTGAAGTTAATACTTTAATACTTACCGTAATGGTAAAAAGGAAAAAAAATCTTACTTTAAGTACTGGGCGGCCTCTTCACAGTTGTTTAGAATGTACCACTCCGCAACTTGCTTATCTCTTCCGTCAAAAGTTGACCTCCAACGTTTTCCCACTACTCGCCCTAGAAAATTAAATATTGATTTTTGATCCCTTGTATCACCGGCATCATCGTTGCGTGGTACCCCTCTCCATCTTGACATCATTTCAGGGGGATAATAGTATGACGCAAATTTTGCGGCCTCTTCGACTAGATATGCTTCAGCGATGGATGATAATCTTTAAATTCATATTATTTTAAATGCAAAAAGAAGTTAAAAACTCTGTCATTGTCATGATTTAATAGACCAATTAGTTAAATATGTGGTTACACTTCATAATGAGTTTTTAAACTTTATTTGCATTAATCTTGGTCACATCTTGAGTTTGGATTCAAAATTGAACTTGAGTCATATTCTTACTACAATTGGGTAGTGAACACTGTTCAGTATTTTGGGTATAACTTGAGTTTTAGAGATCCAATGGCTTTGCAATTTATATTTTCAGAAAGCTAAAATGAAGATCTACAAACCATATGAAGAGCCCAAAAGCTAAATCAAATGTTTAAAGGACCAAATTGGGCCTGGAATACGGAACAGGGGCGCTGAACTGGGCTCCGGAACAACGTTCGGTGTTTGATCCATATCTTGCGCTACAGAACTCCAAATGAGGCCCAGTTTGAACGACTGGAAAGCTGACACAAACGGTCATATTTCATATGAAGACAACAAGGCCCAGTTCCACCGAATTCGTAGTGTAATACAGCTTGCAAGATGGAACACGGTTTTGGAGGTGCAAAAGTCAAAAAGTATGGCTAAATAGTTCTTCCATGATTTCTATAAATAGATGGATTTTGAGAAGAGCAAGACACACCCCTTGGAGAAGACCAAGATCTCTCTAATTCTCCCATTCTAAATTCTTTCTTGTAGTTCTTGTCTTTAATTTCTTGCCTCCTTCTTGGTATGGCAATATCTTGCTTTATTATTTTCATGTATTGTCTTTAATTCTTGTCTTTAATTTCTTGCCTCCTTCTTGGTATGGCATTTTAATCTTTTCTTTTAATTATTTATGTTGATTTTATGTTCTTCATCTTTTTCTTTTATGGATTCATTATGTTTGTAAGATTTACTTTTATATTGAAATAGAAGCTTTCATTTTTCTTAAGTTGTTCTTTGTGTTCTTCGTGTTCATGTTGAACTAGTTCATGTTCTTCGTGGTCATGATGAATATCCTTATTTCTTCATTTTCATCTTACATAGCAATGCTTGGCTAAGTTTCGTGATCGACCCATGAGTTGAGGATTCCATGGTGTCATCCGGAGGACTTGTGTTTTAATTCCAGAATCGACTTGTTTCGTCTACTTTAATCGGATTCGATTTTAGAAAGAGATTGGATGTTAGATTTAATATCCAGATTGATATCCCAAGGACATAGTTTGGACCAGGTTATAGAGGGCGTTGTACGATCGTATAGCGAGCTCGCCACGTGTTCGAATAAATGCTAGGCAATCGTCTAGTCGAGGGAGTTCTAGACTAATGCGAGATTTCGGTTTGTCTAAATCAATCACAAGGTTAGTTATTCTATTTTTTGTCCGATGATGGAAGATTTTGGATCCCACTTCGGGTTGATCGTTTTTAATCTACTTCATTTCATTCATCCTTGCATTCTATCTTTAGTTCTTTCTTTTTAATTTTAACTAAACCTCAAAACCCCCTTTTCATTCACCGTGTTTACCAATTGATTTAAACCAACCGCGAATTCCTTGGGAGACAATCCAGTTGTCCCTATACTACAAATATTTGGTAACTTGGTTATTTTGTGGGAGCTCGACAACTCGCATCAAAATTTGGCGCCGTTGCCGGGGAAACTCGCATCGGTTTAAATCTAGTGGTTTTGGTGATTGGGCAGATTTCTATCTCACCCAAATCACTTTTGCAATTTTTGAGTTTTATTATTATTATTATTTCATTTTAGGTTCCTAAATTGTGTAGAAGTTGTTCTCAAAAAAAAAAAAAAATCATTTCATTTTGTTTCTTAATTTCTAGCATTTCTTTCTTCTTATGTTGTATGAATACTAGGAGTGCTACTATTCCCGAATCTTTGTTTGGATTCGACCACTCGAAATAGAAAGAACAATTCTTGCTTTAGAAGAGTCATTAGGATAAGTCTTGATTCTGACCATTCTGATTCTGATCATTCTGATTCTCTTCATTCTGTTGATCTTTCTAGTTCCTCTGATAACCTTGTTGTTTTCACTGATTCTAACTCCAAAATTATGGCTGAACAAAGAATTCGTCCTACTTTAAAGGAATTGGCTGCACTGATGTTAATTATCGCCTTTGTGCATTACCTATCCCGAACTTGGTGCTAACTTTGAACTTAAATCTGGTCTTATCCATTTGTTGCCCAAGTTTCATGGTCTTGCGTGAATGTCCGCATAAACATCTCAAAGAGTTCCACGTGGTTTGTAGCACGATGAAACCACAAGCAATTGATGAGGACCACATTAAGTTGAGAGCTTTCCCATTTTCTCTCGATGGAGTTGCTAAGGATTGGTTATATTATCTTCAACCGTCATCCATTCGGCCGGATTGACATGCAAAAATTGTTCCTAGAGAGATTCTTCCCCGCCTCAAGAGCTACCGCTATTCGAAAAGAGATTAGTGGAATAAAACAAGTCAATGGGGAGAACATGTATGAGTATTGGGAGAGGTTCAAGCGATTGTGTGCCATCCGCATCACCAAATCACTCGAGCAACTACTAATCACTTATTTCTATGAAGGTTTATTGCCGATGGATAGAAGCTTGGTGGATGCATCAAGTGGTGGGACTTTAGATAGCAAGACTCCCGAAGAGGCCGGAGACTTAATATCCACTATGGTGCTAATTCTCGCAGCTTTGGCACCCGAGCAAATAGCACCGCAGCTTTTACGATTCAAGCACCACCACCAACTTAATTCCCGTAAATCGGTTCCTCAAGTGCAGATCAACAAAGGTTAGAGAATAGACTTGATAATCCGACTTCTCTTGTGAGGCAACTAGCAAAGGACACGTACAATGCAATCTTCTACTCCTTCTATTGGGTATTCCTGTGGATTCTGTTCAGACCCTTCTTATCCCACTGATTCTTGCCCCACTTTGCAAGATACCACTTCCCCAGACCAGTCTGTAGCTGTAGTTGGAGTCTTTCCAGGGAAGCCACAATACCAACAGCAACATAATGCATTTTCCAACACTTACAATCCAGGATGGAGAAATCACCCAAACTTTCGGTGGAATCGAATCGAGTCGAACCGAATAACCAATTTCAAGAAAATTCGTAAATTACCAACAAAGACAATTTCCACAAAATAAACAGAATTTTCAGCAATCTACACCTCCGCATTTCACAACAAAGAGACCAAAGTAGTAATGGTTCTTCACCGGAAGAAATGATGAAGCAATTTGCTGCAAACAATATGCAATTCCAACAAAGAACCGAGACTTCTATTCGTAGACTTTGCAAACACAAATTGGGCAATTAGCAACATCATTGAACCAACTACAACCTCGGGGATCCAACACTCTTCCTTCACAAACAATTCCCAATCCAAAAGGGAACGTTAGTGCTATAACCCTACTACCCTGGCAAGAAATTGGAGGAGCCTAAACAAGTCGCGAGATGTAACTAAATCCACATCAGGAAAAGAGTCAGAAAATGTGAAGATTGACTCTAGTAATAAAATGCCAATGCATCAAAGCCAAGAAGAACTTGACATTTCCATTCCTCTTCCTTTCCCTCAAAGAACAATTCAACCCAAGAAGTTGGGTGAAAAAGCACAAGAAAAGGACATCCTTGAGACATTCAGAAAGGTCGAGATCAATATTCCTCTCTTGGATGCAATCAAGCAAATTCCCAAATATGCCAAGTTTCTCAAAGAGCTATGTACCAACAAGAGGCGACTGAAGGGGATTGAGCGAGTGAGCCTGAATCAGAATGTGTCAGCACTCCTCCAACCCATGCCTCACAAGTGCAAAGACCCAGGAATGTTTTCTATCCCTTGCATTATTGGTAATTATAGATTTGATGATTGCATGTTAGATCTAGGTGCTTCAATTAATGTCATGCCTGCATCTATCTATAAATCTCTTGGTCTTGGTCCCTTGCGTCCTACTGGTATTGTTGTCCGAGTTAGCTAATAGGAGTAATGCTCATCCTTCCGGTTTAGTTGAAGATGTATTAGTCAAAGTTAATGAATTGATATTTCCTGCTGATTTTTACATCTTAGATATGGAGGATGAGTCTCCTAGCAAGAAGTCACCAATCATTTTAGGCGACCTTTCATGAAAACAACTAGGACTAAAATAGATGTACATTCTCGTACTCTTTCTATGGAGTTTGGTGATATAATTGTGCATTTTAACATATTTGATGCCATGAAACATCCTAGGGAAGAACATTCAGTTTTGTGTATTGATGTGGTTGATGATCTTGTTGATGATGTTCGCTAATTGGTTTGCCGATTATCCCGATTTTGCATATATGAGTGATGCTACCATTTGTGCATGTTCGATAATGAATGGTGCTCGCATGCTCAAATAAATGATGCATTATATGGTGATTCGACTCTCTTATTGATACTAATGATTGCATATTGGAGCTAAATTCTGATTTTGATATTCATTCGATTGTGAACTGAATTGATGATAATGTTGAGTCATTCAAGGCACAGCTTCTTTCTCGCTTCTGTGAATTTGGTTTCAGGCGTTCCAAGTGTGATTACATCAGAGTTAGTGCAACAACCACCTAAGCTTCTTCCCTCTACTGAGCAGCCACCGAAGTTGGATCTTAAATCTCTTCCAGATCATCTAAAGTATGCTTTTCTGGAGGACAATGAGCAATAGTTGATCATATTGGCAAATAATCTTTTACCAAATCAAGAAGAAAAGTCATTGACATTGCCGAGAGCAAACAAGAAGGCGATTGGGTGGACATTAGCGATATCGTTGGCATCGGCCCCTCGTGTGTATGCATAGAATTTTGTTGGAAGAGAGGCTAAGCCAGTGAGACAACCCCAAAGACGCCTTAATCCCCTTATTCTTGATGTGGTGAAAAAGGAGGTCACTAAGCTTTTGCAAGCCGGTATCATCTACCCCATCTCCGACGTCGGGGGTTAGCCCGGTCAGTGGTTCCCAAGAAGTCCGGAGTGACCGTGGTAGCCAATCGAAAAATGAACTCATCCCTACACGAGTTCGAAATAGTTGGAGAGTATGCATTGACTATAGGAGGCTCAACCAAGCTACTCGCAAGGATCATTATCCTTTACCATTCATTGATCGGATGTTAGAACGATTGGCCGGTAAGTCACACTATTGCTTTCCGGATGGTTTCTCGTGCTACTTTCGGATCCACATTGCTCCCGAGGATCGTGAGAAGACAACATTCACATGTCCCTTTGGAACTTATGCTTACGTAAGGATGCCATTTGGCCTCCGCAATGCACCCGGCACCTTTCGCGTTGTATGGTAAGTATCTTTTCGAGTTTCTAGAGGATTGCATGGAGGTTTTTATGGATGATTTTACCGTATATGGATCTGGTTTTGATGCATGTTTGGCTAATCTTTCTAGAGTCTTGCATAGATGCATAGAGTCTAATCTTGTGCTTAATTATGAAAAGTGTCACTTCATGGTTGAGTCGAATAGTTTTGGGACACATTGTATCAAGTAAGGGTATTGAGGTAGATCCCGCTAAAATTGATGTTATTATTGCTTCCGCTTTACCCCACATCCGTTCGGGAAGTTCGTTCTTTTCTTGGTCATGCGTTTTCTACCGGCGCTTCATTCGAAATTTTAGCAAGATTGCCCGACCCTTGTCCAACCTTCCGCATAAGGACACCGATTTTGTATTCAATGATGAGTGTAAGGAAGCCTTCAATCACTTGAAGCGTTGTCTTACCACAACTCCCGTGATCCAACCTCCGCATTGGAATCTTCCATTTGAGTTGATGTGTGATGCTTCTAACTATCTTTGTTGGTGCTATCTTGGCACGGGTCAACAAAGCCTCTCATGTCATTGCCTATGCATCCAAGACTTTGGATTCTCGCCCAATCCAATTACACAACCACCGAGAAAGAACTCTTGGCTATAGTGTTTGCATTTGACAAGTTTAGGTCATATTTGCTAGATACTAAAGTAATTGTCTTTTCTGACCATGCTGCTTTGAAGTTTTTTGTTGAAAAAGGTATATGCTAAGCCGCGACTCATCCGGTGGATGCTATTGCTCCAAGAATTTGATGTTGAGATTAAAGATAGAAGTGGAGCACAAAACTGGGTAGCCGATCACCTTAGTCGCATCACTCATTCTTCTAACCCTCTTCCATTCGGATGATTTTCCCGATGAGCGCCTTCTACACCGCAAGGTAAGATTCCTTGGTATGCTTGATCTCGGTTAACTACTTGGTAGCTGGTGTGTTTTTCTGTAGATTCCACTAGGGCCCAAAACCTAAAATTGAAGAGTGAGTCTAAATATTATGTTTGGGATGACCCTTATCTCGTGGGAAATTTTGTAGTGATCAAGTAGTTAGGAGATGTGTGCCCGATCATGAATTTCATTCCATATTGCATTTTTCTCATGCTTTCGTGGTGGTCACTTTGGACCACAAAGAACCGCTAGGAAAGTGTTGGACTCTGGTTTATTTTGGCCTTCCCGTTTCGTGATTCTTATTTGTTTTGTAAGACATGTGATAACTGTCAGAGAGCAGGGAGTATTTCCCGTAGGCATGAGATGCCCCAGCAGCCTATACTATTTTGTGAAATCTTTGATGTTTGGGGTATTGATTTTATGGGTCCATTTCCTGTTTCCTATGGGCTTACTTACATACTGGCCGGGGCCGTTGATTATGTTTCAAAATGGGTTGAGGCAAAGGCCACCCGGACTAATGATTCGCTGTGGTGGTAGATTTTGTCGGGTCTAACATTTTATGCGGGTTTGGTATTCCACGAGCTATTATCGGTGACCGGGTTCTCATTTTTGTAACCGAAGCATGAGTGCTTTATTACGGAAATATGGAGTGATTCATAAGGTCTCCACAAAGATACCATCCACGACCAATGGTCGTCAAGTTTCAAATAGAGAAATCAAGCAAATCCTTCGAAAACTCGGTAACTCTACTCGGAAGGATTGGAGCAAGAGACTTGACGATGCTTTGTGGGCATATCGAACTCTTTTACAAGACTCCGATTGGGATGTCTCCTTATCGGCTTGTCTTCGGTAAGGCATGTCATCTTCCAATTGAGTTGGAGCATCAAGCCTATTGGGCCATTAAACAAAGGCAACATGGACTTGGCTAAGTCGGGGTTGAACGGAAGTTGCGATTACAAGAACTGGATGAGCTTAGATTAGATGCCTATGAGAGTTCGCGGTTATACAAGGAAAAGACAAAGGCATTCCATGATAAGCAGATCCCGAGGAGAGAGTTTGTTGTGGGCCAAAAAGTCCTTCTATTCAATTCCGTCTCAAATTTATGCCTGGTAAACTTCGATCTAGATGGGATGGCCCTTTTGTGATTACTAATGTATTTCCTTTTGGTGTTGTTGAGTTGTGTGATCCGCCTACGTGGAAAATCTTTAAAGTGAATGGACATCGCCTCAAACAATTTTACGAAGGATCCCAGGAGCAGCCTATGGAAGAAGAGATCCTACTCACGGATGCCACTTACCATCCATAAGAACCTTGGGGAGTATTTTTCTTTACTTTCTCTATTTTGTTTTCTTTTATTATTTCCATTTTCTCACTTTTCATTTCAAAAAAAAACAAAAAAACAAAACAAAAAACAAAACAAAAAACAATTTTTTTTTTTCTTTTGAACAATACATTCTCTACTTCTATGATTGCAACATATTATGAACTTGGACATTTTGGTTTTAATGGATCATTCTAATTGGGCTATATTTCTTAATTCTTGGATTACTTGCCCTGGTGGTTAATTCTGCGATGCTAATTGCATGATTTGGTATTTTCCTTTGTGAGATCTTGGGCCTACATGAATGGAACTCATCTTTTACCATTCTTTCTTTCTTGTGTGCATCTGCTCATGATTTATGTTCTCTAGAACTTGCTCTCATTCTTTTCAAAACTACATTTTTCATTTGCATGCATAAATATGATGGAGGCTTGTTTTCTTTCTTTTATTTCCTCACTCTGACCAAATAGCCTTTCCCTTGCATTATATCTCCTTTGTTAGCCCGTTGTACCTTTTTGACTCATTCCTTTCGAAGCCACATTACTAGCCTAAATGTCACACCATTTTATTCCGCACCTTGGAAATTAATTGCGCATTGGTTTTGTGGTTAAGTGTGGGGTTGCCCAGAGTGCAACATTTTAAGTGTGGGGGGAATTATTTGTTCAAAGTATTATTTGAAGTATTTGTTCAAAGTATTTGATTATGTGCCATTCATTGTTTGGCATTTATTGTAAAAAAAAAAAAAAAAAAAAAAAAAAAAGAAGCTTATCTCGCCATTCATCATCCGCATTTATTGATGAAAAAAAGAAGCAAAAAAAAAAAAAAAAAAAAAAAAAAAAAAAAAAGAGTGACTTTATATTATGTACTAACGCTTTTTTAAATTTCTACGGGTATTTAGCCTCTCATTTCCATACCATTACCATAGCCCCATTACAACCTTAATAACAAGTCCTCTTGATTTTTGCAAGCATGTGTTATAAGTAGTGGAGAAGTAGAACTTGAGCAAGCTTATGGTAGAACAATTTCCTTGAGTGGAATTTGAGCGATACACTTATTAACCATATACACTTGAGCGATTGATTGAGGGCATCCCTCGAGAGACTATCTTGTGTGATTAGCATCATTGAATGGTATTGCCATGATTTGTAAATTGAGATGAAGAGATTTCCTCTTGATTGGTTGATCTTTTGAACCTTTTGTGATCCTTGTTAAGTTTTGAAATTTCAGCAATTGTTAGAAAAGAGAATCGTTTTTATCTTTATTTTTGCTCCTGAGTGCAAAAGAATAAGTGTGGGGAGTTTGATAATCTTTAAATTCATATTATTTTAAATGCAAAAAGAAGTTAAAAACTCTGTCATTGTCATGATTTAATAGACCAATTAGTTAAATATGTGGTTACACTTCATAATGAGTTTTTAAACTTTATTTGCATTAATCTTGGTCACATCTTGAGTTTGGATTCAAAATTGAACTTGAGTCATATTCTTACTACAATTGGGTAGTGAACACTGTTCAGTATTTTGGGTATAACTTGAGTTTTAGAGATCCAATGGCTTTGCAATTTATATTTTCAGAAAGCTAAAATGAAGATCTACAAACCATATGAAGAGCCCAAAAGCTAAATCAAATGTTTAAAGGACCAAATTGGGCCTGGAATACGGAACAGGGGCGCTGAACTGGGCTCCGGAACAACGTTCGGTGTTTGATCCATATCTTGCGCTACAGAACTCCAAATGAGGCCCAGTTTGAACGACTGGAAAGCTGACACAAACGGTCATATTTCATATGAAGACAACAAGGCCCAGTTCCACCGAATTCGTAGTGTAATACAGCTTGCAAGATGGAACACGGTTTTGGAGGTGCAAAAGTCAAAAAGTATGGCTAAATAGTTCTTCCATGATTTCTATAAATAGATGGATTTTGAGAAGAGCAAGACACACCCTTGGAGAAGACCAAGATCTCTCTAATTCTCCCATTCTAAATTCTTTCTTGTAGTTCTTGTCTTTAATTTCTTGCCTCCTTCTTGGTATGGCAATATCTTGCTTTATTATTTTCATGTATTGTCTTTAATTCTTGTCTTTAATTTCTTGCCTCCTTCTTGGTATGGCAATATCTTGCTTTATTATTTTCATGTATTGTCTTTAATTCTTGTCTTTAATTTCTTGCCTCCTTCTTGGTATGGCATTTTAATCTTTTCTTTTAATTATTTATGTTGATTTTATGTTCTTCATCTTTTTCTTTTATGGATTCATTATGTTTGTAAGATTTACTTTTATATTGAAATAGAAGCTTTCATTTTTCTTAAGTTGTTCTTTGTGTTCTTCGTGTTCATGTTGAACTAGTTCATGTTCTTCGTGGTCATGATGAATATCCTTATTTCTTCATTTTCATCTTACATAGCAATGCTTGGCTAAGTTTCGTGATCGACCCATGAGTTGAGGATTCCATGGTGTCATCCGGAGGACTTGTGTTTTAATCGGTCCAGAATCGACTTGTTTCTGTCTACTTTAATCGGATTCGATTTTAGAAAGAGATTGGATGTTAGATTTAATATCCGATTGATATCCCAAGGACATAGTTTGGACCAGGTTATAGAGGGCGTTGTACGATCGTATAGCGAGCTCGCCACGTGTTCGAATAAATGCTAGGCAATCGTCTAGTCGAGGGAGTTCTAGACTAATGCAGAGATTTCGGTTTGTCTAGAATCAATCACAAGGTTAGTTATTCTATTTTTGTCCGATGATGGAAGATTTTGGATCCCACTTACGGGTTGATCGTTTTTAATCTACTTCATTTCATTCATCCTTGCATTCTATCTTTAGTTCTTTCTTTTTAATTTTAACTAAACCTCAAAACCCCCTTTTCATTCACCGTGTTTACCAATTGATTTAAACCAACTGCGAATTCCTTGGGAGACAATCCAGGTTGTCCCTATACTACAAATATTTGGTAACTTGGTTATTTTGTGGGAGCTCGACAACTCGCATCAATGGATCCTTCAACCTACCTTGCATTTTTTATCTTTTGCTTCAGTGTGCGTTAAAACCTACAATGGTAAATCAAAGGGTATTTATAAACTAAAGTACCATGTCGGTCAATTAATAACAGCGCGAAATCAATATATATTACCTCTCAAACGGATACATCCATATATATTGTTGCAGGCCTCCTACCTTTGCTTCGTAGGCCAAGTGAACGGGCAAATGTTCCATTGAGTCAAACAAGCTAGGAGGAAACACCATCTCTAAATTTCATAGCGTTATGGGCATGCTCGCCTCCAGGTGCCGTAACTTTTCAACATTAAGCTCTAAAGCACAAATTTCTCTAAAGAACATGGAAAAGTCCGTTAGAATAGACCATACATGCTTCGGTAGTGCTTTGAAGGCCCACGGCAACAATCTCTGGAAAAAAACATGACAATCATGACTCTTCATCTTGCTCAAATTCCCCTCGTGCATGTCGACACATCTATTCAAGTTTGACGCATAACCGTCCGGGAGTTTCAAATCTTTAACCCATTGCAACAATTCTAAATTTTTCTCTTTGTTGAATGTGTACGACGCTCTAGGTTTGGAAATCCGTCCTGTGTCATTCTCCACCAAATGCAAAGCAGGCATTCTAAAAATCTTTTCAATGTCCAGTCTTGCGTTGACTGTGTCCTTCGTCTTGCCCTTGGTGTCCATCACGGTGTACATAATATTGCAAAACACATTCCTCTCAATATGCATGACATCGAGGTTGTGTCTTAACAATTGATCTTTCCAATATGGAAGTTCCCAGAAGATGCTGCGTTTGTTCCAATGATGATCAACGCCATATCCCTCAAGTTCGCTGGAAGCAGCCCCCTCTTCGACACTTTGAATATACTTGACCCATATTTCTTGGCCACTTAAACGACGAGGTTGATCTGCTAGTTCGACAACATTCCGCGTGAAGTCTTTTCTATTTCTCCTAAACGGATGATCGGGTGGTAGGAATCGCCGGTGCTGTCAAACCAACGACCTTGCGACGTGTTCCAAGCTAAAACCCATGTTCTATTCAAGACATACCGGGCATGCGAGCTTTCCCGATGTTTGCCAGCCACTCAATATCCCATATGCAGGGAAATCATTTATCGTCCACATTAAGGCAGCTCGCATGGTGAAATTTTGACTTAATGATATATCATACGTAAGAACCCATTCACTCCACAACATCTTCAACTCGTCTATGAAAGGCCTGAGGTACACATCGATCTTCTTTTTGGGTTGGATGGCCCAGGGATTAACGCGTTAAAGAAGAAAAACTCTCTTCTCATGCACATAGAAGGTGGGAGGTTGTACGGAGTCACAATGACTAGCCAACAGGAATAATTCCTGCCCGTATTGTTAAAAGGAGCGAACCCATCCGAACATAGACCAAGACGAACATTACGGGGATCCATAGCAAAGAAAGGATTCGCCTCGTCAAATTTACGCCAAGCTTCGGCATCAGATGGATGCGTCACAAAGTTTTCATCCCTACGATGCTCCCGGTGTCATCTCATGTGAGTAGCTGTTTGTTCTGATGCATACAATCTTGTAAGTCTGGGCACCAGAGGAAAGTAAAACATCTTGCTTAATGCATGACGGGTCATTTTCCTTCCTTTCCCCATAACTTTATATCTGTCATGTCCACAGAATTTACAATTGGTCAGCTCAGCATCATCCTTGTAATACAACATACATCCTCTAGGGCAACAATGGATTTTTTCACATCCAAGCCCAAGCTCTTTCACCTTTTTTTTTTGCTTGGTAAAAGTCCTTCGGAAAATTATTGTCTTTGGGAACAACCTTACTCATGATCTACATCATTTTGTTGTAATTCCTCTCACTCATATGGTGATCAGTCTTCAAGCTTAGTGTTACTAGGGTAGCCGATAGCGATGAATATTCACTATTTTCAAAGTGTTCGCAACCTTCCCATAACGGACGCTGTGCTTCTTGAAGCATTTTATAGAACCTAGCAGCTTCCGGATGAGGATCCCCACCCATGTATGATGGTTGAGTATGTGTACCGGCCTCCTCTCCCATGTATGACGGTTCAGCATGAGTAACGGGATCAAAATATTGGCCGATCGACGGTCCGCGGCATCCATAACCAACTGGTCATATTGATTAAGGTTTTCTCGATGACTATTGTCCTCGTAATAACCACTTGGTGTCTGTCGGATTTCGCCATGACATTCCCAACATTAATAATCTTTCATGAATCCCTTTTGACACAAATGAATTTTGACCGTGCCCGCATCTGTAAATCTTAAACACCTACATTTGGCACACGGACACCTGATCTCCCTACTTGAATTATTTGAATTCGCCAAAGCAAATTGGATGAACTCTTTCAAACCCCCCATGAATGCTTGAGTTAGTTGTCTTCTATCAGTTAGATGATTGTACATCCAACTTCTATCATGATTGCCTTCCATACTTCCTAGCTAGTTCAGTTACTAACGTCATTAACATCTCAACATAGCACAAATATATATAAGTCGCCTCTTATGCCAACCAATTTTTATAAGAGATTAACTCAACTAACTAATTGAACTAATTTTTATAATACATACAAATTTCATTATTCCCTAAACCCACATCTTCTTTCTACTTTACGTTAATGATATTTTTTAAAACCTTAATAGTAATTTTTATAAGACATTAACTCAACTACTAATATAAAGGTTTTAAAAAGTACTATTAATTATATTTGTATAAAACCTTAATAGTACTTTTTAAAGCTAATATAATAAGGATATTGATTACTTATATTTTTATAAGACATCAACTTAATTAATTAATTCTCTTATCCCCCAATATCACTTTTAACAAATTATTTTTCTCATTTCAACTCTATCCTATTTATAGCTTTATATATCATTACCAACTAATACAATATCATAACAATTATTTTAAAATCCCAACAAACTAAACATTATCCTAAAAAGTAATCTTACTATCAACATCAAGCACCTTTTTATCTTAATACACCAATGAATATCCACAAAAACTACATCTTAATTCTTTCCTTTATCACCTTAAGCATATGTCAAACTTTGCACTTTCTCTTATATTTTCAAACATCAAATAGTTAACATCTCAATTCCTATCATATATGAATAAGATGTCTTTTTATCATACGAATTTACATGATACACACAATCAAACATATATAATCGTAAAAAACATTAAATAGTTCATTGCTAAAAAGGGTACTATTGACACAGTTGATTCAAAAAATTATCATGTAAATGGAACCACATACCAAAAAGAAAAACAAAATACAAACATACCTGATTGAAGACAATCAAGAGGACGGAAATAGAAACCGGGAGGCGAAAGGTGGAGGAAGGACTTGAATCGGGAAGAGGGAGGCAGGTCGGACGTTGGAAGAGCAACCACCAGCGGCACCGTGCAGGGGGAGGAGGTCGGACGGTGAGAGAGGCGGCGGGGGGACCACCGGCGGCGACGGGAAGGAGGAGAGCTCGGACCAGCCGGAGAGAACGCGGGAGCCTGGAGAACGATCGGGAAAAAAAGAGCATGGGGTGTTTAAAATGGATTTTGCGACGGATCGTGTGATCTGTCGCAAAATACCCGATTTGCGACGGATTAGTATCCGTCACAAACCGAGTTATTTGCGACGGATCTCCCGATCCGTCGCAAACTTATCCGTCCTTCGATCCGTAGCAAACCGGCGGTACTGCTCCGCCCTTTTTGCGACGGATCGACGATCCGCCGCAAAAGCCGGCCTTTTGCGACGGATCTTTTGATCCGTCGCAAAGGCCCTTTTGCGACGGACTATGTGTCCGTCGCAACGGCGGACCAAAATGATCTGCCAATTTGCGACGGACCCATTTTTCCGTCGCAATTGCGACGGACGATAGGGTCCGTCGCAAATTGGTGGATCCTAGGTCGCCAAATATGCGACGAATTAGGTAATCCATCGCAAAAATCTTCTATTTTGCAACGGATTAGATTTTCCGTCACATTTTTTTTTCTACGGATTTCGAAATCCGTAGCAAAATCAACCAAATTTGCTACGGAAAATTTTCCGTAGCAAATTCCGTCACTATTTCTTGTTTTTTTAGTAGTGTTACGAGTATTAATTTTCCAAGTTGCGGCATATTCTGAAAATGCAGAATGACCAAATGATTAGTGTTGCCTTACGTGACTTTCAGGAATCAATTGATGTGAGTATGAGCCATTTCATATTCTATCCTTGTAGAGGACGTGTAGATCTTCAAATAGAGCCTTGAACCACTCTATTTTGAATTTTCTAAAATTAGTTATGCTTTTTTAAAGATTGCCAAAAATTAAGGATAGTATTGCAAAAGTAGTAAAGTAAGTTTAAGTCTCAAGTTATTTACTAATTCTAGAGTATAAAGTGGGTTCAAATGGTTCAAAGATTGTCTCATTTGCTCTATTATACTCATAAATTAAGGCGACACACACACACACGATTATAAGTTTAAAAGGAAAATACTTAAATCAAATTCTTTATATATTTCGTCAAGTTCTCCAATTATATGTGGTCATATGTCACATGTTTAAATTATTATCATTTAACAATAAATCCATATGAAAAAGATAAGCCGTGCGGTCATGTATATGATTAAAGAATTTGATGTAATAGATATAAGTATTATCCAATTTAAAATATAATTATATATATACACACATATATAAGTATGATTGTAGTTATTTTTTCATTTTATAATTATAAAATTCTAATATTTTAAATGTTATTTATAATTCTATTAGTACAAAAAAAATAGTCAATTAGCAATGGAATTTCGTTGTTAATTAATTAGTGACAATCTATTGCTAATCCACTAAAAACTATTTTTTAGTGTACATATTTTTGAAAAAAAAAATCAAAAAAATAACTTAAATAAAATAAAAATGAAGTTATCCATATAAAAATATTGTTTTCTCCTTTCCCTTCCTAAACTAAATAAGATAACATTATAATATTTTTTCTCTCCTGTAATCAGTCTAAAAAAAAGTAATATTAAAATTCATCTCGATCGTCAACTCCCCTCCTGTGTGTTGAACTAAACAAACCCAAAAGATTGAGGTCAGGTTCTATGCATATTAAGAATTGAGATAGGTGGATCAAACATGAAAAAACATCCATTAAAGGCTCAAAGACCAAGTTATATATTTTCTCTTGTACTTATTATAAATCATCTTAACCACCTCTTCAAAACCAAGGAAATATGGTTAAACTATTAACTTTGTTTGAAACTTGAACAAATTTCAAATTTAATTTAACCCTATTTAATAGTATGAATTACATTCAAGAAGTGAAGGAAATTGCAATTAAAGAAATTTAAAATATAAGTCATATTAAAAAAATTTAATTAATATCACTTGGTGACTTATAATCGGAACGATCTATATACTTCTTCTAAAATATAATCGGAATGGTCTATATACTTATTCAAAAAAGTGTCTTATAGTGACCAACGGGGGTTGGCACAAGTGGTAAGCGGCTTGTGTCGCTTAAACAATGTCTCGAGTTCAAGCCTTGTGAATGTAGAAAAACCCCACTGGGAGACTCACCCACCATAGCCAGGTGGGTGATCCGGGTCGGATTTGGATTAGTCAGAGCGAAGCTCTGGATACCGAATAGGCAAAAAAAAAAAAAAGATGCCTTATAGTGAGAATGAGAGGGAGTGTATTAGTATACTTACCTAGCTAAGTCAAACCAATTGTCACTTAGCTTTTCAATTCGATTCATGATCAAATTCTCCTCAAATCACTTTACCAAATAAATTCTCTTCAAATCAAGATGCATCACACCTTCACTAAGCTTGCAAAAACTAACATGAAAATCAATTGTCATTTTGTCTTTAGCCAGTAGCTAGGTCAAAAGCCAACCTTTTATGAATTTTATTCCTTATTTAACTTCTTTGAGCCTTTAACTGTTTTTTCTGCTTAATTGTGCGCAAGAGAACCTGCTTATAGCTCCTAGCTAAACAAGACTAACTTTCACCCCACAAAACAGGAATAAGGCTAAAAAGTACTATTAGAGTATTTAATGTAAGACTTAATTAACTAATTTTAGTATATTAAGAATGCACTACAAAAGTGTTCCTATAATTAGGACCGAAGGAAATGCATTTTTTCTAAAATACTCTAATCATCCTCCTTAATTCTCTCACTCCTTACTTGATTATTGTTAAGGCAATACCAATATAGTTAATTTGGGAAAAAGATTGATAAACATATAAAATATAAGATCAATTTATCAAATTTGAAGATATTACGAGAGTTAAATAAATTATTTAACTATAACATATGACATAATCTCTATAAAATATTTTTGTGTAACATTATATTATACATCAATTTATAAGTTGGGCACACTAATTTGAAGAAAAATGATTAATAAAAAAAATTAAAAACCATCTTACATTTAGGACTAAAGTTCAACTCCAAACTAGGCCCTACATTTAGGACTGAAAGAGTACTACTTACTAGGAGTATGGGGCTTTTTTTTTAATGATAAAAAGGGTTAAGATGCTTTAATAACTTTTAAAATTTTCAAAAGTGTAATAGTAATCATAAACTACTTAGTGTTCAAAAAAAAAATCATAAACTACTTTTTTAAAGCAAAAATAACCATAAGGTAAAAATGATCATGATATCAATAATATTAAATGTCCGTTACAACGAGTTTTTTAATGAAAGGTTAATGTGTTGAAATAGTCATTAACTTATACTAAAAGTGTGAAAGTAACCCTAAACTTTGTTTGGATGTAAAAGTAATTAAAATGTGACTTCTTGAACATTTATTCATAAGTTTTCCTTTAACTTTTGTGTTATGAGTGTTTTATCAATTTGACAATTAAAATGACAAAAGTCAAAGAAAAGTTTACAAACTAATATTCAAAAAGTCACCTTATTTCTATTCTAGTGAGAATGACAAATCGAAAGTAACTTGTTACCCTAACTATAAGAGCTAAAATCCCCAACATGAACCACTAATTTTAAAAGTATCGTCTCAAATGTTACAGCAATCTCATAACTAACCCTGAGAAGATTCTATGGGAAGAAATCTGAGAGGAAAACTAGGAGGCAATGGAAGATTGATATGCATATGGTAGGTTCAGAAAATCCACGTCACCCCTGGTTATCTCATAATTAAAATTCACTTTGACTCCAACAAGCATGAGCAATAGAAAAACTTGTGAATTAATGTAGGCTTTTGGTGTCCCAATTTTAAAAAAGGATGCCAAAAATAAACTTTTGGAGTCCCTTTTCAAATTAGAATGCTAAAAGTAGGGCTTTTGATGTCACAATTTTGAAAAGGGACGCAAAAAAATGCACTTTTGGCGTCCCTTTTTGTTAAAGGGATGCTCAATGTGTCAAAAGTCTTGCTTATAATTACAAAAATGTCATTGTCTTTATTTTTTACTTCCTTTTTTGAAAAACATACATTTTTTAAGGAAGTAAAATCTATTTCTTATAGTAGTGCATAAGACCCCGCTCCTTTGTTGCGCCTTAGTCTAGTCGATTTTGCCTCTTTCCCATTTTTTTAAATCTAAATTTTGCCTCTCTTTTTCAACTTAAGAGCTATTTTTTAAAAACAATTAAAACATAATTATCGGTGACAAACCCCACCCTTACGCGTGCATGGCTTATCACCATTTACTCTCCGCCACATCACCACTTGAAGTCAAACTTCTTGCCCCCACCAACTATTCAACGATCAAAATTTACTTAAGTTAATATCATTGGTTAAATTGTCTCATTTTAAATTATTTATTGATAATTTTACCCCTTCTAAAACATATTTGGTTTATTTGGGTTGGGTACTCTTTTGTTTGGGGCACCCCAAATCTAGGTTCTAGAAATAAAACTTAGGTTTTGTCAAAAGTCTGTCAAACACTTCCAGAAGCTATTCTGCATCAAACCTAAGTTTTGCAAAAGTTTGCCAAAAAAAGCTATTCTCCAAAAGCTATCTTCCAAAAATCATTTTTACCTTGTAAATCCGAAAAGCTATTCTCCAAAAGCTTTTTACCTCGTAACTCGTGAAAATATTTTGTCAATACCAGTCAGTACCCTGAAATATTTCATGATCTTAAAAAATTATTTTAGGATATTAAGAAAATATTTTAGGGAAACAACGGATCTGGAAAAAATATTTCAAGGTACTAACGGGTACTAAAAAGATACTTAATACTGATTGGTACTGAAAAGATACTTCTCTTGGTCTTAAAAATTTATTTTAGGATCTTGAAAAAATATTTCAAGATAACAACGGATTTTGAAAAAATATTTCAAGATCTTGACGAGATGCTAAAAAAGATATTTAATATTGATTTTGATCGAAAAGATACTTCTCTTGGTCTTAAAAATTTATTTTAGGATTTTGAAAAAATATTTCAGGATAACAACGGATCTTGAAAAAATATTTTAAGGTACTGACGGGTACTAAAAAGATATTTAATACTGACTGGTACTGAAAAGATACTTCTCTTGGTCTTAAAAATTTATTTTAGGATCTTGAAAAAATATTTCAGGGTATCAACAGATCTTAAAAAAATATTTCAGGGTACCGACGAGTACTAAAAAGAAACTTAATACTGATTGGTACTGAAAAGATACTTCTCTTGGTCTTAAAAATTTATTTTAAGATCTTGAAAAAATATTTTCCGGGTATTGACGAGTACTAAAAAATGCTTAATACTGACTGGTACTGAAAAGATACTTCTCTTGATCTTAAAAATTTATTTTAGAATCTTTGAAAAAATATTTCAGGGTATCAACGGATCTTGAAAAAATATTTCAAGGTACTGACGGGTACTAAAAAGATACTTAATACTGATGGTACTGAAAATATACTTCTCTTGGTCTTAAAAATTTATTTTAGGATCTTGAAAAAATATTTCAAGTTATCAACGGATCTTGAAAAAATATTTCAGGGTACTGATGGGTACTAAAAAGATACTTAATACTGATTGGTACTGAAAAGATACTTCTCTTGGTCTTAAAAAATTATTTTAGGATCTTGAAAAAATATTTCAGGGTATTAACGAATCATGAAAAAATATTTCAAAGATCTTGATCAAGTGCTAAAAAGATACTTCTCTTAGTCTTAAAAATTTATTTTAGGATCTTGAAAAAATATTTCAAGGTACTGACGGGTACTAAAAAGATACTTAATACTAACTGGTACTGAAAAAATACTTCTCTTGGTCTTAAAACTTTATTTTAGGATCTTGAAAAAATATTTCATGGTACCAACTGATCTTGGAAAAAATATTTCAGGGTACTAACTTGTACTAAAAATATACTAAAAAAATATTTCCTGATCTTGAAAAAAATTAGGATATTGAAATAATATTTTAGGGTAATGACTAATTTTGAAAAAATATTTCAGAGTATAGAAAGGTACTAAAAAAATATCTTAAGGATATTGATTGATATTGAAAAAATAATGATGATGGCATAGAAAAGAGAAAAAGCAGAAAAAAGTTGTTTTTCACAAAACCTAGATTTTGATGCATAATGGCCAAGGAGTGTTTGGTAAGATTATGACAAAACCTAGGTTTTGATGCCTAGAAAAAGAATATGTTAACAAACTTTTGCCAAAACTAGGTTTTTGGTATAATAGTTTTCTAACAATGGGTGTTTATCAAACTTTTGTCAAAACTTAGGTTTTGAAGTTATCCAAACACTACTTCTTCAAAAATCATTTTTCCTTTGAAAATCCCAAAAACGATTATCCAAAAAGCCATTTTTATTTCATAAATTATGAAAATCATTTTCCAAATCCCAATCAAAGTTGCACCTTCACCCATAAAGGCAATTGTAGAGAAACATCACGACTCGCTCTATATCCCATGGCAGCCATCCGAGTGGTCTCCACTACTATGATCCGAGCACCAAGTCAGGTTAATAATAGTGATTCACCTGAAAGAATCGAGCTCAATCCCTGGGATCTCCAGTTTCTGCTAAGTGAGTATGCTCAGAAAGGGATTCTTTTCTACAAACCAACCTTATCATCTTCTCCTTCAGTTTCCATAGAGAAAACCATCCAGCACCTTCAGGACTCTCTATCTTCCACGCTCGACTTCTTCCGGCCCCTTGCCGGCCGTTTTGTTATCGCCCATCAAGGCGGCGGCGGCGATGATGATGACGACATCTTCTCTATCTCCGTCACTTGCAAGTGCAACAACGCCGGAGCAAGCTTTGTTCATGCTATTGCGGATAACACTACAGTTGGTGACATTATTGAATCCACTTATGTTCCACCATTTGTCCACTCCTTCTTCCCACTCTATAGATCCAAGAACATTGAAGGATCTCGGATCCCATTACTAGCTGTCCAAGTTACAGAGCTCGTCGACGGCATCTTCATGGCTTGTTCTATCAACCACTGTCTTGCTGATGCAAGGCCGTTCTTGAATTTCATGAAAACGTGGGCTGAAGTCTCCCGAAATGGTTTAAACTCCATCGGGTCGACCTCAAAGCTCGCTTCATTCGAACGGTGGTTTCCTCAGGGTAAAACAGTGTGCCCTATACGAATCCCACTCAGAGTAACAAATGAGACTAATATTAAGGCCTCTTCGTTCATTGATCCACATGATCAGCCTTTTCCATTATCTCAGAGGATCTTCCATTTTAGAAGGGAAAAAATTGTCGAACTGAAAGCAAAAGCTAACTCAGAGACAGAGGACGCTGTCATCAGCAACAAAATCTCCTCGTTGCAAGCTGTTACCAGCCATGTTTGGAGATCTGTGATTAGGAATCAGCATCTTGATCCAGAAGAAGTGGTCACTTACAGAGTGTTTGTAGCTATTGGACCCAGCAGAATTTCTCACCCACCAATGCCCGACAACTATTTTGGACCAACAATACAATTTGCTTACGTGAAGATGAAAGTAAGGGATTTGGTGGGAGATGGAGGGCTTGGCAAGTTTGCTCTAGAGATGAACAAGATAATATCGTCATTCACAGAGGAAAAGATTAAGAGGGACTTTGAAGATTGGGCTCGAAATCCAAAGATGCCTCCGAAAAGTGAGGTTAGTGACAAAATTGGCAAGTTTATGGGAACTAGCAGCTCGCCAAGATTCAACTTTTACACAATTGACTTTGGGTGGGGAAGACCAGTGGCTGTACATAGCGGCCTCTCCAATCCAAAGACATGGAAGCTAGTGTTTGATCCTGGAGCTGAAGAAGGTAGCTTTGATATTGAGTTGTATGCTTCTTATGAGATACTCGAAGCTCTAGCAAGTGATCCTGAGTTCATGCATTATGTGGGGTCATCCAATAAACTAGCACAAGCTCGGCTGTGATAGAAGCAGAACTTCATGAGAGATGTTTAAGTTTTCCTACATAATGATACTTTCAGTTTTGAGTCAAAATTAATATGCGTCAATGTTTACATGTTATATGTCTGGCCTCTTGGTATCTTGTTTAGGTGCTACTCAAATGGATGAGCACTCCCAATCTAAAAAATTCGAATGGTCCATATTTAATATAAGATGATCCAAATTTAAATTTTTCTTTATTTTTATTTATCTAAAAAAAATATTGGAAGAATTAGATAGAAGGACCTATAGAGAATAATATTTATTGAGAAGGACTAATGAAAATCGTAATTACTTGTAAGGACCAATCATCAAAGTATAAATTTTAAAATACTAAATTACCCTTGAAAGTGATTTAATTTTTTCCCACCAAAATTACTACAGCCAAAATCATCTTTTTTTTTAACCTTTACTAATATCTACATAATCTTATCATTATATCATTTAATTATTACTCGTAAGGTAGATATTGGCCCTTTAACCCTTTTATATCATTATTGTTTTTTTCTTGATTTACATAATTTTATATAAATCAGGAAAAAAAACTTCCATCAAAGGAACTTTATCAACCAAAATAAAAAATTAAATGCATTTCATATCTTATCATTATATAATTTAATTATTACTAGTAACATAGATATTGGCCATTTAACCTTTTTATATCATTAAGTTTTTTTTTCTTGATTTATATGTAAATCAAGGGAAAAAAAAGGCTCTATCAAAGAATTGAAATATTATAATGTGTTAATGTGTGTTGACACTAAAAGGCACACTCATGCTAAACACGACCCTATTAATTTTTTTAATATATATATATATATATAAACATTTATTTAATGTTTATAATTAATTACAAAGAAATTTGAGTTTTTCCTAAAATTATATATTTTTTCACTTAAAGTTTGCGTCAATTTTAAAAATAAAATTATAATTTTGACAAAATTGAAAGATGTTTGTGTTATTTTTTCTATAAATAGCTATGATGAGAGAGATTGTGTTTAATTTAATTAAATTTAGAAATTCATATTAGTTTCAAACATTAAATGCGAGAGAAAATATAGGAGGTTTGATTAGGGACAATTTAGTATTTTTAAATTTTTATTTTGTTAATTGGTCCTTCTAAATAATTACAACTTTTACTATCCTTCTTAATAAATATTAGCTGCTATAGGTCATTGATTTTAATTTTCTCAAAAATATTTTAATGAGGATATAAGTAAAAAAAAAAATTTTTTCAAAAAAGTGATTTTTATTTAAAAGTCATCAATTAAAAATGAAATCAAAATTTTCTAGATTAAATTTAGACGGTTAAAATTTTTCAGGGTAAAGGTGCTTATTACTCTGATGAGGACCCAAATTAGATACGTGTTCATGAGGCCTAATGAATTTAACGTGGGACCATACACTTGTGACAGATGGAGAGACTCTGATGAGGACCCAGATTAGATCCATGGTCATGAGGCCTAATGAATTTAGTGAGGGGCCATACACTTGTGACGGATGGAGAGAGAGAGAGAGAGATGTGGTAACAATAGGTCTCGTAGGTCGCTAGCTGCAAGATATGTAGTTGTCATTCTAGAAAGCTGAGAGACTCCCACCATATGTGGCTTTTTTTTTTTTAATAAAAAAAATTTAAAAAAGGGGTTGACTTACTTATAATTCACGAAAAAATCTTTCTTCTTTCTAGGTTATATCAATGTTGGTGAGGACAAGCGATATATTACCCTCAAGCGTTTACCTAGGCACCCAAGAGTTAGGATGCATTCCCCAAGGACAGATATTCTAAGGAATAATGGCCCAAAAAGAAAAATTTGTTCCATTTTTAAATCTCTATTTTAAGTTCATTTCTCTCCTTAAATTTTCCTTGTACCAAACGGACCCTAAGGCCCCGTTTGGTATGGAGAAGATTTAAGGAGGGAAAGGATCTTAGAGGAGGGAAAGGAATGGAAAGGAAGATTAAGAGAGAACTTTAAAAAGTTGAAATGTTTGGTAAATATAGGAATGAAATTTAAGTTGAATGAAAATAAAATGTTTGGTATGAAGAAAAGGAAGTTGGTTAAGTGGGAATGAAAGGTAAAATACCTGTAATACCCCTGAAAAAAAAAAAAAAAAAACCACCACACCTCTCCCTCAATCTCATCTCTACCCTCTCCTTTTCACATAGCCGGTGCCTCTCCTTCACATCATCAACGCCTCTTCTTCATCCACTATCGCCGGCGCCTCTACTGCATCCACCATCGGCGGGCCCTCTTGCATTACCACCATCACCGGCACCTCTTCTTCATCCACCATAAAATGCCCCTAAATTTAAAAAACAATCGTGGAATGATTCTTTTTGTTTTCGCAATGGGACATAAACAAACCCTAAACCAAATGGCGTGAAGGTGCAGATGTAAAACTGAAGGTACACCATGACAGCAAGAGTTAAACCACAATTAAAAGAAACCCTATGTTCGTTCGGACGTTCGAACGTAATAGGCCCCCAATCACTTGCGTTCGAACGTAAAATCTGACAGTGGCTTGAGGTTTATATCAGCAAGTTCACAACCCTGTAGACAGAAAACCAGACCACCAGAACACAGAAACTATATTCTACAAACAAACAAAGACGCATGTAAAGGGGAAAAAACATATTTCAGAGAGTAACAGGGCATCGTAGAAGAAACAGGGCATCACGCAACATTACTGATAGACAGCTAAAACACCAAACAATGAAGACCCATTGCAACTTATCTCTATTCCACCTTCAATCTGAGCAATGAGACACGATCGAAGCAAGAGGGTCGGCAAAATTTCAGAGAGTAGCTTGACTTATCGTTGAATTGGAGGCCGCTTGGTTTTTTCGAGGAGGGTCGGTGGGTTTTGGTGATGCCTGCCATCGAAGCATCGAAGCAAGCGGCCATAAAGAAGAAGCAGGAAGAAGAAGATTTTAGGGCCAATTTCATCAGATGATTTCACTCTCCCGGAAGATTTAAGCTTTCCCTCCATTTTCGGATGGAATGAAGATTCCCATATTTGAAGGAACATAGGCAGAGGCGGGAAGTCATCTTCCTGGGAAAGCAGCACCCCAAACACGTTTTTTACGAGGGAACCTTGTTATCTTCCCGTTCCATCACCCACATTCGCTCTAACAAACGGTCCTAAGAGATAACATGATATAATACATAATAAGAATAATAGAAGATAATGTGAGGTAATGGGGACAGGAAGATTCATAAAAATGTTATATTTGTAACATATTACTCTTTTTCCTTTTAAATCTCTATTTTAGGGTGACATCAAATATGGATTGATTAGCAAATTAATTTGGCGAATTATATCTCAATTTGCCATTGGACAGTCTGAGGAGGAGGAGGACTTCTGGGCCACTTGGAACACAAGTTTCTTGTGGATTTTTGCAACTAGATTTTTCTCACCTGTACATCAAGAAAGACGGGAAATTGATTATTAAAACAATAAGCACCACTATTCCTCATTTATAAACAGAGTTTCTTATTGTTAGTTGGTCAAAACAAGATACTCTCACTTGTTCTAATTATATGACAACATTTGAGAGTTGATTTTGATTTTTATTATAGGACAAAGTTCTGATTTTTATCAATTTCTTCTCAAAATACCCCTATTATTTTCATAATAGTTGGGTGTTTTACAAATTTGTAAGGGATACTTAAAGTGGAGTAAAATAAGATGCTGAACAAAGACGCTACGCTGGTGGGGATGCTAAGGGTGAAGGGGAAAAGCACAAAAACAATTTTAAATAAGGCATTTTAGAAAAATAAATATAATTAATTAACTTAACTACTACTTTAATATCTCCAAAATTAAGAAAATATGTTTTATAATTAGGATAAGGGGGAATACTAGTATTATTTCATGCAATAAAGAATGTTTTTTTTTTGGGGCTATAAACAATAAAGAATGTTACGGAGGTTAGTTATGCCACTTCATCCGACCAACACCCTCTATTTTTGACACGTCATCCGCTATTCTTGTATTCCGTCGGGCTGTTTTTGTAAGTCAATTTACCTGTGGAAGCTAAACGAGGGCTAATTATAAATACTGATTTATAAAAAAATCTAAATCTACAAACTTATACTTTTCCGTATTTAGATAAATTCTATTGAAGCGAAGCTATCAGAATTAACATTATTTATTTTTTTAAAAAAAACATATAGTACTGTTAGTTTATTATTTTTTCCCAAGTAAATTTATTATTAATGTAAAGGCTTATTTGTTTTTAATTTCTATGTATATCTATAGGGGTTCAGTTATATTTTAAATATAAATAATCTGTTAAAATAGCAGAAATAAAAAGGAAGAAAAACTAGGAGTGAAGATTCACAAGGCTGTACATAAAACCCGCGCTTTTCGCATTCGGCCTCTGGTTCCCGCGCTTTTCGCCATTTGCTTTGCCCATTCCCATTTCAAAACCACCAAACCCTAACATTGTTTGGGTTTCAGGAAATCTGGCCATCCTCTCCGTCTCTGGGATTCAATCTGCGCGTCCGAAGATCGGCACTATTTCGCCGTTGCTCGTGTCCGATGATCTTGTCTTGAAGCCTGAAGATCGTCTGTCATCAAGGTCGTACTTAAAGCTTCAAGATCGTCACTTTTCCGTCACAGCATCAGGTAAGCCTCAAGTTCTCTTCTTCAAGCTTCAAGTTCTCTTATTCACTGTTCGTTGGTCACTTTTTCGTCTTTTCCTTTGAGTTCGATCTGTCCTTCATGCAAAAGGGAACTGATTTTTCGTCGGATTTCCCTTGAGTTCTTAAACTTGTGTTGAATGTGAACTCAGTTAAACTCACCGATTTCACACACTAAGTTTAATGTTTTTACATTTCTGTCTTACAAAATCATATTAACTCACCATTTAAGGCAGTTAATCCACATGATTAAAGAGGACATCTTAGAAAAACTTTTCACATTTTTTTTATTATAAATAACTAACTAACTTTCTTAAAACCTACAAATTAGTTATCTAATATCTATATTAAGAGCCACGAGAAGTACTATTTGTTTCCCGTATTTGTATTTGTAGAGGAAGAAATAGTTAATTATATACATATAGACAAAAGTTTAATTGATATGATGGCTAAACGTTATAAGGCTTGATTACAATAATATTTTGAAAAAGAGCATTATATTACCCCTATAATATAATTGATTAATTAGGATTAGGTTATGAATTGCGTCCACCAAAGTGTCTCTGCCTTTGTTGAAAAGAAGCCAAGGCATCCACAAACTGTTCTTTCCCAAAATCAGGCCACAAGGCAGGATCAAAGAACAGTTCTGTGTAAGCCAATTGCCACAGCAAGAAGTTGCTCACTCTTAGTTCTCCAATCATTAGGTCTGGGTTTGGGAACTTTCTGCAATTGGTTTCCAGTTCTTGCTCTATCATGCCCAAACATTACCTATCTCTATTGCAGGTCCAAACCTTTGTGAAGCCTTGCCTTTCACACATGTGAAGATATGCCATCTCGTTCCAAATAAAAGAATTGAGAAATGGCGCCATGAAGCGGTAATCATTGTCAATGCATATCAAACTTAAATTCAAACATGCAGAAAGGTTCCGACAAAGACGAATGACGGAGACGGAACTAACCATCGTGTTCACAGTTCACATTCACTTTGATTCGATTCATTCGCCCTACCCTACATGCCGACCATTGCGGGGCGTAAGCGCGTGAAGGAAGCTCTTTTTGAGACAATGGCCATCGCGCTGGAGAAGGCAGCTTCCAATGCCCGATCTGACCCCAACACCACTCCTCGTAAGAGGAAATTGAGATCCGATGGGCCGCTGATTACGGACAGTCCGAACTCTTCACCCACCAAATGGAAATTGCCTCAACAATGTAGCAGTGAGAGCCCAAATCACGCTGTCACCGTAAGTGAGAAGTGAAAAATGAGTATGTGATTCGGATGTTTGATCTTCGTCGGTTACTGAATAAGTTTGTTCATTATTTGTAGGTAAAAGAGATGGTTGCTAATGCAGGTGAAATCAAATCGCATAAATCGCCATCTAAGTCAATGAAGGATAGTTTTGCTGATAAACCGAAATGGAACCCCAAAGGTAAGCTTCGTTTAAGTTGACTACTAAATGATTCTTTTATAATCCAACCGAAGGAACATACCTGATTGTAAAACAGAAATAGGAATGAATTCGAGACAGAGAGACTGTCTTTTACAATTAGAAATATGGCAACCACAAATTTCGGAGTTGGCTTTTCTGGAACAAGTATAAGAGTGTATAACTCTCCACTTGTTGTTTAGATATTTATGACATTCTTGAGAATTGTCCATTTTTCAATATTTATGTATCTGAAACTGAAAATAAAAATGCACTTGAACACATCTAAATGCAAATAGGGCGGATAAGGTTATTACTATGCAGAAAATGCGAATATAATTTGATAATGCTGATTTTCTATTATTTGCTTTAATGATTTTGATTTATTGCTTGTTTGATATCTTTTGTGGTCCCTGTTGTTATTGATTAGCAGATGGTGAGCAAGTAAGGACAGTGAAGGAGGCATTGCATGTCTCTACGGCACCATCTACAATTGTCTGCCGTGAATACGAGCAGAATTTGGTTTTTGAGTTCTGCAAGTCATGCGTTGAACATAAGAAGGCTGGGAGTATGTACATATTTGGGTGTCCGGGTACTGGAAAATCGCTATCCATGGAGAAAGTAAAAAGGCTTTTAGTCGATTGGGCTAAACAGGTACAATATTCTGGGTTGGTTATAGTCTTTAATTCGATGGTACGATTCAGGTGTGATGCTTATGGGCCACTCTGAACCAGTGAACCTGTGTAGTTACATGACTTTCTACACTTCTCTTTCTACGTTGCATGCTTCTTATAGCTAATTATATCGTGCTATTAATCTATTTCCTACCAAGCGCTTAATACATGGAATGCCAATTGAGATTTCTGGGAGAATTTATTTATGATGATTGGCCCCTTTAACTGACATGGTCTTGTTATAACGGTTTTTTTTCCTTGCACTAACAATTATCTGTGTGATTTATAGACAGGCTTCCTTCAGCTTGATGTCTTATCTGTGAACTGTACATCACTTGCAAATACATCTGACATTTTCAGCAAGGTAGGTATATCAAAGGCAAATTTTAGTAAATTCAACATGTTCGCAAACTGATGTACTGTTAGTTCTGACAGATGCTTGGATTAAACCAACCACAGGGGAAAAAGACTTCAGCCTCTCCCTTACAACAACTTCAGAGCTTGTACTCTCAGAAGTCGTCAAGCCAGAACATGATGTAAGAAAAGTATCCATACCATAAACATTGCCACATATAAGCACTAGACTTCTTCTGTATTCTATCAGGCAATTACTATTATTTAGTAATAATTGTTTACTAATTTGGATTGTCATCCAACATTTGATACATCTCTGTTGTAACAGATTGATGGTGGTTGACGAATTAGATTATCTGATCACCAAAGATAGGGCTGTGCTTCACGATCTCACGATCTCTTCATGCTCACCACTGTCCAATTTTCTAGATGTATATTAATAGGTAAAGTTATTGGTCGAACTTTGTCATTATTGCTATTGACCTGTAATAGATTTTGGGCCATCGAACCTAAGTGCTTATTTATACAGGGATATCAAATGCAATTGACCTTGCCGATCGTTTTCTTCCGAGGTTGAAATCATTGAACTGTAAGTTAATCAATTCCATAAATTTATGCTCAAAGGATTCCCCTGAATTCAAATCTTTGAATATGGGCCTTAACTACTACACTGATGAAGCCAACCCTTTTCTATTTGGCAACATCATTGACTTTTTTTATTAATTATTATTACTTAGTATGTTTACCATGTTCTAGGCAAGCCTATAATTGTAACATTTCGAGCATACTCTAAAGACCAGATCCTCAGCATCCTGAAAGAAAGGCTAAGGGTAAGATTATTGTTGTTGATTTAATGTTATCATAGTCATCCGAATGTTGAATAACTAGTTTGATCCCCAGAGATTATGCCTGCCTGAGGGGGAAAAAATCCTCTACCAGCATATAAGTAGCTAAAATATACTTTTCTCTGTATTGTTGATTATTGTTTAATAGTTGTCTGTTTCTCTGCCAGAAACTTCCTTACACTGTGTTCCAACATCACGCACTAGAGCTCTGTGCTCGGGTAAGTCTATACATAGTCTAGAGAAGTTTATATTTCCTACTTAGTTGACCATTCCATTATTAGTGATCTTGGCCACATTCTATCCAATGATAATTAGATCATAGGATATGTAAATGAGCTATATGCTCAAGGGATCTTTTGAAACTTGACCCAGTATTGATATTGAGTTTCATGATGCAAATACAAGGTCCTCCATGTAATAGCTCTCCTAACAGGTCGCTTTCCAAACTGGATAGCCATCCAAAACCATTCCACTTTGGGCAGGGTTTTCATTATATGTTTGTCTGGGTCTGTATGAGAGGAGGACGTAGAAAAGTTACACCATAATTCATCTTGAAAGCATAAATGGATGCTAACTAACGTTGCGCATTGCAGAAAGTTGCTGCTGCTTCTGGAGACATGCGAAAGGCTCTTTGTATTTGCAGGTTAGCCATTTTATAATAATAATAATTGACCATCGTTTTTTCTGGGCTAATGTGAGCAAAATGAGTTGGTTATTGTTAATGTTAGAATATAAGCTTATACATGAGTCAGTCAATTAGATTGCCTCTTTTATAAAAAATGAGTCAATCATTCAAATTTTACTTTACTATATAAAATCTATAGTTGATTGGCCCATGTTGCTAATGAGATCTTTGGGCCACCACTTTCCCTCTGAGATTCTGAACCGCGAACATAGTCTTTGATTTTAAGATTCTTGTTCTCAAATTATATAAAAACTAAAAATTGTGCAGGAATTTGTCCACAGCTTTTGTTGACTTCAGGGTTGAATGTACATCTTAGATTACATTAGCATTTTAGCAAGGGGTGATTTGACTGTGGATACATTATCTGCTTTGCTAATTAGGCCATGTGGAAGCCTTCAGAGGAATGTCTAATAATTTATTTGCTTTTCAGGAGCGCAATTGAGATGCTAGAGGCTGAAATTAGAGAATCTATTGGCCTTTCAGAAATTTCATTGGAAGAGAAAGCTTCCCCTCGACAAAATATAGCTTCTGAACCCGATCATGTAAAACAAGAAGAATTTGATGCTGTAAGTGTTCTCAATTTCTCTTTAAATTCGTGGTTCCAACTTTGGATGGATTTTTTCATTACTTTAGACTAACCAAATGGCAAATTTGTGAGAGATAAATAAAGGATAATGTAGTGTTAGTGTACAAACTTCCACCATAAAAAGAGTGTAAAATGTTAATTTGCTTTTGGCATGCATCCCATTTGACCAATACTTGAGTTTTGATTAATCTCGTCCGTGTTTATAATAGTGTGTCAAAGTTAATCCAGTTTTTTGTAGAAGACATTGATATGTAAATCTGTGCATGAGTTCAGATTGAGTCATCAATTGTCAAAGATGTAGGCAACTTTCGTTATAGATTTTGATGTACAAAGAATTTCTCTTTTCTTCATTTCCCGCTGTCATTTCAATAAGCTTCGCCATGAAGTCTTTGTTAAATGTGTTTGCTTTCAAGTTAATTTATTAGCAAAAATATATATTGATTCCAAATATCAGGAAGGTTAAAGAATTTTCTTTCCTCACTTTGTAGCTGAAATCTTCATAATGAATTGCAGGTAAGGATTGATCATGTGGCTCTTGCCTTGTCCAAAACATATGGATCTCCTTTGGTGGATACAATACAATCTCTACCACATCATCAACAGGTATCCTTGAATTAGAACATGTAAATGTTCCTGCGTGAAATAAAGAACATGCTACTGTTGTGAGCCTTGTGCTTAATAAATCTTTTGTTCTAAGCTGGCGGTCATCTCATTTAAGTAAATAATGAACTGTGTTCTGCAATAAAAAAAAAAATAGTATTGTCACCATATTAATCCATTCGAATTTCAAAACGACGAGAGAATGAAATGGAAAAGGGCTGTTAACCTTGACAGTTGTTGAGAGGTTTCGTAGAGTAGAAAATGACAAAGCATTTTGCAATTTTCTGGTTTCCACTGTTTCTTAAGTGCAATCAAGTGTTGTCAGTCTTCGGGATTATGACATTCCAATCACAACGCTACTCATTTTACTACTAGACTACCTTTCTTAGAATTTAAAAAGCTGTGGTTAATATTCTTTTCTGGACATTTATTGCTTGCAGATTATCCTTTGCTCTTCGATGAAACAGTTCCATGGAGCAAAGAAAGATACAATCCTTGGCGAGGTATGCTTTCCAGGCTTCATAGATCAATGAAATGGTTTGTTTCCATCCTAAAAGTATTTATTGAATACGCATGCAGTTGTACAAGTCTTACACGGGCATATGCAAATCATCACTGATTCCTCCGGCTGGAATTTTGGAATTTTCAAACATGTGCAGAGTATTGAATGATCAGGATCATCAGGTATCCATGACGATGTTTATTGGAAACATGTTTCTTTAGACTTAGGAATATGTCACTGGCAATCATAGGATTTTACCAAGTTGGGAAAGAAAAATGATCAATACATGAAAATCGCAGGGGCTTATTAAACTAGGACCATCACGTGAGGACAAACTGAAGAGGGTGACACTAAACATAGATGAAGCTGATATTACCTTTGCATTGCAGGTATTTTTCAGAAGTTTAAGCCCTTGTATATCTACCATTGTTTTCCCGCCTTTTAAGTTATGTCAGTATTGTTTGCTCATCATTCTAACAAATATTTGCCATCATTTAATTTTATGACATAGGGAATTCGTTTCTTTAGAAACTGTCTTCAATAAGTCTGCTCGGGCTCATGATTGACGGGCTTGATTAAGCTTGATGTTTGAGAATATATACTTCCCTTTCCAGATTTTCATTGCATACTTAAGGTTTGAGCCTTTTGCCATTTAATGTTTACTGCTTATTGTTTTCAAATTCTCTATGTATAAATTTACTGGATTAATTTCGGGACGCCTATAAAAAAAGGGCGCAACCAAGTCAGGCCATAAACCCATACCTATGATACTTTACTAGAAATTATAAACGTGAAAAATATTTGTGTTAATAGATACAACTTTTCCTGGATTCAAAGGCGTTCATATTATTTATGAACTATATGAAGTTTTGAATTTTGACCCCTTTCAGGCTTTTCTGCATATTTTCCCCCCTTCATGCTGATAGCTTTTCTTTCTGTGTTCATATGCAGTTGACATCCAGCAATGATGATCAAAAACAAGTTTCCTACGTTTGCATTATTTTTTGCTGGATAAACAATAAAAGCCAAGGTGAGTCAATCCGGCAGTAGTTGAAGTGAAGAAGTGAAAACTTATTTATATATGTAGGGATCTTAGTTTTCTCGATGACAGTTGTAATAGAAGAAACATTGATTACATATGCAAGATAACTTGGTTCCTCTTCATTTCCTTGTCTCATAAATAAAGAATATAGGAAGGTAAATTATTGGCCTAGCATTTTCAGTATGGGTTAAACATATTCAAAAAGCTTTCTTATCTCATTGGTGATTTATTATACAAACACGCCCAGTATGTGGATGAAAGGGGAAGCAATTTCAAGTGGGTGTGAGGTTGTGCTTTGGTCTCGAAGACCAAATTAAGCATGCTTGTTAAGAAAACTGTCATAAGAAAATATGTGGACTATAGCTTTTATGGGGTACAATACCATTAACTTCCTCAGTTGAACCAAATTTTTCTTAGAGAAGAAATGTGCTAAGTTTATTGGAACAAGGTTCAATTGGATTTGGCTTCTCTCCTTTTCTTTTCTGGTCTGCTTTATCTTTTACTCATTTATGACCATTAGATCAAAATCTAATGGTCTACATTTAATGTTATTAATATTTCTTTTCCTCTTATAAAAGGAAGAGAGAGAAGGATGGGAAGGAAATGGAGAGAATGATGGAAATGAAATTATAAATGTTATAGCAATGCATATAGGTAACTGGGGGATTAACATGCTTAGGAAGGATTTTGAGTTCAGCCTATCTTTTACTGATATCTTTTTACGACTACGATCATTTAGTTATTTTCCTGTTTATTAGTATAACTATCAAACTCCCAAATCAATCAAATTTTACTTCAAGTTAAACACAACTAATTCTGTGACTTGGTGCTATCATTCGGTATCTCAGTCTCTATGGGACGATACTTTACTTACTCTTTATTATTTGTTCAAATGATTCACTTATCATCAAGGAAATCGACTAATAGTAACCTAGTGGATAGTTCTTGGACAAATAACGTCATTTCAACTACACTAGCTGGTATCAACGGTGTTAGGGCATGATTATGTGGCGGCAATCTTAATTATGGCAAAGAAATGGTGACACTTCAAATGCTTGTAATATGGCACACAGTACACCCATATTTTAAAAAAATGGAAGACAAACAAGTAGAATTCGAAAACCCACATAACAAAAGCCTCTTTTTTTTTCCTTTTTACCGATAAAAAAAAAAACCTATGTTTTTCACGTTCTACAGTGCTTCAATCTTCTCTCTCGATACCTAGCCTTTTCCAAGCCCTCTCACTATACAGAGCTCGGTCTTGTTTTGGAAATGTGTGGTGGTTTTGTTGTTAATAAGTTAGAAAAATAGTTTGTGTGGAGAGGTTAATCATGTTGATAGATAAAGTATTTGAGTGATAACTTGCAGGGTGTGATTAAATTGTGTTTTTGAGCTTGGAATTTATGCCCTATATCGTTGTGTTGATGTGTAGATTCATTGAATAATTGTGGTATTAGGCTTGTGGACTTTCAAATGCGATAAGCTTGGAGTTAAGGTAGTCATGATTCAATTCCCTATTATGCTTTTGTTTAACGTGTTTATATATGCGTTGTTTTCATATTATAAATTATTACTATCTTAACTTTTTTTTTTTTTTTTTTTGGGGGTGTTAAAGGGCACTTTTCCTCTTGAAGTTTTTGTGAAAGAGTGCCAAGTGCCCCGAAAGTTTGTTTATGAGCAATGTCACCCCAAAAGTAATGAAATTGTAGCAATGTGTCCTAACTGACTCAAACAGTCAACAATTAATTGACTAATATATGATTATGTGGCTCTGCCATGTGGATACTCCATCCGGTATTTAATATAAGACCCAGTTGACTTTATTTGAAGAGATTAATAAAGATAAATAAGTTAGTTTATCATAATATGTGTTGTGTATTATTTGATTATATATCAATTTATAAAGTAGATAAATTAGTTTGGATAAAAAAGATAAATACAAATACTCTAAAGTATTTTATTTAACTTTCTTAATCTCTTCAAAACAGTCAACTAGGTCTTATATTAAAGACCAAGGAAGTATTTTGCCACGTGTTATTCCACGTATTATGCTATGTCATTGTCATCCTTCCCTTTCCCCTTCATCGACTGACACCCAAGAGTGGGTGAATTTGGTGTAAGATAAAAACTTATGAACTTTGAACATCTTTTTTTGCATCTTAATGAAAAGAATGAGCCATAAAACCTCAATCAATTAAACAAATAAAAATGATGGAAATATAAGAAATAAGGGAAGAAAATATGCAAACTGTGATTTATATTGGTTTGGTCCAATCTTCGACAACCTACATCTAGTGCCCAAGCTTCACCTGAAATTTTCAATCCACTATCTTCTTGTTTAATCCGGGCACAAGAGAAACATCTACAATATAATCCCTCAAGTTTCACGTGTACTTGAGAATCTTAACACCTCAAGCTTAATCTTTGTACTTGAGAATTACTCCTCCTTACAACTTGTAAGGTTACAATATATTTCTCACTCAAGATTCTCCAATCTTGAGTAACTCACAAAGATAAAATGATTACAATGAAAGCAAACTTCTCTCTCTTAGAAGTAGATAATGTTTAACATTGAAGTACAAACGTGGGAGTATGAATACAGAGCATCATTTGGTTGAGAATCAGAGTTTTGGCATATTGACATTGTAGGCATAAGCTCTCTATCTTTCGATTTTGAATGATCTTCTATTTATAATCGATGAACAATAGTTGACTGTTCGACACATTCTTCCCGTTGAGCTCTTCTTCTTCACGTTGAGAATATATATGACCGTTAGATATAGCCATTGGAAGCTCTGACAAAAGGTTCTTTTTCACCGTTGATCTCTTATCAATGTTTAATCACCTGTAATCTTCATATAAACTTGAAAGGTTTATATGAGTTTGGAAGAAAATCGTGAAATCTAAGATGGTGATTAAAACTAGGTAGAACTTCACTACGAAGGATCACCATGGTGATGTGGTAGTGATCATCACTCAATTTGTCACTCGAGTGATCTTAAAATTGAACAGTGCTTCACTGGAAGTGATGTGCATCACTTTCACATCACTTGAATGATCTTTGCTAGTGATAAACTCATTTTAAATCCAAATTTGATAAATGACCTATCATTAGAAACCTATTGAACTCTAAATTCCAATCTAATTAAAAAAATAATCAGCTCAAAATTCATTATATTCTGGAAGTTATGATCAAATTTATAGCAATTGGTCTGGAGCAGCGTCTTTATACAACCGTGCATTTACGAAATTCATATCTCTTCCAGATAACCATTGTTGAGCTTTATCTTGATGTTATTGAAACTCCTCTTGAATCTAGTTTTATATGCAACAAGTTTCAATCCAAAACTCATTGTCTGAACAATGACTGTTATTCTAGAACATCATTAGAACCTTGAGTATAAACTTTTGAGATCTATATATCTTTTGACGGAAATTATTTGCACTTGATCTTAGCTTTTATGAAACTCTTTATGAGTTTTGTTTCATATGCAACAAGTTTAATCTCATTCAAAGTTGTGATGTAGGAGATATATCCAAATTACTAAACCTCGTCTGGAACAGCATGAGAAATTCCAGTGTCAACTTCCAAAACTCATGGTTTTCATCTAAAATCTGTTGAGCTTGATCTTAGTTTTGTATGTTGCATTTGGAGTCTAGTTTTACATGAAATAAGCTTTATCTCAATCGGATGTGTGGTTTGAGAGATATGTTCAAAACATCTAACCTTTATCATGCTTAACGAAAACAAAGCACAACAGAGTGGTCATCACTACGACATCACTCGAGTGATGCTGCTAGTTATGAAGAACATCACATGAGTGGTCACTTGAGTGATCATCTTTGGAGGTATCACTCGAAGGATCACTCGAGTGAGGTTGGTATAAATTCCATATAAGTTATTTTAGCATCAAATTGACTCATTCCAACCCTCATTTGACCATAGAGACCTCCACTATCACATCTAAGAGCTTGAATCTTGATATTCTCATTAGATCTTGCAAGTTCTTCTTTCTTCAATCTCTTCTTTCTTCTTCTTTTTAGTCATTCTCTATAATCCAATTAGATAACTTCTTTTCTTTGACTAATATGATGAAGGCTCTTCTTTCTTCACTATTCCTTCTTCTTTTAACTCTTGATTGTTATTCTCTACAATCTAGCTCAATAACTTCTTTATTTTCTTGGCTTCTTCTCCTCATAGTTGATAACTTAAATCTTTAATACTTCCTCCTCAACCCAACGATAATTATGTTTATGACATATTTAACCGATTTTGGAGGATTAATATTATAAAGGTTAAATTAGTTTATTTTACTAATTTTCCTAAAATGCCCTTGTATATATTTTACACTTCAACTACCTTATTGATTTCACATAATCCCTCATTCATATCAATAGGGGTGTTTTAGGAAGAATTAACAATAAATAAAATGTTGTCCTATAATTACGACTACTCGAGCAATATTTTTCTTTGCTCGAGCATGATTTTATTCATGCTCGGGCAGGAAGGATCTTCTTAATATTTTTATTGATAATTCACCATAATCCATCTTGATATCTTATTTCTTTGCTTGACTATTCTACAAGATATTTCACATTAAATACAATAATTAGTCAATGTGGGAGATAAATGTATTATGCAAACTTTTAGCTCTTAATATTTTGCATCTATATTTGACAAAGTTTGAATCTAATTGATGTTTCTCTGTGATTTATTAAGGGTAATTGGGTCTTCTCACAATTCAGTTATATTACCCTAAGGTACTACGAGGATTGCCATCAAATTAAAGATTTTAAAGGGGCTCAGAGTAGTCTTTTCTCTTATTTGGGACCCCCAGTGCAATTTTCCCAAAACAAATTTGAACCTACATCATGGGAGCCTAGCAAGAGTGAAAATTGTTTTCGGACTTAATGATAGTCATGGCCAAGCCTAGTCCCCCTTTTTGGTTTCAAAAGCCTTAAAATTCCTGTGGGCCAAAAAAGCCTAAAAATTGCATTTTTTTTATATACATAAATTGCAATTAATGGGACAGAGTTGAAAGTTTTGTAACTACAAGCCCAATATGGTAGAAGTTATTGGGTCGTCCTTTCACTATGTTCAATTACCCTATCCTCTACTTAATGGGCATTTTTGGGCCCAATACAACCTCTATCAATAGCACCTATTTTTTTTTTTATTTTTTATCAACGTGACAAACATTGCAAGATATCCTTAAAGACCATACAGAATGTAACAATAAAAACCAAAGACTCCTAGTAAAGTGGGTGGTACACTTGTTTAAAAAAGGGGGGTTTGATCCCCTTTCTGGCCTTAGTGTCAACCCCTCCCTATCGCCTATATCAAAAAAAAAAAAAGAATGTAACAATAAACCCGCCGATGTAACAATAATAGATGGGGGTTCTTGATACTCAAAGGGTGCCTGATACTCACCACAAAGGGAGGCTTCGATCCTGAATTTGGATCGTTGGAACATCTAGACATCCTAGCTCTTTCCTAAAATTTATGTATATAAAAAAAATGTAACAATAATTTCCTAAACTATATCAATTATTATTAGGATCACATGTTAGATTAAGTCTTTATACATACACACATATATTTTCCTAAACTATAAATTTCGGAGTCAGAAAAAAAAATGTAACAATATTTTCCTAAAAACTATATTCCTTTCAAATTATCTAAGACCAACATCCTAATAGTAGAGGCTTCAATCTACGTACATCTGATCTTTAGTTTGTCAATGATTATTTCCTATTACGATCTCACATTAACAAAAATATTTAGAGGGAAAGATACATACATGGAAAAACCCTAATGGTCTAATTAATTAATATTCTCTTCTCTCTAACGACTCTCACTTTCACTCCTATTTCGAAAAATCATTTAAACATCTATATATTGTATATCATATGCCTATATTATTCATAAGTCTATAATTTAGATCCTATATCAAATTAGTTTAAGATATCGAATGTTGTTGAAAAAATATTTCAAAATGTTAGATATAACTTAACCCTAAAATAAAACAAAACTCTTTTTCTAAAAAATATACTTTAAAGGGATGAGAGTCTTATTTGCCCCAAAGTTTTGGTTTAAAGAAGATTAGGCAAGACCCGGAAGTTTCTTTTGGAAATAATTTTGTCACCACGGAAGTTTTTAAACCGAACAATTTTACTCTAAAAGTTTTTTTATGAAGAATTTCTTTCCTAGCTTTTTTTTTAAGAACAATTGTGCCCATGGAAGTTTATAAATTGGAAAGAACAATTTAACGATCAAAATTAACCAAAGGGATTAGATTACTACGTTTTTAAACTTTAGTGAGAAATCGCTCCAAAAAACTTTCGATCCAAGTACTTCTCAATCAAAACTTCTATGATAAATAAGACTCTATTCCCTACATTAAAACCGAGAGAGTATAAAAATGGTACATCGTTTAAGTACCCTAGATAATTAAAGGAATCTAAAGGTGACAAAACCTTTGATTGGCCGTGATATTCATGAGAATTGTACGTCTTGTATAGTCAAAACTTTGCACCAACCTAATGAGTGTGCCATACATGCATAATTATATAATACCGATGTTAAGGTATAGAAGTGTGGTTGGTTGATACGTTCGTCCTTGATAAACATTTATGTGGAAGCAAGAAACGTTGGATTATTACTAGGTTTGTCCCATTTATCTTAGCAAATTAACAACATGTGGAAGAAGAAACCTCTGATTTATCTTAGTCCAACATGAGATTTTGTCCATTTGAATAAAGATTTTTTGTTTAATTCATTTATTTTTAGAAAAAAAAATTATGATTACCAACTTAGGTGGGTTCTAATTGGTAAGGATTTTAGCTACTTTACCATGAAGTTTTGAGTTTGAATCTCATGAATATAAGAAACGTCTTTAAGACAAATTGCATCCTATTGAGTTTGATAAGTGCTTGATTTTAACCCAATCATATCTGCATTTTAAAAATTAGGATTTTATTTTAATTTTTCATTTTAACTTACTAAAATAAAATAAAGTGTTAAATCTTAAAAATCAGCACGAAATTCAAGTTAATGAGGTTTATCACTTAACATCAAGGTAATAATATTAATGAGAATAATTGTATGAAAATATTTTCTTTCAATAGTACTGTTTGATTCTAATTAAAATGAAAAATAAATACTACAATCAAGTCAAGCAATCAAGTGAAGAAATAGAAGTGAAATAGAGGAATGTCAAAAAGAAGCAATCAGGTGAATAATTAATGGCACCCACCAATGCCGTTTTGACCTTTCTGACATGGACAATGAGCTGGCAATGTGTGACCTTTCCTTTAGTTGAAGGGCCTTTTTCTCTTGTGGCCCCAAAAAAAAAACGGAGCCTTTATACATTTATTTATTTATTTTAATTGTTGATAAATATTTATAAATAAATAAATAATGTAAATGAAAAAAGGTTTCGTTATGATCCATCTCGATGACCACGGGCTTGGGTCGTGACTACCGTGCTGACAGATCTATCCGCGTTTGAAAGGTTCATTAATAATTTAAAAAAAGATCTGTCCTCGCGTCACGTGCGTTTGTAAGCCACAGCGAACATAATAGTCCTTTTTTTAAAATAAAATTAAAAAAAAAAATCAGGCAGAAAATTGACGATTTGTGTACGGGGCTGCCACACGTCAACGTATAAGTTCGTAATGATAGCAAAGGCGGATGACTTTGGAAAAGAAGAGAAGCCTGGTCCGAAATTTCCACGCATCTAATGTAATTTAGCAGGATGATATGTAGAAACAAAAGTTATATATGTCCAGCTTCACAGGAGTGTTTCATAGAAATCAAATCATTAACAAGACTAGGTCGATCAGATCATCTATTAAGGAGGCTAGTCCATTGGCATCTATTAGGGAGGACAACGACGCGTTTTAAAAGTGACCATCATACTTTTAGATCTTAGTTCACATTTTAAGCTGTTAATTAGCTGATTTCGTCCCAGCCAGCCAAAACCTTGAGTTTTGACAACTCCATCATCTTTCTTCATCATAATATACAGATTCTCCTAGTTGACGCTCAACTTTCTATTGAAATCTCAGGTGACAAATTTGATAACTTAATCATTTTTACTTTAATCTGTTCTTCTACATTCGCCTTGCCTCATCACCAGAAGTTTAACGGAGCATGCATCGCGAGCGGAGGTCCATTCTTGTCTGGCCACATTTAGATAGGAGGATTATGACCTCCATTTTGGCTTAATCAAGTAGTAAATATTAAAGATAGCACCAAACCAGTATCCTAACCAGCAATAAAATGCACAATAGAACAGAGAATCTGCAATTGTCAACAAAAACAAATTACAAAATCGGAGTAGAAACAAAATTTCAGACCATTGAATTTATAATCATCTCGCATTGGTAAAGGTATTTGAACAATTAACCTCACAACCTCATCAGTATGAATCAAATCCTTACCAACTAAACTAATACTCCCTCCGGTCCTAATTATAAGTGTAAATTTAGGAGTTGGGTTTGGTCCTAATTATAAGAGCAGATTTTAATTTTTATCAACTTCTTCCTAAAATACCCCTATTGATACTTTCTCAATAATAAGTAAACATAATAATAGTTTAATAATGCACATATATATTCTATAAAGTAAGTAATGCTTGCAACCCATTAATGCCACATATACCTCAATCTACCTTTTTTTTAATAAAATAATTTGAAGCAATTTTTGTCATATTTTTTTCATATTATCCCTACTAATACTTCTTCCACAATAATTAATTTAACAACACGCTTATATTTCTATCAAATGAGAGATTCAAATTTCTTTTTTATTTTTAAATAAAATAATTTTAATACTTCTTTAAAAATATTTTCTTGTAACTATCCGTTCAAAGTGATTGATTTTTTTTTTAAAAAAAAAATCTAATAAAATATTAATTTCACTATCCTTTTTCCATGGCTAAAAGAAAATTACCTTGCACATAGTTAGGAATTTTTAAGACGTGATGGTTGAGAGCGAAATGAGCTGGGTCTGACAACCAAAATATGAATGGTTGAGATTTGAGAGTCTTTGTTACACTATATATCTTGTTGATGTCATTTTAAGTTTTAAATAAGGGTATTTTAGGAAAATAAATATAATTAACTAATTTAACTACTATCTTTAATCTCTCCAAAATCGGGTAAATAGCTCTTATAATTAGGACCGAAGGGAGTACTTAGTTATCTTCTTTTTCCTTTATTCAAGATATCCGATATATTATTTTACTCATTTTGACCATGCATGCCCCTTGCATGGGATGCAACCTACTTATAATGTAACCTATTAGTTTATAGGTCAATTTTAGAAAAAAGTAATCAATTGATTCTTTTATTTTTTTTTCAAGTATAACTCAATCTTTAATTTAATATATTCAAATTCTTATAGTTTTACTTAATTAAAACTCAATTCTTAAATTTTAATTCAATGCAACTTAATTAATCTCTATAATTTTATTTATTTAAAAGTTTAATCCCTAAGTTTAATTTAATGCAACTCAATCTCTATAAAGAAACGTGTACTTTTATTTTCTAAAATAAATCATTAATATTTAAAATTGTTAAAATTATAAGAACAATGCACTTGGCCAAAATTAAGTGATTGGATAGCAACCGATTTATCCCTAATTTTAAAAAATGTTGATAAAGTTTCTTTAAACCGAAATAATCAAACAAAATTATGGGTCACTATTCATCCACGACTCATCATTTTAACCTTTATATTACGCGAAAAATGTTTTTTTTTTCTAAACAATACAAAATATATCTAAAACATGTGAGGAGCATTTCTCGATCATTTTCTTTTTAGTAAATATTTTTCTATGTTCCAAACATTATACTAGTGTTTAAACCTTTGTCATTACTCAAATCTCACCTTACCCTTATGTGACATGAACTAGTATAAATTTTATTTTATTTTTTGGATATTTTTCATATAGGTGCACAAGGGGATCTATTTTTGTTCATGAGAAAATTGTATTGTGTATAAAACTAAAATAAAAATGCATGATAGTTAAATGGAAGGGAGTTCTTGTAATTAATTAATAGTAATTAATTTGTTGATAACCAGCTGGCCAAGTGATAAACACAAATGCCTCACTTTGTAGATACTGGCTTAAGTCCAGCATTGACATATTTGTATGCGTGTCATTTCAAAAAAGGAATTAATGTAATTGTATTAATACTACTTCTTATCCTTACTATGAGATCCATTTGATTAATTTGAGAAGAATAAGGAAATTAAATACTCTTTCTGGTCTTAAATATAAAACATAGTTGACTTTTTTTGTAGAGATTAAGAAAGTAAAATAAATTATTTAATTATATCATATATTGTGTATTCTTAAATTATATATTAATTTATAAGTTATGCAAAATAGTTTTTTTAAAAAAAAAAAATATATAAAAATTATTTAATTTAATTTAATTAGTTTTCTTAATATCTTCAAAAAAGTTAACTATATATATCTTCAATTTTGGATTGGATGGAGTACATTACTTTAAAATATTTATATTTATTATTTTTCTTCAAATTAATTTTACTGACTAACACTTCTAAAATAGTAAGCTTGACATGGGTAATTTTTAGTGATGTCGGTCCAATGAACTAGAGTAAAGAACCTTGGTTAAGTAACTAACTAGAGAGGTTAAAAAGGGGGAGTGGATGACAGTTAGCAAAGTCGTTGGTTGTTAACAGATGGGATGGGGAGTCGCCGGCTGGAGCACGTGGTGTCGACGTGGTTAATGATAGGCACGTTGAGGTCCTATTTTATTTTATTTTATTTTTTTTTTGTGTAAAAATAAAATAAAATTCCAAAATTCACATGGAGAGTGTATTTGAATTAGAGCACCACGGGTTTGCTTCATCCACGATTGCCTCGATTTTCTTGATGCTGTGCACAACCCCTAATCATTGTTTTCTAACACTTTGATTATTAATTTTTCATTTAATTTATAGCTTGATATATGATGTTATTGTTAGGTAAAACAGTTTCTCATTAAATATTTATACATCATGCTGTTAAATTTTTCATATTTAATTTTAAACATTTTACAGTGTTGATTAAGGATGTAGGGATTTTTTTATATGACAAAAGAGATTTATGACCCAAAAAATTAATAAAGATGAAAGAAAAGAGAGATTGAGGTTTTATATTTATTAACCAAAACAAATATTTAAGCAACACGAATAATTAGGACTTGAGGAAAAGTGTATGAACTATGAAGTATGTTAACAGGATAAAGTGTATTATTTTTATTCATCACTAATAAATAAAATTGGTTTTTATAAATTTTGAAATATATATTAATTATCTTAATTTTTTGTAATATTATTTTAATTACATTTGTGTAAGACTCATTGTTTTATCTTAAGTATAACTTAATGTTCAATTTTATTGTGAAAATAATCACTCAAGAGTGCTGCTACCTAACCGGTTGTAATTTGGATAATGGGCTTGTTTGGGATACCGGTGGATAATCGGACTTATAGTTAAGTCCGATTGGGTAAAAATCATCATCGTGAAACATGATTTATGTTTGATTGATGATTGATAAGTAGCTTTTGTGAAATAAACTTTTTGGAATGACATGGATAAATGACTTTTATAAGAGAAAAAAATCATAAGCCTAATTCAAATAAGTAAATAAAGCCGAAATTGAAGCTTATCATGCTTCTTCTCATAAGCCATGCTTGATTGGGCAACTTTTCTAAAAAACGAAAAAAACCAAAAAAGTACCTATAAAGACTTTTCAAACAAGAAATAAACCGATAAAATTATCTCCCAATAAACTCTTCCAAACATACAATATGAACTACTACATAAAAAATGAGATGTGAAAAACGTACATAGTCTATCAAATGTCAAAAAACCTCTTAAAATGTCTTGTCTTAAAAAAGCTGTAAGTTCAATCAAGATTTGAACCAGACAAGAATAAATCAACCCATGTGCGTTGTACTTACCTTCGTAGAAAAAAATTATATTGAGAGAAAAGCCGAGAAAAATTTCAACCTTCAATTTTCCCATTCTATTTGTTCCACAATTAAGTTCATTTGCTCATATCAACCTTTTGACGAGAATATTTGACTCCTTTACCAATTGAGCTCAAAGACAAAAGGTACTCAATGGTCCATTTGCGTGATAATGTAAGCAATATCAAACACTAAGTGTCTATTTGGGGGGCTCGGTTTGTTGCATGGACTTTTTTCTCATAATCTCCGATTGGTTTAAAATCTTAACCTTATATTCAATCAAACAGATTAAACAAAACCACATCATCCAGCCAGTGGATACTTAATGGGCCTATTTGGGTTGGCGGTAGGAGCGGTGACTTAAAAACTATCTGACTTTTAAAAAAAAACTCGGTAGGAAAAAAGTCAGGTTATAGATAATAATTTGTGTTTGGATTGATGGTGATAGAAGTGGCGGGCCGACGTCAAAAATCTGAGAGCATTATGGAAAAAATGGATTAAAGCATTTTCCTTAAATTTCGGCTTTTTGAGCTTTTTTGACTTAAAGTTCAAATAACGCAATGGGCAATCCAAACAGGAAAAGTTTGACTTTTTTCTCATTTGGGTTGTTGGCTTAAAAGCCACCGAAATTTTTACACACCAACGCCGAAAAAATAAGTTACTTCAAACAGGCCCAATGATGATAAGAGCAATTAAAACGGACCGGCTTTCCTCCTCTACCTTTTCTATCCGCTGCCCTCATTTTCTACAAAATTGAGACGCTTTGGCGCAAATAGTGAAACTAGTGCCTTTTAAAAAATATATATATTTTTGGGTATTGACGGGTATTAAAAAGATACTTCACGATACCAACTGATACTGAAAAATTATTTTAGGATGTTCAAAAAATATTTCAAAGTATTGATTGTTACTAAAAAGATACTTGAGGATACTGACTGGTACTGAAAAAATAGTTTATGATCTTGAAAAATTATTTTAGGATCTTGAAAATATTTTAGGGCATTAAATGGTACTAAAAGGATACTCAATAATACTAACTGGTACTAAAAAAATACTTAATGATCTTGAAAAATTATTAGGATCTTGAAAAAATATATTCTAAAGTATACTTTTAGTACCAGTCAGTACCCTGAAATATTTTTCAAAATCCTAAAATAATTTTTCAAGATCATGAAGTATTTTTTCAGTACTGATTAGTATCCTGAGGTATCTTTTTAGTACCCGTCAGTATCCTGAAATATTAAAATAAAAAAGGTCTCAGCATTTACGGAAGTCAAAGCATTTGAGAGGTTGGAAATAAGTTGTAATAATATAAAATGAACGGCCAAAACTAAGTTAAATCAATGATATAAAATAGCTTACTAGGAATGACGAGAAACTTGGATCATATCCGTTCCTGCCTATTTGGTTTAGCTACAGAAGTTCATATAATTTATTTTGAATTAAAAGGAGATTTTGAAACCCATTTATATTGTTTGTATGTTTTCTCTAAAGTTCTGATCAATTGTGATTTTATTTTCGTGCCGCAATTTAAAAATGTTGGAGGTTTGGGAGGGAGGGGAGGTGCCTCTCCCTAGAGTAAAAAGGCATATATGTCCTTGATGTGACATGCTTTCAAAGTTAATGTACGAAAAACGATGTAAAAAGCTATATAATTTTTAAAATATTTCAGGGGTAATTTGGTCAAAAAAAATCCTCCCCTCCTTCCTCTAACCTTCCTTCAAACCAATCAGAGCTTTAGTAAGGCCCTGTTTGTTACAGGGAAGATTTGAGAAAGGAAAGGAATGGAAGTGAAAGGAAAGGAAGATTAGGAGGGAACTTTAAAAATGTGAGTTGTTTGATATACTAGTGAATGAAAGTTAGTTGAGGGAAAATGAAATGTTTGGTATGAAGAATTGGGTGTAGGTTAAGTGGGAAGATTAGGTGAAATTCTCACTTTGCCCCTAAATTTAAAAAAAGAAAAAAATTGATACCTGATTTGATTTGTTTTCGCGCGAAAGAAACGAACCCTAAAACCAAATTGCATGAAGGTTGAGATGTAAAATTGAAGTAGATGGTAATGAGATATGAAATTAAGACGAGGACTGGCTTTCGGTGGTGACAAGGACGACGGAGATAGAAGGAATTAGGCGGGGAAAGCACGAAAGTATATGTAACGAGTTGTGGAAACAAGTATGACAAGAGGCATAGGGAAGATTAGCACTGAACATTGAACCTAGGTGATGCTATAGAAAAGTGAAGAATAAACATCATTAATCAGTTTTCACATGACAAAAAAAAAACACAAAAGTTGAAGTTCGAACCAAACAACAAAGTTCGAACTCTTATCACAGCATGTAAACCATATCAGCAATAATGAAGCATCTGTCATACCACGTGAACTATAGGGTGAAAGGAAATAAAATGAAAGAAATTGGCTTTTTCAAATGCTACATAACAATTAATTGTAAAGTTTATCATAAGGTGCATTAGGCACCCAACTGTTTTAACATGACAGAAAAACACAAGTTGAAGTTCGAACCAAATAAGAGAGTTCGAACGTACTCTACATGACAGCATGTAAATCATATCAGCAGCAGTGAAGCAGCAGTCTTAAAACAAAAACCATAGACAATATTGCACAAACTCATTACATTTAACTCAAAACATACACGATAAAATAACTTTGTACCAAGTTCTTCTTCTTCTACGATAGGGACCTCTTTGGAGCGGGGCGCCTAGACAATGATGTCTGTGAACCAGGGAGGTTCACTGGGATGAACAGTGAGGCAGCAGGCCCTGGGTTCGACTTCTCCTTCATCGAAAAACGCCCATTGTAGTTCCAAGCTTCTTCACCGACAGCAGCTATCGCATCCTCGTCCTTTTGAAGAGGTTCACTTTTTTCAAGGGGCTCTTTTGTCCCAAATTTTCACTTTCCCGAGAAGATTTCAACATTCCCGCCTCTTTCGAAGGGAAAGTCACTTCCCATGGTTGATGGAAGATCAAGATTCACGGGAAGATTGGTCGACGGAAGACACGCATTCCAAACAAGTTTTTTTTGGAGGGAACATTCTAATCTTCCCTTTCCACCATGCACTTTTGCGGTAACAAACAGGTCCTAAAAGTGACAAGGAAGATACCTATGCATTGAAAAAATTCTAATAATTTTAGTAATGAGAATTTCTTTTATCTACGCTCGCATCCCTTTCCTTTTCATTTATTTCTTATTTAATAAATGATGTCTTTTATTTAATATTTTTATTTCACATTAATTTTTAAACTATTTTAGTAATGATTACTTCAAATGAAAATTATATTTAAATATTCATGTCATTTATTAAACTATATTTAATAATTATTATTAGATATAATTATAAAAATGTAAACCAACTTTACAAAATGTAAACCATTTTTTAGTAATTTTACATCCTTGTGTGATTTTAATAAATGAAATTCAAATATAATCAAATTTCTCAAAGTCATTAGAAAAAAAGTATCCAAACAAAAATCATGGTTAATCAGCATCACTTCTAATTAATGTCACTTATAAAAACTAATCCAAACCGACAATAATATTGCTACACAATTCTCCATTTCTCCATCATTGTGCTATGAATGAGCCAGTAAATCATGCGATTACTCATTTTAGTATTCTACCCATGTTATTAAAATCAGAACCAACCGACTGGTTCGACTATAAAACCGTCGAACTGGTTACCTAACTGGTCCAGTCTGATTGATTTAACGGTTCAATATTTATTTAAAATTTCTTGATTTTAAAAATCCATGTCTAATTCTACATATTTTAAAAAATTACAAATTAAAATTCTATGGAAATTTTGAGATATCTACTTTCTACATTTAGACTATTCAAATTTTGATCTTATCAATAAATTAAAAAAGAAAGACGAGGGAAGATGATGAAAATGAAACAGAAGAAGTTTTTCTCACATCCAAAAAAAAATAATTCAAGGTGCTAGATAAACCTCAAATACTTTAGAGTGCTATTCGTCCTAAAAAAATACTTGAGAATATAATGTTGAACGTACATGAAAAAATACTTAGTACTCCATCCCGTCCTTATTATAAGGCACCAACTAGCAAGTTTATTTGGTTCTTATTATAAGGCACTTGCTTGTTCCCAATGAGCAATGATTATTATTTTTTCCCATGTCTGCCCCTAATTAATAAAGGTAGTGAGTGAGAATAATAATTAATATAATATTAGAGTTTAGTGCAATTTGTAAGGGTAATATTGGAAATTACTTAAATTCTAGGATAACTTTATTGACTTTAACTACTTTTATTAGTTTGTAAGAAAAGTTAGATAGTACCTTATAATAAGGATTAGAGGGAGTATCTGTTTGGGAAATAATAAAATCATAGTTTCAAAAGTTATTTTCCGCAAACCGAGATAAAATATTTTTTACCTGCCTACCTCGTAAATCGTAAAAACAATTCTAAAAAGTTAAAATAAATTGGCATTTAGGGCTTTGAAATAACTCCACCCTTAAATTATATTCATAATTAACACTAAAAAATAATGCAACTTTATTTATTTTGGTAATTGAGAATGTAAGAAATGAAGGCGATTAATTTGAGAGGTATTTGTAAAGTGATTAAAAAAAAAATCCTAAAAATTGGAGTGGGTGATGAGGACAGCACTTGGGGGGTGGAGTGGGAAAGTTCACTGATTTCTAAGCAGTTGGGTCAAAGTCAAACAACGCGAGAGACAATATTGCCGTGTCTTTGGCAACGCCCCTATTTGCTTCCTCTCCGCTGACCTACCTTCTCCACTTGTCTCTTTCATAGTCTTCCTTTTTAATTAAAAACAAAAGAAAAAAACACTCAGACTCCCTTTAGTTCTAGTTAAGAAAAAAACTCATACTCCCTTTAGGTACAATACATGTGCATGGAGATAATGTTTGGAAGCTCATTTGGCTGTGGACGGTGCTAGAAAAGATCAAATCTTTTGTGTGATTATTCACTCTTGTTGCGGTCATGTGGAGGACCTTTTTTTTTTTTTTTTTTTTCATATAAGTATTTGATATCCTGAACTTATCTCCTTTTAACCCAGATGATTTATTGGGGTCCAAACTAATCTAAATCAAGTCAGATATGATCATAAGGGTGGAAAGGTCTACCAACAAACACTGATGCATTCCTAGAGTTCGAACTCGAGACCTCTGGTCATGTGGAGGACTTAATGCATCTGATCCAGTACTGTTCGCATGCAATTCAGCAGTGGAAATCTATAGTGGCCCCTAACCTATGGCATGTCTTCTCTTCTCTTCAAGGAGTGGCATGGGTTGAAAGTGGAACATACAAAACAACCCAGAAAGAAGATCTGCTATAAGGTGGCCTTGGCACATGATGTTTTGTACCATATGCTGGCTTCTCTAGAAAAATCGGTGCAAAAAGGTGTTTGAGGGCATTTGTGATCAGCCTAAAATAATTGCTCACTAATGTACACTACATCTAATGGAGGGAGTAGAAAATGGACGCCTTCACCATAAGATATTTCAGTTACCAAACATATTAGAAGTGAAATGGTTTCCCGGCCCCCTCCTTAGGATTTGTGCATGTGGATGGCTCCTATAATGCTAAAGGCTAGGTAGCTTGTGGGGGAGTGATTAGAGATCATCAAGACAACTAGATATGTGGATTTCAACAAAAGTTAGGGATATTACCCCCAACTGCTGTGAAAATCCATGCTATCCACTAGGCCTTCTACTCTGCAAGAAATTAGAGCTAAGTAAGATTAAGCATTACACCAATTCTTTGGTAGCTATGCATTTGTTCTTGATTGATCGTGGACAGGTACATCCTTTGCATGATGACACTCAAGAAGTAAGATCATTTATCCTATCAAATTGGGATCTTGAAATTATTCATGTATATAGAAAGGACTAAGATGTATAGACTATCGAGCCCAAATGGCTTAGAAAAACAACAATGATTTTGATATCTTACTGACACAACATTTTGCTTGTTTGAACCTATTTAAGCTGAAATATGATAAAATCTCTCACAACCACAATAATTGTCTAATTAGTAAACTCTTTATATTCCTCAAGCTACTTGCTTGCCGTCCTAATTATTAATATATATATATATATCATAATACTATTGATCCTTTTATTGGTGAAGTGAGAAAAAAAAATCAAACGGTTGAGATTTGATTTGGGACTTGGTTGTGATAGATATAAGTAAATGGACCTAACTATTTTTCTTTTCATAATATATATATATATATATAAAATATCTATTAATATATTAATAGATCAAATTATGTGATATAAAAATTTAAAATTAATAAAAGATTAAGACATGGATCTTGGAGGAGCAAATATTTTGTTTTTATAAATGAGACATATGGTCAAGTGGCGGTCACGTAGACTAAACACTAGCATATGGCATTAATTACCACATGCATCACTTCGCACCTAATCTTATAGACCTTGTTAGACCCTGTTTCTTTGTATCCATTGTATTTATTTTTTTCCCTGTATATCATGTGTGTTTTTTTTTTAAAAAATAAATAAATTGAATTATTCGTAATATGTAAGACATATACATCTCATTATAGATTTTATATTTTAGATTGACATTAATATTATAATTTATAATAATTATTATATTAGCAGTATTAAATGATTTTATTTTTAGGCTTTGCATCGAAAAAATATGAAATTATTGTTTTGAAAAAAATACAATTAATTATAATTAATTTTCAGAAAATCACGTGTAATTATTTTATTTCCTAAATAAATTTTAGTGAAATATATTCAATTTATAATTCCTTTAAAAATAAAAAAAATATTTAATCATCCCATAATGAGTTTATGTTTCTTTGCTTAATAGAGATCAAATAATTATAATACATATATTTCAAATAACAAAAACACATATTTTCTTGAACAAAAGTTTGTAGTACATGAAAGAGAGTTTGATTACTTCTTATTTCCTTAGAACTGATTATCATAAGCATGTTTATCCAACTTGAGAAAAACTCGCCTTATATATTTAACTCATACATCATAAATCATAATTAAAATACTGCTTTTAAAAGTTTCAATCGTCATCTCAAACAAAAATTTCATTCTTGTAAACTAAAGTTTTTTTTTTCTTGATGGAATCCGATTTAAATTAAATATTCTCCTTTGGCCAAACTAACTTGCCTTGATTAAATTGATTTCTTTTGGGATCTATGAATAATTTCAACCAGTCCAATATATAATAGATGCATGATGTATTAAGACAAATTAAATCAAACAAAGGGTCAAAGATCTCTCAATTTTCTAAGCCATTAGTAAACTAATTGTCATATTTTAATCAAATTTTCCATGCCCACATGCAATAATGAAGTTGTTAATCGTCATTTTTAATTAAAAATATCAATTAGTCATTGACCTTGACCAGAAATCCCGCATGCACATAGAATTCAATATACCAAGAACCAGACGGTGGATTTGTTTTGTTTTTCTAACTAAATGATGCATGTTTGAAAGTATAAATTTAAAATAAAATAAATTTAAATCACTCAAATTTGAATTGAATTTTTTTAATTAAAAAAAATAAAACGAATAAATTTCCAAAAAATAGTTGCATGCCTCATTAAAAATTAGAGATATCATAAATAATATTTATTATATTATTGAAATTTTTTTTACATTAGAAGGATTTGAAATATTTCTCGAACTCCATCATGATAATATTTATTATATTCTTCTTATTATGAAAATAATCATTTTGAGTTATACCTCTATGAATTTTTCGATCCCAATGCTTCTAAACATTTTTATTACCCTTTTTATTTCTAATATAAGGAATTCTTATGTGAAAATCCTCAAGTTTCAATATATAAGATATTTGATGGAATACTAATTAAAATCAACATTTTTTAAAACCAAATACCTCTAAGAATATACTGCATTCAGTCCTTAACATACAGCACGTTCTATAAGGTTTCCATAGTGTGTTATATATAAGACATTTTGCATAAAGGCGATAATATTAAATTCTCTTTTTCACAAATGCTCTTATTATTTGAGTTGTAGAGATATGATATAATAAAAAAATTAAAAATAATCAAGACATGTCGATTTTTTTTTGACACAATAAGATATGTCGATTTTAATTGGATGGTTATATTGAAAAGTATTGTTATTTTATGCAATTTCAACTACGCAAACTACTTTCAACTATCTATACTATCTTATACTAGTAACCACTTTCGTCCTTATATTATTTACTTGTCTAGGTTTAAATTTTCATTATGTCCTTAAATAAATGTCTTGTTTCAAATTTTCATTACCCCCTGAATTAATAAAGTTAGTTAAGTTAGTTAATATTACATGTATTTTCTAAAACATTCTAGTCATCTTTCTTAATTCCTCCATTCCCTCTTTTTCTTGATTATTGTTGAGGAATCATCAATATAGGTAAACTATGAAAATATTGATAAATATAAAAATTATATTTTATATTTAAAACTGGAGAGAATACTTGTTTTCAATAATACCCCTATTATTAGATGAAGGTGAAGGACTGAACGAACAAAATGGAGGAAGTTCAAATTTTAAATAGTACTCATTTGGTTCTATTTATAAGGTAGAGAAGAAAGATTTTTTTTTTTCCTATTTATAAATCACGTTAATAAACATTTTTCTATGGTTCAGAGTTTGTACTCTTGGGTAAGGTATATACTCCCTCCCCTAATTATAGGAGCAAGTTTTGGAGTTAGTTTTGGTCCTAATTATAAGGGCAAGTTTTAATTTTTGTCAATTTTTTCCTATAATACCCCTATTTATACTTTCTTAATAATAATTAAAGACAATAATAATTTAATAATATACCTATATATTTTATAAAGTAAATAATGTTTGTAAATCATTAATGTCATATACACTTAAATTATACTTTTTTATATAAAATAATTTTGAGCAATTTTTGTCATATTTTTCCCATATCACCCCTACTAATACCTCTTCCACAATAATTAATTTAACAACACACTTATATTCTATCAAGTGAGATATTCTACTTTATTTTTATTTTTAAATAAAATAATTTTAATATTCCTTTAAGAATATTTTTTTCTAACTATCCGTCCAAAGTGATTAATTTTTCCCCTAAAATAACCTAATAAAACATTAATCTCATTATCTTTTTTCCAACAATTAAAAAAATAAACTTGTATTTGTATAACATAATTAACAGAATAAAAAATACAAGCTGCATAAGTTGCAGTTTGTAGTCATTTGGTAGGGTATTTGGACGGAAAAAAATACAAACTGCAGTTGGTCAAGCTTGCAGAAATCAATTACTCATAAGTTGCAGTTTGTAGTCATTGGGTAAGGGTATTTTAGGAAAATACACATAATTAACTAATTTAACTTCCTTCCTTAATCCCTCCAAATTCTGGTAAATAGCTCCTATAATTAGGACCGGAGGGAGTATTAAATAGGGTTACATTTGAAAATTTATTAAATTTTGAGACAGTATTGATGAGAGTCAATGTTCTTCTTGAGACCTGTAAAACATAATGAAAGTGATTTACAAATTAGGCCAAATGAGCACATTGTATCATTAAATAGAGGGCAAAACTAAAAAAACAATTAAAATTATTCATACATAGCATATATTTTGTGTTGTCTTGGTATGTCTTTTTTCTCAATGAGGACAAGAAGTAAATAGGAAATACTTCCTCCAATCCAATATATAAGATGTTATTAACTAATTCATATGAATCGATAAATGTTAGTTAAGTTATTTAATATATATTAATTAAATTAATAAAATTTAACTATTTTACCCATATTAAAGAAGGGGTTTAAACTTCTCATGTTGCATGAGAAGAAGAAGATTCCTACACACATGAAATGGTGGGATCCACATCTTTTTTAAATAAAAAAAAAACTCAAGCACGGAAATCGAAGTATTTATGACATGAGGATACACTTCTCCTACAACATAAGAAGTGTATTTCCCGATTTTCAAATATGCATTTAATATTTATTATCTATCTTTCTCTTGCAAAAGGTAAAAGTAAAAAACAATTATTAATCACCTCGTAAAACCTCTATTTTGGACGAAAAATTTCCTTTTACAAGACTTTTTATTTTTTTTTTTTTATTTTGGGCCGGAGGAAGTACTTTTAATTATAAAGCTATACTCTCATTAGTCCATAAAATAAGTCACTTGGATAATAATTAATAATTATTTGCTAATTTTCTCCTGTAATTAATGTTTAAATGTGACTAATTGTATTTTTGTCTCTCCTTTAAAACCTAATTTAATATGGGTAAAGTTAAAAAAAATTAATCTAAGACATATTTAATGAGCTAACTATATCTTTTAGGTTTGATAAATTAGATGGAGCCACTTATAGAGTGTAATCCTTCACTACTCTTAATTAATTTGTATAAAATAGTTAAAATTGTCTTATATCAAGGATGAAATAAAGGAATATAAAATCACTCATCTCCTCTCAAAAACAAATAATTAATGGGGTAAAAATAAAAAAAAAAAATAATTAACTAATTCTTTCTATCGGTGCTTTCAATGAATATTATAATTTTTTTCATCAAAAAAAGTTCAATGAATAATTTTTTATAAACACAATTATTCTTTTATCTGAGATACTCATATTGAAGGCTTGGTCGAACATTATATATAGGAATATTTTCAAATTTTGGTTAGCTACATTTTAAAAAACTAACCATTTTCGCTCGACCTAAACCATTTGGTAAGTACAATAAATTTTTTTAAAGGCAAAATTATTTTGCAGATAGCTATATTAAGAGAGAAAAATATAAAGCTATCATATTAAGAATTGAGGAAAACTATTGATACCTCTTAAATGGTTTTTCCTATTTTTATATATAACATGATTTTTTTTTTTTCATTTGATTAAATTAGAGATAGAGAGAGAGAGAATGGAAGCAAAGAAGAGGAGAAGGATGGGTGCATGTGGGACCACGTGAGAGGGACATAAGGGCCGCAATGCAGCATGCAACCGCAAGACACGCTTGTGTGCCACCGCCACATTCCTACATCATTCACCTCCTCTTTCCCTTCATTTACTATGCCCCCATGTGACTCCTTCTCTTACATTTTTTTTGCCTTTTTTTTTTTTTTTTTTAACAATTATCTTTTAAAATAAGGTTAAAGTACAAAAATATATATGAGATTTTTTAAAAGTGCAACTAAAACTAAATACTTTTTTGAGGGGGTAAAAATAACTATAAACGTTTAAAATATGTGTAAAAATACATAATGACTGGTAGTTGACCGTTTATTTGAATTTTTAAGGTTAAAGAGCAAAAATACATACGAAATTTTTCTAAAAATGCATCCGACACAAATGATTTTTTGAAAGACAAGAGTAACTATAAAATTTTAAAATATGTGCAAAAATACATAACCTTTTATCTCAACTTCTTTACTTTATCTCCACCTAATCCTTCCTCTACTCTCCCTCTCTTCCAAAATTAAAGAAGTGATGAGGTGGAGATAAAATGTCATGTAAATATTAATTTTTCTTGTATGGTCAACAAATTTTTAGTTCAAGTTAGAGAAGTACTTGCATACTCTAAGAAAGCATCACATCATCTCTCGAACTCTATCCAAAAAAAAACATAACAACTCGTATTATTTTAATTTTAATTGGTGATGGCCATTTGGGGAAAATATAAATTTTATCTTGTTTTAAAGAAAAAACATCTTATTTTTTTTTAAAAAAATAACATAATGATCAATTAATATTTTTCTTAAAAACAAGATAAAATTTAATTTTTTTTCGTATGAGTCATCAACAAACTATGATTAAAATGATATAAATTATTATGTTTTCGTTAGAAAGAATTTGGATGGCGTGGTATTGAGTATGTAACTATTTCTCTTCAAGTTGTTTCCTAATCATCAATGTCATCCTCAATGTCACCATTTTTAATCAAAAAATTGAAATAGTTAACGATGGTAAATGTGTATTTCTACACCTATTTTAGAAGTTCACATTTACTTTTGTCTCTAAAAAAATATTTGTGTTGGACGCACTTTTGATAAAGACTCATGTGCATCTTTTGCACCTTAACCTTTAAAAAATTTAAGCAAACGGTCAATATGTATTTTTGTACATATTTTAAAAGTTCATAGTTACTTTTGTCTCTTAAAAAAATATTTGGTGTTAGACGACTTTTTAAAATATCTCATGTGTACTTTTATGCACCATAACCCTTTAAAATGTTACTTTCTTCTATCATAAAAAAAAGACACTTAATTAATTTATATATATTAAGAAAAATTGTTAAATTAATTATTTATAAATAAATTTTATAAAAATATTCCTCCCATTCCTAGCTAATTTATTTCATAAACTACGTACACATATTCCATACATTTGGGGGAAAATAATAATTATGGGAGAGAAAAATATTAAAAATATTGAAGTTTCCAATTGAGGATCATAGTATTATTTAATTTTTGCAAACTTGCATCTGACAAAGAACGTGCAAAAATACATTACTATCTCCTGTTTTCTTTTGCTGTTCAGAGATAACATTAAATACACACAAAAGACCTGTTTTCCTTGTCGTATACTTTGACCAAAGAAATTATTTTTTTTAAAAAAGTATTTTAAAAAATGAACAAGTTGTTCTCTTCCGCTACAAACTTCGACTAAACAGGTTAATGTCGTTTCTCTATTATATATTTTTTAGGTGTGACAAGATTTTTTTTGGTCCAACAAATAACCTACTTTCTTAACCTGTGTTTCAAAACATTCAATAGTAAAATAATTATATCAACATAGTTAACTTCACATTTTTTTTACCAAAAAATAACATTCAATTCACAAAGAATAGTTTGTTTGTGCTTTTGACTAAAATAAGTATTTTTATAAAAAGTATACTCCACTAGCCTTAATATAAGATATATCTACATAATTTGATTAGATTAATAAAGTTAATTAATATGACATACATTTTTTAAAACACTATAAATATCTTTATTAATTCTCTTATCCTCTCTCCTCCTTGATATTGTTGAGAGAAAATCAATAAGAATAAATTATAAAAGTTTGATAAATATATAAAAAAGTTAACTTCTATTTAAGATAAATATCAACTCCTCAAATATAAAGGATCGTAAAGAGTACGATTCAATCAACCAGCTCATTTAACCCCGAGTTGAACAAGCCATCCTGTTATTTAAGTGAGTAGGGCTGTCTAACTCTCTCTCTCTCTCAAAATAATATATATATATATATATATATATATATATATATATATATATATATATATATTTTCTTAATATAAGAGTTTGTTGACTAATTTAGGCAAACTTGGAAGATAGTTATATTAGTTATTTTAATAAGTATATGTTAGTTTCATAAAATAGTTATTTCATTTAACTTATTTGTATAACCCGTTTTCACGACTATACCTAGAAACATGGCTAAACAAAATATAAATTTATAAATTTATATTATTTATATATATATATATCTGATTACTTTTTTTATTGTAGATATGACCGACCAATCTATAAATTAAATAAAATGTGTGTGTATGCATATTTTGCGGAGAACATACACAATGAGAAGAATTCGCGACATGATACACAGAAGCAGATGATTCTTCATAAAGTTCTCATATAGTATATGGCAAGAAAATAGCACTAAATGACATATTATTCCCGTGAAGTAATTAAGAATCTCTTAAAGAGTCTTTTTTATTTATTTATTATAATATTCTTATAAATATTTTTTTGTAAAAAAATCACTCAGAATAATTCATAAACATGTCACGTAAGGGTGTTTCCTCAATTCTGGTGCTGAATCTTTTGTGTACAAAACACAGAATGGCCTTCTCAACAATTCCATGTTTTCTTGCTACCTTGTCTCTTCCTCTCTTCTCCTCACTTTTCTCCACTTAATTATATGTCCATCTCTCAACTATTTTTCTTCCATCAATTTGAATATTTTATATATGTTTTAAAAAAAGAAAATGACATGTAATGATCTGTATATGATAGGATTTGTATTTGTTGATGTACTACAAAAAAAATTATTTCATTTTTTTTTGGAGTTTATTACGAACTCTTTAGTAATTTCTTTCTTTAACAAAAGCTAATTAATTCGGCTCAAATTAGGAATTGGGAAATAATTAAGTATTGAACATTGCTCAAGAGAAATGAGTATTGAATAATCTAAAGTCTAAACTATTGTTGGTAGTATGTCATAATTTTATTTTTGGTAGAAGGTTCACTTTTTAATTTCATTTTGGGCGATATAGATTATAGAGCTATTAATAAATAAAGATGATAATAAAAAATGAGAAAGTGATTATACATCATACATATACCTATTTGAAATATTTTATCAAAGATAAAATGATCACATAATCGATTATAGAATAAATTTTTAAACTATAAAAGAAGGAAAGTATGCTTTTAAATGAAATTTAAATTTAATATTTCAATATTTATGCATATTCAATACAATTTCATTTTATTAAACAAACTCATTGCAATAAATTTTTTTCCCAATATTATGCAATACGCGTACGGCGTATCATCAACATTCGGATAATATTTCAATATTTATACATATTCAATACAATTTTATTTAATTAAGCAAACTCATTGCAATAAAAAAAATTCCAATATTATGCAATACGCGTATCATCATCAACATTCGGATAATATTTATTATTTGTCTTTTGTTAATTATTGATCATAAATCATATAATTTATATGGGGTTTTTGTACCACTTGTAGATTAAGAAACTTAGTCAACTCTTTTAACCAAACGATTTTTTTTTTAAAAAAGATATCTCGATATTATTGATATATTCTTTTTTTAGTATATCTTGCATGGTTTTCTAAAATCATAATATAATTTGATTAATTCAAATTGAATTAGACGGAATTATATATATATACATATTTATCTATATGGACACACATGCATATACGCAAGTTTAAGTCTAAAATGAGAACCAATTGATCAAGAAGAATTAGTCATTAAACCCATTTGGTGGCAAATGATCGAAAAGTCTAAAATTTAATATCAAAATCAAACACGATATGTTAATTGGAATTGGAAATTAATTGTTTCATTTTTTTGGATAGATAAAAATGGTTTATTTCTTTCCGTATACTATATTTAGAATTTAGCCATAAATATTGAAACTATATATGGAGATACTTTGGTTGAACTTGGAAATATATATATATATATATATATATATATATATATATATATATATATATATAAAAAAAATATATATATATATATCAGAAAAAAAAAACATTGACTTGTGCTCATCAACAAATAATTAGATAGAATAATTATAAAATTAAAGGCGTAGCTCACTTGCCTAAGTTTCAAAATTTTATTCATGTTAAAATGACTGCTTTTGTTTTCTTCTTGGGTTCGAACACCACGTGAAGCAAATAATTAAATTTACATTTAAATTTAAATTTATTAAGATCGGATCAATTTAAAACTTCTGTCACTACAGATTAATTCGGACTTATTTAAGCCAAATTAGATCCTAATTATAGTGACGTGTTCCAACCTTAGAGGATGTTTGAGATTTTAGTTAAATTTTTTGGTCTCAATATTGCATGATTGCATTAATTATCTCTTATCCACTCTCTCTATGTTAATAAAGGGACTTTTAAAAATGTAATATATTTTTCATATTTATTGTTTTAACTAATTTTTTTATTTATGTTTTTTTTTTGTATCTTATATATAAAATAGGAGGGAGTATTTTTTTAGATATAAGGTTCAAACTAGAAGACTTCGGGGATATAAAGATCTCTTGATGTTATATATAAATTTGAATGGCGAGGCACTTGATTTTTGGGTACTTTTATCATTTTTTTAGATAAATACATTGTTTTGTTCCTTCCATAAAAATTCAACGAAATCAATTATGACAACCTTATAATTGTAAAAAATTTGTCATGTGTTGTCTGATATATTTCTCAAGTACATAGTCAAAAAAAATTCATTAATTTCTTTATGCAAAAGACGCACAAGGAAAAATTGATCTTTTACTTACTTTTTTTGCTCAAAGGTACTTATATTACTACTCAAATAAAAGATACATCAAAACATAACAATTACAACTGAAATAAAATGACCCAGAACAATTACAATTGAAATAAATAAGCCAAAACAAGAACAGTAATAGGAACACAAGTACATAAAACAGTACAAACCAAATGAGAAAAAAACTAAAAACCAAAATCATTGAAGAGGTAGGAATAAAAGCCTCAGAGACTGCATCGGCTTTCTGAACATCCAAGGTTAGAAGTAACAGGAAAGAAGGTATTGGTTGTAAAACCAACCCAACATGGCACACCTTCTTATAAGGAAAAGTTGCAATTAAATCAGCTACACAAACACCCCGATAAGGGGCAAGAACCATAGAAAACCCAACCTCAGAAAGAAAACCAATGAAGTCCATAAGAATACTTCTTCTCCTCCAATTAAGTAAATCTGGCGAACACCAACCAAATAAACTAAGGTTAATACTAGTGATTTGGATCCGCCACCATCGAACAACCCTAAGAATGGTCTTCTCATAAGTAAAGCCCATAGCACAATCAACCATCCATAAATCCCTTCCCCAAAAATTGCAAATCCAAAACCACATAAACAGAGGAACATAACTCCAGAAATTAGGAAACACCGCCATGGTCGTCCCCTTCGCCGAAGACCTCATCAACACAAGCAAACCACAGACATAAAACAATAATAGTAAAAACAAAAGAAAAGGAACATAGCTCCCATTACCACCAACGTCCCTTTCGCGGAAACCACCGGATCGGAAACATCGTGACAATAGCTCCCACCGCCGGGAGTGAGAGAGGGCCACACCGAACTCGAACTCGAATCGACGGACACCACGGTTGGAGAGCCGATGAGGACGGACACCAGAGAAGAGCCTGCGCCCGAGAAGAAGGACCACCGCCGCTTTATGTCTCTTTTCCGAACTAAAACTCGTCATCTCCTGGCTCGAGATCCGATCTGCACTTCTACCGCGGTTGTAGCTTGAGAAGAGGCGCTCTCGCCGGCGGCACAGCGCCGCCGGCGAGACAGAACTAGAACCAGCTGAAGGTGAAGCCGAAGGAGAGCGTCTTAGGGTTTGCTGCGGCGCGAGTCTGAGTCCTTTCTTTTGTCTTTTAGACAAGGGCTTGCATTTCAAACTATCGGACTTCCCAACCAATTGATCTTTTACTTACTGAAGGGTCTATAATTTTAAAGGTTAAAGCTATTACTTCTTTCACACTCAAAAAGTGTGGGAATATTCATGAAAGAACAAATTAAAATGTATCACGTGAAACACATTTATGTATCATATGAAACACATGATCTGACTATTAAGTTTCATTAAACATTTATTCGTTAATTACACATTTTTGTAGCAATTAATTAATAGGGAGTCTATAATTTCAAGTGTTATAGCTTGCAAATTAAAGGAGCATCATACGTACCTTCTCAATACATTTTTGTTATTGCAATTTCAATACTTTTGGTGTGAGACTTGTTTTGCATCCAAAATGTTTGAGATACTCATGAGAGATATGTATAAGGAACATACCGTGTTATAAGGCATAAAATTCTATTTATTTGGTATTTCTCTTGAATCAAATAATTTAGCTTACAATTTACTTCAATTGGTTGAGGGTTTAATGTGATTTTATGATTTATTAGTTATTTTTGTACCATTTTTGCCTTATATATTTCGATGGTTTTCAATTATCCTTGTAAGTATATACTTACTGATCCTTAATATAAGTCATTTACTTGCTTTGATTAGATTAAGAAAATTAGTTAAGTTAGTTAATATGATATGTATTTCCTAAAACGTTCTAGTCATCTTCTTTAATTCTCTCATTCCCTCTCTTCTTTCATTATTATTCAGGGAGCATCAATAGGTGGGGTAAGTTGGAAAAAGAATTACTAATATGAAAAATATATCTTATATTTATGACTAAGATTAACTGTAGCAGTATCCCATGAATTAAATGATTTAACTTAAGTTATTTTCAAATTGCAGAGTTTAATGTGACTGTCTAATTTGAGTCATTTTCTAGAAGCAGATTTCCTCAGTATCCTCCCCTCCTCATCCCTCAGTATCCTTTGATCTGGGCCGTCCAAAGAGATTTTTAAAATTTTTGGGTGCTAAAAATATGCGAGATCAACGGCTCAGATCGGCTTCTGAGGGATACTGACCCCCTGAATTCTGAGGCAATCCGGGTCCCATTTTCTATCAGTTTTATCAGTTTTTTTGATTGAAAGAAAGGATCAAATCTTGTTTTTGTTGTTGCTAGTTATGAATCAAATAATTTAGCATACATATTATTTCAATTGGTTGAGAGTTCTACGTGATTGTTTGATGGGAAAAAGACCATAAATTAAATTTCTCACAAATTATCAAAATCCCCAAAAAAATCACTTGAGCATGTAAAAAGACATATATGTGAGAAGGTAGGGATATGAGACTTTTTAAGTTTTAGTGTTTTTATTAAATTGTCCCTCAATTTAAAAAAGGGATAAATACCATTTTTGTTATAGAAGTTTATCCTAAAGAAAACTGGTCACCCATAAATTTTTTTCTTGGATCAGTTTAAAAATATAACAATCTTTCCATTCTATTGATCTTGACTATTAAATTCTTACTCTAATTTGTAAAACACTTTTGGGGCAAAATTGCTCCGTTTTGTTAACTTTCAAGGTAAAAATGAGACCAAAAAAACTTTTGAGTGACTAGTGTTCTTTAGGCTCAACTTCCATGACAAAAATGGTATTTAGCGCTTTTAAAACAAGCATAGAAAAAGCCACCTTGTCAAAGCACTACCAAGGGCGGTCCACCACCCTCTAATAGCCGGAGCTTTGATACTAGTGGCTTTTTTGGCGGCTAATTTAAAATTTGGGGTAGCCACTTTAGTTCCCAAAAGTATTGGTAGCCCCAAAGACATTTGATAATAAATTGTACAATAATATATAGTAAAGGGTGAATATGCAAATAAACCAATAAATTATTATGCCAGGAGCACCCAACACAAAAAACAATTGAAAGGACCATAAATACCAAAAAACATTTAAAAAGTTGCAACTATCACAATCCCTTACAAACTAAACTAACGACGTTTAAATAGTTAGTAGGGGAAGACTTTGACTTTGACGTTGACGTGGCATGGTGGGAAGAAATGCGTGGCATACATGTGTCAGCAGGGGAACAAAACGAAGCAAGCTGGGTATTTCATCGATCCTCAATATCTCATCCTCGCCTCTCTCCTTCCTCGCCAGCACTCCTTCACCTTCATCACCGCCGGTGAGATTCTCCCATCACCACACTACCACTATCTCCATTCCTTCACCTTCTCAGCGTCGCCGGAGAGCTCTGCTGCAATACGCGATCGAGGAGGTAAAGGTGAAACTGATCTGGAAAGCGATATGAAAACGAGGGTTTAGCTTCTATGCGAAATCTTCGGCATAGTCAACAGGAGAGAAGGAAAATACTTCGTAAAGTTTTGTTGGCCTTCATCTCCATCCAACTTCCTCTGGTAAAGCCCCTCTTTTCTCCATCTCTTCTTCCTCCACAAATCCCAATCTATGAAAGCTGATTCTTTTGTTCATGTCGAAGATATCCTTCGTAAGGTTCGCCATTCTCGTCGCCTTGCAACTCTGAATTCCAAAATTTTTGCTTTTGGCTTTGTCATAGAGAGCTTGATTTTGAGTTTGCATTTTTGGGTTTTGAATTAAAGTAATGGAGGTAGTGGGTTTGTCACAGATCAAACTTCCGAACAAAGGCCATATAAGCTAGAATTTAATTGTTTAAAACAGACATAAACAAGAAAACCCAACGTAGATCAGAGTAACAAGATGAAACCTTTTCATGTCATTCGAATTTTAATTTAACAAAAGAAAGAAAGAAAGAACCAAAACCTTATGTGGCGTAGTCTGCGAAGAATCGGCGTAGAGGCGAGATATCTTATCTGTGACCTTCTCCTTCAAAGTTTGCATCTTGAAAGAGCAGACCTCAGCTATCCCATTAATGATTATGGGTTCAAAGTAGGAAACATTAGAACTCAGCTAATCTCTTTTTTTTTTGGGGGGGGGGGTTTTGAATTAAAGTAATGGATGAAGAGATCAGCTATCCACAAATCAAAAAATTTTGGTTTGCATTCTTGGGTTTGATTTTGTCTTTCCTATGTATTTCCACACAAAATAAGTTATGCCCCCGTCATTAAAATTTTTGCTCTCGCCCCCAACTGTCATTAAAATTCCGATCCGCCACTGGTTTTGGTTTGACAGAGGTGGTAGTTGAAACTGATGGTCGGTGGCTATGTTCTCTTCCCTCTCGTCTTTGAAGCTCATGACCACGCAAATCCAGTTATTCTCTCAATCCTCTCACCACCACCCACGTGGACATCTTCAATTGATACCCAACGACGTTAGTTTAGTTGTGAGTGAATTGTGATAGTTGCAACTTTTTAAATGTTTTTTTTGATATTTATGGTTCTTTCAATTGTTTTTGTTTTGGGTGCTCCTGACCTAATAGTTTATTGGCTTATTTGCACCTTCACCCCCTATAGTAAATGCAAGAGTCTAACATTTTAAATCATTGACAACACTTATAACGTGAATGACCAGCGTTTATAAATGTATTTAACTATTTATCATTTTAATAACAGCATTTACTACTATATTATTTAACAAGTTTCACATTTGAGAAACATAACTAATTGGGTAGGGGAGTGGGAAATTGACTACACTTGTCAATTTTTATAAGTAAAAATGTAATGTTTTAATTATTAACTACACTTGTAACACGAATGACAGCATATAAATGTATTTAATTTACTATTTCAATAATGTTATTTAATATTACTTTTAACAAGTTTCATATTTTGGGGAAATTCAACTAGTTGGGGAAAGGACCGGAAGGTATAGGAAATTGACTAATTGACAAGTGTAATTAAAGTGGAGCTTCGGCGGCTGATAAACCGTCATGCTTCATCGATATGACTTTTTCTCTCTATTTTTTTCAATGGAGGAAAATTTTTGTAAGAACATACAAACTATTTGGTTTTATCTAACATTTTTGTCATATATTTTGATTGTTTTCAAAACACGTTTTTTAAGTTTTTTGATTGGGATAAAGGATCATATCTTGCTTGTTCCGTGCCCATCATGAATCAAATAATTTAGCTTACCTTTCACCTTGGTTGAGAGTTTAACGTAACTGCATGATTTGATAGGTCATTTTTCTCTGTCATTTTTGTTAGTTTCTTGATTAAAAGAAAAGAACAGATCGATCTTGTTTATTTGGTGTTCTTCGTGAATCATATAATTTAGGTTCCATTTTAATTGCTTGAACTAGGTTGAAATTTTAACGTGACTATTTGATTTGATCAGTGATTTTTCTCTGTCACTTTTGTTATATATTTTAATGGTTCTTAAAAAAGATTGTAAATTTCTTGACTAAACAAAATGACAATTCAAATAATTTATCTTAGTTCTCAGTATTGGGTGCATGACATTTATAAAACAATTTGATTTACATTTTAGTTCATTTGACACTAGTTTAGGCTGTGATTATTTATTTGTTTAGGTCATTTCTCTTTGTTGTTGTGGTAATATTTTTTTTTTTTGAATAAAATTTGTGAGCCTCTTAATTGGAAGAGTGAAAATTAAGATACTTCTAAGCTTCTCTTTAAATATTTTCCCATACTTATAAACATTTTTATGATTTAACCCATTATTTATGATCCATAGGAAAAATGTCAAAACTTTTTTTTTCCCATACAAGTCAAATTAACGTTATCAATATACACATTTTCATTTTTTTTGGTTGAATTGATGTGTGTCTTGAAGCACATAATAAAGTCAATTTATTTGAAGTCTAATTCATCATGCGTACTAATTAATTTTTCCATTTATTTAATTTTCTAAAAATAAGATTTTCATAAGTTTCTAGGATCAAAATATATATAAACATTATTAGAGTCCCCTCAGAAAATTTGCGGTATGAGGGGATTAGTCATTACTATCGGTGGTGAATATATTGGCCAAAAATATATATAAATATGTGTGTGTATAAACATATTTTCAAAAATTTAAACTAGCTTAGTTATTAAAATTTTGAATTAATATATTGCAACAATTTTATAAAAAACTGCACTATGACTACTCACATCAAATGCTACACACACACATATTATAATTATATATTACCAAAGGCAATTTAAGACCAAGAACAACAGAAATTAGAAATATTTATCCACAAATTTCATAAATATAAGAGAGGTAAAACTAATTGGTTATAAATTTTATTGCATACATTAATGATTGATTAATATATCATTGATTAACTTTTGATATTAAAATAATAATAATAATGGTTCTATTTTGTGACAACATCATGGGATCTACTTCAACAATCCTTGGAATTTTTTTGGTCAAGAATCCTTGGAATTTAAGGATGGTATTTTTCTTATTCTTCCTCTATTCACGCACGTGCTTAAATGATTCCCCACACCGTATGACCGTATCCAAATCCAACGGTGCATTTTAGCACAAGCATCCACCATTTGAAGGGACTAGAAGCCGCATTTTGCTAACATGCGCCGGTGGCTCCTCGAGTCTACAGTTCACATTCGCTGTCCCTCGTTGTTCCCTTTCTTACTGGGATTTTTAGGGACTTTTCTTTTTTCGAGTACTTTTTTTGCTCAGATCTTTTTTCGAGTATACTTAAATACGCTGTTTTGAGGGATTCATGGAAATGGGAATTTCAAGACAGAGAGAGAGAGAGAGACACAACAAGAAGGGCCAAACAGGAGAGAGAGAAAGGGGAAAGAAGGGGATAGTGACAGAGAAAGGGAAGAGAAGGGATTGGGTTGTTTTTCAGTTTTTAGATCAAAACTTCTTTTAGGCAAAAAGAATTTCTGTTATTATTTTTTTTATAAAATATTCCAATTATTTATTATAAATCATTTCTTTCCCAAGTTGGAAGAGAGAGGATCAAGGAGAAAAGAAGAGGGGTAGGGTGTGTTGTTGTGTGTGTCTCTCGACGAGATCTCTGTGGCTGTGTTTATAAATATACACATATATATTACTTCTGGGTATAATATACTAGCACCACCAACAAGGTCTCTTTTGCCTTCGCCTCTTTCTTCTTCCTTTGAGACGACCGAGAAGTTTGTTGGGTTTAGCAGATCAAGAATCCACAAGAACTGCAATGGGTAGGTCATAGTTTTTCTTCCATGTTTAGTTTCTCGAGCTCTCTATTCTTAGATTTTCTATCTGTTTCTTTGTTTTGGGCGTCGTCCATTGTTTTCTATTCTATTTCTGTCTTTCTTCTTTCTGATTCTGTTCTCAATTTGGTGACGGTGTTTCTGGGTTTTCGTCTCTGGTTCATAAATCTATGACCCTGTTTGTTAAATTTTCTGGGATTTTTCCTTCTTTGTTGGTTTTCTCAGGCTCTTCTTCTTTCTGTGTTGAATTAGCCTTTCGATTTTTTTTTTTTTTTTTAATTTTTTTAATTTTTTTAATTTTTTGATTGGCCTAATGGGTTCTGTTTGAGGATTCCTTCTTTTTTTGAGTATATTTAGCTACTTGGGACTTGCTACTTTTTTTTGGTTCTCTGTCTTTCTTCTTTCCATGGTTATTCTTTGTGTTTTTTTCCTATCCCTTTACGATTGGTCACTTCTCTTTCACTCGCCCACTTCTGCTTTTTATTATTTGAGATAATTCCTAAAGAGTAAAGAGGGATTTTTTCTCTTCTTCCTTCCTTTGTACTATAATAATATTATGAACTCCACTTGAACTTTTTTCTTCTCATTGGCTATGGAGCTTTGTGTGTCTATTTTCTCCCCTCTGATTGGTTCTTGTTTCTTTTCATAGCTTTCATGTCTGAGGTCAACACAAGTTTCTCTCACTACATGGATGATGAATATGAGAAACTCTTCAGAAGAATGAACCCTCCCAGGTACAAACATTTGATGAATATGAGAAAACAGGCTCTTTAGTTTCAATTGTTTTGTCCTTACATCCTTGTTTTACATTTGTCTTGTCAGGGTTGTAATTGATAATGAATCCAGCAAGAATGCTACTGTTATAAGGGTATTAGTTATTTCCTTTCTTCTTCTTCTTGATCCTTCAAACTTGTATGATTGGGAAATTTCCCTAACAAAGTCTTGCTTTTAATTTGCAGGTTGATAGTGCAAACAAGCATGGAATACTTCTTGAAGTTGTACAAGTTCTCACTGATCTAAACCTTATCATAACTAAGGCTTACATATCTTCTGATGGTGGATGGTTCATGGATGGTAATAATTTTTTCCTTTTCGTAGTCTTCTCAAACTGTTTGCTTTTATTATTTTTGTCCAAAAAGGAATCTGAATATTTTGCATTCCTCTTTACTAGTTTTTAACGTCACTGACCAACATGGAAACAAGGTCACAGATGAAGCTATGCTGGATTATATTCGAAAGGTTAGTTAGTTGCATCTTTCTTGTTTTCATCACTTTCTCTGCTTTTTTACATTGCCTTGACCACTGATTTGTGCTTGATTGGGTTTAATTATATATTAGTCTCTTGGACCTGAATCATGCTTTCTATCCGTGAGATCTGTTGGAGTCAAGCAATCCATGGAGTATACTACGATTGAGCTATTGGGAACCGATAGGCCGGGATTGCTCTCGGAAGTGAGTGCGGTTCTGACCGACCTTAAATGCAATATAGTGAACGGGGAAATCTGGACACACAATACCAGAGCAGCATCTGTTATGCATGTGAATGATGAGGAAACTGGAGCTGCCATTAATGACCTGGAGAAGCTAACCTTGGTGAAGGAGCTTCTCTGCAATGTGCTTTGTGGTGGCAACAGGAACAGAGGAGTTAGGACTGAGGTCACTGATGAAGTCACCCATACCGAGCGTAGGCTTCACCAGATGATGTTTGCTGATAGGGACTATGAGCGAGCATACGATAACAGCAACAGCAACAACAACATTGGGTTTGTTGATGAGAAACAAAGACCAAATGTGAATGTTGTCCATTGGTCTGACAAAGATTACTCTGCGGTTACCATTAAATCCAAGGATAGGCCGAAGCTTCTCTTCGACACAGTCTGTACTTTGACAGATATGCAGTATGTGGTTTTCCATGCTAATATAGATGCTGAGGGGCCAGAAGCATATCAGGTATCTGATCTCATTTCGTGCTGTGAAAGATTAATTCGGCTTCTTCACTGAGAATATTGGCTGACTGTTTTATATATATGCAGGAGTACTACATCAGGCATATAGATGGGTCCCCTGTGAAATCAGATGCTGAAAGGCAAAGAGTTATGCAGTGTCTCGAAGCTGCAATTGAGAGACGAGCATCCGAGGTGAGGTTTATAATTATATTACTACTGCCTAAGAGATGTGATTGCCTGGTTTAGTTATGTTCAGAAACTCATGGCTTTAGTTGTTTTTCTTGAGGTTGAAGGTTTTTTTAACTGCGGTTTAATTGACATGGCCTGAAGTGATTTCCTTATGAAGTCTACATTAGAAACTGGTTTCTTTTGGGATCAAGAAAAACTGGGAGATGTTTCTCTTATTATCAGATTTTTGACTTCTTAGGGGAAAAAAAAAAAGAACTGTTCTGGTCATTTTAGAATTCTTTTGCAAAAGCATAATAATAGAGGGAAGTTTTGTTCTGTGTTTTTCCCTCATCTGATTAGGTTCTGTAATTGTGACCTGTTTGTCTTTTGTTGTTTGACTCTGTTGTATTTATTTATTGGTCAACAAGTCTTCTGCCCTTTTAATAATCAATCTTTCATTATTCTACATAAACTGCCAGTTAGGCAAGTTTCTCTTTTTTTCTTTTCACATCCAGTTTCTTCAATATATTTCATTATTTCTTAGACCTCTAATTTGTTTTTCCCCTTGTCCTCATTCAGGACTTGAAGCTAGAGTTGTGCACCGACGATAGAGTTGGTTTACTATCTGATGTAACCCGTATCTTCCGTGAGAACAGCCTCACGGTTACAAGAGCTGAAGTGAGCACGAAAGGTGGCAAAGCTGTGAATACCTTCTATGTTCGTGGAACCTCAGGATGTCCTGTAGATTCCAAGACCATAGAATCTATTCGCCAAACGATTGGAGACAGCATCCTTAAAGTTAAGGGAATCCCTTCAGAGCTAAAACAACCTGTTCAAGACTCCCCTACAAGGTTCCTCTTTAGTGGGCTCTTTAAGTCTAAGTCCTTTGCTAACTTTGGTCTGGTTAGGTCTTACTCTTGAGGACGCAGAGGCATTTGATTCAACATGGCGTTGCCAGTCAAAAGCCAACTTTACCCAGATCAGGACTCGCTAAAGTCACAATATTCCGAGGTGATTATCGGTTGATCCGGATCCGAGCAATCACATTGTGCTTAAGAATTTCATGTTAGGTACAGTCTGCTGCATAGAGATAGAACCTTTCCTGAGAGAAAGTGATTCTATGTCTATCCATGTTCTTGTACAGTAAAAGCTTGAAGAAAAAAGCTTAGAGATGACATGTAACTTCTAGTTTTAGAGGGTAGGGAAATATTGATATGGAACAAGGGGGAGATGAAAGCTTATTGGGGGAGAGAGAAAATGCCTTGTAAATTGGTTTCTTTGGTCGATGTGGGACCTTTGGGGTGTTGAAAAATCAAAGGGGGTTGTGTTTCTTTTAGGGTCAAAAGAAAAACAGTGTTTTGTACATACCAGTTCATCATTTTCTGAATCTGAATCAGATCCTTCTCTCTTTGTTGTTCTTTGAACGTGGTTTTTTAATTGTCATTTTCAGTCACATAATTGTCATCTTTTGATGGAAATTACCTGTTAATCCCAAGCATTGGGGAAGTTGAAAAACTTTTCCAAACTGTCATTTTCCGTTGAAAATAACAGACGCTTGACCGTAGACCAGGCATTAGCAAGTTCACACGGAAAGGAACCAGTTATGACATAAGAAAGTAAGAAACTTCAAAAATTCACTGTACACAATAATAGGGGGACATCAGGAACAGTAATGAGCACCAAATTTGACTGAGATCTGCACCGTTCAATTACATTATTAATTTAGATTTAAGATTTTAAACGATTTTTTTTTTTTTTTTTTTTTTTGTGTGGAAAAAGTGATGATTAAGCTATTATCTGTTTCTAAAAACATTAAGATATTTTTTTCAAAAAATAAAAAGTAAAAAATTGAATCTAGACCATTCAAATTTAATTTGGATGACCGAGATTTCAATGTTAATTAATGATAATGAGCACTGAAAATTCACTATGCAGAACAACATAAGTAATTTAATCACTAAAAATTTGACAACAATTGAATAGTATGGAATGACAAGATCCAATATACAAAATGACAATAGGGTTATATGTTGTTAACTTGCTTGGAAACTTTTTGATGATTAAATTGTTTGTGCAAGATTTACAATAATACCCCTTGGCGAGTTTGTGTGTGTTGGGGTGCATTATTGAGGAGAGGTGAGTGGCGGCTAAGAATTTGCAAAGTCATAGGTTAGAATGAGGAAGGAAATGAATGTGAAGGCAGGGGATTGAAGGAATGAATGATTCAATGATAGAGACAGACACTAAAGGGAGCAATGTTTGGTGCCTTCCTTCAATTTCCCCACTTCATATCCAATCAGGGGACAAAGCCACCTATTCCCCAAGAATCTGGAATTTTCCTGGATTCCACCAATCCATTACTTTAACAACTCAATATCCTACATCATCATTTTTAATTAATTCATCAACATTATTTATTGGGTTAAATACCATTTTTACCACGGAAGTATTGTTATAAGAGGACTCAAGACCCAAAAGTTTTTTGGTATCATTTTTTTTGCTAAGTTTTTTTAGGAGTAAATTTGCCCCAAAAGTTTTTTTTTTAAAGGTGCAAATTTGCGCGAAAGTTTACAAAAGAGAAAGAACGATCCAACGGTCAAGATCAACCGATTAGCAAGATTATTATGTTTGTAAACTTTCGGGCAAAAATGATACAAAAAAACTTTCGGGTCTTTGAAAGTCCTTACTAATACTTCCATGACAAAATTGATATTTAACCCTTATTTATTTTTCCTTAATTCACTTAAATTAAGAAAATTAGTCATTTGTAATTACTAGTATACCAAAAATTTGTGCTACTATTATCCCATTATTCATAATATTTTTTCGGGTTAAGTTGTAAATCCACCTCAAAAGTATAAGTTCAAGAGCTATGATGTCCTGGAAGTTATTTTTTTTTTAATCTCAATGTTGCCCCAGAAATTTAAGAACGTAGGAATGTTACTCTTTTCATTAAAAATGTAACCGTCGATGTTAATTTTTTGACGGTCAACATTAGTTTTTTAAAGGAAAATTCTTTCGCTTTTTACGTTTTTAGATTTCGGTATAAAATCAAAAAACTTCCAGAGCAATATTGCTTCTAAGCGTATACTTCCGGATCAGATTTGCTACTTAACCCTATTTTTTCTTTAACTTTTTTTTTTAAAAAACATATTTTGATGAAAACGTTATTTAATGTGGTAAACAAAATGGATATGTTGTTTATTCAGCAAAGATATTATATTTGGACATTATTTTTAATATATGAAGCCTTTTTATTTTATGACAATCACAATTTTTTTTAAAAAAAAAAATGTATTTGAACAAACTCCAAGTTTTCAATCTCTTGACTGATGTAATGACTTTCAGTCATCATCGTCTTCAAGAAGTTCCTTGAATGATTCTTCTATCGTGCTGTTGTAGAAGTGGATGCATAATTGGCTTCCAATGGTCATAGAGTCACAGTATCATCTTCCCAATTTCAAAGTTATGCTTTAATGGCTTAGCATGGCATGTCGTCTTCAAGTGGCCTTTGTGCTTACTTGCTAGTGATTACCTCACCTTCTACTTTTTTGTTCGCCTTCTATTCTATCTTATATTTCATCTATCCTAAATATATGATAAAGTTTGTAGTGTAAAACTTTATTCTATATTTAAGATTTGAGATAATAGTATTATTGTCCAAGTTTTGCCTTGTGTTGATGTTGATTTTGTTATTTTTTTCTGTCTTCTTTTTTTAGTTTTTTGTTGGGATAGCTCTTGTAAGTTAATCCCTCTAATTTTTATTATAAGATATCAACTAATAATTCTCATAAAACAATAAAAATAGTTAAAGTCAATAAAGTTGTACTAGAATTTATGTAACTTCCAATATTACTTATTAATTACACTAAACTTTAATATTGTATTATATTAATTATTACTTTAATAAAAGTAGTGGGTATCCTTATTAATTACTTAGATTCTAAGACAACTTTATTGAAAATTGAAAAATAATGAATGTACACTAAACTTTAATATTATATTTAATTAGTACTTTCATCCGCTATCCTTATTAATTATGAGTATATATAGAAAAAAAATAATTAGTTTTAAAAACAATGCTAAGCTTTTATAAAAAGGATCAAAAGATTAGATATTAGAGGAGTATCATGTTAAGAGATTCAATAATTTGTGTATTGTTTTACTAATTTTTTTAAATAAATTGTCTTTTTATAAAAAAAAAATAAAGTAATAGAAGACAAAAGTTAAATGTATTTGTGGGGGATGATATATATATATATATACACATAAAAATATATATATATATATATATATATAGACACACATAAAAAGCAGAAGATGCTATATATAGGTAGAGCCAAGTCTAGCATATAGATATCTGTTCACACACTATTTTCCATGGTGCTTCTTTTGAAATGGTCCAACCTAAATAATTCAGAGAGTCCAATTCACCCCATTCTAAGCTTTCCTTTTGACCAAACAGGCTAAGATGTTGACTCTCTTGAATAGCGGAAAATGGGTATAAAGGGAAATGACAATAATAGTGCCATTCTTTCTTTCTTTTTTTTTTTTCTTTTTTTAATATTTTTTATTTGACTTTGTGGAATCTCTATCGCCTTTCACACAATGATGGCGCATCATCTGGGGTATTGACACGTGGATTCGTGTAGTGCAGTTATTATTATTGGATAAACTAGTTACATATGTGATTCCCAATTCGTACGCATACCCTTTTTTTTTTTAATATAGGAATTCGTACATATACCTTATTTGTGCCTTTTATAAGAATTCATTTAGTACATATATTATCACTTAATTTGTTTAGCCTTTGTACAAAAAATAGGTGTGCTTCTCTTCTCATTTATTAATAATATCATTTGATTGTCTTTATTTTATATTTAAATAATGGCTAACAAGCTCATTAAAATAAATAAAATTAAGGAGAAAATTTCTAAAAATTGGTTCTTAAGTCGTAAATTTTTTTGGAGTAACTCTTTTTGTTTTGTTTTGTTTTTTTTAAAATAAAAACTCCAATTAAATTGAAAAACCTCTAAAATATACTTTAAATACACTAAAAATGGAAAAGCATAATTATTTAGTCATACAATTTTTAAATCGATTATCACTTAATCCTTTAAGTTTAGCTCGTCACAGCTCAGTCCAATTTAAAATAGGTGTGCTTTTACTCATTTTCTAAAATAAACAAAAAATTTAAAAAAATATAATTATATGATTTAAATAAAACTCAAGGTGTTTTATAATTTATTATATATGTTAAAAAAAAAAATTATATGATTTATTTTTATTTTAGAAGAAATTTATGTAAGTTAAGAAATTCATTTAATGTTAATAAAATTTAAAAAATCTATTATATCCGAAAAGAAATGAAATGACTCAAATAATTTAATTTTATTTTTATAAAAAAGAGCTTAATGGATATCAGCGTTGACACTTAATAATATAAATCGGCAATTTGATGATATTTTTGTTAATTAAATGATCTATTGATTATATGAATATCTAAATAATTTCATTCTAAGATACGTTAATGATTTTTTTTTCAACGTCCCATATTGATATAATCAATAGATAATTTAATTAACAAACATATCAACGCAACGATATTCATTAAACTTTTTTATAAAAATAAAAATAAAAATAAAAATTCATTTCATTTCATTTCATTTCTTTTTCATATAATAGATTTTTTAAATTTTATTAACATTAAATGAATATTTAACTCACATAAATTTCTTCTAAAATAAAAATAAATCATATAATTTTTTTAAAACATATATAATAAATTATAAAACACCTTAAGTTTAATTTAAATCATATGATTATATTTTTAATTAAAATTTTTGTTTATTTTAGCAAATGAGTAATTTTTGTTTATAGATATCTATATAAATAGTTTTGAATAATGACAATTCAGAAAAAAAAATTATTTAATTTAGTGAAATTAAGAATTTTGTGTTGGGAGCTCCTGAGTAAAACTTTTTTGTGTTGGGTGCTCCTTGAATAAAAGTTTGTTGGCCAATCTGCACCTTAGATAACTGGACATTATCTTTTTTTAATGGCGTTGTCTTAACCGCACTTTTTTAAAAGTTTGTTACTAATCTGCACATTTTTAATTGTTTGTTGGTATTTAAGATATCCTTAATTAATATTTGTGCTGGATGCTCTTTCTGTAATTGTTTGTTGGCAAAAAAACACCTTAACCCTTTATCAATTTATAATGAAATCTAGATGAGTTGTTGGGGGGGGGGGGGGGGTTTTTTTTAAATTTTTTTTAAATTTATTAAAATGCAGCCTTTTCTTTTTGTATTTTCTTATTTTAATGTATCCCTATTTTCAATCACTTGCTAGGGTAATACTTGTATTTATGCCGTTGTCACTATGGAGTCTTTTCCATGCCTAATAAAATATTTAACCGCCGGCCAAAAGAATCTTTATTCAACTAACAGAATCAAGTTATAACTTATAATGACTTGTGTGTGTGTGAGTATATAAGTATTTATAAAATTAAATATGAAATGAAACAATTTTTATTTTAAAAATTCATATGAATAAATTTCAATTGAAATAAATTAATTTTTTTCTAGTCTTCGATATAATTTTTGTAGAAGTTTAAAATTAAAGTAGAGTGTATAATAATGTTTTTTTTTGTTGTTGAAAATATTTGCATATATGTTTAAAATAAAATACTATGTAACTTTAAAATCAAATTTTATCAATTAGTTAATTTAAAATATAAAATAAGAGATGCATGTCATGTAGTTGAATATTAATAGAATAATGAAGGTTGACATAACAATGATACCCAAATAATGATCAAATACTTTGAGAAAGTAAACGACACATAAAGCTCTGACCTTATACAGAACTAATTTACTTAAGGGAAAATTAATTACTCAATCCTTATAATTTTATAGAGTTTTGAATTAGGTCCTTATATTATTTTTTCTTTTTATCAAGTCCTTTAAGTTTGCTCTGTCAACTCCATTGGTCCCTGAAATTAAAATATGTTTAATAAGTCTTAACAGAGTCGACAGAACAAAATTAAAGGACTTAATAAAAAGAAAAAAGTAATATAAGGACCTAATTCAAAACTCTATAAAACTATAAGGACTGAGGAATTAATTAGTTTTCCTTATACTTAAACAAATCAAGTTTACTTGATAATTAAAGGCCAAAACTTTAGCTGCCAAACATTAATAATAATAATAAAATATTTGTCATGTGACCCACGTCCTAAAAGTTAATGGGAAATTAAATAAACAATGCATTTTGAGAAATTAATAACCCAGAGATTCTCATGTGCTTTCTCTGAGATTCACTGTCACTGAAAACATGGGCCTGTCGCATCTCTGCATTTGATTCTTTGATCCGTTTAATAAACAAATTGCCAAATGCATGCAGGTTAGGTATGCTCCCTGGGTTCTTTTTCTCTTTTACTCGCTCCAGTCAATTTTATAACATGTCTTCTAAAAGATATTTTTAGTTCTTTTCATATGACGTTGTGATGATTGTTTTATTGAGCATTAAATATTTTTTTAAAATCAATGAAGTGAGATAAAATATTAAATTAATAGTATGATGTTGGGGTTTATGAGTTTATCGGTTTAGTGTGATTAATAAGTGTAATATTAAATCACTTAAATTTTATGACCAATGTAATATTTTTAATTTTTTATTGGTACAAGTGAATTAGTCAAAAATGTCTTACAAAATGGACGGGTGGAGTATAAATGTTGGTTAAAATCAATTAAAAGCAATAAATGTGTAAAAAATATAATTTTTCAATGGAAGAGAGAATGGAAGGAAATGAAAAAAAAAAAGAAAAAAAAAGGAGAATGGTTGGGAAAAATGACCTCTAATTAATTTGAGGCAAAAATAAAAAGGAGTATTAAAATTTTAGACAAATTCAAATTATTACTTATATTTAGATCTAGTCCTATGTGAAAAGAGAGATACTTATACATAAATAAGACTGAGGAGATAGTGCAACAAAATAGGGCTGAGGGGGTTAAAGAAGGCAGTGTAGGTGAGGGGAGCAGTAAGATAGTGCAAGGGGAGAGCAGGTGGAAGGAGCATAAAGGGCAAGGATTATTGGCTAAAAAAAGTGATGCTCCTCAAAGGGCGAGTAGTGAAAGGAGATCAGCAAAAGAGGGGCAAGTGGACATGTTTGTAGTAAGGGCGAATGACAGGGATGGTGATGGCTTTACACCTAGGCCAGATTGCAATCTGTCCTTGCAGAGGCGAAGGAGTGTGGAGTTGGTTGAGAAGGAGAACCTAAACCTTGGTGACCCGAATAGAAGAGGTAAGGGTAAAGCTGAGATGGATAGAGGAGAGGAGAGTTTTGGGGGGGGGGGGGGACCATTGTTGTTCAAGATGGTAGTGCCGATACGTGTATTGAGAATGAGGCTGCAAAATCGGGCCTTGCTGGTGCGCAGTAGTTTTTTGTGTTCTGAACATCTATTTTTTGTTTATGATGAAGATCCTAGTGTGGAATGTTAGAGGGGCAGCGAGCAAAGGTATTGCAGCTGTTGTCAGAGATATGAAGAGAAGGTATAAAGTAGATGTAGTAGCCATTCTGGAACCGAGGATTAGTGGCATTCAAGCTACTAAAGTGATAAGGAGCTGGGGGTTTGGGCATTCCTATAGAGTGGAAGCTGATGGATTCTCGGGAGGAATTTGGCTGTTATGGGAGTCAGATAGTTTGAAGGTGGATATTATTCTGGAGGATGAGCAATTTATTCACTGCAAGTTGGGGTTGGATAGGAATGAATTGCTCTTTACAGCGGTTTATGCAAGCCCGAATGAGCATCGAAGGAGTAGTTGTTGGGATAAGTTGAGGGTTTTGACGATGGAGATTGAGGAGCCGTGGCTTCTTGCGGGATTTTAATGAAATAAAAACCCCATTGGAGCAAAAAGGAGGCGGAAGGGTAAATGATACAAGGTGCCGGAAGTTTAATGACTGGATTCAAGATTGTGATTTGCTTGATATTGAAGCAAAAGGGTCTTTCTTTACATGGAAGGGGCCTAAGTGGGAGGGCTTGGAAAGGGTGTTTAAGCGATTGGATAGATGTTTGTCCAATGTGAAGTGGCAAGATCAATTTGTAAATGCTGGGGTGAGAGTGATTCCGAGGATAGGTTCAGACCATCACCCAATTTGTGTGCAACTCAGTGAAGAGGAATGTAACTTTGGGTTGAGACCCTTTAGGTTTCAAGCCGCTTGGCAAATGCAAGACGAATTTGAGGAGTTGATAAGAAATAATTGGAAATGGGGGGCGGATGCACATGTCAACCTGTCTGATTTACAGCAACAATTAGTTGTATGGAATAAAGAGGTTTTTGGGAATATAGAAGGTCATAAAAGAAGGATTCTAAACAGATTGAATGGAGTCCAAAAAAGCATTGGTAGGAGAGGTAACCCTTATCAAGTGCAGTTGGAGAAGGACCTAGAAGGGGAGTTCCAGCAAATACTTAGACAAGAAGAGATTTTTTGGTTCCAAAAATCAAGGGGGAGATGGTTGGAAGAGGGGGACCGAAATACAAAATTTTACCACACAAAGACGCTCATTCGGAGGCGGCAAAACAGAATCACGATGCTGAAAAATGGTGAGGGAGTTTGGATCGAGGATGGGGAGGCTATTGGAGGTTTGTTTCAAAGTTTCTATGAGGAACTATTTAGAGGAGATGCTCATGGCTGCTACTGGATCTCAACGAAGAATGGATGGGGGCGCTGCGTAAAAAATCTGCAAAGGGCTGGTCGGGATATCTCTAATGAAGAGGTAAGATGTGCTTTTTTCCAAATGGGGGGGTTTTAAAGCCCTCGGCAGCGATGGTTTCCCTGCCATCTTCTACCAGAAAAACTGGAAAGTAGTGGGCCCCTCAGTGGTCAACTTGATCAGAGAGTTTTGGAGGAACCCTTGCATAATTGGTGAGGTTAATGACACACTCGTAGTCCTTGCACCAAAGGTGGACCACCCGGAAACGGTTAGTCAGTTCCGACCTATCTCTTTATGCAATGTTTTATACAAAGGTCTATCTAAAATGTTAGTGAATAGACTGAAGCCCCTCATGGATGGGCTGGTTTCCCCCTTCCAAACTAGTTTTGTGCCTAAGAGAAGTATCCATGATAATATAATAATTGCTAAAGAGATTGTTCATACTATGAGCTTGCAAGGTAGGAAAGGATATATGATAATTAAAATAGACCTTGAGAAAAGCGTATGATAGAATGGAATGGAATTTTATTGGGAAGGAGATGGAGGAAATTGGGTTTGACGAGAAGTTGAGGGGTATGATTCAAGCATGTGTTAATTCATCAACTATGGCTCTTATGTTGAATGGTGGGAAGAGAGACTCGTTTGTTCCTTCAAGGGGATTAAGGCAAGGAGACCCCTTATCACCTTACCTATTTGTGCTTGGAATGGAGAAATTGACTCATCTCATTTTGGACTGTGTGGAGAGTAATGAGTGGTGTCTGTTAAGAATGGGGAGAAATGGAGCTGCGGTTTCACATATTATGTTTGCTGATGATATTCTGTTAATTTGTGAAGCTGATTTGACAAACCTAGGGAAGGTCTTAGGTGTCTTGGAGAAATTTGGGCAATGTTCAGGCCAAAAGGTTAATGTGAAGAAGTCAAGTCTATATTTCTCTAAGAATGTGGATAGAAGGACTCAAAATGAAATCGCTTGTGTTCGTGGTTTCAAAGAGGGATGGATGATTTAGGAAGATACTGGGGCCTTTATGCATTCTAGGAATGGAAGTAGTAGAAAATTCCAACATGTTATTGATAAAATGCAGAATAAATTAAGCAAATTGGAAGAGAAAGTCGTTGTCGTTGGCGGTGAAGGCTTACCCTAGTGCAATCGGTAACAAATCGCTAGTCAGAGTGTTTAACATGCAACACTCACAAGTTCCAGTGGGAGTGAGGCAGCGTATGGAGAAGCTTCAAAGGGACTTTATATGGAACAACGAAGAAGGCAAGCGGAAAATGCATTCTATTAGTTGGGATCTGCTATGCAAAGAAAAAAGAAATGGTGGGTTTGGGCTGAAGAAGATGGAAATAATGAATGATGCTCTTCTTGGTCGAGTTGCATGGAATGTAATTACAAGTCCACATAGCTTATGCTCCAAGGTGCTGTGTGGCAAGTATAGGAGGAATAAGGACTTAATGACTGATGTTAAATGTTTGAAAGCAGACTCAGAAATATGGAAGAATTTAACTAGACTTTGGCCGAAAGTGGTGGGCAATATTCGTTGGGAGATAGGTAATGGTGCAAGGGTGAATTTCTGGTCTGATATTTGGGTGGAGGATGGAAGAAAACTGATAGATAAATGTAAGAGACAACTAACCAAGGGGGAGAAAGGATTACCGGTCGGGGAGATGATAACTCCTCTCGGATGAATGGGATATGGATAAAATTGGGACTTTGGTAAATGAGGAAGCAAAGGGCCTCATTATGGCGGTTCCCCCACCAAATGTGTCACTTGGGGAGGACTCCATTAAATGGGGAAATACACTTAGAAACAAGTATATAGTGTCGGAGATGTATCGGGCATTGAATGGAGAGCTAAGGAAGAACGAAATGGTGTGGAATAAAGTGTGGAAGTGGGAAGGGCCTAGGAGAATTCAAGTCTTTTTGTGGCTTGTATCACATGAGAGGTCGCTCACAAAGCGAGCGCAAATATAGGTCATTGGGGTAATCCCGAGTGTGGAAGATGTAATGGGCAAACTGAATCTCTAATGCATGTCTTTGAGGACCGTAGTGTAGCAAAGAGCCTATGGAATGAGTTATTTTCTCGACCGCCGTAAGACCGAATTTTTCACGCCGTAAGGAAGTGCCTGGGTTGAGTGGAATTTGGGGAAATCGAGAGGTAATTGGAGTATGTTGTTTGGAGTTGGGTGCTGGATGTTATGGACTTGGAGGAATAGATTCTTGTTTGAGGATGGCTTCATCATGCCTCGCAAGCTTGGGGAGGGCCGTCCACCGGTATGTGAAGGAGGTTATAGCAAAGCAAGGGTGGAGTTTGGAAGGGTACTTGGATCAAGAACAATAAAGCGTATAAGTTGGTCTCGTCTGTGCGTGGGGGGTGAAATTGAACACGAGATGAGGCTCACGTATTGCTTTGGTTGTGGCGGGATTATTAGAGATAATAATGGAAAATGGGTGCGTGGGTTTGCAAAGAAATTGGGTTTCGCTCGCCTTTGAGAGCGAATGTGGGCCGTTTTAGTAGGGAAGGAGATGGCTTTGCAGCTGTAATTTCCGAGAGCCATGTGTAGAATGTGACTCATCTCTGCCGTGTTTCTTTACTAAATGGTTCACGAGATGGAGGGAGAGGTGGAGTCGAGTCTCTTGACCGCCATTCATTTGCCGATAAAGAAGTTTGTTCGTGTTGACTTTGTGCATATATACAAGGAAGGGAATTTTTGTGCCGATGCTTTGGCCAATTTAAGTTTTGAGTTGGTAGAGTCTAGTGTATTTTTTGATAATCCACCTCCAGAGGTTCAAAATTTCTTGTTTAGGGATGATTTGGGGGTGTCATACCCACGTCTTGTAGTTGTACATAACTTAGTTCTTGGGCTGAGGGCCCCGTTTATATACCAAAAAAAGAAGACTGAGGAGAGTAATATTTTATCTTTCTCACTTAATTTAGAAAAAATCTTTTTATAGGTACTTATGCCTTCCATGAAATTTTAATTTAATACTTACGTGTTTTTTTCCCTCTTAAATAATAAATCCTTTTAATTTCGCTGTGTTAGCACCATTAACACCAATAAGTTTTCTCAGTTAGCATTAGTCTCTATATAAAAACTCTATATAAAAACTAAGGCCTTGCTTGGTATGTGGTATTGGAGGGGTTAGTACTAGGCTTGACATTGATATTGCCCATTTTGTAACATTTGGTAAGAGAGATTGGTGATAACTTAAGATTTGGAGTACCATGAAGGTGGAATTGCTGCAAAGCCACCCACCACCTAGCATTGAAAAAGCTATACTGGGTTTGGAAATTTTTAAGACAAAATTATCCCTATTTATAATAAACTTTGGACAAAATTGTCCCTCTAAAAGTATAGGTTTAAATTTACTCTCAATCATCTCCATCGCCTCAACCTCCCATTGAAACTCTCAGGGCTCGTTTGGTACAGGGAAGATTTAAGGAGGGAAAGGAAGATTGAGAATGAATTTAAAAAGGTGAGTTGTTTGGCAGACATGGGAATAAAACTTAAGTTGAGGGAAAATAAAATGTTTAGTAAGAAGAAATGGTAGTTAGTTAAGTGGGAAGGAGAGGTAAAATACCCATAATGTCCCATAAAAAAAGAACCACCACATCTTCATCTCTTGCTCGAGTCCCCAGGTCTCAAATAAACTCACCATTGCCTCTCAAATCCGTGCCTCGAGCTCTCTGCTTCTATGACTTTACATCTCCATAACTCTAGCGCAACTACCACCGTCTTCCTTTGTCTTCCTCCATACAACCACCGCCGGCTAGAACCAAATAGGTCCTCACCCTCACCAATGACGAAATATGGGGGAATTGCACAGAGACAACACCTGCCATTACTGTAGGCAAGAACCAAGCAGGGCCAGATTGACCTTTGTTATGAAATGGAGATATCACAAAGTGCATGTTCGAACGAAGTTTACAAGTTTGAATGTAACACTCACCTAAAAGAGTCTGAATTGGGATGCATAAACATAACATTCACTGTTCACATCGATCACTCTATGCTAGCTTTTTTGTGTGTGTGTGTGATTTCTTCATTCCTCAAACCACCGTGAGAGAGTTTTAACCAGACCACCGGTGACCTACTTACATCTCCGACGAGGCACCACCGCTATCCTCCTTACTGTCATCGTTGGGAACGAGAAGGTTCGAGAGCTCAGAGTTTGGAGTCGCATCTGCATCTTTGGAGGGAGAGTGATTTGGGGACGAAGAACCAAGCTTGGAGAAGCAAACACTGTCCACCTCCACAGTCGCAGGTTAACCACCACCATCGTCCCTTTTTCATTCTTCGTCAACCACCAACCTCAAGGAAGCCACCTCCTTTTATATTTTCCAGTCCGACTAGACATTTTTTCACGAGATTCGAAAAACCCTCTGTTTCTTTCCTTACAACTCGACAGACTTGGGCTTTTTTTCCGCTGAATTGTCTCTCCCCGAGAGATTTAAAGAGCCCACCACTTTTGGAGGGATTTCACTTTCCCACGTTTAAGGGAATTTGGCGCCAGACAGGAATTCAGGTTGACGGAAGAGTTACGCGTCAAACGGGTTTTTGTGTGTGGAAACAATGTTATGTTCCCTTTTCCTCGCGTGAGTTCCATGTACCGAATGGGCCTTCACTGTCACAGCCCGCTCCCTGTGGAAATTTCCATCGCCTCACAACAACACCAAAACTGAATTGAAACCAACTCCACCCAAAATTCATGCTAATATATATAATTTTTCTTCTATTGTTCTTTTCTTATCGGGATGAAGCAAGATATATTTCGCTAGAAAATTGGGGGTGTAATGTAAGTAGAGGATAAAGCTAAAAAAATATTATTGAAAGAAGAATAAAAGGAACAAGAATAAACAATAGAAAATCTATAAAATTACCCAGAAGTTGTGGAGTCTTATACCACAACACATAAATCAATTACACAGTTTGATCTTCGGTGGAAAAGAAGGATGGAAATACTTCAAAATCTAGTCAATTGAATTAAATTCACATAATTGGAATCTAAGAGGAACCGGAAACGTGTTGGTTTTTTAGATTAATGGGTGAGAAGATCGACCAACAAAAATCTAAGATATGGGTGGACATTGTCAATGCCGCCATTGTTGGTTGAGTGAAGGTCAGCGAGAGAGATGGAGGGAAGGTTGGGGAAGAAAGGGAATATTATTTTAATTTATTATAAGGGTCATTATGGTCTTTTTTTAATTTATGACTAATCATGAAATAAAATAAATTTAAGTAGTCATCCAAATATTACTTTATACCAAATGTAATTTTAAAACTTCAATCCCAATCCCAATCCCAATCTCGCTTAATTTATAAAAATTTAATGCTACATATCAAACATGCCCTAATTGTACGAGAGCAGATATCCTCAGAATCTCTTCTCTTTTTTTTTCCTCGAATCTCATGTGCACCCTTAGATAAAAACATGGACGGTTCGTATCTAATAATTTCAAAAACTATGATGATAGTGTTTTATAAATTAATTTTTTATTAATTTTGTTTGTGTTACATGTATAAATTGCGTAGATCATGATTTTACAAACTTTAAGTTTATTTATTCATGTTCAAAATAATAGTTTCATAAAATATTAAATCTGGACTATCTATTTTTTCCAATATGAGGGTGGAGATCGATACTGAGAAGAAAAGGAGAAAAAAGATTCTGAGAGAATTCAAACACCTAAATGTACTAAAATAGCACAGTTAATAATTTAATCTAGAAAAAATAATGTATAGTACCAAATTAAAAATTGAGGAAAAGTAAAGGACTAAAGGTATATGTAAAATAGCTAGTTCTCTGACGAGGTATTTCCGTGAAGGCGATTTTTGAGAGCTCAGCTAGGGCTTTTCCGTGACCTGCTGTTGAGTGCTCCGTCACCCACTGTGACGGAGAAATGAGTTTCCCCTCCGATCGCTCACTGCGAGGGGAGGGTGAGGTATTTCTGGAGGAAGATCGGGAGGAAAATATTCGAAGGAAGAGGAAGGTGAGTTTCGCGGCAAATTAATTCACTGGTAGTGAGTCGATCAAAGTGCGTGAGGAGAAATGGATGCAACCGGAGGGGCAGGAACAATTGCCGAAGTCTTATAGAGAATCTCTGTTGAAAAATGTTAACGCGAAGAGATGTTGGTGGGAGTGGGCGAAAAATGAGGAAGAAGAGAATTCTGAGGACTACGGTGCTGGTACAGATTTTGCGTAGGTACTAAATCCCCTTGATGGTATATGTATAGACTTTTCAAATCCCCTGTGTCCTAAATTTGACTTTGAAGAGAAAGAGAGGGAGAGACTATTGAGACCATTTCGTAGATCCCTGATTGTGAAATTGTTGGGTCGTCATCTGTCTTACGGTTTCATGGTAAAGAAGTTGAGCCAACTTTGGGCGAGGAAAGGACGCATTGACGTTTTTGACATGGAGAATGAATATTTTTTGGTCAATTTTCAGCACCAAGAGGACTATATGGAAGCATTAACGGGTGGCCTGTGGGTAATTACTGATGCCTATCTTAATGTGGCGCGATGGAGGCCAGATTTTAATCCAAAAGCGGTGAAGATTGAGTCGGTGGTAGCATGGGTTAGATTCCCTGATCTCCCAGCCCCTCTGTTTGATAAGAAGTTCCTGTTGAATCTGGGTAACTCTATCGGTAAAGCTATTCGTTTGGATATACATACAGCACAAAGGGCTAGAGGGAAGTTTGCTCGCATGTGTGTTGAACTGGACCTTACTAAACCCCTAATTCCTGAATTCTGTGTTGAAGGTCAATCTCTTAGCGTAGTTTATGAGAGCTTGGGGTGTTTGTGTACTAAATGTGGCAGAACTGGACATAGTAAAGAGGGTTGTGATGCTTTCCACCGGTGCAATAAACATGAAGGGATGGAAGTAGAGGCGATGAGGGAAGGAGTTCACAACGAGACTGAGAAGGTAGGGGAGCGGGATAGGTGGCAAACTGTGCAACGCACCAGAAGGCCGAGTAGGAGTAATGTTTTGATGCAAGAACACAATAATGGGTCACGGTTTGCTGTACTGAGTGGGGAAACAGGGGAGATGCAGGGTGAGGTAGGAGTGTCAGCGAAGGCTACTACTGGAGGGGCCACTGAGAAAGACCATAGGGAAGGAACCTTTAGGCCTTTGCGGCAAGCTGGAAAAATGAAGTCTAAGGGTGCTATAAGGAGGGGATTGGATGTGCCGTCTAGTAAAAGTAAGGGGAAGATAGTGCAGGATGGTAGGAAGGGTATGGAAGGTGGATCTTTTTCTGTTTTGGCTGATGTTAGTAAAGAGTTCAGGTTTGGGGAGAATAAAGTGGAAATAAACAGCCAAGAATTGTCCATGAAACTTGTTTCTTTGCTCCTAACAGTCAGAAGGTGAACACATCAGGAAAGGAAAATTTGCACCCAGGGGAGGTTGCTGGAATGTTGAAAACGAATGAAGCCATGGACACGGGTCAACTACTTGTTTCTGGGGATGCTGAGAATCTGATTGATAGTCAAGGAATGAACAGGGAAGGGCAGTATGCCACACCTGCTCTTGCTGATTGAGGTGCTAATTAGTTTTCCGCCTTACACTTAATGGTTTTTATGATGTTAAACCTAATTGTATGGAACTGTAGAGGGGCTGCCAGTAGGGGTGTGGGGGCTGTTGTAAGGGATATGAAGTTTTGTTACAAGTTAGATGTACTTGTAATCCTTGAACCTCGAGTGAGTGGGAATCAGGCCAGTAAAATAATCAAAAGCTGGGGATTTAAACACTCTTTTCGCAGGGAGGCAATAGGTTTTTCGGGAGGTATATGGTTTGTTTGGGATAAAGATGATTTAGCAGTGGATGTTAAGATAGTTGATGAGCAATTTTTACATTGCAAGTTGTTGGGGGGTGGGAATGAAATGTTGCTCACTGCGGTTTATGCCAGCCCTAATGAACAGCGGCGGTATAGCCTTTGGAAGACATTATCCCAATTGGCTGATGATGTCGATGAGCCATAGATGCTTGCGGGTGACTTTAACGAGATAAAAACGCCAATGGAACAAAAAGGAGGTGGGCGAGTCAGTGAGGTGAGATGTAGAAGATTTAATGATTGGATTCAGATTTGCAATCTAATAGACCTTGATACTTATGGGCCTTCTTTTACATGGAAAGGGCCAAAATGGGATGGCCTTGACAGGGTGTACAAACGCTTAGATCGATGCTTGTGTAATGTTAAATGGCATGAGCGTTTTGTGAATGCTGAGATTAGAGTAATACCAAGACTCTGTTCTGACCACCATCCCCTATTAGTGCAGCTAACTGAGGAAAAAAAGGGGAGTAAGGTTCGAAATTTTAGATACGAGGCTATGTGGCAAATGCACGAAAAGTTTGATGTGGTTATGAAGGAAAGTTGGGAGGGGAATGGGGAGGCCCACATGAAGCTAAATGTTTTGAAGGAAAACCTGATCTGCTGGAATAGAGAGGTGTTTGGGAAGCTGGCAAACCGTAAAAATAGGTTGTTCCTCAGGCTGAATGGCATCTAACGGAGTATTGAAAGGCGTAGCAACCCGTTCCTAGTTAAGTTGGAAGTTGAGTTGGAGGAGGAGCTAATGGAAACTCTACGGCAAGAGGAGATTCTTTGGTTCCAAAAGTCAAGAGGTAGGTGGTTAGAGGAAGGGGACCGTAATACTAGATATTATCATGCCAAGACGCTTGCTAGAAGAAGGCGAAATAAGATCAAAATGTTGAAAAACAGCGAGGGTGAATGGATTGAGGAAGAGGAGGTGATTGCAAACATGTTCCAAACCTTCTATGAAAACTTGTTCTATGAGAATAAGGTTAGTAGAGATTGGATTAGTACAAGGCAGAGTTGGGGGCTGGTGGATGAGGGGCAAATGAAGAGAATGGGGAGGGATATCCATAGTGAGGAAATTAAGAAAGCTTTCTTTGAGATGGGGGCCTTCAAAGCACCGGGAAAAGATGGATTCTCTGCTGTCTTCTATCAGCAAAACTGGGCAGTGATAGGAATATCAATCAGAACTTCATTCGGACACTATGGAGCAATCCAGAGCGAATTGGGGAGATCAACGACACTCTATTGGTGCTCATCCCTAAGGTGGAAAAGCCTGAGTTGGTAAGCCAATTTCGACCTATAGCGTTATGTAATGTCCTATATAAGGGGTTGTCTAAGTTAATTGTCAATAGACTAAAACCTTGTATGGATAAACTGGTCTCACCCTATCAAACTAGCTTTGTGCCTAGACGTAGTATCCATGATAATATTGTCATTGCAAAAGAAGTAGTCCATTCTATGAGTAGAATGCAAGGGGGAAAGGGCTATATGACTATCAAGATTTATTTGGAGAAGGCATATGATAGAATGTCATGGAACTTTATTAGACATGTACTAGAGGAAATTGGCATTGATGAGCATCTTAGGAGGGTTATCATGGGTTGTGTGGAGTCCACAAACATGGCAGTGGTTTGGAATGGTAGTCGAAGAGATGTGTTTGTGCCTTCTAGGGGTTTGAGGCAAGGGGATCCGTTATCTCCTTATCTTTTTGTATTAGGAATGGAGAAACTAACACACCTAATTATGGATTGTGTTAATGACCGAAGATGGAAACCTTTGAGATTAGGCAGGAATGGAATAGAGGTGTCTCATTTGCTTTTTGCAGATGACCTATTACTTGTTTGCGAAGCTGATATGGATAACATACACTCGGTGATGGAGGTTCTAGATGTATTTGGAGAAATGTCGGGGCAAAAAACTAATGTGCATAAACAAGCATCTTATTCTCGAAGAATGTTGATAGACAGACACAGAATGAGATCTGCAATTTTTCTAGTTTTCGAAGAGTGGAGGAATTGGGGAGATATTTGGGGGCTTCCTTGATAAAGGGAGGAAATGGTAAGGCCAAGTTTCAGGGTATACTCGATAAAATGCAGAATAAGATGAGTAGCTGGAAAAAACAAACCTTGTCATTAGCGGGAAGGATAACACTAGTGCAAGCGGTGACAAATCAGATGGCGGTATTTACAATGCAGCACTCACGAATTCCAATTGGTGTAAGGCAGCAAATGGTGAGGATTCAGCGGGATTTTATTTGGCAGAGTGAGGTGGGAAGAAAAAGGATACATGCAGTGGGTTGGGATATGATTTGCAAGGAAAAAAAGAATGGTGGCTTGGGTCTGAGGAATTTGGAAGCCATGAATGAAGTGCTGTTAGGAAGAATTGCTTGGAATCTAATTGCTAAGCCTGCAAATTTATGCTCTTTGGTTTTGAAAGGGAAATATGGGAGGCAGAAGGACATGCGAAGGGAATGGAAGGTGACAAAAACAGATTCGGAGCTATGGAGGAGTTTAGAGTCTGTTTGGCCGAAAGTCACTAGCAACCTTGGATGGGAAATAGGAAATGGGGAAAGTGCATGTTTCTGGCATGACAGATGGATGCAATGTGGCCGAAAGTTATCTGATTTATGTGTGGGTCAATTGTCTGAAGAGGAGGGGATGGCAAGGGTGAAAGACATGGTTAGTGTGGAGGGTGTTTGGGATTTGGAGAAACTTGGGGGAAAGTTAAATAGTGAATGGGTGGAGTGTGTGCTGTCTGAAACCCCTCCCTCCAACTTGCTGGGTGAGGATACAATTCGATGGGGGGATAAGATACATAGCTGTTACATTGTTTCTGATATGTATCGGTTAATTAGAAATGAGCAAGACTGTGGGGAGAGTGTATGGAGTGTTTTGTGGAGATGGAAATGACCAAAACGTGTGCAAATTTTTCTTTGGCTAGCTACTCATGATAGGCTGCTGACAAATGAAAGAAAGTGCAGATTAATGGGCAGTTCTCCTTGCTGTTACAGATGTGAAGGGGTTGCTAAAAAATTGATGCATGTTCTGCGAGACTGTGGGGAGGCGTGGAGCCTGTGGTCCGAGTTACTGGGGGGTCAGTTTGAGCCAGAATTTGTGAATTTACAAGGTCAAGCTTGGTTTGGCTGGAATCTTTCGAAGAAAAGCAAGGACTGGAGTTTGATGTTTGGCGTAACATGTTGGCTATTGTGGACTTGGCGAAACAAGTGTCTGTATGAGGATAATTTCCTTATGCCTGTGAATAGATCTTACATAGTCTCTTGGTATGTACAGGAAATTAAACAGGCAAGTATCGCATTTGGGAAAGTGAGGAACACATGTGTTGAGACGAGTATTAGATGGGAGTTTCCACGGGAAGGGTGGGTTAAAATAAATACAGATGGAGCATCACGGGGTGAGCAAAAGCGGGCTGGCTGTGGTGGACTGATTCGAGACAGTAATGGTAAGTGGTTATGTGGCTTTGCTCGGAGATTGGGTATGTGTTCAGCCATGAAATCTGAATTATGGGCTGTCCTATCTGGAATGGAATTAGCCTTGAGCAAACAATTTGACAGTGTTGTGGTGGAATGTGATTCTACATCAGTGGTATACCTGCTTAATAATTTGTTGTTTGATGATGATGCTGATACGAGTTTACTTGCTCAAATTAGTTTAGCTATACAGAAATTTTCCAGAATTATATTTGTACATGCTTACAGAGAAGGTAATAGGTGTGCCGATGCTCTTGCTAGCGCTAGTTTTGATCAGGAGGATTATTTAGTTATTTTTAATTCTCCTCCTATGTTCCTGAATAGGCTTCTGTACAGGGATTATGTGGGAACTTCATACCCACGCTGTATCTTCGTTGCTGAAATGAATAAGGGCTGATTGCCCCGTATTTTACCCAAAAAAAAAAAAAAAAAAGCTAGTTCTCTCCTTAATTTATTACCTTATCTTTTATTGCGTTTGTTTTGTTTTATGGTAATCTTTTTTAAACCATATGCAATTTAGTGTTTTGTTACATTAATTGTGATTATTTATTTGGGGTACATAAAAATTCAAAACATTGAAGTAATCTATCGGTAAAGAACCAAGCAAATTGTTTTACCCTTAAAGCCTTATAAACATACCAATATGGATTTGACAAAATTAAAGAATGCAGAAATTTCACACTTTATCAGCATAACAAATAAAATGGTAATTTGCTGGTAAGAAAAAAAAGTTAAATGTTACTCCTTCCGGTCCTAAATATAGGACATAGTTTATTGTATAAATTATATTACAAAATATGTCATATATTTAGGACTGAAGATAGTAAAAAATTGGCTTCAATTGGGTTGTGTTTGGTTTGAAGGGAGAGAAGGAGGGGAGCTTCATTCCTTAGTGCGGAAAACAATAAAAATTTATAGTCATATCTAACTTTTCACACTAAGGAGGGAATCTCCCCTCCCTTCCCTCAAACCAAACACAGCCTTAGGAGCTCACGAGTTGAGTGGTAAAGTTGCTTAATATATTTTAGGAAAAAAAGTACGTTTGGTCTCTTAGTCCTTTGTTAATATAATATTTGGTCTATCAAGTTTGCTCTCATTTTATTTTTGTCCCTCAAGTTTCAAACCATTAGTTTTGATTTCTTAAGGGTAAAATGATCTAGGTTTTTATTGAGTTATAGGGACCAATATTTTAAACCCAATGAAACTTAATAAATAATAACTTATAGTTTAGGTTTTTATTGAGTTATAGGAACCAATATTTTAGACTAAATGAAACTTAAAGAACAAAAACTTATGTGGTTTGAAACTTGATAGACTAAAACTAAAATAAGGACAAATTTAAAGGACTAAAAATTATATTAACTCTTTTATTTTAAGTCATATAATCCTAACACTATTATTAGTCTCAAATGATAAATTTTGTGTCAATATTATCAATGTTTGAGAACATTTTGTCAACATCTAAAATTTTGGATTAATATCTTTGTTAGTTCTTACAATTTGATCGAATTTTAATTCTAACTAATATAGTTTTAAATCATGATCTTTAGTTCCTATAGTTTCATAAGGATTTTGTTTGCTTTTAACAGTGAGGGACCAAAACCAAAACTCATTAAAAAAACATGGATCAAAAGTAAAATTTGTAGGAACTAAACTAAAACTTTTTAAAAGTATATGGAACAGAATCAAAATTTTTGATCCTATAATTGATGGTGTAACTAAGGTTAATAAGTTAACGCCATTAAACTTAGATTTTTGTATGAAACTTTATGGACTAAAAACTATAATTTGAAACAACATGAGTTAAAACTTAAATTTGATCAAATTATACAGACTAACAATGATATTAACCTTAAAACTTTAATATCAACATCTTTTTGTGATATTAACCTTAAAAATTTAATATCAACATCTTTTTGTTAACAGTAAAACGTTACGGTCATAAGATAAAAACGACACTTTTTTAAAAGAGAGGGACCAAAATAAAAATTTGTAGAATATTAAATGACTAAAAGTACACTTTTACCGATATTTTAAATAAGTTCTTATTATTCTCAAGCCTTGTAAATAATTGGAAAACTAATAAGGAGAACAATGACTCATAGGATGCTTGATTTCACTCAAATTTCCATTTGGATTAGTTAATAGATAAGGTATCAAATGATTTGTTAAGAATAAATAAAAATCCAATTTTCTCTTCCGTGTGCAACGAAATGTTTCAATCTGTGCCAAAATTCAGGTAACAAAAATCTGTGCCAAAATAACATGTCACACAGAGAAATTAAGCATATCAAGTAAACTTGATTCACGTTGGGAAAATATTCATTTTCCGTTTTGGACCTAAAACTCTATTTCTCACATATAAATACCATATTCCACTGATTGATATAATTTTTTTTTTAATATTGATTCAGATTTCGATTTGGATTAGCTTTGTGATATTTGTTTTTTGTTTTTTTTTTCAAAAGTCTTATATATTAACTTATGTTGAGCTGTTATGTATTAACAAAACATTTGTTTATAAGGATAATGTCTTTCAGCATTTAAATTCATAATTCTTACCTTGTTGCATATTAGAATTTGTTCTCTGATTTTTTTTTACACACACACACACACACACACATATATATATATCCTATTTTATTTCCTAAAATGTTTTTTATTTTGCAATAAAAATTTTAGGAAAGGGATAATTCACCCACATATAAAAGCGGTAGGCCATGACTTTCTTTCCATAACATACGCTAAGAAAGATACACGCTTCACCTCGCCATGCGTTTCCACAAGCTCACATCGCTTGCAGACGCCTCCCCTAACATCTTGACCAACTCCGGGATAGAACCCTCTCCCTTTTGATAAAAGCGCCCGACCCTTTTACTAGTTGAACCTAAGAAAAAGGGTCTCAAAATATTTTTATATATGTAGTATATATGTGTAAGTTCGAGGTCGAGGACTCTTGGGCTACCTTTCAAGTTTTATCCCCAACATTATTCGAGGTCGAGGACTCTTGGGCTCCCTTTCAAGTTTTATCCCCAATCATTAAACCCAGTAGCATGTGTTAAAGCTACAAGCCCACAAAGTATTATCGTTAAACTCACAAGCCCTAAGTAGAATTCTTGTTACGTTAAAGCTACAAGCCCACAAATTTGAAGATGAGAAATGCTCCTTTTGTACTATATCCCGGTGAGAAATGACTTCATTTAGTCTCTGAATATGATTGTCTCCAATTGAGAGATATTTGTGCTTGGCAAAAAAGGGGTAAGAATTTTTTTTTTCACCTCATTAAATTTATTATATGAATATACAATCTTGCCCTCAATTATTGGATGGACTTCTCAAATCTCGACTATCTCTCATTCCTTAATGCTAGTATTAAATAAGGGTAAAATTAATAAGTTATTAAATTTTAAGTCATAGCTTAGTTTTAGTGAAATACTCCCTTTTGATCCTATTTATAAACAACATTCTCTATCATGGGCTCGGTCCTATATGTAAATTGCTTTGCCGAAACTCATCATCTTTATAAATATATGTTTGGAAAAAAAAATTATATCCCTTACTCATTTGTTGCTTTTATGTAATTTTAACTACAAGTTCGTTCTACGTAATTTAGGTAATTGTTGCTTATAAAAAGGATCGGAGCGAGCGTTAGAACTTAGAATTGTCTTATACCATACTCTTTTTTGTCCTTTATGCAAGGGCCCGAAATTTGAATTTCTTTAGTTCTTTTTATAAGAAGTCAACATAAGTTGTCTAAACATTTGATAAGTGTTTTTTTCCCCCAATTTTGTCCCACATCAATTATACTCCTTTTGGTCATTTTTATAAGTAACTTTCTTTCGTTAGTCTTTTTTATAAGCAACTTTCTCTTTACGTCTCAAAATTTAAACTATTTTTTCTTTTTCTACACCCTGCTAAATACACATCTTTATAGTAATTACCCCCACTCACCACTAATTTTTCTTTCATTTACTCATTTATTACACATTCTCTCTCATATTTTGTACTAATACTCTCAAATTTGTTACTCCTTCTCTCTTATATGCTCTTTTCATAAATATGAGCACATGACACTTTTGACATGTTTATTGTTTTTATTTAATTTTAACCATCAGTTCGTAAGATAATCGGAGGGAGTATATATTATATAATCACCTCGTACAGCTCAAGAGCCTATTTGTAAGTCGCTTCCTCCTTTAAAGCTTGCATGCATCTAACCATTTCACAATAATCAAAGAATGGAGTATTTTAATATCAATAACACTCCTCTTTATCATACGATCTGCACTCACCAATACGAACTCACGAAATGAATCATTATTAATAAATTTTTAAACTGAAAAGTTGTTGCACGCCTCTATATACATCTTCCCAGATTTCACTATGATACTATACTTATATTTACTATATTTCTTTCTCTTCCTTACCCCTTATAATTATATTCACAATCAGGTGAGTGTATAATCAACCTCGTACAGCTCAAGAGCCTATTTGTAAGTCGTGCCCTCCTTTAAAGCTTGCATGCATCTAACCATTTCACAGTAATCCACGAACGGAGCATTGTAATATCAATAACACACCTCTTAATCATCCGATCTGTACTCAACCAATATAAGGGTGAATGAGCAAATTTGCCAACCAACTATTAGGCCAGGAGCGGTGGGCACAAATAACTTTTAATGGAACCAAAAAAACCAACAAACAATTGAATTTGTTAAAAAAGTACAACACCGTGAGATCCACTTAACCTCTGTTTGGAATGAATGCGACGTGGCATTATGAAGTCCAGCTGGTCCCTTATGTTTTTTGGTCAATGCCCAGGTGGCTTTTTTGTTTTTGTTTTTGTTTTGTTTTTTTTTTTTATGAATCCCCAATTTGCATCAGAGAAGGCGATACATATAACCCAAAGCTTTGCACTTTCGACTTTGACACAGAACACCCAAATGTCCAATAATGCAACTCCCATCTTCCAAACTCGCAACTTGAGCTACATTATGCATCCAAATATCCCCCAGTTTCCCACTCAGATCCCATCTGGGGCTGCCTCTTCCCTGGGGAAACCCATTCGCAATTAATTGTATAAATCTTTTCACATTATCTCATCTGGCCGGAAAAGGTCGAGGGAGAAATCAGAAATGGACCTTGCTCAGTTATTCCCGGTAATCATTTCCGGTGTTGCCGCCGCATCATGGGTGGCGGTGGTGGTGGAGGCTCGGCCAGCGGCGACGTTCAAATGCAGCTCGGAAGGTAAAACATGTCACTCCCTGGTGGATTATTCGGCCCCAAATGTAACCACCTTAGGTCAAATTCAAAAGCTCTTCGACTTGAAGCACGTTCTGGACATAGTCGGTGCTCACACTTCAACGGGAACACTTACATAAACCACAAAGAAGCCCAATTTTTGGCAAAAATCGACTGTTACCTTTGAAAAATTTCAACTATCCAAAACCCTAGCACCACCGTCGATCACGAAATCCACTTGCGATTCTCGTCGGACGTTCCTCAATCACACTTGCTTGAAACACATGTAGGAGAATCGGTCACAATTACTGCTTCCGTTACTTCGATTTGGCCTTCTTTGTTGGGTTTGGCTGGGTTCGTCTGATTCTTCTCTTTCGCTCGCTCTTGGGTGTCGAAGGAGTCGAAATATAGCTCTGGTTTTCTGGGTCGAAAGATAGCTCTGGTTTTCTGGATTTGGCCTTCGATCGCTCGCTCTCAAGCCACCTAGGATTGAGCTGGACTTCATAATGCCACGTGGCATTAATTCCAAACGGACGTTAGTAGAATCTGACGGTGTTGTACTTTTTTAACAAATTTAATTGTTAGTTGGTCTTTTTGGTCCCATTAAAAGTTATTTGTGCCCACCGCTCCTGGCCTAATAGTTGGTTGGCAAATTTGCTCCTTCACCCCCAATATAATAACTCACAAAATTAACCATTATTAATAAATTGTTTAGACTGAAAAGTTATTGCACGACTCTATATACATCTTCCCAGATTTCACTATATATATAAGTGACCCTCTATGCTCAAAACCATCAACAATAGTGAAAGGTTTTTTTAAAAGTAGAAGAGAATGGATAAACCCAAGAGCAGTGAAGAGAAACAGGAGGTTAAGGTTGGTGATGTAGTTGCAGGTGTCGCTGTTCTTGTCGTCGTTGGTATCGTTGGAGGCTTGTTAGGGTTGTTTGGTTCTGATTCGAAGAGGAGAAAAACGATGAAAGCTCCAGGAAGGGACTTTTGTATTTTCAGAGATGACTTTCAAGATGATCCTGCTGGTTACTTTCGTGGCTTGCGAAACAAGTAGCAAGCAATTTAAACTAAGATGAAGAAAAAGTATTTTTTGGTTTTTAGGGTTTCTGTCTGTTTGATATGCTTTTTTGTATGTGTCGCTTGTTTAAAGAAATGATGTGAGTGTCTTTATTTGAAATGAATTAGTTGCTTCCATGTATTTGGGTCTACTTATTAACCGTTATTTATGTTGACTTATTATAATATGCATATTGTTGTGATAATAATTGACCGGCACACTATAATATATGGTAATGCTTATTATGATACGTAATTTATTCAGTAACATAAATAACGTTTTTTTAAAGAACCGTGACTTTAAAAACTCTAAATAATGATTTCACTTCGACAACTGTGATGTATTTGATACAAGGATAACCTTGAACTTTTATAATACATTAAGGATTGTAATTAGTTCTGAGACTCTTTAAGTGAGAGTTTTTGAGCTTGTTGGACTAAACTCTATAATAGAAACAATACCTCCCACATTGAGTTTCTATGCAATATGGGATAGATTAGGACATTCCGGCTTTTTGAGGAGAACCAATGGCAATTATTGACATATCTAAGTGGTAATGTAATTGTTTACCTATAAATTGTGTCTCTTCACAGGAATTAACCTTGAAAGCAATGGATTAGGGAAAAAAACCTACAAATATTGGTATTAATTGCTAATGATATTCATGTTTTTTTCCCTATATACGGATGACATTCATGTTTTTTTTTCCCCACTAGTTTGTTGCTTTCTTGGTTTAATTCCTGATGAGATACAAGGTATATGTGATGAACACTTACATTATAAGATATACAAGTTAAGAGTGCGATTAGCCATAAAGCAAATCTTGATCCATCCCATATTGCATGGTTACTTGATGTGGGAAGTACTACTCTACTAAATAGAGTCGAGACCAAGTAGCTTAGAAACTCACATTGAAGAGTCTAGGACTGATCACAATGTTGAATTTCTGAGCTATTAACTTGGTGCCACTTGGATAGTACAAAAACAGGAGAGGAACCTTCTATAAGAGCAATAATGAGTTTTCCAAAAAAACATAACTTCACAAAAGCAATTTAATGTCACCTTGACTACTTTTATTGCTTCTTGATGCAATTGAACTAGTTTATTCATCATATCCCTATTGATATTTTTGAAGTAACTTCCAAAGATATGGATACTTCCAAGAAAGGGGGTATTTGCTTAGGAACCCATATCTCGAGAAGTGACCTCATAAAAGATCCATAGAGTGGGAACCTTCATAGTAAAAGCAACGTGTTGACAACTTCCTGCAACATGAAAGGAGCCTTTAATCAGAGCAATAAGACGGTTTCAAAAAATAGATAACTTCGTAAAAGCAATTTAATGTCACCTTGAATGCTTTATCGCGTCTTGGACAAATGAACTAGATTATTCATCACATCCGTTTTAATCTTTTTGAAATGACTTCCGGAGTTATGGATATATACTTGAAAGAAAGGAAATGTATTTACTTAGGGATCCATATCTCCCGAAATCACTTCAAAAAAGAGCAAGAGAGTATGAACCGTGAATCAAAGAAATGGGTTGACAATTTTTTGTAACAAGAAAAGAAACTTCGATAAGAGCAATACTAGGGTTTCCCCCCCAAAAAAAAATATAACTTCACAAAAAAAATTTAAGATCACCTTGGATGCTTTATCGCAGCGTGAATTCACAAAGGCAGCCTAATCGGCTAGGGCTCATGAACAAAAACAACTACTGGCAGTCACTGAGGCAATGGTCAAGTACAATCACTAGCATAGTTGTCATTGTGAATTCAGATGATAGCTTTTTATGGTGCGATTCGACTAAAAATGACTACTGAGGGCTGAAAAATACAAGGAGAGTTGTAGGGTTAAGATGTTGGTGGATTTCGTTCAAACAGACTAAGTGTCAATTGTATTTAGTTTTAAACGTTTAAATAGGAATGGTAGGGTTTTTTGGGTTATTGTGCCCTTGACTTTACATCACAGTGTAACATCCCAAATTTTGGGATAAGGGATTTAGAAATAAGATTGAGATGAATAGGTTACTAAGCCGGTAAAAGTCCAAAGTCTTGAGCTTATTATGAGAAAAGCTTGAGATAAATACTAAAATTATTTTGGACTTTAAATTTGGGAAAAATTATGAAATTGTATTTTAAGGAGACTAATTATGAAAACCGGGCCAAAATAGTGTTAAAGATATTATTTGGAATTTAAGGCCTATTTTCCTTGGAATTTTTGGGAAAAAGAATAAATACAAGGAGAAATAATTGAAAAATAAATAATGGACTATAAAATTTGGAGTTAATATTTTATAGCTTGTCGAAGCTAATTGAGAAGAAAAATCCTTATAGGATATTAAAGTTTTAGTTTCAAGGTATTTATGCTTGCAGCTAATCACGAAAAGGGTTCATATTGTGAACATGGGCAAGGTAGTGAGCCATAGAATATATAATATGCATGGAACACACTATATTATTTTATTGGAACAAACATGTTCACTATTAATATTTTATTGGGTGAAAGATAGCACACGTATACATCTCTTATCTCTAATATTGATTAGAGCATTGGAGAGACATATGGGGCAGCCAAACATTTACTCTTTTGTTTTTATTCACAATGGTCTTATTTAATATTCCCCACCAATTCTCCACTTTCTCACTATCATGCACATGTCTACATATTATCCTCCTAATTATCATAAGGTGACGGGAAACGTGACTCACATCTGCACCTAATTAACAAAGGATGACTCCTTGTCTCTCTTTAGTATCATTGAGCGCATAATAGAGAGACATATTAGGTAACCCATATGTCAATTTGATTCTTTATTATATTTTATTCTACAATGTGAACACTCTTCCACTCTTCATTGTTTCACAAACGGACACCACACCCACACCCATTATCATCCAACACAACCCCACATTCTCAATTATCTTCCGTGATTAAATGTTGAGCAAGTCGACAACACACTTATACCCCTCATTTTGAATTATGTGTTCCACTAGCAACCAATTTGTCTCCCACTCTCTATATTTTATTGGAAGCATGGAATCCACCCCCTTACATTACATTTCTTGTTTATTCACGGACTCCTCAATACTTGCAATCATCTCTTTATCTCTCTCACGCCAATGATAAACACATATACTTCTCCGATTAATCAATTCGGTTGGCAAGGTTGAACAAAAAAAACAAGAGTAAGTCTGAGGGATTAAGAGAGAGAATGAGAGTAGAGAGTGAGTTGAAAAGAAGGGAGCCATTGAAGAAAATGAAGAAGAGTGTTTGAAACGTACATGTAAGCTGATTTTTGGAGAATGATGAGAAGTTAGTCAGTTTCATTCAAGGTTTTGATCAAGCAAACGAACTCTGCTGACTATGAAATTTGGTAAGAAGAAAGTACACTTCTTAAGCTTTAAAATAAGTACTAGAACATATTAATCCGACGTCTATAACTCAAGTTATGATTTTTCTAAGTTTGTTTAGAAACACTGGAAAACCCTATTTCCAGATTTAAGTGGCGTTCATTATTCGAATTTCTGGGAATTATACAGCCACTAATTGGTTTGGTAATTATTTTTCACTTAAACTATATTTAAGGAGCTTCGGATAGAAATTCGAACCATCATAATCAGACTTCTATAGAATTTATTATGCATTTTTGAATTTAAGTATGAAATTTACAGCATTTTCTGAAATGTTTTCTGGACAGAGTTCACGTTTTTGAAAACTGGGAAAAATTGGAGTATGTTTAAATTCTGAAACCAATTTTCACAGAAACTAGACTTAATAAGGAGTTCATAGGATTTTGAACCACCTGAATCGAGACATGTATAACTCCAGATATGGATTTTTGAAGTTGACCGTTAAATCTGAACGTTTTTCTGGAACAAGAAGATGAATGAAAATTCGAGAATAGTGTATGTATATTTGACAGTGAAATGTTTTTTTTAAACCTAAAAATAGACTTACCAAAGGATACGTGATTTTTGGAAGCACACCAATTGGGGTTTTGTGCAATTAAATATGAATTTTCAAAGTGAATTGAAAATTCTCCTAGCTTTTTAGAAATTATTCGAGAATAAGAAAATAAAGAATTTGGATAAGTAATAATCCGCAGTCTATAAATGTATATTTATAGGACTTGACAATTGTCCAGAATGACTTTAAGTGTTAGGGAGCTATAGCAAGGATTGATAAAGTGACCAGGTAGTAACTCTAATCTTACATTCTTTGTATGTCTTTATATGATTGTTTTTACCATTCTGTATATATATATATGTATTGAATGAATTGATTGTGCTGTATGTGTTGAATGTATAAGTGTAACATCCCATTTTGAAACGCAATTTTTTTTTTTTCAATCAGAGTAGAGCAATAGAGCGAAAGAGTGATCAGTTCATAGCCAAAACATCAACCATTGTGTAATATTGTATAGATTACAATAGTCCTAAGGTTTAGAAATGAAATAGCGGAATGACATAATAACAGAAAACGATAAGATAGAAATAGTCTTCACCGCACGTCTATTCCGGGCACTTGCCTCGATCCCCGAACCGTGGTCCTCCCGACCACGAAGCTACAAAATGAGATTCAATTCACCATATTGAATCTCGGTAACGGTAACCTCATACCCAAACAATACAATATACGGACAAATGATATTTCTAGAGCTAATACCACAAGATATCATAAGCATACAAACGATGCATGATCATTATGCCGACAAACATAAGCACAAAGCAATATGTAAAGCCCCATAAGGTAAACAATAACAACTGCGCACTATTCACCAAAGGTGCCACGATAATTACTCGTGTCCTCGCCGCTAGGAAAACAAAACGGTGTTACCAAAACTATAACCCGTATAACCGTCTCGTATAACGGTCTACGAACATATCATTGACATATAAGTATTTAAGATGTACAAGATTAGTGTTACGACGCGTCCGTACCTTCGTTGGCAACGTTAGGTACTACCGGCGGAAGACGTACTTTCACGGAAGAACGTGAACTTCAAACGGTTCGTCGGGCAACAGAACGGCAAAGAAATCGAGATTCTGATATCCTATAAGAATAATATCACCTTTATTAGCGATTTGACACTATAACTGGCTTTTTAGGTAAAAATTACCATTTTGCCCTTCTACCCCTAATCGGCGGAATTTCACCAAAGATTCGTTACTCTAGCAAATTTTCTTCCCGAAATTTTGCCGTAACTTCGACGCAACTATGATTTTCGAAAATAATGACTAAAATAGCCCTCCCATATGATACCCAAATCATACTTGAAATTTAAAGGCTATTCTAACAAATTCTACCCTTACTTTTAAAAAGAACTGCTAAAGTTCCAACTTTTCTACGACTCGACCCCTACTATGTTTTTACCTCTTTAGGCACATTTTTCAATGCAATGAGGCCTAAAAACAATCATAGGAATCTTATCACCTACTTCCTAAACCTAACTAACAATTCTACTAACTACCGAACTAAAGACTTAAAAGCTAATGGCCAAAAGACTTACCCGTTGAAGAATTCTCGAGCTTTTCCCCCGTAGCTTATCTCTCTACTTTCTCTCTCAAGAAATTCGGTCAAGACAAGAAAGAAATGGTGTGAGGATTTCTCAAGGAGCATGCCTCCTATTTATAGACTTTGGTTAAGGCTTTGTTTGGAATTCCAAATTGTAAAGAACCCATTAATGCAACTTGAACAAAAAGTCACAAACTCCACCTCACCCCCTTTGGTCGACATCTTTGGGCTGTTTGGCAGCCAAGGAGTGGCCAAGAAGTGATGACTCACCTCACTTTATGGCCGGTCCAGTAGTATTTCTCGATCGGTACCCGATTCGCGTAATTTCGGAGAAATCTCAAAATTCTAGATTTAGAACTTTGAAGACCTTCTCTTTCTCATCAATAATATCTATTATAACTTGAATTTTGACTTTAGACGGGTTCCAACTGTCCTGCTGAAGTTTCTCGAAAAACGTGTCCGTACGCGTCCGGTGTCAGAAATCGGTTCCGAAATCATCAAGCTCTAGATAATAATTCACTGATTCCAAATGTATTTTTATAATTATAAACTCATCCCTAGATGTTGAGTTATAATTTATTTCCTTATTTTCCCAAAATGTGACTAACGATTTTCCCTATTTCGTTTTATTAGGACAATGTGCTACGGGTCTCGGAATTGACTTAAAGATGTCACTTGAAGGTAAAAACTCACTGATCAATATTTTACCTTGACTTTGGAATTCCTATTCCTGGTTCCCTAGATAGGATCTGTTTCCTAAATATAAGATTACTATTCATGCTTTTTAATTATATTATATAATAATAAAAAATTTGCAAAATATCAAGATATCAAATTTTGCTTCTTATCCTCAAATTCTTTGGCCAATTTTCGGCAGCCTTTTTTTTTGTAAATGTTTTTTTTTCAAGAATTAATTAATTACTTAATTCAATTTTTATTAAAAATTCTACAAAATTCCCTAATTGGTCCATTCTTGTATTTAGGTTTAAAAATACCTAAACTCAACTATTTTTCTCAAAACTTTCCAATTTAATTAGTAAATACATTTTATTAATATTCAACAAATTTCCACTAATTTTAGAGCTTCACATAATTATTACTTTTGAAATTTCCTTTGCTTATGCTTAAGTAATTAGCTATTAATTACTTAATTACTCTTTTAATCATAGTTGGTATTTTTCTTAATTAGAATGCTTCATTACCTTCATATTCTTGTATTAACATTAGCATTTCCATGCCTCTTGCATTGTTTCATAATTACAAGGGTATTTTGGTCATTTTATTACTTTATGAGCATCCTTTCTCATTTTCCCAAGTTTGTAATTTATTTAATTACTGTAATTAGAGATAATATACTCTCTTAATTCAACTGGTCATTTTAATTGACTTTTAGGATTTTTCATGAATTTTCTAAGTTAATTACCCTTTGCGGGGGCATTTTGGTCATTTTGGCACTTTGACCCTTAAACTCCCTAATTTCTTGCAGAAATTCTACCTAGAAAATAGACTATAATTACCCAAGAATGGAGATTGCAATTTCACTTATCGAAATATCCAACTTTTATTTATAATATTCCAGATAAATATCCGGGTATTACAATAAGTAATGGTTAACTGTCATATACTGTATTATACTTTGAATGTGAGATTAACCTGTTACTCTGGGAATCTTCGGGGTCCCAGGTATTTGTTGCTACCTGTGATATGTATAGTATAACATATTATGACTCCCGGGACAAGAAGATGGAGATTAGGCCGAACAAGAGGTGATGTAGGTTATTTTAAATAGCATACTTTAGAATTTTAAAAGGTATTTGTATAACTATGTTGGGTTTTTAGTTATGTAATCAGATCTTAATATCAGTAATACTATGCTAGAACGTTTATGCTCATTAAGCTGTGCGTTACAACTATGATAAATGTTGGTATATCTTGGGGTGTTACACAGTTCGCCCAAAAGATATGTTATTTGTTTCTTTAATTTATTAAGGTTCTTTGTTAATAACCGTTGCATAATTATTTTTTTACATGGTATTCTAATAAGTGATGGGTTTTACTTAATAACCGTTATGTATTTCACCTTTTTTTTAAAGGAAAAAATTTGGTGGTTGATTATGCAACCACCTTTTTTACAAAAAAAAAAAGATAGTATATAAACAAATTTATAATAAGTTATGGATATGTTTTAAGAATCTAATGCATCATCATATTCTTCATTCTTCAGTAAATTGTGCACCTTCTCATTCAAAGAGAAAACGTGAGAGGTAAGTTCCTTTAAGCACTAGTCCTTGCGTCCTTACTCTCACAGGTAAATCTGGACCATATGATGGAGCTCGTAGGTCGCGTGGAAGAGCCCTTTAATGCTTGTTGGTGGAGGGAGTTCACCTTTTGGTTTGTCCCAAGATGATGAGCTAGCATTTCTCTTGCCCTTGTCCATAAGTTTAGTGAAGATGTTGGCTATGAGAAGTTGAAATAAAGTGGAGTTCATTTTTCAGATGTTTATATAGAGAGAGTTTCATGGATCATCAAGTCGTCGTGTCATTTATAAATAGTGACAGTTAGTTTTTAATAACCATTATTAGTTTGTCTAAGACTGATTGTTTGTAAGTGTTACTGACGATTGTTCTTTTATGATGGTCATTAAGAATTGATAGTGTAAAAAATGTTATTTATTTTATTTCATTATGGTATTTTTCTAAGAACCGTTAGATATATTCTTTTTTTACAAAATATTTAAAAAGGCAAAAGGATAAAATGAAAAAAATGGCAAGTAGCCTTATGAACCCCAGGTTACTTGTTATCAGAGGATTGGCCACGATCATTGTTAGGATCATGACCAATCCCATACTCATGTATGAGATTGGCCTTCTGATTCATACTAGAGAGGTTTCCAAAAAGCCTTCTCATGGCATGGTTAGTTTGTTGTGCATGCCAAAACATTACTTCCAGTTGAGGAAGCATAGAATGTGAAGGCGGAGGAGGTGGAGACGAAGGTGGAGGCAGATTTTGGGGAGGAGAAGCAGGAGGTGGAGGTTGAGGATGACGCCGAGAGTTTTCTGACATGTTTTTTGCACATCATTATCATCTTGACGATTGAGCTAGAGAACAAAGAGGAAGATGATGAATAAAACGTAGGAAAAACATGAAAATATGGAGTTTAAATAATACACATATGGAAGGGACATGAAAAAACCATCATTGCACGCATTGGAAGTTGAACAGGCCGGGCATAATGAAAGGATACCTGGTTCATTCTTATGATGACGATCATCAGATGATAACAAGGAGGTAGGCACCCATAGTCAGCATGGGGAAGAGGAAAGGTTTTGAAATCTTTAAATAACATTTTTTTTTAAAAGTTAGAACCATTAAGTATGTTGGAAAGAATACTTTACGGTTCTTAATTAAGAACCGTAAATTATTAACTTGTTTTTTTCCACTTCATCTCTCTCTGATCTGATGATGAGAATGAGGATGAGGATAAGGAAGAGGACGATGAGGACAGAAGGCAAGAAAACAATGATGATCTTTAGTCATCACCACCACTGCCATCCTCATCTTCCTCATTGTACTCTTCATATCTCATCCTAATTGTCATCCTCATCTTCATCATCGGAGGAGGGAGATAAAGGGTTTGACTGCAAGTCATATGTACATCGTTGTGGCGTATGCCACGAGACGCCTTGTGTCGCGGTTAAGGCTTGCGAACATCTACATCAGAGCCTCCATTTCAGGAGGAGTAGGAGGAGGAGAAGGTGGTAGTGGTGGAGGAGGAGGTGGTGATGGCGGTGATAGAGCTTGTTGTTAAACCTACAAAAAATACTAAGCTAAACTATAGTAGTAATAACTAGCCTAGGTTATTCTTCTCTAAGGAGCCTAATGAATATTAAAATTCCTAGCAAATTTAATGAGCCACAAATTATGAGAATAAATCATAGCAAAGGAGTGGGCAACTGTTTGGTTTATTTTTTGAATTAAAATCCCTACTGTTTGTAATTTTCTGGTTTACTTAGATGAGATGACGTGAAATGAATGGAAATATGGTAAACAATGACAGTATATTCTCTCTAGAAGTTCTGCTCTGCTTTCCTCGTCCAGTTATGATTATTGAGCTCAATGCAACCAGCCACTTATCAATTAATTCCTATAACCACTCAACTTGAATAGCATATAAGAAACAGATGATAAGCTACTCGTTTGCAGAAAATCATATTGCAACATATCTGAATTCTCTACAATAATAGCTACTTCTCATTATCATGGAATAATATGAAGTAATCATATAGACTAACTCAACTCAAATCGGAAGATATGATTAAATCTACTTGAAAATAGAGAACACAATCCCTCAACGAAGTTTATGCAAGCAAATCGCTACTCTATGAGATTCTAATCAGATTCAAAAGTTCTACTGAGAAAATACAGCACTGATGCATCAAATCCGAAGCTGCCTCTCAAATGTACAACTCACTCACTCAATTACTTAATCAAACCAGAACAATTGAATCACAGAAAACTCCCTATTAGGCGCTCGAACTCAGGTATAGCTTCACTACTAGGAAGACTGAAACGATCAGCTGCTCATGGAGAAAGAATAAACTCCTTCGAGCTTCGGTGTAGCTCCAGCCATGGCATAAAACGATGGAATAGGAGAGTGGTGATGGTTAATGGAGTTGGAGGTAGAAGAGAATGGAGGTGGATGAAGATGAGATAATAGAGATGGAGAATGAATGTGGAGTCGACGGAATGTGTGTGTGTAGTGACCGAATCAAATCTTGAATGGACGTGGATGAATTTCATTGAGTTTTCCGCGAATTTGGAGTGGCAGGAACTTCAGAATTTAGAGTTTGGTGAAAATTACAATCGGGCAATAGCAACTTTCTGCGATTTGCATTTAGGCGCTTCCTAGCTTTCATACAGATCTGCAAACTTAATAACTTTAGAGTGTAATCACTCTTCTTATTTCCAGCTTCATGACTCCAATTTCTCCCTAGTTTCCTATAAAACAATTCATACCAATGTAATATCATTTGTTCCACAAATCAAATACATAGGAGCAATAAACAATTAAGCTCTTCTAATCACGAATACCACATAATCACTCTTAATTATAAATAATCATAACAAGTGCATTTGAAGCATGATAATCCCAATAAAATTTCTCAAAAAGCTAGGGAAATACATGTTAAAATTAGGACTTATCAAGCAGCAGAGGAGCTCTCAAGGAACTTAACATGATGAAGGAGAAGGAGGAGACCGATAAAGAAAAGTAGTAAAAATCATAGGGAATATGTGAGTTTAAATAGAGCTCTAATGGGGTTATTAGTTATGAGTTATGAGTTATAACTTATGAAGGTCTAATGGATTACGAAAGGTTATGAGTTATAACATAGATGGTGGTAGGGTGTTATACGACAGTTGTATCTGAAAACCGTTATAGTTTGTCTTCGCTAATATAAGGGTTAGAAGATGAATCATTTGTAAGTGTTATATGACTGTTATTTCAAAAGAACCATCACTTTTGTCAATAAATAAACGACAGTTATTAACTACAACTGTTATTTTTGTGTTTTTGTGAATTTTGCCTCGCAATATATGATGGTGCGCATAAGTAACCATTATTTTTAAGTATTATATATCCTTGCACGACCTCTGTCTGGACATACATGATATTTATTAGTTGTAATTGCTATGTATTAAGTGTTATGAACACGAAAATCTGTAGTAGTGAATGAATTCACATTCTTTACATTATCAGATCTTAACGGGCTAATTAACCAGCAAATGATCCATTTCTCAGCAAACATATATATAAAAAAGTGCAATATCATACATGATCTTTGATAATTTAACGTTGGATCTCCTTTTTTCACGGGTATTTCTTATCAAATTCATGAAAGTAGACTATAGAGTTGCCTACAAAGACGTCTCTGTGCCCTTCCGGCCGTGATCTTTCTGCCCTCAGAACAACACTTACAAAAACTATCTTCTTAAACCAAGTTGTAGCGGGGAGAGAGTTTTTGGTCCTTAATATAAGTTACCTCATTAAATATAGAGATAATTACAATGGGCAAGCTCTTGTAGTTTCAACCATTTTTTAATTAGGTCCCTATATATAGTTGTTTTCTTTTCATTAAATTCTTATATTTTAACTTGTTTTAATCAGGTTTTTGTAGTTTTTTCTTCTTTTTATCAGGTCTTTATTGTCTTACCTGATTTTTAATTAGGTCCTTGTAATTTTTTTTAATCTATTTTTAAATTAAAAAAACTAAATTATACTTTTAGTTCTTTAAATTTTACATGAGGTATACTTTTGGTTTTATATTTCTAACATCGTTAATGTTGTTAACGGAAAATGTTGACCCAACAAACTCAAGTGATAACTATATATGCCGCTAAGAAAGCATATTTAAGTTTTATTTTTTAATATAATATATTTAGATTATTAAACTACTTCATTAGGTTTTTATATATTTCTCAATTTAAAAATATTTTAAATTTAACCTTAATAGCGTTTAATTACATGATCATCACTTGAGTTTGCTACATTGGCGTTTTCCATTAAACTACTTGAGTTTAATTACATGATCATCACTTGAGTTTGCTATATTTAAGTTTTATTTTTGTAATATAATATATTTAGATTATTAAACTACTTCATTAGGTTTTTATATATTTCTCAATTTAAAAATATTTTAAATTTAACCTTAATAGCGTTTAATTACATGATCATCACTTGAGTTTGCTACATTGGCGTTTTCCATTAGCCATATTAACGGTACTAGGATTATAGGACCAAAAGTATATGTATAAAGTTAAGGGACCAAAAGTATACCTCATGTAAACTTTAAGAATTAAAAGTATATTTTAGTCTTAAATAAATGAATACTATTAAAACATAATTTACTATTAATAAATTAAAATTAAAAATTATATTATTATAAAAATAATTATTATAATTAGTTATTAGTTATAATTCTATTATATTTTGATAAAAGAAATTATTATAATTCAAATTTAATAATAAAAAATAATGCTAAAATAAGATAAATTATTATAATAATTTATTATTTATAGAATATTAGTATTTTTAGAATAAAATTATATTTTCCACCAGGACAAATTAATTAGAAAGAATAATATTATATTTTGCATTCATAAATAATAATAATAAAACTACTGGGACCTATTTAAAAAGCATGTGAAACTATAAAGACCTCATAAAAAGAAAAAAAACTACAAGGACTTGATATAAAACAAGTGGAAGTATAATGACCTGTAATAAGAAAAGAACTATAAGGACCTAATTATGAATTATTTGAATAAGGACCTACAAATTAATTATCCCTAAATATATTATATGTATGAATGTATACTTTTACCTATAATTTATTGTTCTTGGACTTCTCAATCATCACCCGTTCCATAATGTTAAATAGGGAAAAAGTTGAAAAGTAATTAAATTTTAAGACATAGTTAATAAGATTTAGTATATTTTTTCTTAGTTATAGTGAAACATATTATAAGTGCCCTATCAATAAGACAAGATGAATATATTGATTTCCAAGCACCCAACCCAATAAATAAATAAATAAAGGATGGGGGTTCGGTTAGTCCTTGGATTTAATCTATTTTCAAAGATAGTACTGATGTTTTAAAAAACGGACCAAATATCTGTTGGAGAAGTCAGCGGGTTAAGGTTCAAATGATTGGATTGTATGGTTGAACCGGTGACATGATAATTAAATTAAAAATAATATTGCATATATATGTGTGTGCGCGTTTGTGTTAGATAATATAAATAAAACAAATATATGAAAAAAAATAAGAATCTTAATATAATTCTAATGGAAATTTAAACATTTATATTGTTCACTTAAATATATTTTTATAATTTAAAAAAAAATAAATAATAACATATACCTTGAATGGGAAAAAATTGCCCCATTGAATATCCTTCTATCGAAAGAGAGATAAAAGTTTTCCCATAAAGTAAAAAACATAAAATGGAACTTAAGACATCTATTCATGCTATTCTATCCATTGGTCAAAAAAGAGAAAACTACTATTGTGTAATGGATTTTAAGTGGTGTCGATATTGGAAGCTGGGAAAACAAAAAAGTAAATTGTGTGTGGAAGAGTAATAACATGTCTACTTGGTCAAGATATTCGAAGATGTGCGCCTTGATATCGGTGAAACAAACAGCAATCTGAATCGTTATTGCACGCCTCTATACATCTTCCCCAGATTTCACTATATATACTGTAATACCCGGATGTTCGGTACCCGGATGACTATTAAACATAAATAAATATTTCTTAAGTGTTAGAGGTGAATATGTGTTTTCAATAAATGGCCAAAATTACCTTATTACTTAGGGAAATTACTGTGAAAATTAGAAAAGAAAAAGAGCTAAGGTCAATGAAAAATGTATTTTATAAGGAAGAAGATGACCTAAAAATATTATGATAAATACCATATGATAACCAATACTGACAAAAACTTGGGAAATGTGTTATCTTTAATTTTAGGAATTTTTGGGAATATTTCCTGGAAAATAATTGAGCATAAATAAAATATTATTAAAAAAAGCACTTTATGCCCCAAAGATTTTTAATATTTTACATAGGATATAAAATACCAATGTAAGTCAAATAGTTGTGAGATAATAGTTAATCCTAAATAATAAAATTATCAACAATTAGGAAATGGCTAATTAAGTAATTAATGGCTAATTACTTGGATTAAAATATAAGATAAAAGAATTAGAAAAAATATATATATTAAATAAGGGCTGAAATTCAAATAAATAAAAAATAATAAAAATAAAATATAAGATGCTTAGAAAAATAAATAAAAATAGAATAAAAATAAAAATGAAATATCTAGATATTTGTAATATAATAATAATATATTTGGTAAAAAGAGCCAACATGACATTTGAGAATGAATAGAAATTAAATCCTACCTCAAACCCAGGGATAGAGTCGAACATCGGGACATTTTATAAACCAAAAAATTCTATCTCGGAGTGAAATGTCATCTCGTAAGTCATTTCTAAAACCAAATGAGTCAATAAGATACGGATAAATCGAAAATAGGGCAAATAGTAGAAATGAGAACCTATAGAAAACGAAATAGTTGTGACAAACCGGGGTAAGGTTTCTTAGGACGAACATATTACGAACTAGCGAATTTCTGTCTAGAAGCCGACACTTCCGGAAGTGATTTAAATCAGATGGCGTCTGACTGAAAATCTTCGGCAGACTACGGAATACCCTTAACGAGATCAAAAATTTAGTTAATCCAAGTAGTTTTGAAGAGAAAGAATAAAACTTCGGGGTCTTGCTATCGAATTTTGAGTTTCAAGAAGATTACGCGATTCGAACACCGATCATGGAACGATATCGGTATGTCGGCTAGTATGACATCATCAAAGATGATGTCACAAGAGGGGGGGAGAGGTCGGCACATAGGTGGAGGGCCGGGATCAGTCCGTGTGTCCCAAGTGTGATCCGACGGTTGAAATCCAATCGAAAACAATTGAAGTAATTCCCACCTTATCCCTTCCTTTTCCTATAAATAGCCAAGCCCTCTTCACTTCATTTCTCACCAAGAATATGAAATATAGAGAGAGAGTAGAGAGAAGGAGGAGCTCTTGGAAGTTCTAGCAAGCCTGAGTAAGTTTCTCGGTCCCCTAGTCTTAAGCTTCGGTAGTTCTTTCGGTAGATAGAGTAGAAATGCTAGAATTTCTTTAAATCTTTCTGAATAGTTTTAGATATCATATTTTATGAGTATATATGATATTTATGTTGAAAATATTTTTGGAAAAGAGATCGCAAAATTTTGGAGAAATAGAGCGAAAACAAGAAAGCTCGCGAAATTCCGCCGATTGGCATAACTAGGGGCAAAATAGTAATTTTCGCCTAGAATGCCTGTTTTGATGCCAAATGTTGATAAACACTATCATTATAGGATATTTGAGATAATCGAGCCGCCGTCGTACCGCCGTCGTCCCGCTGTTGAATTTCACGTTTTTCCGTAAAAGTTCCGTTATACCGCTAAAAAGGTACGGACGCGTATTGTAACCTTAATCTGATGCTTGTTGTATGCTATATGTGTTTGCTGTGTTCATATACTGAGATTCTGTTTGTTTGAAAATGGTGGAATTATGAGTACACGGGTTATGGTATTGTTAACACCGTTTTAGAGTTTTCCTAGCGCTATGGACACGACATGCTATCGTGGCACCGGAGAGTGTGCAGATTGGGATGACATACATACTGCAGGGGCTGTGTAATGTTATTGCCTGATATGTGGAGATGTGTTTTTTTTATACTGTGAAATGTTGTGGATATCTGTCATGCATATACTGTTTACATAAGCATGAGGTTAACCGTTACCTGAGATCCAATGGGCATTGGATCTCAGCTGTTAATATAGCTTCAGGATCTCGAGGTGTTCGGAACGAGGTGAAGGGTAAGGAGCCGGCGTAGAGAGGCTGATGAAGAAGAATAAATTGGTTGTTTATTTTGTTTAAAACTCTGGATGAATGTACTACTATGACTACCAGACATATTATTATGAATGTTATTCAGTGACTCTGTTTCCCTTTTAAATCAAATTTTTTTTCTGACTACGACACTCTAATCAAATACGGCAAGAAAACGTTTACGAAATCGGGATGTTACATATACAAGTGTGATGCCTTTTATTTAACAATATCTGTTATACCCCTATCGGCCTCGTCTTTTCGAATGATGGGTTAGAGGGATTCTTTTTATTTATTACCTTTTTCATAATTAATTATTCCATTTTCATGTACATCAGAGCGTTATACAGCAGAGCATATGATCAGTTTGAACGAATACGTAATACTGATAAAAGTGCGATAATAAAAAAGTAAATAGTCTCCGTAGGGTTAAGATATAGTAATGAAATAAGTAAAAATATACAATCATCCAAAATATAAAATACAAAACGTGATAGAGCATCCCCTATTTCTTCCTGTTAGTTCTCTATGTGTTTTGATGATGTCTAACAATTGTAGAAAGTGTTTGATTAAATTGACAAAATCTTGGTTGTAGATGGATTGCAATTTAAACTTGGTTAAATGTTTTTGAAAAAACAAAATATATGTAACTCAAGTTGTTGAGAACAACTCAAGTTTTCCATAAGCCTAAAACATTGCATAACTCGAGTTGTCACTTAACAACTCAAGTTATGTACTGTACTTCAGTTTTCAAAAAGCTTCTCGCGATATCAGAATTTCTGCTATTTGATATAACTCGAGTTACACGCTTGAACTCGAGTTATCAAATCGCCTAAAACTCTCTGTCTCGATTTCAACACTTTGGTAAAACTCGAGTTGTAGATACTAACTGAGTTACACAACTCAAGTTATGTTTATAACTCAAGTTGCATTTTTTTTGCGAAAGTTTTTCTGAATAATTTAATTTTAAATTAAACTCGAGTTGTGCTTTATAACTCAAGTTATACAACTCAAGTTATGACCATAACTCAAGTTATCCCAGTTTCGAAGATTTTCATGAATAATTAATTTCTAAAGGAACTCGAGTTGTATACAGCTACTCGAGTTGTGGAACTCGAGTTAGTAACGATAACTCAAGTTCTGTTCTTCATTCAAATGTCTTCTGAACTAAAAGTAACTCGAGTTATATGAAGAAACTCGAGTTATGCATATCAGTTTCGAACAAGTCTTTACGCGCATTCGATTTCCTTCGATTAAGTCTTGGGTGTCTCACGTATTTGATTCATATTATTCCTAACCAAGTTTAATCGGTTTGCTAGTGTATTTCGAGATACTTCTAACATGTTTTTAAACTTGAAATCACGAAAAGCAAAAGTGTGTCAGAAGCATTTAATGCACCTCCAGACTTCAATGCTCAAAGAAGAAATAAACCTCTGGACATACAAAAAGCATTACGGTCGCTTCTCAGAAAACATTCTCACTTGTCTCCCAACGGACATATCGAACAAAGAATGTTAATAAAGAATAACGGTCGAATGACGAAGAAATACGAGGAGACGAGCAAGTGATTTACAACGGATATATTCATTACTCACAACGGCTCATTTATTCTTCTCAACTGTCATCAATGCTACCAACCTATAAATAGAAGAAGCATTCAAGTCTCCACCAACCGAAACGCTGTGCATTCAATTAGTCATTAAGAACACTTACTGTTTCGACTTACAGAGAAAATATCTTCGGATATATTAAGCTTCAGTGATTATTTTTCTACTCTTTTAGAGAGTCTTTCATTGATTATCTTTTCTTGTAAGAATCTCAAAGTATTGAGACTTTGAGATTGGGATAATTGATTACAACTTGTAAGGGGAGCAAGTTCTAGAGAGAGAATTGCTTCGAGAGTTACGAGTGTGTAATCGGTTGAAGTTAGTGAAAATCCCGGAGAGTCTGGGACCGGACGTAGTCAAGGATTTAGACCGAACCAGGATAAATCCATTGTGTTCAATCTCATTTATCCCTACTCTGTTTATCTCTGTTTTACATTTGGTTAAACAGAGGATTCTTGCGAAAAATTTTATATCCCCAATTCACCCCCCTCTTGGTGATATTCCTTCTTTCACTTCCATCCCAAGCTCCATGTCCTCACCTCTTTTCTCTTAATCAATTCAGCCGGAAACACCTGTATTTCTAGCATGGTCTGGAGTTTAAGTTGAACCGTAGAGTAACTGTTAAACTCATATACAATATGTATGCAGTGCATGTATGCAATCCACAATCAGGAAAATCACAACATCACCACAACAATGGTAAATATACCACATGTATTCAGAACACACAATCACGTCGGCTAGATTATAAACATAGACCTCGGTTCCATAGTGCTAGGAAAATAACAGTAGCAAGGGCCTCAAATAAGATTTATGATGAATAGGCTTTTTAAGGTGTTACATTTCTCCCTCCGTTAAATAAAATTTCACCCTCGGGATTTACTCTATATTAACAACACTCTGAGCCATGACTCGGGATATTTCTTCTTCATATCCTCCTATGTTTTCCAAGTTGCCTTCCTAGGAGATAACCCCTTCCAAACCACCTTCAGGAACAAAATACTTTTGTGTCTGAGTCGCTTCTCTTGATAATTGAGGATTTGCTACAACTCGACTACAAAGGTATTGTCATGTCGCACTTCGACTTCACTCAATGGCATGTTCGTGGTCCGGTTGGTATTTCTTTAACTGAGAAACATGGAAAACATTATGGAGTTTGCTTAGGTTCGGGGGTAAGGCCATTTGGTAAGCGATTGGTCCACTCCTTGCCAGGATTTCGAACGGCCCTATGTAACGAGGACTTAGTTTTCGCCTCTTCAGTGTTCTCCCAACACCGGTTACTTGAGATATTTTTATAAACATATGATCTTCAATTTCAAATTTCAAAGGTCTTCTCCTTTTATCAGCATAGTTCTTCTGTCTGCTAACTGTAGGTTCCAAGTTTTAAGCCTAGAGCATGGTTTGGGTAGTTATAGAACCCAAGTACTGATATAACCTTAGTGGTGTGATGTAGTAAAGATGGATGGAGATTTACCCCCATACATAAACTACTTTGGAGGAACGAGGCATACTGCACAAAGAAATAGACATTATCAAATTGATGTCCGTCCTTTGAAATTATTAATTAATAGAATTAAGAAAGGCAAAACCGATAATAATAATTGGCTAGTGGCCAAGATAATTTTTGGGTCCTTTTTATTATTTTAAAAATAGGACGATCCACCCACTTTATTTTTCATGTTTTCTTCACACTTCCCCACATCTCTTCTTTATTCCCTCTTTCCCCTTTTCTTTTATTTTCCTTTGTTTTATTTTTTTAATTAAATGTGTAGACCCCAATAGTACGAGGTTACGTGACCCAACTGGTGACCTTTTACGTAGAGAAAAGTTTCCATGTTACTATACTATAAGGCGACTGGCACATCTTTTTCTTGTCCTAAATATTTTAAAGGTATGTTAGAAGAAAGAGTCCCTATAATATTATTTTATTGTTTTAAAATAAAGAGATGTGTCTTGGGAAGTCATATATCCTTATAAATTAAATGATTTATGTTAGTTCATGAATGAACATGATTTATGAATTTGATAGATAGCTATGATTTTTTAATTGAAGAGGTATAGTGCTTCAAGAGGCACCACTTTAATGCTGGTCTGTAAATTCTCTAATCATCACACACAAGAAGAAGAGGATAAAGCCTCGGTAATCTCTTGTCGAATTATTTTATCTTCCGCCAATTGAAGAGTGTTGCTTCTTATATATTAAGGGAATTTTGGAATAGTTCTTAAAGATAATTTCTTCGGGTAAGATTCAAGAACCAAGTATTTTGTTGTTGTTTTGATTTCGCCAACATTTCCTTCCCCAACTTTCCCATAATTAATAGTGGATTTTTTGTTTGCTAGATATTTCCCCCTTTAATTTACCATTGATTTTGTCCTTTTTAATTTGTCATCTTCTTCTTCGTGTTTTTTCCCCCTATGCTCTCTTTCTTTTCTTTTCGTAGTCCACTTTACCTTCTAGCTAGTGTGGCCCTCACACCCCCTCCCTTTTCTTCTATGAATCTTGACTTTACTGATTCCACTGCTTTGCCTTTCTTTTCTTTGTAATCGGCAGTGCAGGAAGCTGCTCAGTTCATTCTCTTGGCAATTGACGGAGACGTACCATTTCAGTGCTCATCATAATAATGAATGTAGAGTTCAATCTCACTGTCTCCATACATAGCGTTAGATCTAATTTGAATGGTTTAAATCGAATTTATTTAACTTTTTTTAAAAAAATATTTTAATAGTACAGAATTTAAAATAAAGATATCTTAAATGTTAGTTTTTCAAAAAATAATTTTTCATTTATAAATCATTAGTTGAAAATCTTAAAATTTGAAGCAATGAAATTCTATTTGAACTGTAGATTTCACCTCTGCTCATAATTTTGATAAGTACCTAAAGTGATTCCCGTAGAATACATACCCAAGTACTCATTATTAGAACAAAAAAATGAAAATGATTTTTTTCCTCCTTTGCTTTGTTCGTTTCCGCATTTTGAACCAGATGTTACAAAAATATCAAGAAGAATCCATTTCTTAAGCAACATAAACAGAACAACGAGTCCCCACCAAACTCCTTGTATTATGCAGTATGCAGAAACCAGAATGAAAAAAATCAAATGATTTAGCAGAAATATAAAAATAATGAACTGAGACCATATTATAATTATCAAACACGAAGCATACATAAGCAGATCAGATCAAGAGGTTATTATATCCCAGATCAACGAGAGCAACAACGAAGAAACCTCAAAACAAGATAACTTAGTATATATCATACATATTTGATAAACTTTAAGGTTCATGATAATCCAGATCTATACTAACAACTCGTCGTCATGGTTGTCCCATGGCTCTTTGTTGCGCAGTCTTCGAAAGTAGTCTATAGGGTTTCCTTCAAAGGAATCACTGTATATAATCAAACCATCTCGGCCAGGAGCTTTCATTGTTCTTCCTCTTCTTCTTCTTCTGCCGCAAATACATGCACAACAACACTTACAAAATTTGTTAAGACACACAACAGCAACAACAACCGCAAGAACTATCCCTCCTATCACAGCCCATTTCTTGACAACGTCGTCTTTGCCTGCTGCTTCAGTGATTTCTCCGAACCAATCGTTTGTGCTCTCGAACCAGTTCTCTTCGATCTCCAACCAGTTTGTGTTTTCGAGGTTCTCGAACCATTTTTTGATGCTATCGAACCAACTCATGGTCTTACTTATCTGATCTCACCCTCACTTCACTCTTCTGCTTCAGAGTTCAGCGTAGAGATGTGGGTTTATTATATGCCAGAAAAATTAGTTTTATGTTGTAAAACCTACAGATTTTGGGTTATACTGTATAAGTAATATAATTCCTTTAAACTTTACACTATTAGCATATAATTAATGAAAAAAAACTAATATTACCCATACTAAATGTAGGACCTATTTTACCGTGTAAATTATAGGAATCTGTTTCCCTACCAAGCACTTTGCTTTGCCAAGAGAGCTATTTAAATCATCTAGATTTAATCTGAAGGTCCAGATTTATTTTTTAAAAGTTTATATTTCTCAAAAAATTATTTAATCAGTATAAATTCTAAAATAAAAAATAACATCTTAACTACTATTTTTTTTTAAAAAATAATTTCATATGAAAAATCATCATTAAAAAAAAATCTAGATCATTGTAGACGATCTAGACTTGATTAGCCCTCCCTTAAATACTATTAGAAGGGAAAATAAGCTAGGCTAAGCTTTAGCTAAGTAGGCATGGGCTTGCGGCGGAGATCTAAAGCCTGAGGCTGTATGTATGCTTCTTTTTAGGCTTGAGTCTAACCCTTCAAAAGGCCTAGCAAGGTTTGAAGTCTATGTATCTAAGTTCATATTTAATTCATCAAGCTTATTTAAAAAGCCTACGTTATGTCTTAAAAATTTAGGAATTCATTCTCATATGAAACAAGAGAGTTAGAAAAAGAAAGAAAACAACACTTAGTGGTAACAATTGTCTGAATAAGTAGGAATTGTATAAGAAAGTTTTTAGTGCTAAATGATACAATGAAATATACTTAGAATAAAATGCAAAACACTAATATCCCAATGTAACAAATTCAACTAAAATGTATTCTACAAGCTCCAATGATGATGCAAGTGACGTTAACATCTATATGATGATGAAATTACTGCATCCATTCTTTTTTATAAGATATAATTAACTGGATTATGTTGAGTTAATAAAAGTTGATTAAAATTAGTTGGAAACAATAAAGGTGTTAAAAATGTAAATTTTGGCCAAAGTACCCTCATTTATGTGAAAAAGAGAATATATGATAGAGAAAGAATAGGTAGGAACTAAATGCAATTTATGGATAATACGAGTAATTAAATGAGGATAAAATGAGACATGTTCAAAAAAATTTGGGACAACGTCTAAGTATCTCTTATAAAAGGGGAAAATGTCATTATATATCATTATACATAAATTTGTAGAAGTAACAAATATAGGGTAGAAGCGGCATTTTGTGCATATGGATACCACTGAGGCGCCGAGATACATGAATCTCACTACTCTATGATGTATTGAGGCACAAAATGTATGTTCATTATGTACTTGTAGAAGTAATGGAAGTACCTGTACGAGCGTCTTTTCTGTACATATGGGTTCCTTAAGGCACCAAGATACATGAGTGGATCTTACCAATACCATTATATGTATTTGACAAAAATATTAATGGAAATTAAAAGGGGAAGAAAGAGACAAGTAAAAGAATGAGATACTAGAAAAAGCATGAAAATAAAATATAAAATCTGTAATGGGGCATAATATTTTAAGATATCAATAATACAGTTCATTCACCAAATTTGTGTCATGCATGAGCCATGTTGTTATAGATAATAGGGTTATCTTAACAAATATAATTTATTTAAAAAGGGTAAATCATATTAATGTATTCTTTTAACTCTCCTTCACATATATATTTTTTAATTACCTCATTTTTATATTAATAAAACATTTAGGATATTTTGATGCGATCTCTATTATAAACTCCTTGTCTGTTTTCATTTGAAAATCATCATTTAAAAAATAAAATAAATCTAGATCATTATAGACGGTTTTATACCTAATTAGCCCTCCCTTAAATAATATTAGAGGTGAAAATAGACTAGACTAGTGTAACATCCCATTTCCAAAAGCAGTATATATATATTTTTTCATCAGAGTATAGCGTCGGAGCAATTGAGTAACTGATACATTTATTCAAATTGCCGTAAATCCGGGCTGATTTGACGATATATTGACCAAGAGTTTTCAAAATGAATAACAACGAAGAAAGTCTTCATCCGGGTCTCTCGTGCGGCTGCGCCGCTTTTCTCCTCGGTTCTCGCCCCTCCCGAACTCCGACGCTATGATAAGAGCGAGGTTCAATGCACATTGAACCTCAGGTAACGGTTAACCTCATGCTTAAATATGACAATATATACACGACAACAGCAGTCAATACAACAATCCACAACATATGTATGATTAAAAATACATAACCACGTAAGTAAGATAATAACCACGTATGATACAACAATAATAACCTCAATGACATAACCACGTATGTGACATAACCGTGTATATAACATAACCACGTATGCTACAATAACAAACAGAACACAACAAACATATATAATCATACAATAACCATCAGAGTTAGTGTTACAGTACGCGAACGTACCTTCGTTGTCGACTATGGTATGTTTTACGGAAAACGGTAATTTTTTGACAGCGGCCCAACGGCGGTACGGCAGCAGTACGATTATCTCAGATATCCTATAAGGATAATATTTATCAATATCTAGCAGCATAACAGGCATTTTAGGTACAAATTACCATTTTGCCCATAGTTTGACTAATCGGCGGAATTTTGCCAGAGCTTCGCTGTTTTCGCTCTATCTCTCCAGAATTTTGACAGATCTTTTCCCTCATCATATTTTTAAAATATATATCATATTTACCCCTAAATATGATATCTAGACTATCTTGAAAAATTAAAGATAAATCTAGCATTCCTACTATATCTACCGAAACTTAAGACTAGGGACCGAAGAACTTACCCAGGGCCCGGCTAGAACTTCCTCAGAGCTCTTCCTTCTCTCTAACCTTTCTCTAGGATTGGTTGTGGTGTGAAGAAATGAGAGAAGGGAGCTTGCTATTTATAGAGATTTTCAGGTTACTATTCATGCTTTATCAGATTGATTATCGGCCGTCGGATCGCACTTCGCCACGTGGCTCCATCTTGGCCTTACACATGTCTTGCCTATGTCATCCTTCTAGAAGAAGATGATGTCATCTTGCTGACTTACCGATAAAGTTCCCTGATCGGTGTCCTAATCGCGTAATCTTGACGAAACTCAAAAATCCGGATCAAGGCACTGAAACTCTATTCTTTCTCTTTAAGAATACCTGGGTTAACTAAATTTTTGATCCTATTAAGGGTATTCCGTTATCGTTGAACATTTTCAAACAAACGTCACCGGTTACGGAAATCACTTCCGGAAGTTCAAGCTTTTTGGCGTAAATTTACCGGTTCGTAATATGTTCGACCTAAGAAACCTTATCCCTGGTTTGTCACAACTATTTCATTTTGTATAGGTTCTCTTTTTGACTATCTGACCTTTTCCCTTAAAACCCTGTATCCTAATGACTCATTTGGTTTCAGAAATGACCTCTGAGATAGTCCACTCCGAGGTAGAAATTCACTGGTCTATAAAAAGTCCAGATGACATAGGCTAAATCCCTATATCTTGGTGTAGAGTTTAATTTCTATCCATTCTCAAATGTCCTGTTGGCTCTTTATCGAGATATATTATTATTTTAATCAAAATATCAAGATATTTTATTTATTTTTATTTTTTTATTTATTTTTCTAAGCATTTTATATTTTTTATATTTATTTATTAATTTCGAATTTCTCCCTTAAATTAATTATTTACTAATTAATTTACTTATATCTTAATCTAAAAATTAGCCACTAATTACTTAATTAGCCACTTACTAATTGTTGATAATTTTCATAATTAGGATAAATTATTATCTCACAACTATTTGACTTACATTGATATTTTATATCCCATGTAAAATATTAAAAATACTTTGGGGCCATAAAGTGCTTTTAATATTATTATATTTATGCTCTATATATTTTTAGGGAAATAATCCCAAAAATTCCTAAAATTAAAGATAACATACTTCCCAAGTTTTTGTCAATATTTGCAGTCATATGGGATTTATCATAATATTTTTAGGCCATTTTCTGCCTTATAAAATACATTTTTCAAGGATTTTAGCTCTTTATATCTCCTAATTCCCATAGTAATTACCTTAGAAAATAAGATAATTATTACTTATTATTTGAAACCACATATTCACCTATTTTCAATAGGTATTATTTACCAAAATATGATACTTATCATAAATACGATTTTTAGGGTATTACAACTAGGCTAGGCTTTAGCTAAGTAGGCATGGGCCTACGACAAAATACTGTAATACCCTAATTTTCATAATTTATGTAAACGTTGTATTTTAGGAAATAAATTAGCAAAATACAAAGGTAAATATGTGTCTCAAAGAAATATAATCTATTGATTATATTTTTGTCGTCACTTTGGAATTAATTAACCAATGGTTGATTAATGAGACTACATATTATGAGCTATAAAATGTGACATAAAATCACATGAAATAATAGCTATTTTAAATGCTCATAAGACAAGAAAAGGGAATAGGGAAACACTTAGTTTAATTGTTATCTATTAACAACTATCCTTAGCAAAATAAGCTTGCACTAATTGAGATTAGTTGCATAATTCTTCAAGATGATTAGAGGCAAATTAAGATCATCAAAAGGGGCTGATTATTTTGAAATATATAAGGGCCAAAAATGAAGAATTAAGCTTGAATAATAAAGCACAAATGACCATGATTAGCTAACCAACAAATCCTATGTTGACAAATGTAATAATGGGGCAATTAATCTTTTGTTTAGGATGATAATTAGCTTAATACATCTGCCTCAAAAGTCCACGTTTTCAGTTGAACATGTGTGGAGAATTATGAACCAAGTATTTAAGATGATAAGTTAGAGTTGAAAAGTCAAATTTAGCAACTAGCCAATTAGGTAATTGATCTATTAGTTATTTTGTTAATTAAAAAAATTCATTAAATGGCTAAGAGAAGGAGTATGTCGACATCCACATGGAAGGGTGGAGATTTGATGTTGTAAAGTGAATTTAATCTAATGGTGGAAGAAGAAGGAAGAAGTTTTGGAATACTTGGAATTTACCATTGTGACCATGGAGCATTTCCTATAAATAGAGGCATCATCCTTCCTAAATTCTTCACATCAACATCACAAACTCAGCTGATCCTAGAGAGTGGGAGAGCTGATCGAAATTCATGAAAGGAAGAAGGAGTTCAAGAACTTCAGGTGAGTTCTTGAGCTAGTTCTTGGTAAAATGTTAATTTAATCTAGAAAATTGGGAGGTAAATCCCCATACTTGTTTTCAGGCCTCCATTGCATTTAAAATGCTGGATGAGGTAAAAACATGTTGAGAAATAATTTTTAGAATCAAAGGATCAAAATTGTGAAAGATGTGAAAATTCCCAGCTGACTATGTTCCTGGAATCAATCATGTTGAGGCTATTATTTTATGTATGAAATGATCTTTAAAACTTATGAAATTTTACATGAATAAAGTATACATATAGGGCTTTCTTAATATATAAAATATATAATGTTTTGAGTTCTACACGAGGAGTGATATATTTTTGAAGTTAAGCCTTATTTTTGAAATTAAAAATTGAACAATGTTTGAAAACCTAAAAACTGGGAATGATCCGTGATGTTCTAGCTTCTGGGAATATTTTTCCTTGAAAATAGACATGTCAAGGGTCATGAGGAATTATAAACCACTCAAAAATGATTTTTTTAAAGAATTAATTATGATTTTCCAAAGTTGTTGCAAAATCTTGCCTAGAAAATCTAGCAATGCGTTTTTTAAGGAAAATAAAGGGGTAAAATTGGATAATTAATCCTTCAAGGGTAAAAAGGTAAAAATGAGTGGAAATAACCCTTTAGGTATTATTCTAGAGTAATGTGATATTAATTATAATATCATATAAAGGGAAATAATCTGACGATAATATTATAGGGTATCGGAAAGTCCAGAGTTGGATTCAAAAAGTTGGACGTTTTGGTAACTATGCAATGAAAGGTACGTTCACGTACTAGTAACTTTAATTGTCTATATCTTGTATGATTATATATTATTGAATGATTCATGAAGTGATAGACAAGACAAGGTCTTGGGTCATGCACCGTGACTAAGTTATGGGGCTTAGGTCACATGTTTATATACATTTAGCTTTATACGGGTTATAGTCATGATAATACTATAGGGTTGTTCTCCTAGCCCTGAGGACATGAGGAGTCATGGCACTGGTGAGTGCAAACATTGTTAACATTACATGTGTTGTATGCTATGTATTGTTGAAACCTTACATTTGCTGTGTACTATATATGGTTGATGCTAATATGTAATGGATATCTGTTATATATTGTTATATCTGCTATAGAGGTTAACTGTTACCTGAGATTGAATTCGATTGAATCTCAGCCTTGACTAAAGGTTCAAGAAAGGAACTTGGATCCGAGAAGGCATCGGTAGATGAAGCCGTGACGAGGCACTGATGGATGAAGCTATGAAGAGGCACCGATGGATGGAGTATGTGAAGAGGTGCCGGTCAGAGCGAATGCCGGAAGAGATTGTTAGAGCGTAGTTTTTGTCATGAATTCAATAAAGTTAATTCATATTATTGGTGCTTAAACTAAGAAAGGTTTAGTCAGTGTGGTTTGAATAATATTCCATAAAATTCTTAAGAGTGTCAAAGTATATATTGGAAATAAATTCACCAAAGTCTATAACTTACAGATCTATAATATCACCTCTTTATTTTATCCTTTTTCGTCGAATTCTTTATTTTATAACATTTTTTGTTGAATTGTAATATGAGCATGAGGCACATCTCTATAGATCTATATTTGAGCGATCCATACAATAAAATTGGATATCCATATTGTATTAATTTATTTTTAAAATTTTAATATTCTTATTTTGATATATTTAAAATAAAAATTTTAGATGATATAATAACTAACTAGTATATTTTCTAAAATAGACAGTTCAAATTGCTACATTTTTATTCCAATAACCTACTTTTTTAAAAAATCAACAAAACTTTTATATATATACCGTTGAAATTAAATTAAAATAATTTAGACAGACGAGCCCTAAATTTATAATATTTACATTATTAATATTTTTGATTAATAGAGCTGAAAGGCCGAAGAATTTATTATGATGCACACTTATCTAAAAAAGGAAGATTATCTCAATGGCACAAAAAAAGCTTTTAAAACCAGACGAAAAACGAATCGTAAGTCTAGATCTGGGATCGATCTCGATACAGACGGTCTTAAAAGTTTGTCACTTTTAAGACCAGATGCGAGATCGGTCTTAAACAATTGTTTTTAGACTGGACTTTCAAAATATGAGGTCTTTAAAAGTCGTACTATATAGACTTGATATATTTTTTATTAGGTCTTCAAACCCGACTTTTAAGACCAGACAAATAAATACGTTTGGTTTTAAAAGACCATATTTTAAGATCGGATGTATTAATCAGTAGGTCTAAAAAGTCTGAATTTTAAGACCGAATTAATAAATAAGTCAGTCTTAAAAGTGTAACTTTTAAGACCAGATATTTAATACATCTAGCCGGTCTTAAAGGTCTACATTTTAAATATGCAAGGTCTTAAAAGACTAACTTTTAAGACTGGACATATTAATCAGTAGGTCTAAAAAGTCTGAACTTTAAGACTGGATTAAAAAATAAGTCGGTCTTAAAAGTTTGACTTTTAAGACCAGATATTCAACACATCCAATCGGTCTTGAGGGTCTAAATTTTAAGACCTGCTGTGAGATACATTCGGTCTTAAAAGTCAGACATGTTAGACCGTCGTCGTTGTACATCTGGTCTTAAAATTTGGACTTTTTAGATCTACTATGTAATACGTCCAGTCTAAATTTTCTTGTATTTTTCCCTTTATCTATTTCTTCCCTATCGTACACATCCACCACCCAATCCAACACCTAAAAGACAGTACTTTAAGCCAAAGGCAAAGCCAAAAATGTAAGTAGGGGCAAAAGTTACAGAATAGAACCCATATTTGCATGAAAGTACATTTCAGCCTCATAAAATTTCAATATTTTCAATTTAGTCACCCCACGAAACTTTTTATGGGGACTAAAGTGAAAATATTGAAATTTTTATGAGGTTGAAATGTAATTTCCTAAAAACTTGGTTTAATTATGTAATTTTAGGGGGCCAGCCCTAGCCCCCTAATTCCACCCCTGCTTTAAGCTACAGGCAATGAACAATCCATTATGAATTACAAATTGAATTATTGGGAAATGAATACAAATATTATTCACTATGAGTTATGTCATCTTAATAAATATACTATGACAATACAACACCTAATTGAATATATACAATAAGATTAGTTACAAATACAATGAGTTACAAAGACATCAACTAAATGAATATACATGCCCAATTCATCATGTCTTCATCAGATTCTCACCCAACAGCGTAACATTCCTCTTTTATATAACATTCCCCTTTTTGATCCTACCAAAAAAATAAAAACAAAAACAAAAGCGTCACAATCAATGACATTGTTTAAGAACATAGGAAGAAATATAATTAAACCTTTAAGTTTTCAATGAATTCTGCATATAAATATTACTTGATGAATTGTCTCTTTTATAAAGGGATATCCTACCATATCCCTTCATAATGATTATTTGTTATGCCGGGTTCATTATCCGCTTCATCTTCTTCGTTAATTTTCGGGAGACCCCTTGAAAAATGAGTACTCTTAAGAACACCATAATTTGAATGAATTTCCTTATCAATATCAATGAACCTTTTTTCTTGTAGAGCTACAGACCATATTTTATTTTCTTGATCGATGATATAGAACATTTGTTTCTCATGGTCTGCCATAATAAAAGGTTCATCTCTAAAACTGCTTCTATTGATATCGACTAATGTAAATCCTAGCCGATTGATTTGAACACCATTATTGACATTAATCTACTTGCATTTGAAAATGAGAAATTTAATTTTAACATAATCTACCTCTCAAATCTCTTTAATAATCCCATAATAAGGCATAACTGCCAATTTAGGATTCTTGTCTTTCGATCTAGAGAAGTGCATAGATTCAGCCTCTAATATAACACCACTGTTATGGATGATGTGTAAAACGATAACCATTGATCACATACGAATTCTAAATTATGACATCAACCCATTTTATTGTATCAGAAACACATTCCTCTTCTTTGACCTTTTGTTTGAACCAGTTTGTAAAAGTTCTGTTATGCTCCTAATTAACCTTTGTTCAGTCATTCAACTATTTTCTTTCATTACAACTTCTTTATGAACATCTACGTTGTCTTAAACTTCATCAACATTATTCAAGATGTATAAGTTGACTTGTAACAATTCATTAGGATCCATACTCTTTACTAAAGCCCCTCGTCTACCCCTTTTAACATGTTGACGTTTAGGAAGCCCAATATGTCTTACTTTGGCCAAATAATTTTGACAAAATTCTATGGCTTCTTCAGAAACATATTTATGAACAATTGATGCTTCTAGCCGGTATGCATTCTTCACATACCCTTTTAGGTTCATAGATCTTTCAATTGGGTACATCCATCGTAAATGTATAGGCCACACAACTTTATCTCCCTCACTAGATGAACAATTAGATGAATCATGATGTTAAAATGCGCCCCTGAAATTTTTTTTAAGCAAAATTTTAAATGCATAGAAAAAACAAGAATATAAAGGGAAAAACAAGGCCAACTATATTACAATAAAAATAATTACAATGTCATTCTTCTAGGCCTAATTTTTTGAAATTCTATCATAATTGCCTCATTATCAATGCTATCAAATACATCTTTTTCAATATAAGGCACTAGGCAATCATTCAACCATTTATCTCCTATCCTATTATGAAGTGCAGTCTTGATGTATTTGATAGCCGAAAATGCTCTTTCCACGAGATGCGGTTGCTACGGCAAAGTTAATGCTAACTTTACAAGTAAATAAACCAAAGGATACACAATATTTTTTTCTTTTCAACCATCCTCTTGGCAAGATCAGCTATTCCTTGCAAATTCAAAAAATCAGGATCAAGTTGCATGTAATACCCGGATAATTATTTATCTGGAATATTATATTTCGATAAATAATACCTATTGAAAATAGGTGAATATGTGGTGTCAAATAATAAGTTATAATTATCTTATTTTCTAAGGTAATTTCTATTGAAATTAGGGTGAATAAAGAGCTAAAATCCCTAAATGAATTTATAAAATGGCGTAAAAATGGCACGAAAATATTATGATAAATCTCATATGGCAACAAATATTGACAAAAACTTAGGGAGTATGTTGTCTCTAATTTTAGGAATTTTTGGGATTATTTCCTTGAAAAATAGAGAAGCATAAATATAATATTATTAAAAGCACTTTTTGGCCCCATGATTTTTAATATTTTACATGGGATATAAAATACCAATGTCGATTAAAAGTTGTGAGATAATAATTAATCCTAATTATGAAAAGTATCAACAATTAGTAAGTGGCTAATTATGTAATTAGTGGCTAATTGTTTAGATTAAGATATAAGTAAATTAATTAGTAAATAATTAATTTAAGGGAGAAATTCGAAATTATTAATTAAATAAATAATAAATAAATAATAAAATAATAAAAAAATATTTTATGCTTAGAAAAATAAATAAAAAATAAAAGAAAAAAAAAAACATCTAGATATTTTGAATAAAATAATAATATATATGGTAAAGAGCCAACATGACATTTGAGAATGGATAGAAACTAAATCCTACACCAAGACATAGGGATTTAGTCTAGGACATCTGGACTTTTATAAACTAGTGAAATTCTACCTCGGAGTACACTATCTCCGAATTCATTTATGAAACCAACTGGGTCATTAAGATACATGATAAATGAGAAATAGGGCAGATAGCAGAAATGAGAACCTATAGAAAACGAAATAGTCGTGACAAACCAGAGATAAGGTTTCTTAGGACAGAACATATTACGAACTAGCGAATTTCTGTCCAGAAGCTAGTTCTGCCGGAAGTTATTTCCGTAACCGACGGCGTTTATCCGAAAATCTTCGGCAGACAATGGAATACCCTTAATGAGATAAAAAATTTAGTTAAACCCAGTAGTTTTAAAGAGAAAGAATGGAACTATAAAACCTAGTTCCCGGATTTTTGAGTTTCGCCGAGATTACGCGTTTCGAACACCGATCGGGGAAACGCTATCGATAAGTCATCACATGTGATGTCATGCATGACACCATCTTCTTCTAGAAGGATGATGTCAGCCAAATAGGTGTAAGGTCAAGATGAAGCCACGTGTCAAAGTGCGATCCGACAAAAAAAATTCGATATGAAGAACTTTTATGTAATTCCAACCTTGTCCCTCCTTTTTTCTATAAATAGAAGCCTTCTCCTCTTCATTTCTCCATCCCAAAAATGCAGCCTAGAGAGAAGTTAGAGAGAAGGAAGAGCTCTCGAAGTTCTTGCCAAGCCGGAGTAAGTTTTTTGGTCCCTAGTCTTAAGCTTCGGTGTTTTCTTTCGGTAGTTGTAGTATGAATGTTGTTTTGATCTTTAATCTTCTAATATATTTTAGATATCATGTTTTTGGGTTAAATATTATATATATTTCAAAAATCATGTTGGGAAAAGAGTTCTGGCGAAATTTTGGAAGATTAGAGTCAAAACAGCGAAGCTATGACGAAATTCCGCCGATTAGGGAGTCAGGGGCAAAATGGTAATTTGTACCTAAAATGCCCGTTATGATGCTAAATGTTGATAAATATCATCATTTTAGGATATCTGAGTTAATCGTGCCGCTGTCGTACCGCCGACATCCCGCTGTTTACGCCGCTGTCAAATTTTCCGTTTTTCCGTAAAAGTACCGTTGTACCGCCGACAAGGTACGTTCGCGTACTGTAACACTAACGCTGATGTTTATTGTATGCATATATGTGCTATGTGTATTGTGTGTGTATAGTTGTTATGTTGTATGCGGTACGTTCGCGTACTGTAACACTAACACTAACGCTGATGTTTATGTTATGCATATATGTGCTAGGTGTACTTTGTGTGTTTAGTTGTTATGTTGCTTGAGTGCATATAGATGTTAGAGTATATCCGTATTTTTGGCGATGTGTCCACACTGCGCCGGGGGCGATGCGATGTGTCCACACCGTCCACACCGGGGGCGATATGTGTGATTATGCTTGGGTGCGATGTGTCTGCATTGTGTATGTGTGAAAATGCTGGAAGCGATGTATCTGCATTAGTTGTGTATATGTGCTGTTAATGTTGTGAACGTCCGTAATCCATATGTTGTGTATGTAAACATAAGGTTAACCGTTACTTGGGGTCCGTATGCATGGGACCTCAGCTCTTGATATAGCCTCAGGGTCTAGAGGACCGAGAACCGAGGAGAGAGGGAAGCAGCACGCATAGGGTCACGTGGACGCCACGAAGACAATTCTGGTCGGAGACACATATGTTGTTATGTTCCTCTATTGTTATCTTCTTTTGTAAACACCCGGTACAGTGTACCGTTACTGTAAACAGCCAGACTTACGGCATTTGAAATATATGTATCAGTTACTCAATCGCTCTGATGCTCTACTCTGATGAAAAAAAAAGTATACTGCTTTTGAAAATGGGATGTTACATTGCACATCGACAATATACGTGTCGAGCTGATATTCAAGCATGGCAAAATCATTCCAATCAAAATCTGAAGGATAATAATGGGCAAATTCACACAACTTATTCTTGTCAAATGCCGAGAAAGAGTTGCACGGATTTAAACATGCCATGCATTCCAGCAAATTTGAACTAACTTCACTAATACGATCATTCAACTCTTGAAGTTGAGTATCTATCACTGCATAAAATATGTCAACCTTAAAGTGATGCATATGAGTAACTGGTCCTCTACGTTTTATTCTCCCTTGTACTTGCAGTACACTTTCCATATCAGGGATATCTATATCATGTTATATACAAAATTCAGAAGTCTTCTGAAATAGATTATCCCACCCACTATCTCTCATCTTCAGTAATAATACCTTTGAAACTTTTACAAGACTCATATCATTCACAATATCTTGATCTTTTCTCTGAAGTGCTTGTGACAACTCATTCGTTATTGCCAAGACCTTGATCATCAGGTGTAAAAGTAATACAAATTCAAAAGTTTCCATACCCATCATAAGGCCAGAGGCTTCAAACCTTTTTGCATGCATAAGGGTTGTATCATCTTTTATAATTTCTAGCACATCAAGCACAAGATTGAACAATGTACACAGACTTACCAATGATCGGTAATGTGAGCTCCAACGTGTGTCCCCTGGTCGTGACAAACTCATTTCTTGATTCAAGCCTCTTCCTGATTGAACATCATCGCTTGCAATACTTTTGACTAATTCTTCCAACTGCTTTTCTCTCAAAATATCTGCTCTTTTGCAAGAAGCACCAACTACATTACACACCAATGGTATAAAATTAAAGAAGTCAGTCAATGCATAAACCTTTTTTGCACAAGCTACTAGAGCTAACTGAATTTGATGTGCAAAGCAGTGAACATAGTAAGCAGAATTATTTTCATCTAAAATCAAGCTTTTCAGACCACTGAATTGACCACTCATATTGTTTGCGCCATCATAACCTTGACCACGAATCTTTGTCAAGCTCAAGCCATTTTTGGCAAAAATTAACTCAATCGCTTCTTTAAGTGAACTCGCTGTAGTATCTGAAACATGAACAAGACCAAGAAAACGCTCAATAATGTCACCGTTGCAATTCACATATCTTAAAACAATGGCCATCTGTTCTTTAATTGACATATCACGAGAGCTTCATCAACTAGTATAGAGAAGAAATTATCCCCAATGTCTGAAATAATAGCTATGGTAACTAAACTAGCAGCAACATTAGTAATATCTTTCTAAATTTTGGGAGCTATCATTTTGAGATTCTCTGGGGCATTATTCAAAGATACATTATTTACCTCCTCATTGCCTTCACAAAGGAATTTTACAAGCTCCACAAAATTTCCTTGATTCATTGAAGCATCTGTCTCATCATGTCCCCGGAAAGGCAAACCTTGTCGTATGAGATATCGAATACATCGAATAGAACTATTCAGACGAATACGATAATCCTGTTTGGCTTTGTCAGAAATGTTAGACATAACAGTGTCAATATGTTGATTTTGATTCATCAAATCTTTGGCAGCATAGAAGCACAAGTTATGAATGCTTCCAACTTTCCCAACATGTTTAAGAAGCCGTCCTTTCTCCTTCCAATTGCTAAATCCTTCACTAACAAATGAATCATGACCACCTCTTACATCACCATGCTCACAATTAAATAGATAACAATGCAAGCAAAATACAGCATCTTTTCATTCACTATACTCCAACCAAGTGCCAAACTCATTGTACCATTGAGGATTAAATCTACGCATTTTACGCCCAATTAAGGATTGAGGAAAGTTGTCAAGTTTTGGTTGACAAGGACCATTCGTTAGATAAATTCTTTGAATCATTTCCCTTTCTTAAGCACTCTTTGCAACTGTCATAATATGAAGTCTTTTACCCGGATCTGGAACATACAAATCCGGTGGACCTTCTATTGTTGGTTTGTTCTGACTCGAGGAAGTAGCACACTCATCTTGAGTTAAATCAATAAATGAAGATTCTGATCGAGAACGTTTAGTTCAACTACCACTTGACTTTGTAAAAAAAGAACCTAAATATCTTTCCATCCTAAAAAATGGCAAATAACAAAAATGAATCAAACAGATCCTAAACCCAATTAACTAACCAACACAATGAAACATAGGCGGAGTTAAAAAATGGAATGGACAAAAGTATGGGGGTGGGAATAAAATATTATTTAAATACAATCAAATCCCAAAAACTATGCTTGGAAGAATAAACTACCTAGCCTTCCTCCTATTGTTTAACCTGCTTAAGGAGTGTTCTTCCCTAATGAGGAAGACAACCAAAATAATTAAACTACCTAGCCTTCCTTCATGAGGTAGTACACAATAAATATATATCAGGGGCACCTACATTATTGTGCATAGAAGTAGACAATCAGTCAACTTAAGATATACCAGATTCATTTTTCGACTTTTGTCATATCAGGCTTGTCATTTTTCGAACTGTATATGGCTAATATATAATACCAGTATGAAAATTTCTCCAAATCACATAATTCATTTGTAATTCATAAATAACACAATCACTCAACTTAAGATATACCTGATTCATACTCAATAATTGTGATAGATTAATATTTGTCTTCATTAATTATAAATAATTAATATTTGTCTTCGAAAAATGCATAGAAGCAGAGCTCGACCAAAGCTGATGATAAATTCAAAAAATGCAAATAAGACCTGATATATATTCGAAACAGAGGAAGAACAGCAGACAAGTATCGTAATAGGCAAGCCTATGATTCTTCTGAGGTTCTCATCAAGCAAACAAGTATCGCAGCAGACAACCATGATGCAGAAAATTAAAAGACAAACAGATTTTCCAGCGATTCTTTTGGGTAGCTGATTTTTTTTTTTTCAAGAAATGACTACGAGAAGATCTATTGAAATTCATCAGATCAAAGATTTTGCAACAGAGGAAGCCAATCAATTCCAACGATTCATTGTTTCAATTCCATAGCCAATCAATCAAATGAAAACAAAAGGTAAGCGTGGGAAGATTCAACTCACCCGAAGAAACGAGAGGAAGCCACGGTTTGGAATAGCGGCGGCGCGGAGTCGTGAAAAAGAAAACCCAAGACCTCCCCGAGCTTCACGGTCCGACTCCAAGCTTCGTGTGTCCGAGATTTTGGAGTTCTGGGTTGTGCCGTCGTGCCGAAAGACGACGGAGGTGGGTGGCGATACTGGAAGGAGGAAGGAGTAGAGTGAGCTTCTGGGTCCGATGCGTCCGGCGTGTGAGACGAAAGGCAAAGAAGGGAATTTCAATCGCTAGGTCAAAAACGAGGAAGAAGAAGAGTGAGCCGGCTGTTAGACGGAAGGCATATGGATTTTTTTAAAAAAACAAAATTGTAATTTCAGGGGGGGCACATGCTTCTTTAATACCTCGGTCCGCCTCTGATCATGTGCCCATCTTGAGCAAATTGGGACAGGAAAAGTTTGAGATCGAGAAAAATATAATGGAGATCGGGATTGGGAATGGTACTTTTGCCGTTCCTATATGTGTGTGTATAATATATTAATTTCCCTAAAATTACCAAAATGCCACTATGCCAAAAGCCCTAAACCAACAAAGTGAACCCTAATTTTGCTCAAACACACACACTCTCTCTCTACTTCTCTTCGTGTTATTCGTTGCTACACCACCTCTCGTCTCTCCATCGAAAGATCAACTCACTCTGTCGACTGTATCACATATGAGAACTAGAGGAATCCAAGTATACTCTCTCAAAATGTTTGTTCCTTATCTGCTTGTAGAAGTAATGGAAGTACCTATACGAGCGTCTTTTCTGTACATATGGGTTCCTTAAGGCACCAAGATACATGAGTGAATCTTACCATTATATATATTTGACAAAAATATTTATGGAAATTAAAAGGGGGAGAAAGAGACAAGTAAAAGAATGAGATGCTAGAAAAAGCATGAAAATAAAATATAAAATCTGTAATGGGGCATAATATTTTAAGATATCAATAATACAGTTCATTCACCAAATTTGTGTCATGCATGAGCCATGTTGTTATAGATAATAGGGTTATCTTAATAAATATAATTTATTAAAAAAGGGTAAATCATATTCATGTATTCTTTTAACTCTCCTTCACATATATATTTTTTAATTACCTCATTTTTATATTAATGAAACATTTAGGATAATTTAATGCGATCTCTATTATAAGCTCCTTGTCCGTTTTCAGGCTTTAAATTAAGGACTTGGTATGAATTTTTATGTAATTGCCAGTGTATCTGCCGAAAATATGCACAAGCAGCGTATTTCATTTCCCTATTAATTTAATTAAATTTCACAGGGGCTATTGCAAATACTGCTATAGACCTAATACTTGTCGGTTAAACATAAAAGCGTGCTATTGACCTAATGCTTGTCGGTTAAACATAAAAGCGTCAAATAACGAGAGAAATGTTGATCAAAGGTTTATTTGACGGTTATGAAGTTAATCAAGAGTCGAGCATAGGCTAGCTAAAATCACTACTACAGAATCACCGATATATAACGGTTATTATCAGCCATAAATTATAGGTCTAAAGCATTATCTATGTGGGTACTATATATGCTCAGTTCTTAACTATTATATATACACCGTAATATATTGAGGGTATGTATAACAGTTATTTATCAATAACCCTAATTTATTGACTTTATTATTATTTTTATTATATATAGTTACTTTTTATTATTTATTTTTATTTAGTTTTATTGTGAATATTTATTCCATAAAACACAATATAATCATTAATCATAACAAGATAATAATATTAAACAACAAAATGTATTTATAATATTCAAAATCCAATAGATTATCAAAAGAATTCAATACATTATAGAGAAACATCATACAATTTAAAAGAAATTAATCACTTCAACAAGAACAATATCTTATAATTTTTTGAGTTCTAAAAGAAAATATATTAACAAAATTCTACAATATTATCCAATGCCTTTGTTACATGTATCTGTACTCCATAGTTCCAGTAATTGCAAAAATATAATATAAATATGAAAATCAAAATATATATATTAAAAATTGGCAAATATGAAAACTTGAGCAAATCTCAAATCTAATTTCAATATATATTCTAAAGTTTAGGAAAGTGAGAGGTAGGAGTGGGCAAAAATCCGATGGTCCAGTCCAGTCTGGTCCAACCCGAGTTGGTCCGATCCGGTCATCCAATCTAAATAAACAACATAATGAAATCGGATCAAATTGGACTTGACTACCTGTTTGGGTTAGACTGAGTTCCAGACCAGGGGACCAGACCACTTGGTTTAGTCTCGCCAATATGGTCCAAGTCAATTTTTTTTTTTTAAAAATGTTTTTGTAATCTAGATGTTTTTTTAATATTATTATTTAATGTCCGTGAAGGTTTTTTTTAAGGATTTATAATTAAATTTTATTTTTTTATGATGATTATAGGTATTTTTATTATCGTAATTTTATTTATCATGTCCAAATCGTTTTTTGCAACATTTTTTTTTTATATTTATTGTTGTTGGATATTCTTATAGATTTATGTTGTTTTAATTTTGTATGATGTGTTTTATATTTTTATGGTTCTAGTTGTGTTTAATATGTTCGCATTTTCCCTTCCAAAGTGACAAAAACAAAAATTAAAAAATTAAATTTAGGTCCTGGACTAGTCCAGATAGTCCATCAAACCCGGTATGGTTTAGCATAGATTAGTGCTAGACCAGACTAGACCACATGCTTCCTTATGCAGCTCGAAGTCCTCTCTAGACCAAACCTCAAATTGATGTCAAACCTGATCTAATCCATTCCATGCTCATCCACAATGAGAGGGTGAACGTCGTGATTCAACAAGCTGTTAAAACACAGGAGAAACAATTATATTGATTTTTGTTTATGTAATCTAGAGTAATAATAATTATTTTCACTGCAATAATAATAATAATAAATTTAGCATTTTTTCTCCGTTGTTTTTATCCTCATAATTACTATTTTTCTAATTTTGGCCAAAATTGTTTAAGTAGCTTGACATTTTTTCTTTTAATTTATTTTTTAAATTTTGCAAATAGTTATTTGTTAAATTTTTTATCACACGATAAAGGCTAAACTAACTTAATTAATATAGACATAAAACGTAATTAAAAACATGATTAATTATTTTGGTAACTATATGCTTAATTTAATGTGCTCATTATTGTTTGTAGCAAAAAAAATGTATTCAAAATTTCTAAAATAGAAATTTAAATTATTTATTTAATCTCTCAAATTTTTATCATTTATAATATAGATGAAAAATTGATTGAAAAATCTTTTTAATCATTTTAAAAAACAAATAAGCTTCAATAAATATGATAAAAAGTTAAAACTATATATTTTATAATATAGCTGGCGAAAAATATAAATTTATAATATAATAAAAATTAATAAATTTTATAATATATTAGAAATTTTGAAAAAAATATATGTATTAGAATTATTTTTTGGTTGTAGAAAAAAATTATTTTTAAGCAAATCTAAATGTTTTTATTCTTTTGTTGAAAGTGGGGTATTTTGGACAAAACAAAGTTTGACTGACAAACTTAACGGTCAAGTAATAACTAGGTGGATGGAAATAAAATCTAAAAAATGTAAGAGTGGTTTTTGAAATATGCATTTTAATTTCAAGCGAGGTTTATATATATGTTTCAAAATAGAGGGGAGGCTTATATAATTTAGGTAAAACAAATGGATGGTCATTGTATTTTTCTTTTATCATTTTTACAAGGATAATGTTTTCTAACAGAATTTAAAATGTAATGGAATTATTGAACATCATAACGCGTACACCATTTATGTGATCGTAGTATTGTATCTTCAAATCTATAAACTTTAGAGTAGACTAAAAGTTTGGACTCATTTATGTGCTTTTGGCCATGTTTTTTTTTTTTTTTTTAAAAAAAAGCGAGTGTCAAACAAATAGTACAAAGACTAAAATAGTGAACCAATTTAGTGGTTCACTAGGACTGTTTAGCTAACCGGTTTGCCGGTTTTTTTGGTCGAATCGGCTAATCTGGTCCAGATTTAATAACCTGGTAAAAAGACACAACAACCAAATCTAATATTAGGACATGAGCAAGTTGTATAACTTTTAAAGAATCCTCGTACTACATCTCCGTATAGCAAGAAATCCATCAGCAGAGGGGTTGATGAAGAAACTCATGCCACTAATATCGCTCAAGAAAAAGAACAAACAAGCATCTAACCAAAATTTTGATTTGAAAAAAGAAGCTTGGCTGTGTTTCTTGCTTGTTTCCCAAATTTGAACTAGGAACGTATGATTTATCATCCGGTCACTAGTTTGGGGTTTGAGGCTGTCATTTCCAACAAAAATGTCTCCTCTCTATGACTCAAACTCAATCCCGAGGAATCTAGTAAGGTTTTGTACTGGTTATTGGTTATGAGCGCATAAAATATTTAAATGGGATGGCATAGAAAATATGGGTTTGCTTGTGAAACCTTTTCATTAAAGATACCAAAGCCGTTTAGACTTTTGTACCCGGGCTGTCCAGTCTGAGACTAGTCAAGAATACAATTTTTTAATTTAACGGATATTTGTATTTCTAATAAATAATAACTGATTTCAGACCAGTGTAATAATATTGGCATTGAGAATACAATTCTTTTTTTTTTTTTTTAATTAATTACCAGGGGGCAAAAAGGAGTATTGTGAACAAATAAATTACTCGGTGCGTATTTTGTTTTCCCTTTGTTATGGAAACAGGGAGTAAAAACTAACCAAACGAATTCACAGAGGCATCAATTAACTGATCGGCTTCAATTTAAATTTTCAGAGTCATTTCATCAAACACCAAGCATACAGATAAGCAGCAAAATCAACATAAACACAAGTCAACAAGAAATTAAAGAAAACTCCAAGTGAGAAAACAGCAGGCCATTACAGAGAAATTGTGAGATTCAATCTCACTTACAAATAACCGGCCTGATGTTGTTGATGTGGGTCTACTTGATTTTCAAATCTCTTTGTTGCGCTAGTCACGAAAATAGCCTCTAGGGTTACCTTCAAAGACGGATCTGTACATCGTTCGGCCATTTCCACCGGGAGCTTTCATAATCTTTCCGCCATTAGAAACACCACCAACACTGGATCTACAGATGCGCATAACGGCAGTGACGAGATCACTATAGATGCGCATAACGGCACGGACGGGAGCACTACAGATGCGCATAATGGCAGGGACGAGAGCAACAACCGCAGCGACGAGAGCAACTGCGATAACGACATACATAACCCAAACATTTTCTTTTGCAGCACCAATCACAAATCCTAACAAATTCTTAGTAGTTGCAGGCAAATTTCTAGCGCTCACGTACCAGTACGTAATTTTGGCGGTCTTTAATAAAACGATTGCGCTCTTAGACCAATTCACGCTTTTGCTTCTCTCTAACAAATCTTTTGCGCTCTCAGACCAATTCATGTTTTTGGTTCTCCTAAGAAAATCTTTAACGCTCTCAGACCAATTCACGTTTTTTGCGCTCTCAGACCCATTCACGTTTTTGGTTTCTTGAAGAGCATCTTTGGCGCTCTCAGACGAGTTCATGTTTTTGGTGCCCTCGAACCAACTCATTTTTCTACTCCCACGCAATGAACTTGTCGTTCTTAAGAATGCTTTGCGGATGGCCAGTAGTGGTCCCTTTTATAGAAGGGTGAAATGATACTCACTTATCGACGAGGAATCTAATGCTGATTGCAAGTAAAGGCCTTTATTATATATTAATTTTATCATTTCATGCGCAAGGAATCGGAATCTGTGTGTACATGTCTCTGACGGACGAGGATGAAAGTTACTTTGTGGGCAAGGAATTAGAATCAGGACTATGACAGCTGATATAAAAAGAATAATCGTTTGTTTTTTAGAGATATTGGGAGGGGAGTATTTTTTCCCTGAGATTATTTTGATTCTTAGATTCTTTTTTTAAGGCCACAAAGAGGCCTTCCACAAAAATGACTCCACGTCATATAAGGCATCATTTGGATGGATTGATGCCATATCTTCAATAAATGAAATAGAAAACAATGAGAGCACTGTGAAGTTAATTATGACCCAATGACTTAAATAAGAGTGCTAATATATACTACCTTCGCTCACAATTATGAGGCTTAGTTGAGTTTTTTTTGGAGAGATTAAAGAAGGCTAAATAAGTTATTTAATCATTTTATATGTTGTGTTTTCTTACATTATATATTAACTTATTAGTCAAACTATTTAGTTTGAAGGAAAAAATAAAAATAAAAATACTCTAAAAATAATTTAATTAGCTTTCTTAATATCTACAAAAAAATTTAGGTTTATCATTAGAACGGAGAGTATCTTCTTTTACTAAAATATCAAATATACTATCTTCAGTCTTTGCCAACAATGTATTCTACATAATATCAAATACTATTATCGAGCTATTCCTAGTGAACACTACTCACTGATTCCTTCATGCCTCACTCATACACTCTTTAAGTAGCTAGTTGCTATTGAACCGTCTCCCCGAACTAGTTGGTTCCTTCATCAAAACTCTCAGAATTCCTACCTCAGAGGGATACTTCCAAAAGCCCAAAACTAACCTTCACTTGGAAGACATTTTAAAATTTTTTTCCAACATTTTTTTTAAATAATGCACTGGATATCAATTGATTCCCAAAAAAAGGAAAAAAGAAACGCTAGCAAGATTTTGACCACCACCATCAAAATCCACCCTGAATTAATTAGGTAGAGATTGACTAGGGATCGGATACAAATGTTTCCTTAAGCTGTTATACGAGGACTTCACCAGAAAATCAATTGTGACTGTTTATCTAGATGTATGTTTATGTAAAACTTACCAATCCCTATGCAAAATTTTCCGACTTTTCTTTACATGAAGCTTTTTTCAATTAAATTAATCTTTTTTAATAAAAACTTTCAGAATAAAAGTCACATTACACAAATTGACTTTTATGTCAACTTTAATTTGTAAAAATTTGATGAAATAAAACTTACTTTTACAAATATTAATTGAATAAGCCCTAAGAAAGGGGCTTGTATTCGTTGCTTATAACACTGATTTTTTTTTTTTGGGGTCAAAAGCTATTTATATTATTACTGCAAACCGGTGCAATACATGAAAAAAAAAACTAAAGATGAAATACAAACAAAGCCAAATCAAATACAACAAAATAAGCCAAATTTAAGAACATTCAATCACTGTACATTAAAGATTTAAGAGTAGAAGTAGAAGCATGGACAAAACTGGCCTCCTTGATATCCAAGGTTAGAAGTGATGTAAAAGAAAGTGTTGGTTGTAAAATCCACCCTAACTGACATACCTCATTATAAGCATTAGCTACAATTAGAGCGATTGCATAGATACCCCGACTTGGGGTAACGATCAAAGAAAACCCAACATCAGAAGGAAGAAAACCCATGATATTCTGAAGAACACTTCTTCTTCTTCTCCGTTCAAGCAAATATGGTGACCTCGACCACACACTGAACAACACCTCTTGAAATCTTAAGAAAATATGGTGACCTCTTGCTTATAACAGTGATGGGTACATATTTGTAACCATTACGATGAAATCTTAACCATTTTAATTTAATCCAAATGGTCTAAATTTAACATTTTTAATTTTATAAATAAATATTCATTTTTATAAGAAATGACAATTATAAGATTATCCTTATTTTACATTTTACATATATAAAAGTAAAAAAGTTATTTAAAATGTACTAATTCAATTAAATTAAATCTAGACCATACAAAATTAATTTAACATGTGGATTGGTGATGAGCACATTTATGCTCATAAAAAATGTGCTCCCCCTAAGGAAAGTAAGAAGGCAAAGAAACGTTAAACTTAATGATAGTTATTATTATCAAGGGCCTCAACTAAGAGGCATAATTAATAAAATGTATATATTCCTCTAATGCAGTTAGGGGTGTTCAACGTTTTCCCATTCTAATGATCATGTCCCGATCTTGAGCAAATTGTACAGGAAAAGTTCGGGATCGAGAAAAGTATAATCGGGATTGGGAATGGTACTTCCCAATCCTGAAATTTTCCCAATCCCAAATATATATGTGTTTATATATATATATATATATATATATATGTGTGTGTGTCTATATATATATATACATATACGTATATGAATATATATATATATATATGTATACATATATATATATATATGTGTGTGTGAATATATATATATATATATATGTATACACACATATATATATATATATGTGTGTCTATATATGTTTCCCTAAAATTACCTAAATACTACTATGTAGAAGCCTAAACCAACCAAGTGAACCCTAATTTTGCTCAGGCACGCTCTCTCTCTACTTCTCTTCATGTTAGTCGCTGCAACACTGGCTCTTGTCTCTCCGTCAAGAGATCAACTCACTCTGTCGACTCCATCACATATGAGAATTAGAGGAATCCAGGTATACTCTCACAAAAAAAAAAAAATGTTTTTTTTTTTTTTAAAAAAAAAAAGTCCATCAAGTCTAATCACTTTATTTTTTTAAGTTTCCTTTACACTTCCCCACAACTCTTCTTTAGTCCCTCTTTCAGCTTTCTTTTTTTAATTAGATCAGAATACACTAACTTGAGGTTATAACCAGAATCAAACTGGTAACCTTTCATTTACAATGAAATTTTCATATTACTATTATTTTATAAGGCGAAAACTGATAATTGAATATTATTTCACTTATTTGTATCTCTTGGTTAATAATTTAGGAATGTTTAATTAATAAATAATGTGTTTTATTACTTAATTGGGCTTTGAGCTTTTAATTAGATTTAATTCATTTTTGTAATAAAGATTCCAGATTTACAGTGCTTCACTATTTTTGCCATAACTTTTGATCTAGATATCCGATTAGCCTGATTCTTCTTCTTTTTTTAGATGATTCAGAGACCTACAATTGTTATAAAGACTCAAAAGGCTGATTCAGACATGAAGATGGACAAAATTGGAGCTAAAGATAGATGCATTTTTTTAGATGTTTTATTTTGTTCGAATTTTGTAATAAAAGACCAATTATTAGAGGTTTCCTATTATTAGAGTTTTCCTATTTTTGGGCCAATCTTGTAGCCATAGTGTTTCCTATTTATAGGTTAAATTAGATGGTTGAAAAACATATTCTCAATTACGTTGTATCAGATTTTTGGATTAAATTAGAAGCTTATTATTTTCTCTGAGTTGTTCATCATGTTTATGACGTTCTTCTTCATCTTTTCTACGTCTTGCTTAGCCATGCTTGGCTAAGCTTCTGCGATTCACCCATGGATTGAGGATTCTGCAAATCCAAAGGACCCACGCTTCAATCGGTAACGTAATTCATTTATGTTTATTTTAATCAGATCCGATTATAATTGCGGATTAGGTATTAGATTTAATTCCTAGATTGATATCCCAAGGACATAGGTCGGACCGGGTTCCAAGAGAGCGTTGCGCGATCGTACAGTGAGCTTGCCACGTGTTCGATCAAATGCTAGGCGATCATCTAGTCAAGGGAATATCTGGACAAATGCAGAGATTTCCGTTTGTTCAGAATCAATCACGAGTTTGGTTATTATCTTTTTGTCCGATGAAGGTTATGGAATTCTAATTCTGGGTTAATCGTTTTTAATCTGATTAATCTCGTTTTCTTATATTCCGTTTTAGCTTTGCTTCATTTAAATTGCATTGAAAAACTCCCCCATTCTGGTTACTGTTTTATTGCGTCTACTGTTGATTTTAGACCCGCTGTAAACTCTTTGAGAGAAACGATCCAGGTTTCCTATACTACAAATATTTAAATCCTCGTTATTTTGAGAGAGCCTGACAAATCTCTATCAAAATTTGGCGCCGTTGCCGGGGAATTTGCATCGGTTTGATCATTAACAGTAGATTAGAATAGATTAGTTTAGACCACTTTTTCAATGTTTATAAGTTTTTTTTTAAAAAAATTGATTTTTTGGTTTAGGAATAGTCTAGAAGTTGTTTGATTTATTATTATTATTATTTTGTGTGTTCGTGTCTTTGATGCCATGAAACATTCTAGAGAAGAGCATTCAGTTTTGTGCATTGATGTGATTGATGAAACTGTTGATGATGTTATTGCTGACTGGTATGCTGATTATCCAGATTTTGCATCTGTGAGTGACTCTTTTATTTGTGATTGTTCTGATAATGCATGCTGCCCTTTTTGCACTGAGATTCATGATACATTATATGGCCATAGTGATTTGATTGGTGATTCTGCATTAATTGTGGATTCTGATGTTGGTTGTGATATCCATTATGATATTCACCCTAATGTTCATTCCCCTGACACTATTGATTTTAAAGATACCCCACTTATCGCGACCATAATGATGCTTTAAATGATGGAAGTAATATCTCCATTGATTTTATTGATATTTTTCATGATCTTAACATGGTTGTTGTTAGTAGGGATACTATTAAAGATATGTGTGGGGAAAGCCTTGATTTTGATATGCATTTACAGGAAAAGGCCATAATGAAACATGATGTTTTATATGTGGAATTTGTCTTGTGTGATTGTAATACCCGGATAATTATTTATCTGGAATATTATATTTTAGCAAATAATATCTATTGGAAATAGGTGAATATGTTGTCTCAAATAATAAGTTATAATTATCTTATTTTCTTAGGTAATTTCTATGAAAATTAGAAGAGATAAAGAGCTAAAAATCCCTAAAATGCATTTATGGGGCATAAAATGGCTTGAAAATATTATGATAAATCCCAAGAGGCAATAAAATATTTATTAAAAATTAGAAAGTATGTTGTCTCTAATTTTAGGAATTTTTGGGATTATTTTCCTTGGAAAATAATGAGGCAAAATTAAATATAATTTTGGGGAGCATAAGTTGCCCCATGATTTTTAATATTTTACATGGAGCATAAAATACTAATGTCAGTAAAATAGTTGTGAGATAATAATTAATCTCAATTAAGAAAATTGTCAACAATTAGTAAATGATTAAATAAATAATTATTGGCTAATTGTTTAAGCATGGATCAAGGGAAATGATCAAAGATAATGGTGAACATCTTCCTTAGCCAAGAAGGAGGTGAATTTCGAAAATGGGAGAGAGGAAAAGAAGAGAAAAAGATGTCAAGTGTAAATGCAATGCAAGTGGATAGGAAATATTAAAGTAGAAAGAGATATTTGTTGAAAAAGCAAGTAGGATAAATGAGAACCGATAGAAAATAAATCATATCTTGAAATCCTTGAATTAAGAAGTAAACATCGGACATATTAGGAACAAGTGAATTTTTGTCCCGAAGTTGATGTTACCAAAGTCATTTCCGTAAGCGACGGGTTTGTCCTAAAATGCTCAGCAAGCTACGAAATACCCTTAATGGAATCATAAATTTCATTAATCTACATATTTCTCAAGAGTGAATAGAGACCTTCAGGGATATGCTAAGGAATTTTTAAGATTGGTTAAGATTACGCGATTAGAACACCGATCGGGGGATTTTATTGGGTAAAATCATAAAGCAAGTGTGTGACATCATTGAGATGACTTCATCCTTTGAAGAATGATGTAAGAGGACGAAATTAGTGGAGGAGAATGGAGGAGAAAACTTGCTAGCTAAGTTGTTCAAATGGATGGCCAAGAATGAGTAAGGGAAAATTGTTATACCATCTGGGTCCTTAAGTTTTTGGCTATAAATAGCCCTTCCATTTCTCTTCAAACTCACCAATTCACAAAGAAATCCTAGAGAGAGGTTAGAGAGAAGTGGGAGCAAGAAGGTTGAAGGAAGTTCTTCAAGGGTAAGTTCTTCGGTTCTTAGTTTTTAGTTCGGTAGTTCTTGAAGTTCTAGGGTAGATGTTGTTTTGATCTTTAATCTTCCAATATATTGTAGACATCATGTTTTAGGGTTAAATATGATATATATTTCGAAAATTGTGTTGGAGAAAGAGTTATGGGAAAATTTTGGAAGATTAGAGTCAAAGTAGCGAAGCTCTGGTGAAATTTCACCGATTAGGGGAGTCAGGGGTAAAATGGTAATTTGGGACTAGAATGTCTGTTATAATGTTGATCATTGATTAGAAACGTTATTATCCTTATAGGATATCTGTGATTACGCTCTGATCAACAGTCGTATCGAAATTACGTCAACGAAGGTACGTTCGTGTCTTTAACACTAACTCGATGGTTATTGTATGCATATATGTATTTCCTCCGTCATCTTTGTATTTCCTCCGTTGTGCCTTAACCTTACATGTGACTGTATTGTTATTGCCATCCATATCCGATTATGTCCAATGTCCATTGTGCCTTAACCATACATCCGACTGTATTATTGTCCATTGTGCCTTAACCTTACATCTGATTGTATTGTTATTGCCATATATATTTGATTATGTATACCCTACCTTTGAACGTAGTAAGTGTTGCCAAAATTCCATGAATATCTGTAGTACATATATGATGTATGTAAACATGAGATTAACCGTTACTTGGGGTCCGGTGCATTAGACCTCGCCTCTTAACATAGCGTCGGGTTTAGGAGAACCGAGGGCCGAGGAGAAAGGCAAGCGGCCGCACGAGAGACCCTAAAGACTTCTTCTGTTTATATAGTTACACTGACGTTAGATGTAATACCCGGATAATTATTTATCCGGAGTCTTGTTAGAATAAGTAAAATTGTTATTTTCTAATGGATGAATATGGAGTATCAAACAATATAGTTTTTAAGTATCTTATTTTCTAAGGAAATTACTGTGAAAATTTGAAAGGAAAATAAGCTAGAAATCCATGGAAAATGAATTTTATAAGGCAGAAAATGGTCTAAAAACATTATGATAAATATCATATGATAACAAATACTGATAAAAACTTGGGAAGTATGTTATCTTGAATTTTAGAAATTTTTGGGATTATTTCCCTGGGAAAATATTGAGCATAAATAAAATATTATTAAAAAGCACTTTATGGCTCTTTATTTTTAATATTTTATATAGGATATAAAATACCAATGTCAATCCAATAGTTGTGAGGTAATAATTTATCCTAAATAAAAAAATTATCAACAATTGGTAAAAGACTAATTAGGTAATTATTGGCTAATTGTTTAAGATTAAGATATAAGTAAATTAATTAGTAAATAATTAAATTAAGGAGAAAATTCGAAATTAATTAATAAAATAATAATATAATCGGTAGAAAGACCGGTTGGCTAAATGAGAACGGATGAAATTAAAAAACTACCTCAAGATATAAAAACTAAGTCAGAAACATCAGGGGAGGTTAAGAACGAGTGAAATTTTATCTCGGAGTGGACTACCTCCGAAGTCATTTCAAGAGCCAACTGAGCAGTTAAGAGACCGGGTATATGAGAGAATAGCCAGATAGAGAAAAGTGAACCCGTAGAAAACTTGAGTGTTGTGACAAACCAGGGATAAGAATTGGTAGGTCGATCATAATATGATCCAAATGTTATTGTCCGAGAAAACACGGCTATCGGAGCGATTTCCGCAAATCGACCGTGTCTAGCACGAAATGTTCAGCCAGCAATGGAATACCCTCAATGGGATTTAAAATTTAGTCAACCCAGATATTGTGAATGAGGAAGTTTAAACCTTCGAAACACCATTGTCGGAATTTTGAGTTTCGACAAGATTACGCGATTCGAACACCGATCAGGGAAAACTATCGGTAAGTCATCATGCATGACATCACCTTCTTCTAGAAGGGTGATGTCGGCCAAGAGGTGTATGGCCCGAGATCAAGCCACGTGTCAAAGTGCGATTCGACGGCCGAAATCCGATCTGAAGACAATTGGACTAATTCCCACCTTGTCCCTCATTTCTCCTATAAATACAAGCCTTCTCCTCTTCATTTCTTCATCCCAAAAACGCAGCCTAGAGAGAGGTTTTAGAGAGAGAAGCTCGGAAAAGTCGAGCAAAGCCGGAGTAAGTTTTTCGGTCCCTGGTCTTAAGTTTCGGTAGTTCTTTCGGTAGATATAGTAGAAGTGTTAGAATTGTCTTTAAATTTCCAGATAGCTTGAATATTATATTTAGGAGTAAGTATAGTACTTATTTCAAAAATACACTTGGGAAAAGAGATCTGTCGAAATTCCGGAGAAATAGAGCGAGAAACTTAAATGAAGCTCGCGAAATTCCGCCGATTAGTCTAACTAGGGGCAAAATGGTAATTTATACCTAAAATGCCCGGAATGCTTCTAAAAATTGATAAACATTGTCATTATAGGATATCTGAGATATTCGGACCGCTGTCGTACCGCCGTCATCCCGCTGTCAGACGTACCGCTATTTTCCGTCGAAATTTTTGTTTTCCGCCGAGAGTACCGAAAGAACCGTCAGCGAAGGTACGTTCGCGACGTACTGTAACACTAGCTCTGATGAGTGTGATATGCGTGTATATGTGTTTGCTTGTGTTCTTGTACTTTTGTTTTTGTTGAAAACATTGAAATAAAGATTCTTTTTTGTTGAAAACATTGAAATGAAGATTTTTTTGTTGGAGTGTTGAAATCATGAATTACACGGGTTATGGTTTTAATAACACTTTGTTTTATAGTTTTTCTAGCGCTGAGGACACGACCGTACATCGTGGCATTGGATTATGTGCAGACTGAGGGTAACATACATATTGCAGTGGTTGTGTAATGTTATTGCTTGCTATGATCTGATATGATCGAAATATGATATTTTACGAAATATCATGAATATTGCCTTACATATTGATTATGTTTATCCTACATCTCGTTATGGGCTTTTGTAGTGATTTTTACTTTGAAATGTTATGAATACCCGTGGTGCATATATTGTATACGCATGCATGAGGCTAACCGTTACGAGGTCCGATGGGCATTGGACCTCGGAGCGAATTGATAGCCGGGGAAGAATTACGAGTCACGAGGGGCACCGCTTGATGGAGCCGTGACTAGACGCCAATGGACGGAGCCTTGAAGGGGCACCAGTCAGGGTGAAAACGGAAGGAAGATCCACGGAACCTACCTCACAGCATGAATCTAATAAAGTTACTTCGTTTCATTTGGTGCTTAAACTAGAAAGGGTCGTCTATGTGGTTCAGTCAATCAGTCGCCGTAATTACTCGGTGAGACTTCCACTAGACCTACCCGGCCTGGCCAAATGAGATGATTTAACTGAGTTAGGTTCAGTGCCCGAAGTCTATCTGAGGCTTGACGGAAAAGGGTATAGTTACACAGAAGAAATGTAATTATTGAATTTTGTATTACTGTATCACATAAACAATCATTCGTGAAATTTTTAATACACCAGTATATGTCAGACATCATCATATGTCTGAGTATTTTGTTTCAGTTACTCAGTATTGTATCCGTTGTTCAAATTTTTAGTACATGCTCTCCGTTTCCACAAAACGCTAAGCTGTAGCACCTCAAACTCTGATGAATTTTTATAAAACCACGTGTCGCCGACACAATTTATGTTACGAAAATTGGGTTGTTACATTAGATGTCCGCAATCATTGTACTGTTACTGTAATCAGCCAGACTTACGGCATTTTGAATATAAGTATCAGTTACTCAATCGCTCCGATGCTCTACTCTGATGAAAAAAAAATTTATACTGCTTTTGAAAGTGGGATGTTACTTATATGCATGCGCTACAATAAAACTGAGTAAAAACCTTTTAATGGCATGGGAATGCATGTATTAGAATGAACACTGTCTGGTTGCTGATGGCAAAAATTAGTTGCCATGATTCTAAAATTATTGTTCTACTGTTGCATGATTGCTTTCGATGTGAGTTCATGGAATGCTCAAGTGGAGTGTGAGGGTATGTTTTGTACTTTTGCAAAACTCGTTGAAATTCTTTATGACTTGACACATTGTTCCATCCATTGTATGGAATTTGAAGTGAGTTGCACTTTTGATGATTTAGAGTGGTGTAACTTTTTACTTATTTTATATTCTATCATAATAAATCAATCAGCTTGGAAAATAATAGAGAACTTATTTCATATATATAAAACTTTGTTGTCATAGGTTGCTTTCATTTTATCTACATATATATAAATGTAAAACGTTGCATTTGGAGAAATAAACCTGGTTATTATTTAATACACATATATGTAGCAAAGACCTTAAAAATCTGTTGATATATATATATATAGTGAAGCATATTTTATGTGATGTGAGCATTTATTAAATTCCTAATTTAAATAGTTAGGATAGCCTATGAGAGTTTAAATTAATTATAGAGAAATAATAATAATAATAAGTGTTATTATTATTGTTATTAGGAAGTAGGAATAAGTAATAAAATAGAATAAATAAATAGATATTGTTATTATTATTAAAGAAAATGAGTAAATAATTAAGAGAGTTATTAATTAATAATAAACAAAAGAGTGTTATTATTAATTAATGATAATTAAATGGGTATTATTATTGAGGGAATTTTTAGGGGTTAATTCATTTTTAATCCTCTAAAAATTGATTCGCTTAGTTGGTTACCTTGCGACGCGATTAAGTGACTAATGACAATGATAAATGTTTATAGGAATTCATAGATGCCTCAACCGATTCCAACACCTACCGAACAGAAATTTAAGGATTCAAGCTCGAGATGGGTAACTATAATCTTGTTAGCATGTATTAGCTAATAATGTTTGATAGATAATTTACATGTTATGTTTTTCCTAGCTACGGATTGAGGCGTATAGTAAGAAATCCATCAAAAGGGGGTTGATGAAAAAACTCATGCCACTATTAACAGGGGGTTGGTGAAAAAACTCATGCCACTAATATTGCTCTAAAAAAAGAACAAACAAGCATCCACACCCATAATTTTGGTTTCAAAAAAAGAAGCTTGGCTGTGTTTATTGTTTCCCAAATTTGACCTATGCGGGTATCATTTATGGTCCGGTAACTGGTTTGGGGTCTGAAGCTGTCATTTCCAACACAAATATCTCCTTTATGACTTGAACTCGATCCCAAGAGATGTAGTGAGGCTTTATACTACTGGACCAACTCTATGTTGGTTATGAGTGTATAAAATATTTAAATGGGATGGCATAGAAAGTATGGGCTTGCTTGTGAAACCTTTTCATTAAAAATGCCAAAGCAGTTTAGACTTTTGTACCTGGCCTGTCCAGTCCAAGATTAGTCGGAATACAAAATTTTTTTTGATTGCCCATCTGGTATCCAAAGCTTCGCCGTGACTAATCCAAATCCAAATCCAACCTAATAAATAAAGGATTAAAGGATATTTGTATTTCTAATGGTGGGTATGAGTCTCCCAGCAGAGAATAATACAATTTTTTAATTTAAAGGATATTTGTATTTCTAATAAATAATTTTTAATTAATTAATAATAACTGATTTCAGACCAGTGTAATATGATTGGCCTTGGGAATACAATTCTTTCTTCTTCTTTTTTAATTACCAGGGGGCAAAAAGGAGTATTGTGAACAAATAAATGACTTGGTGCATATTTTGATTTCCCTTTGTTATGGAAACAAGGATTAAAAACTAACCAAACGAATTCACAGAGGCATCAATTAACTGATCCGCTTCAATTGAAATTGTCAGAGTAATTTCATTTCATCAAACACCAAGCATACACATATGCAGCAAAATCAACATAAACACAAGTCAACAAGAACTTGAAGAAAACTCCAAGTGAGAAAACAGAACAGGCCATTACAGAGAAATTGTGAGATTCAATCTCACTTACAAATAACTGGCCTGATGTTATTGATGTGGGTCTACTTGATTTTCAACTCTATTTGTTGTGCAAGTCGCGAAAATAGCCTCTAGGATTACCTTCAAAGGCGGATCTGTACATGGTTTGGCCATTTCCACCCGGAGCTTTCATAATCTTTCCGCCACTAGAACCACCACGAACAACGGATCTACAGATGCGCACCACCACCACCACCAGATACAGATGCGCATAACGGCAGCGACGAGAGCACTACAGATGCGCATAACGGCAGCGACGAGAGCACTACAGATGCGCATAACGACAGGGACAAGAGCAACAACGACAGGGACAAGAGCAACAACCACAGGGACGAGAGCAACTCCGATAACAACATACCTAACCCAAACATTTTCTCTTGCGCCACGAATCACTAATCCTAACAAAATATTAATAGTTGCAGACAAATTTCTAGCGCTCTCGTACCAGTGCGTGCTTTTGGCGGTCTTTAATAAAATTTTTAACCTCTCAGACCAATTCACGCTTTTGATTCTCTCTAACAAATCTTTGGCGCTCTCAGACCAATTCACGCTTTTGATCATCCCAAGCAAAGCTTTTGCGCTCTCAGACCAACTCACGTTTTTGGTTTTCAGAAGAGCATCTTTGGCGCTCTCAGACCAGTTCATGTTTTTGGTGCCCTCGAACCAATTCATTTTTCTACTCCCACGCAAAGAACTTGTCGTTCTTAAAATTGCTTTGCGGATGGCCAGTAGTGTTCCCTTTTATAGAAGGGTGAAATGATACTCACTTATGGACGAGGAATCTAATGCTGATTGCAAGTAAAGGCTTTTATTATATACTCCCGCCCCTCTCTCTCGTCCTTATTATGTACCAACTAATAATTCACATAAACCAATAAAACAGTTAAAGTCAATATTATCCCAACTAATTACACTAAACTCTAATATTATATTAATTATTACTCTCACCCTACCTTATTAATTAGGGGCATATATGGAAGCAAATAATTAATGCTCCTTGGTGACTTATAATAAAGACTTGTTGGTGATAATAAAGTATTAATATTAATATTAGTATATTATTATTATTATTATCATTTCATGGGCAAGGAATCAGAATCAAAGTGTGTGTTTGTGTCTTTGACGGACGAGGATGAGAGTTACGTCGTGGGCAAGGAATTAGAATCAGGACTATGAAAGCTGATATAAAAAGAATAATCGGATTTGTTTTCTAGATATTGGGAGAGGAATATTTTTTCCCTGAGATTATTTTGATTCTTAGATTCTTTTTTTAAGGCTAATCAAAGAGGCCTTCCACAAAAATGACTCCACGTCATATAAGGCATCATTTGGATGGATTGATACCATATTCACATTTAATCGTTTGATTATCCTCAATATATATCTTCTTTTTAAAAAAATATCAAATATACTATCTTCAGTCTTTGCCAACAATATATTCTACATATTATCAAATACTACTATCGAGCTATTCCTAGTCAACACTACTCACTGATTCCTTCATGCCTCACTCATACACTCTTAAGCTGTTATGCGAGGACTTCACCAGAAAATCAATTGTGACTGTTTATCTAGATGTATGTCTATGTAAAACTTACCAATCCCTATGCAAAAATTTCCGACTTTTCTTTACACGAAGTTTTTTTTTTTTTTTTTTTCAAATTCACCTTTTTTTTAATAAAAACTTTCAGAACAAAAGTCACATTACACAAATTGACCTTTATGTCAACTTTAATTTGTAAAAATTTGATGAGATAAAAGTTACTTTTACAAATATTAATGGACTAAGCCCTGAGAAAGGGGTTCGTATTCGTTGCTTATAACAGTGATGGGTACATATTTTTAACTATTATGATGAAATCTTAACCATTTAAATTTAATCTAAATGGTCTAAATTTTTTTTTAATTTTTTAAATTAAAATTCATTTTTATAAGAAATGACAATTATAAGATTATCTTTATTTTACATTTTACATATATAAAAATCAAAAGTTATTTAAAATGTACTAATTCAATTAAATTAAATCTAAACCATACAAAATTAATTTAATGGATCGGTGATGAGCACATTTATGCTCATAAAAAATGTGGTGGAAAGTAAGAAGGCAAGGAAACGTTAAACTTAATGATAGACATTATTAACAAGGGCCTCAACTAAGAGGCATAATTAATAAAATGTATATGTTCCTCTGATGCAGTTAGGGGTGTTCAATGTTTCCCCATTCCGGTGATTATGTCCCGATCTCAAGCAAATGGATAGGAAAAGTTTGGGATAGAGAAAAATATAATCAGGATCGGGATCGGAAATGGTACTTCCCCATCCTGAAATTTTCTTGATCCCAAATATATATGTGTGTACATATGTGTGTATATATATACATACGTATATGAATATAGACACAAATATATATATATATATACACACACACACATATATATGTTTGTGTGTGTTTCCCCAAAATTACCTAAATACTACTATGTAGAAGCCTAAACCAACCAAGTGAACCCTAATTTTGCTCAGGCATGCTCTCTCTCTCTACTTCTCTGCATGTTAGTTGCTACAACACTGCCTCTTGTCTCTCCGTCAAGAGATCAACTCACTTTGTCGACTCCGTCACATATGAGAATTAGAGGAATCCAGGTACACTCTCACAAAAAAGTTTTTTTTTAAAAAAAATAAGTTCATCAAGTCTACTCACTTTATTTTTTAAGTTTCCTTTACACTTCCCCACAACTCTTCTTTAGTCCCTCTTTCCGCTTTCTTTTTTTAATTAGATGAGAATACACTAACTTGAGGTTATAACCAGAATCAAACTGGTAACCTTTCATTTACAAGGAAATTTTCATATTACTATTATGTTATAAGGTGAATAACTCTTCACCTTTTTAATAATTTTTTTTCCATCCCCAACCTTCCCTTTTTCAAACCATCTATCCTCTCTTTCTTTCCTTTTCCTAGGCCACTTTACTTTCTTTGTGTGGCCCTCACACCCCTCCTCCCTTTTTTTCTATGAATCTTGACTCATCTAATTCCACTCCTTTGCCTTTCTTTTCTTTGTATTCCATATGTGACGTATCGATATTCTGTGACAAACTTTATATTACACTATCTCTCCTTTATTGATCTTTCTTGGTCACGAAGGTTCAATCCTCTTTCTATCTAGTTTATTAGAGAAAGAAGTTTTCTTTCATTCTGAATTATTATGGACCCTCCTTATAGTTTCTTCACATTGAAGGCTTTATGCATCACTCGTTTTGGGCACCTTTCAACGAGAACCTGCATTTAGTGCCAACGCTTAAGGTACGACAATGATTCGAACAAGACTGATTGATACAATAGGCATATATAACTGGATTAATTTTGACACATCAATCTAAATAAAATGAAAATCAACCAGGTTACACAATAAATATAGGGAAATGGGTACGAGTATAATAATTTCAATAAATTTTAATCCATCATTTTTTTTAAAAAAAAAAATCTTTTTATTTTTTTGTTTTTGGTAACTTACATGAAGTCAGCATACATTTACATTAACAACACAAAGATGGTTACCTATATAAGGCCCCATTAGATCCCTCTGAATCTCGAGTTTGAGTTATAGAAGAGATACTTATGGTGGAAGGGGCAGTTATAAACCTCTAACATGATACTGAATGATAATATAAAAATATAAATTTACGTGAGCATTAATTTTCTCTTATAGGATTATGAGCATATGGAAATGCTAAGGATCAAATAAAAAGAGATAAAATTATAGGGATTGAGAGATTAATTTACATGTTCATTTATTGGTAGTGTGAATGCAGGAAAGTAGTGTGACATTGACTGACTGACTCATTTTAGGAATTGGTAGTGTGAAAGCATCCAAGAGGAAACAGTCTTCACAAATCATTTACTGGACTTCATAGTGCCCCCAGCATCCTGTAAATTCCATCCGCTTTCCTCAAAGCATTTATTAGGGGAGTTAAATAATAATAAAAATTACAATTTCTTTTCTTTTCTTTTCTTTTTATATGAAACAATTACTCCTTGCGATCCTTATCATAAATCTCAAATAATTAATTTGTGTTAATCATGAAAACAGTTAAAATTCGTTAAATATAATAAATATATATATATATTATTTTTCTATCTATGCCCCTTATGTGTAAAGAAGATAAGTTTAAGAGAATAAATGCAATAAATACAGAAAAAAAAATTGTAAAGTGGGGAAAAAAACACAATAAATATTTAAACAAACATAAAATAACACTTATATTTTAGGACACATCAATTCACAAATTTAAATCTTATAATAAGAGAGGGAGGGAGTGTTACTTATAGCCTCTTCCTATTTATAAGTTTTTTTAAATATTGTTTTTATTGATTTTTCATTTTACTCCTATTTAATTACTCGTATTAACCTTAAAATTATTGATTTTACATTTGTCACATTTTTATTGTATCCAACTAACTTTTTAATCAACGTGGCTCAGTTAACTGTCTCTATGGTGTATATAAGATATTGTCATGGTGTATTTAGTTTTGGCATCTCCTTTCATTCTTGTTTCTTTTGTTTATTTCCTAAAAACTGTGCGTCGGTGAGCAACCCCACAAAGTCATTATGCAATAAACTCGACATTCTGGGGTGGAGCATAAAAAAGAAATAGACATTATCAAATTGATGTCTGTCCTCTGAAATTATTAATTAATATAATTAACAAAGGCAAAACTGTTAATAATAATTTGGCTAGTGGCCAAATATCCAAATTCCATAATTTTTGTGTCCTTTTTATTATTTAAAAAATAGTATGATCCACCCACTTTATTTTTCAAGTTTTCTTCACACTTCGCCACATGTCTTCTTTATTCCCTCTTTCCCCTTTTCTTTTCTTTTCTTTTCTTTTTTTAATTAAATGTGTAGACCCAATAGTACGAGGTTACGTAACCAAACTGGAGACGTTTTACTTAGAGAAAAGTTTCCATGTGACACAATAGCACATCTTTTGTTGTTGCTAATATTTTAAAGGTGTGTTAAAGGAAGAGTCCCTCTAATATTATTGTATTGCTTTTAAATAAAGAGATGTGTATCCTTATAAATTAAAAGATTTAAGTTAGTTCATAAATGAATATGGTTTATAAATTTAATAGATAGCTGTGATTTTTTAATTAAAGAAGTGCAGTGTTTTATGAGGTATCACTTTAATACATCAAATGATGGTCTATAACTACTCTAATTATCACACACAAGAAGAAGAGAATAAAGCCTCGATAATCTCTTTCCAAATTATTTTATCTTCCGCCAATTCTGTCACCTTGTATCTTTACAAATAAAGCCTTTATTATATTAAGTGAATTTTGGAATAACTCTTATAGTATGTTTGGTTTGAGGGGAGGGAAGGGAGTGAAAATGAGTAAATTGACCAAATTGTCATTAATGAGAAGAATATTCTTTTTTGTTGAAAGTATATTTTTGGAATATTGAGAAGTTTCCATGGGCAATTTAGTAAAGAGAGGGGTAAGAAATTTCTCTCTCCCCTCCCACTCCCTTCCTCTCCCTCAAACCAAATGTCTTCAAACCAAGTTTTTTTTTTTTTTTTTTTTTTTTTTTTTTTTTTTTTTTTTTTTTTCATACTATCTATCCGCTATTGTGGCCCTTCCTTTTCTTCTATGAATCTTGACTTTACTAATTCCACTCCTTTGCCTTTCTTTTCTTTGTAATCGGCAGTGCACGAAGCAGCTCAGTTCATTCTCTTGGCAATTGACGGAGACGTACCATTTCGGTGCTCATCATAATAATGAGTCCAGAGTTCAATGTCAGTGTCTCTACATACCAATAGATCTAATTTGAATTGTTTAAATCGAATTTATTTTACTTTTTTTTTTAAAAAAATTAAAGCTATAGAATCTAAAATAAAGATATCTTAAATGTTAGTATTTTCAAAGAATAATTTTTCATTTAAAAATCATTAGTTGAAAATCTTAAAATTTGAAGCTACGAAATTCTATTTGAACTGTAGATTTCACCACGGCTCATAATTGTGATTCTCGTAGAATACATACTCACGTACTCATTATTAGAACAAAAAAATGAAAATGATTTTTTCCCTCCTTTGCTTTGTTCGTTTCCGCATTTTGAACCAGATGTTACGAAAATGTCAAGAAGAATCCATTTCTTAAGCAACATAAACAGAACAACGAGTCCCCACCAAACTCCTTGTATTATGCAGTATGCAGAAACCAGAATGAAAAAACTAAAATGATTTGGAAGAAATATTAAACAGAATAATGAACTGAGACGATATTATAATTATCAAACACGAAGCATACATAAGCAGATCAGATCAACGAGAACAACAACAAAGAAACCTCAAAACAAGACAACTTAGTATATATCTATCATACATATTTGATAACTTTAAGGTTCTTGATAATCCAGATCTAAACAAACAACTCGTCGTCATAGTCGTCCCATGGCTCTTTGTTGCGCAGTCTTCGAAAGTAGTCTCTAGGGTTTCCTTCAAAGGGATCTCTGTATATAATCAAACCATCTCGGCCAGGAGCTTTCATGGTTCTTCCTCTTCTTCTTCTTCCGCAAATACATGCACAACAACACTTACAACATTTGTAAAGACACACAACAGCAACAACAACCGCAAGAACTATCCCTCCGATCACAGCCCATTTCTTGACGAGGTCGTCTTTGCCTGCTGCTTCAATGATTTCTCCGGACCAATCCTTTGTGCTCTCGAACCAGTTGTCCCCGATCTCCAACCAGTTTGTGTTTTTGAGGTTCTCGAACCATTTTTTGATGCTATCGAACCAACTCATGTTCTTACTTATCTGATCTCACCCCCACTTCACTCTTCTGCTTCAGAGTTCAGAGCAGATGTGGGTTTATTATATTCCAGAAAAATTAGTTTTACGTTGTAAAACCTACAGATTGTGTAAGTTATAGAAATCTGTTTCCCTAACAAGCATTTTGCTTTGCCGAGAGAGCTAATCAACTTTAAATCATCTAGATTTAATCTGAAGGTCCAGATTTATTTTTTAAAAGTTTATATTTCTCAAAAAATTATTTAATTGGTATAAAATCTAAAACAAAAATAATATCTTAACTATTATTTTTTTTAAGAGATAATTTCATTTGAAAAATCATCATTTAAAAAAATCTAGATCGTTCTAGATGGTCCAAACCTTATTAGCTCAACCTTAAATACTATTAGAAGTGAAAATAGACTAGGCTAGGCTTTAGTTAAGTAGGCATGAGTTTGCGACGGAGATTCAAAGCCTGAGGCTATATGTACGCCTCTTTTTTGGCCTGAGTCTGAGTTTTCAAAAGGCCTGACATAGTCTAAGGCCTATTTAAAGACCTACTTAAAATGTAGGTCTTTAAATAGGCTTTAAAACTATGTATCTAAGTTAATATATAATTCATCATTTTTATTTAAAAACCCACATTACGTCTTAAAAGTTTAAGAACTCATTCTCGTATGAAATAAAAGAGTTAGAAAAAGAAAGAAAAGAACACATAATGGCAACAATTTTAAGGTAAGTAGGAATTGTATAAGAAAAATTAATTATCTATTGACTAATGAGATATATATTTTTAAAATCAACCAAGTACTACAAGTGGCATGTAAAACTTGATTTTATCTCTTGTTTTTCTTGCAGAAAATGAGACAAATTAAACTACTCTTATTGGAATTATTTTCATTTGGGCTTCACTAATCAAATGAGTCAAATCAAAGGACCTTTAACTACTCCCCATACCATCAAGTTACAAGCTTTATCTTGACACCCAACTACAACAGATAATAAATATATAATTAGTTTATAATAGTATAATATAATTTGTTTGTTTTATTTTTCTAAAGCCATTACAATATTATAATATAATTAATTAATTTAAATTTTTATTATCTTTTTAATTCTCAAATATATGGGTTATTACAATTTCCATCATCAAACCCTCCCTCCTCCCCAAAAAAAGAAATTCGAGTGGAATAGAACAAACGATGTCGAAAAGAGCGGCCTCATTTCTATATAATAGAAAAAATGGTGGATGTAAGAATCCATGGCTAATGTAATCATGTCTTTCAAGTCGCATGTTGCTTTTTACCACATCGTTTCAAACGAAGTTTTACCATAACATTCCTCTAGTTTGGAGCCGGCACGTAATTGATTCAATTCTGAAATCATGAATAGTCATTGATTCAATTGATCCATAATAATCCATATTTTTTCCTTCTATATGTATGGTGTAAACCCGGATATTCAATACCCGGATGACTATTAATTATAAATAAATATTCCTTTAAAGGTTATAGGTGAATATGTGGTTTCAATAAATGAGCATAATTATCTTATTACTTAGGGAAAATTCTATGAAGATTAGAGGAGATAAAGAGCTAAAACTCCCTAAAAATGAAATTATAGGCTATAAAAATGGACTGAAAATATTATGATAAATCTCATATGGCAACAAATATTGACAAAAACTTGGGAAGTATGTTGTCTATAATTTTAGGAATTTTTGGGATTATTTCCTTGAAAAATAGAGAAGCATGAATATAATATTATTAAAAGCATTTTTTGGCCCCATGATTTTTAATATTTTACATGGGACATAAAATACCAATGTCAATGCAAAAGTTGTGAGATAATAATTAATCTTAATTATGAAAATTATCAACAATTAGTAAGTGGCTAATTAAGTAATTAGTGGCAAATTGTTTAGATTAAGATATAAGTAAATTAATTAGTAAATAATTAATATAAGGGAGAAATTCGAAATTAATAAATAAATAATAAATAAAAATAATAAAATATAAAATGCTTAGAAAAATAAATAAAAAATAAAAATAAAAAATAAAATATCATGATATTTTGAATAAAATAATAATATATTTGGTAAAGAGCCAACGGGACATTTGAGAATGGATAGAAATTAAATCCTACCGCAAACCATGGGGATAAAGTCGAACATCCGGACATTTTATAAACCAGTGAAATTCTATCCGGAGTGAAATGTGTCTCGGAAGTCATTTCGAAACCAAATGAGTCATTAAGATACCTAAATCGGAAATAGGGCGATAGTAGAAATGAGAACCTATAGAAAACAAGTTAGTTGTGACAAACCAGGGGATATGGTTTCTTAGGTCGAACATATTATGAACCAGTGAATTTTTGTCCAGAAGCTGGTTCTATCGGAAGTTATTTCCGTAACCAACAGCGTTTATCCGAAAATCTTCAGCGGACTACGGAATACCCTTAATGGGATCAAAAATTTAGTTAACTTAGACATTTCTAAAGAGAAAGAATAGAACTTCAAAACCTAGTTGCAGGATTTTTGAGGTTCTCCAAGATTGCGCGATTTGGTCACCGAACTGGGAACTTTATCGGTACAAACCATAAAGCAAGGATGATGACATCATTGCTTGCATAATATTTTCTTGGGAAAAGGGAAGGGGAGGTCGGCCAAGGAGCATGGAGGGCCAAGATTATGCCACCTATTAGAAGTGCGATCCGACGGTAGATAATCAATATGATAAAGCATGAATAGTAACCTGAAAATCTCTATAAATAGCAAGCTCCCTTATCTCATTTCTTCACACCACAACCAATCCTAGAGAGAGGTTAGAGAGAAGGAAGAGCTATGAGGAAGTTCTAGCCGGGCCCTGGGTAAGTTCTTCGGTCCTTAGTCTTAAGCTTCGGTAGTTTCTTCGGTAGATATAGTAGAAGTGCTAGATTTATCTTTAAATTTTCAAGATAGTCTAGATATCATATATAGGGGTATATAAGGTATTATTTTCGAAAATATTGTTGGCGTAGAAGATCTGTCAAAATTCTGGAGAAAAACAGAGAGAAAACAGCGAAGCTCTGGCGAAATTCCGCCGATTATGGGGTCAGGGGCAAAATGATAATTTTTACCTAGAATGCCTGTTATAGTCTTAAATATTGATAAATGTTATCCTTATAGGATATCTGAGTTGATTGGACCGCTGTTGGTCTGCTGTGGTACCGCCGTCATTTCGCTGTTACCCCGCCGTCGCCGCTATCAAAATACCGTTTTCAGGAAAAGTACTGTAGTGCCGTCAGCAAAGGTACGGACGCGTACTGTAACCCTAATCCTATACTACTCATATACATATATGTGATAGATACGTTCATAGACGAGGCTCATTTAGGGTCGTCAATCATACATACGGTTTACACGGGTTATAGAATTGATAATACCGTATGAGTTTTCCTAGCGCGAGGACACGTGTTGTGATCGTGGCACAGGGTATGTGCAGACATGTTGTTAGGCTTTACATATTGCTTGGTGCTTATGTTATGTCGTTGTTATGATCATGCATCTCGCATCTCGTGCTTATGTACTTATATACTTTGCTTTGTTTTGTTATGAATATCTCATTGTCCATATACTTGTTTTATTTGAGTATAAGGTTAACCGTTTGACCCGAGATCCATATGGGAAATGGATCTCACCGTAGCTTTCAGTCGGGAGGACCGAGGTTGGTGATCGGGGCAAGCGGCCGGCGTAGGATTCCGGATGAAGATTTATTTACTTGTTTTCGTATTTACTTACGAACCTTGGATGATTTGTATCATTAATCTTACACTATGGTTAACATTTTGTTAATGGTTCAGTTACTCTTCTGCTCCCATGCTCTACTCTGATTTAAAAAAAATATCGCTTTTAAAATGGGATGTTACATTTTTGATATCAGAGCGGTAGTCCTGGCATGAATCTGACTATGTTAGTATGAACAGTTTTGGGGGTACCAAGGTTAAGGCTAGTCTATGTGGATCAGCCAATCAGTCACCCTAGCACGGTGAGGCTCCCATGATAGACACTTACACCTGGTCATTCTGTTCGGTTAACGGAGTTAGGTTCAAAAGCCTTTTAAAACTTGGAGCATTTATTCTGGCACAGATCTAGCTATGTTACTACAATCAGTTTGGTGCTTAAACTAGAAAGGGGTTTTGTGGATCAGCCAATCAGTCACCCTAGCACGGTGAGGCTCCCATGATAGACCCTGCCTGGCCAAACTGTTTGAGTAGCATAGTTAGAAATGTTGCATTTTTTCAAAAGCACATTTTGAAAATGAGTACTGACTTAACCTTGGTGTAATGCGTAGAGATGGATAGAGAAGAATCTTATCGTTTAACTGCACCTAATTTCAACGGCAAAAGATCAAGCGATTGTGTCGGGTTTCGCTGCGGAAATTCCACACAGAAGGGGAAGGCGCCCTGGGACAAAAGCCAAGAGAAAGATAAGAAGTCATTTCATTCTGAGCAACAGAACAGTCTGAGGATGCCGGAACCCCGACCATGTTCAAAATACGGGAATTACCATCCAGGTCTTACCTGTAGTGGTATACGAATTTGCTTCACGTGTCAGAAGCCGGGGCATATTAGCAAGAACTGTCCCCAAAAAGCCGTAGAGATAGAGCCCCAGAACCCAGGCCATACAATAGCATTTCTCGAAGGGGAGGCCGGAGAATCTCCAAGAAAGACCCAAGACACTAACGCTCAGTAGCAATCTATTTTAGATATTGTCTGATTTGGGTATTAGACCAATAGTTTACCTCTGATGGTTATTCGAATCATTTTGGGATGCATACATATATACCTTACGATCTAGTAGGTGCTAGATAGTATAGTGTGTATAAAACCTCTCTAGAAACCCTGAGGGATTGTAAAATATCTGTTAGAATAAAGGGGGTCGTAATATATTGACAAAGTTTAGGATATGACCGACTACTAGGTTAGATTGTACATATATGATGCAATACGAATATATATATGTTTTTAGTGCCTATTGTTGTGTTAATTCTAATATTTATATCTGTCGTTATTAATAAAGGAAAAAGAAAAAAGAAAAACAAATTTAAGGCGTGGCAAACCTAAGAGGAGCTGGAGTCCCCAGAGGCCGGGGCCGAGGCCAAGGTAGAGGAAGGGGTAGACAACCCCGGACAATACCAATACCGGGACCTGGACCAAATTAAGGACCCGATCAACATGAACAAAATGAGATTCAGGAGATGAGGAGAACTCTGCAAGAACAGAGGGCTCTGATTGACGAACTCCTGGCAGAGAGACAGGAAAGACAAAGGCAAATACAAGAAAGGGGAGCTGAAGAAGAAGAAGACGAAAATGAAAGCAACCAGAGTGAAACTGAGGAAGCTGAGGAGTCTGACAGATTGCGATCACCTCCTAGACGAGAGAGAGCTGGGGAGACCACACAATACTGGGTCACTCAGTTCTGCAAGCTCAAGCCACCGGCGTTCCGTGGCAAAAAAGAAATGGCTGAAGACTGGCTGATGAGCCTGGAGAAAATTTTCAACGTGATGGAATATCCGGAGAACCGGAAGGCTCAGCTTGCTATCTACAAGCTTGAGGGTGACGCGGACAGATGGTGGAGGAGTGTTGCTACAATGCTACAAAACCGATATTGCCCTGTCACCTGAGAGGGATTTTTGGGGAAGTTCAATGACCAGTATTTCCCTCCGTCGACCCAAGTGATCAAAGAATCTGAGTTCCTTCACATTCAACAAGGGCAGAAGGAACTGTTCGATGACTACTTTGCTCGTTTTACCAATCTGTCACGTTATTCGTCATATCTAAGGCGTGAAAATGACGAGAGCTGGAAAGCACATAGGTTGGTGTATGGGCTAAAGTACGAGATCAAGGAAAGGCCGGTGTCGCAGCGGTTCCACGACATGACTCAAGCCGTGGAGTCTTGTCGGGCGATAGAGCGCAATCGAACGAGTTGCGTGGAATCCGGAGTTTCAACAACAACAATGCGGGACGTGGCGGATTTAACTGTGGAGGTTTTCCGCAGAAAAGAAAGGCACCGTGGAATAACCCCCGAAGCGGGAACAAGAGGCCGTTCCAGGCTGTGCAACAGAACTATCCCAGACTAACAGGGACCTAGTCATGCCCGAAATGCAGGAAGTACCATCCAGGAGTCAACTGTGATGGGAAGCAAATCTGCTTCAAGTGCCAAAAACCTGGGCACTACAGCCGGAACTGTCATGAAATTACTGCTGAGGTGAGACCTCAGAGCGCTGGCCGGATCTTTGCGCTGACAAATACGAAGGCCAGAAAATCTCTGGAGATGATCCAAGGTACTATTGATCTCAATGGGAATCTATTGCAGGCATTGTATGATTCGGGTGCCAGTCATTCTTTTATCTCCTATGATTGTGCAAATCGCTTAGGAATGCATGCCTCTAGATTGCCATATGATATCATAGTATCTACACCGCTTGGCGTGAAATCTTTAGCTTCTGATGCATGTGTTAATTGTACTACAAATGTCGACGGACGAGTTTCTAAAGTAGATCTTATCCGATTACCACTTCATGGCATCGACGTCATACTCGGTCTAAATTGGCTAACGGCAAATAGTGCAATGATCGACTGTCGTAGCAAAAGGATATCATTTTCCGACTCACCTAGCAGGGACAAGATTGACGTGAGCCTGAATTTTCTCTCTGCTACGGAAGCTGATAGATGCATGAAGCAGGGATGCCAAGCTTACATGATATTTTTCTCGGTCAAAGCGAAGGAACTTTCACTCAAGGATATTCCCGTGGTGAAGGAATTTCCTGACGTATTTCCAGAGGATCTCACTGAGCTACCTCCTACAAGAGAAGTGGAGTTCGTGATTGAGCTACCTCCTACAAGGGGTGGGCAAAAATCCGATGGTCCTGTCCAGTCTGGTCCAACCCGTGCTGGTCCGATTCGGTCATCCAATCTAAATAAACAACATAATGAAATCGGATCAAATTGGACTTGACTACCTGTTTGGGTTAGATTGAGTTCCAGACCAGGGGACCAGACCACTTGGATTAGTCTCGCGTATGGTCCAAGTCAATTTTTTTTTTTTTTTAAATATTTTTGTAATCTAGATGTTTTTTTTTTTAAATTTAATGTCCGTGAACTTTTTTTTAAGGATTTATAATTAAATTTTATTTTTTTATGATGATTTTTATATGATTATAGGTATTTTTATTATGTTAATTTTATTTATCATGTTCAAATCTTTTTTTGCAAGATATATATATATATATATATATATTATTGTTGTTGGATATTCTTATAGATTTATGATGTTTTAATTTTGTATGATGTGTTTTATATTATTATGGATATTTTTATGGTTCTAGTTGTGTTTAATATGTTCACATTTTTCCTTCCAAAGTGAAAAAAACAAAAATTAAAAAATTAAATGTAGGTCCTGGACTAGCTAGTCCGAGATAGTCCACCAAAGCGGTGCGGTTTAGCATAGATTAGTGCTAGACCAAACTAGACCACGAGCTTCCCTATGCAACTCAAGTCCTCTCTAGACCAAACCTCAAATTGATGTCAAACCTGATCTAATCCATTCCATGCTCATCCACAATGAGAGGGTGAACGTCGTGATTCAACAAGCTGTTAAAACGTAGGAGAAACAATTATATTGATTTTTGTTTATGTAATCTAGAGTAATAATAATTATTTTCACTGCAATAATAATAATAATAATAAATTTAGCATTTTTTCTCCGTTGTTTTTATCCTCATAATTACTATTTTTCTAATTTTGGCCAAAATTGTTTAAGTAGCTTGACATTTTTTCTTTTAATTTATTTTTTAAATTTTGCAAATAGTTATTTGTTAAATTTTTTATCACACGATAAAGGCTAAACTAACTTAATTAATATAGACATAAAACGTAATTAAAAACATGATTAATTATTTTGGTAATTATATGCTTAATTAAATGTGGTCATTATTGTTTTAGCAAAAAAAATGTATTCAAAATTTCTAAAATAGAAATTTAAATAATTTATTTAATCTCTCAATTTTTTATCATTTATAATATAGATGAAAAATTGATTGAAAAATGTTATTATTCATTTAAAAAAATAAATAAGCTTCAATAAATATGATAAAAAGTTAAAACTATATATTTTATAATATAGCTGGCAAAAAATATAAAGTTATAATATAATAAAAATTAATAAATTTTATAGTATATTAGAAATTTTGAAAAAAAAAAATATGTGTTAGAATTATTTTTTGGTTGTAGAAACAAATTATTTTTAAGCAAATCTAAATGTTTTTATTCTTTTGTTGAAAGTGGGGTATTTTGGAGAAAACAAAGTTTGACTGACAAACTTAACGGTCAAGTAATAACTAGGTGGATGGAAATAAAATCTCAAAAATGTAAGAGTGGTTTTTGAAATATGCATTTTAATTTCAAGCGAGGTTTATATATATGTTTCAAAATAGAGGGGAGGCTTATATAATTTAGGTAAAACAAAGGGATGGTCATTGTATTTTTCTTTTAGCATTTTTACAAGGATAATGTTTTCTAACCGAATTTAAAATGTAATGGAATTATTGAACATCATAACGCGTACACCATTTATGTGATCGTAGTATTGTATCTTCAAATCTATAAACTTTAGAGTAGACTAAAAGTTTGGACTCATTTATGTGCTTTTGGCCAAGTTTTTTTTTTTTTTTTTAAAAAATAAAAATAAAATAAAATAAAATTAATGCGAGTGTCAAACAAATAGTACAAATACTAAAATAGTGAACCAATTTAGTGGTTCACTAGGACTGTTTAGCTAGCGGTTTTTTTTTGTCGAATCGGCTAATCTGGTCCAGATTTAATAACCTGGTAAAAAGACACAACAACCAAATCTAATATTAGGACATGAGCAAGTTGTATAACTTTTAAAGAATCCTCGTACTACACCTCCGTATAGCAAGAAATCCATCAGCAGAGGGGGTTGATGAAGAAACTCATACCACTAATATCGCTCTCGAAAAAGAACAAACAAGCATCTAACCAAAATTTTGATTTGAAAAAAGAAGCTTGGCTGTGTTTCTTGCTTGTTTCCCAAATTTGAACTAGGAACGTATGATTTATCATCTGGTCACTAGTTTGAGGTTCGAGGCTGTCATAACACAAATGTCTCCTCTATTACTCGAACTCAATCCCGAGGGATCTAGTAAGGTTTTATACTGGTTATGAGCGCATAAAATATTTAAATGGGATGGCATAGAAAATACGGGTTTGCTTGTGAAACCTTTTCATTAAAGATACCAAAGCCGTTTAGACTTTTGTACCCGGGCTGTCCAGTTTGAGACTAGTCAAGAATACAATTTTTTAATTTAACGGATATTTGTATTTCTAATAAATAATTTTTACTTAATTAATAATAACTGATTTCAGACCAGTGTAATAATATTGGCATTGAGAATACAATTCTTTTTGTTTTTTTTAATTAATTACCAGGGGGCAACAAGGAGTATTGTGAAAACAGGGAGTAAAAACTAACCAAACAAATTCACAGAGGCATCAATTAACTGATCGGTTTCAATTTAAATATTCAGAGTCATTTCATCAAACACCAAGCATACACATAAGCAGCAAAATCAACATAACCACAAGTCAACAAGAAATTAAAGAAAACTCCAAGATAGAAAACAGAACAGGCCATTACAGAGAAATTGTGAGATTCAATCTCACTTACAAATAACTGGCCTGATGTTGTTGATGTGGGTCTACTTGATTTTCAAATCTCTTTGTTGCGCAAGTCACGAAAATAGCCTCTAGGGTTACCTTCAAAGACGGATCTGTACATCGTTCGGCCATTTCCACCGGGAGCTTTCATAATCTTTCCGCCATTAGAAACACCAAAAACACTGGATCTACAGATGCGCATAACGGCAGTGACGAGATCACTATAGATGCGCATAACGGCACGGACGGGAGCACTACAGATGCGCATAACGGCAGGGACGAGAGCAACAACCGCAGCGACGAGAGCAACTCCGATAACGACATACATAACCCAAACATTTTCTTTTGCAGCACCAATCACAAATCCTAACAAATTCTTAGTAGTTGCAGGAAAATTTCTAGCGCTCACGTACCAGTACGTAATTTTGGCGGTCTTTAATAAAATGATTGCGCTCTTAGAACAATTCACGCTTTTGATTCTCTCTAACAAATCTTTTGCGCTCTCAGACCAATTCATGTTTTTGGTTCTCCTAAGAAAATCTTTAACGCTCTCAGACCAATTCACGTTTTTTGCGCTCTCAGACCCTTTCACGTTTTTGGTTTCTTGAAGAGCATCTTTGGCGCTCTCAGACGAGTTCATGTTTTTGGTGCCCTCGAACCAACTCATTTTTCTACTCCCACGCAATGAACTTGTCGTTCTTAAGAATGCTTTGCGGATGGCCAGTAGTGGTCCCTTTTATAGAAGGGTGAAATGATACTCACTTATCGACGAGGAATCTAATGCTGATTGCAAGTAAAGGCCTTTATTATATATTAATTTTATCATTTCATGCGCAAGGAATCGGAATCTGTGTGTACATGTCTCTGACGGACGAGGATGAAAGTTACTTCGTGGGCAAGGAATTAGAATCAGGACTATGACAGCTGATATAAAAAGAATAATCGTTTGTTTTTTTGAGAGATTGGGAGGGGAATATTTTTTCCCTGAGATTATTTTGATTCTTAGATTCTTTTTTTAAGGCCACAAAGAGGCCTTCCACAAAAATGACTCCACGTCATATAAGGCATCATTTGGATGGATTGATGCCATATCCTCAATAAATGAAATAGAAAACAATGAGAGCACTGTGAAGTTAATTATGACCCAATGACTTAAATAAGAGTGCTAATATATATACTACCTTCGTTCCTAATTATGAGACTTAGTTGAGTTTTTTTGGAGAGATTAAAGAAGCTAAATAAGTTATTTAATCATTTTATATGTTGTGTTTTCTTACATTATATATTAGCTTATTAGTCAAACTATTTAGTTTGAAGGAAAAAATAAAAATAAAAATACTCTAAGCTAATTTAATTAGCTTTCTTAATATCTACAAAAAAATCAACTAGGTCTTATAATTAGAACATGGGAGTATCTTCTTTTACTAAAATATCAAATATACTATCTTCAGTCTTTGCCAACAATGTATTCTACATATTATCAAATACTACTATCGAGCTATTCCTAGTGAACACTACTCACTGATTCCTTCATGCCTCACTCATACACTCTTTAAGTTGCTATTGAACCGTCTCCCCGAACTAGTTGGTTCCTTCATCAAAACTCTCAGAATTCCTACCTCAGAGGGATACTTCCAAAAGCCCAAAACTAACCTTCACTTGGAAGACATTTTTAATTTTTTTTTAAATAATGCACTGGATATCAATTGATTCCCAAAAAAAGGAAAAAAAGAAACGCTAGCAAGAGTTTGACCACCACCATCAAAATCCACCCTGAATTAATTAGGTAGAGATTGACTAGGGATCGGATACAAATGTTTCCTTAAGCTGTTATACGAGGACTTCACCAGAAAATCAATTGTGACTGTTTATCTAGATGTATGTTTATGTAAAACTTACCAATCCCTATGCAAAATTTTCCGACTTTTCTTTACATGAAGCTTTTTTCAATTAAATTAACCTTTTTTAATAAAAACTTTCAGAATAAAAGTCACATTACACAAATTGACTCTCATGTCAACTTTAATTTGTAAAAATTTGATGAAATAAAACTTACTTTTACAAATATTAATTGAATAAGCCCTAAGAAAGGGGCTTGTATTCGTTGCTTATAACAATGATTTTTTTTTTGGGGGGTCAAAAGCTATTTATATTATTACTGCAAACCGGTGCAATACATGAAGAAAAAAAACTAAAGATGAAATACAAACAAAGCCAAATCAAATACAACAAAATAAGCCAAATTTAAGAACATTCAATCACTGTACATTAAAGATTTAAGAGTAGAAGTAGAAGCATGGACAAAAATGGCCTCCTTGATATCCAAGGTTAGAAGTGATGTGAAAGAAAGTGTTGGTTGTAAAATCCACCCTAACTGACATACCTCACTATAAGCATTAGCTACAATTAGAGCAGTTGCATAGATACCCCGACTTGGGGTAACGATCAAAGAAAACCCAACCTCAGAAGGAAGAAAACCCATGATATTCTGAAGAACACTTCTTCTTCTCCGTTCAAGCAAATATGGTGACCTCGACCACACACTGAACAACACCTCTTGAAATCTTAAGAAAATATGGTGACCTCTTGCTTATAACAGTGATGGGTACATATTTGTAACCATTACGATGAAATCTTAACCATTTTAATTTAATCCAAATGGTCTTAATTTAATATTTTTAATTTTATAAATAAAAATTCATTTTTATAAGAAATGACAATTATAAGATTATCCTTATTTTACATTTTACATATATAAAAGTAAAAAAGTTATTTAAAATGTACTAATTCAATTAAATTAAATCTAGACCATACAAAATTAATTTAACATGTGGATTGGTGATGAGCACATTTATGCTCATAAAAAATGTGCTCCCCCTAAGGAAAGTAAGAAGGCAAAGAAACGTTAAACTTAATGATAGTTATTATTATCAAGGGCCTCAACTAAGAGGCATAATTAATAAAATGTATATATTCCTCTAATGCAGTTAGGGGTGTTCAACGTTTTCCCATTCTAATGATCATGTCCCGATCTTGAGCAAATTGTACAGGAAAAGTTCGGGATCGAGAAAAGTATAATCGGGATTGGGAATGGTACTTCCCAATCCTGAAATTTTCCCAATCCCAAATATATATGTGTTTATATATATATATATATATATGTGTGTGTGTGTGTCTATATATATACATATACGTATATGAATATATATATATGTATACACACACACACACATATATATATATATATATATATATATGTGTGTGTGTCTATATATGTTTCCCTAAAATTACCTAAATACTACTATGTAGAAGCCTAAACCAACCAAGTGAACCCTAATTTTGCTCAGGCACGCTCTCTCTCTACTTCTCTTCATGTTAGTCGCTGCAACACTGGCTCTTGTCTCTCCGTCAAGAGATCAACTCACTCTGTCGACTCCATCACATATGAGAATTAGAGGAATCCAGGTATACTCTCACAAAAAAAAAATGTTTTTTTTTTAAAAAAAAAAGTCCATCAAGTCTACTCACTTTATTTTTTTAAGTTTCCTTTACACTTCCCCACAACTCTTCTTTAGTCCCTCTTTCAGCTTTCTTTTTTTAATTAGATCAGAATACACTAACTTGAGGTTATAACCAGAATCAAAATGGTAACCTTTCATTTACAAGGAAATTTTCATATTACTATTATTTTATAAGGCGAAAACTGATAATTGAATATTATTTCACTTATTTGTATCTCTTGGTTAATAATTTAGGAATTTTTAATTAATAAATAATGGGTTTTATTACTTAATTGGGCTTTGAGCTTTTAATTAGATTTAATTCATTTTTGTAATAAAGATTCCAGATTTACAGTGCTTCACTATTTTCGCCATAACTTTTGATCTAGATATCCGATTAGCCTGATTATTCTTCTTCTTTTAGATGATTCGAGAGACCTACAATTGTTATGAAGACTCGGAAAGGCTGATTCAGACATGAAGATGGACAAAATTGGAGCTAAAGATAGATGCATTTTTTTAGATTTTTTATTTTGCCCGAATTTTGTAATAAAAGACCAATTATTAGAGGTTTGCTATTATTAGAGTTTTCCTATTTTTGGGCCAATCTTGTAGCCCTAGTGTTTCCTATTTATAGGTTAAATTAGATGGTTGAAAAACATATTCTCAATTACGTTGTATCAGATTTTTGGATTAAATTAGAAGCTTATTATTTTCTCTGAGTTGTTCATCATGTTTATGACGTTCTTCTTCATCTTTTCTGCATCTTGCTTAGCCATGCTTGGCTAAGCTTCTGCGGTTCACCCATGGATTGAGGATTCTGCAAATCCAAAGGACCCAAGCTTCAATCGGTAACGTAATTCGTTTCTGTTTATTTTAATCAGATCCGATTATATTTGCGGATTAGGTATTAGATTTAATTCCTAGATTGATATCCCAAGGACATAGGTCGACTGGTTCCGAGAGAGCGTTGATCGATCGTACGATGAGCTCGCCACGTTTCGATCAAATGCTAGGCGATCATCTAGTCAAGGGAATATCTGGACAAATGCAGAGATTTCCATTTGTTCAGAATCAATCACGAGTTTGGTTATTATCTTTTTGTCCGATGAAGGTTATGGAATCCCAATTCTAGGTTAATCGTTTTTTATCTGATTAATCTCGTTTTCTTATATTCCGTTTTAGCTTTGCTTCATTTAAATTGCATTGAAAAACTCCCCATTCTCAAGTTCGCTTTATTGCGTCATCGTTGATTTTAGACCCACGTGAATTCTTTGAGAGAAACGATCCAGGTTTCCTATACTACAAATATTTAAATCCTCGTTATTTTGAGAGAGCTTGACAAATCTCTATCAAAATTTGGCGCCGTTGCCGGGGAATTTGCATCGGTTTGATCATTAACAGTAGATTAGAATAGATTAGTTTAGACCACTTTTTCAATGTTTTTAAGTTTTTTTTTTAAATTTGATTTTTTGGTTTAGGAATAGTCTAGAAGTTGTTTGATTTATTATTATTATTATTATTGTTATTATTTTGTGTGTTCGTGTCTTTGATGCCATGAAACATTCTAGAGAAGAGCATTCAGTTTTGTGCATTGATGTGATTGATGAAATTGTTGATGATGTTCTTGCTGACTAGTATGCTGATTATCCAGATTTTGCATATGTGAGTGACTCTTTTATTTGTGATTGTTCTGATAATGCATGCTGCCCTTTTTGCACTGAGATTCATGATGCATTATATGGCCATAGTGATTTGATTGGTGATTCTGCATTAATTGTGGATTCTGATGTTGGTTGTGATATCCATTATGATATTCACCCTAATGTTCATTCCCCTGACACTATTGATTTTAAAGATATCCCACTTATCGCTGACCATAATGATGCCTTAAATGATGGAAGTAATATCTCCATTGATTTTATTGATATTTTTCATGATCTTAACATGGCTGTTGTTAGTAGGGATACTATTAAAGATATGTGTGGGAAAGCCTTGCTTTTGATATGCATTTACAGGAAAAGACCATAATGAAACATGATGTTTTATATGTGGAATTTGTCTTGTGTGATTGTAATACCCGGATAATTATTTATCTGAAATATTATATTTTAGCAAATAATATCTATTGGAAATAGGTGAATATGTGGTCTCAAATAATAAGTTATAATTATCTTATTTTCTAAGGTAATTTCTATGAAAATTAGAATAGATAAAGAGCTAAAAATCCCTAAAATGCATTTATGGGGCATAAAATGGCTTGAAAATATTATGATAAATCCCAAGAGGCAATAAAATATTTATTAAAAATTAGAAAGTATGTTGTCTCTAATTTTAGGAATTTATGGGATTATTTTCCTTGGAAAATAATGAGGCAAAATTAAATATAATTTTGGGGAGCATAAGTTGCCCCATGATTTTTAATATTTTACATGGAGCATAAAATACCAATGTCAGTAAAATAGTTGTGAGATAATAATTAATCTCAATTAAGAAAATTGTCAACAATTAGTAAGTGATTAAATAAATAATTATTGCCTAATTGTTTAAGCATGGATCAAGGAAATGATCAAAGATAATGGTGAACATCTTCCTTAGCCAAGAAGGAGGTGAATTTCAAAAATGGGAGAGAGGAAAAGAAGAGAAAAAGATGTCAAGTGTAAATGCAATGCAAGTGGATAGGAAATATTAAAGTAGAAAGAGATATTTGTTGAAAAAGCAAGTAGGACAAATGAGAACCGATAGAAAATAAATCCTATCTTGAAATCCTTGAATTAAGAAGTAAACATCACGACATATTAGGAACAAGTGAATTTTTGTCCCGAAGTTGATGTTACCCGAAGTCATTTCCGAACCGACGGGTTTGTCCTAAAATGCTCAGCAGCTACGAAATACCCTTAATGGAATCATAAATTTCATTAATCCACATATTTCTCAAGAGTGAATAGAGACCTTCAGGGATATGCTAAGGAATTTTTGAGATTGGTTAAGATTACACGATTAGAACACCAATAGGGGGATTTTATTGGGTAAAATCATAAAGCAAGTGTGTGACATCATTGAGATGACTTCATCCTTTGAAGAATGATGTAAGGGGACGAAATTAGTGGAGGAGAATGGAGGAGAAAACTTGCTAGCTAAGTTGTTCAAATGGATGGCCAAGAATGAGTAAGGGGAAATTGTTATACCATTTGGGTCCCTAAGTTTTTGGCTATAAATAGCCCTTCCATTTCTCTTCAAACTCACCAATTCACACAGAAATCCTAGAGAGAGGTTAGAGAGAAGTGGGAGCAAGAAGGTTGAAGGAAGTTCTTCAAGGGTAAGTTCTTCTGGTTCTTAGTTTTTAGTTCGGTAGTTCTTGAAGTTCTAGGGTAGATGTTGTTTTGATCTTTAATCTTCCAATATATTGTAGACATCATGTTTTAGGGTTAAATATGATATATATTTCGAAAATTGTGTTGGAGAAAGAGTTATGGAAAAATTTTGGAAGATTAGAGTCAAAGTAGCGAAGCTCTGGCGAAATTCCGCCGATTAGGGGAGTCAGGGGTAAAATGGTAATTTGGTACTAGAATGTCTGTTATAATGTTGATCATTGATTAGAAACGTTATTATCCTTATAGGATATCTGTGATTACGCTCTGATCAATAGTCGTACCGAAATTCCGTCAACGAAGGTACGTTCGTGTACTGTAACACTAACTCTGATGGTTATTGTATGCATATATGTATTTCCTCCGTCATGCTGTATTTCCTCCGTTGTGCCTTAACCTTACATGTGACTGTATTTTTATTTCCGTCCATATCCGATTATGTCCAATGTCCATTGTGCCTTAACCATACATCTGACTGTATTATTGTCCATTGTGCCTTAACCTTACATCTGATTGTATTGTTATTGCCATCTATATCTGATTATGTATACCCTACCTTTGAACGTAGTAAGTGTCGCCAAAATTCCATGAATATCTGTAGTACATATATGATGTATGTAAACATGAGATTAACCGTTACACGGGGTCCGGTGCATTGACCTCGCCTCTTAACATAGCGTCGTTCGGGAGAACCGAGGACCGAGGAGAAAGGCAAGCGGGCCGCACGTACCCGGTCAAGACTTCTTCGTTTATATAGTTACACCGACGTTAGATGTCCGCAATCAATGTACCGTCATATCGTAATCAGCCAGACTTACGGCATTTTGAATATAAGTATCAATTACTCAATCGCTCTGATGCTCTACTCTGATGAAAAAAAATTATACTGCTTTTAAAAGTGAGATGTTACATATATGCATGCGTTACTATAAAACTGAGTAAAAACCTTTTAATGGCATGGGAATGCATGTATTAGAATGAACACTGTCTGGTTGCTGATGGCAAAAATTAGTTGCCATGATTCTAAAATTATTGTTCTTCTGTTGCATGATTGCTTTCGATGTGAGTTCATGGAATGCTCAAGTGGAGTGTGAGGGTATGTTTTGTACTTTTGCAAAACTCGTTGAAATTCTTTATGACTTGACACATTGTTCCATCCATTGTATGGAATTTGAAGTGAGTTGCACTTTTGATGATTTAGAGTGGTGTAACTTTTTACTTATTTTATATTCTATCATAATAAATCAATCAGCTTGGAAAATAATAGAGAACTTATTTCATATATATAAAACTTTGTTGTCATAGGTTGCTTTCATTTTATCTACATATATATAAATGTAAAACGTTGCATTTGGAGAAATAAACCTGGTTATTATTTAATACACATATATGTAGCAAAGACCTTAAAAATCTGTTGATATATATATATATATATATATATATATATATATATATATATATATATATATATAGTGAAGCATATTTTTCGTAATGTGAGCATTTATTAAATTCCTAATTTAAAGAGTTAGGATAGCCTATGAGAGTTTAAATTAATTATAGAGAAATAATAATAATAATAAGTGTTATTATTATTGTTATTAGGAAGTAGGAATAAGTAATAAAATAGAATAAATAAATAGATATTGTTATTATTATTAAAGAAAATGAGTAAATAATTAAGAGAGTTATTAATTAATAATAAACAAAAGAGTGTTATTATTAATTAATGATAATTAAATGGGTATTATTATTGAGGGAATTTTTAGGGGTTAATTCATTTTTAATCCTCTAAAAATTGATTCGCTTAGTTGGTTACCTTGCGACACGATTAAGTGACTAATGCCAATGATAAATGTTTATAGAAATTCATAGATGCCTCAACCGATCCCAACACCTACCGAACAGAAATTTAAGGATTCAAGCTCGAGGTGGGTAACTATAATCTTGTTAGCATGTATGTATGTGTTCATGTATTAGCTAATAATGTTTGATAGATAATTTACATGTTATGTTTTTCCTAGCTACGGATTGAGGCTGCATGTCTCACAGGGCTGCGTGTCTTAATAAGGGCTGCAGTCCTTGGCCGTTAACTGTGGTTACGGTGCGACTTATTTACTTGTAAATTCTTCTATGTTTAACAAGTGCTATGTTATCATTTATGCTTCATATCTGTTCATGAGATTAACTATTACCCCTGACCGTATTAATGAAACATGGAGTGGATTAGGCTCAGTAAGGATTACCGAAGAAGCTTATCTTTTATCATTCAGGACTATTAGTCTAAACGTTTATCTTTTCTCTTAATATTTTGGATTATTGTATTAAGATCCCCCTATGGGATAGATATCGCTCGCGAAAAATTTATCCTCGCGTTTTCAATATTTTCAAACTAAGTTATTTTTATGAAAGTTTTATTCCGCAATTAAGTCGTCCAAATTATTCAATGCTTGTGCGCTTATACTCTGATAATAGTTAGATAAATGCCCTATACAAGAGAGGGTGTTTACATTAATACCAATGTTTACTTCTAAGGAATAATTGTTTACTTCTAAAAGTCTTGTTTCTCTTTAACGAGTGCAATGATCTTTATGCGAGTACTTGACAAGAAAATCAATTGTGACTAATGTTTGCCTAGATTTATGCTTAAGTAAAATTTACGAATCCCTATGCAAAATTTTCCGACTTTTCTTTACATGAAGCTTTTTTTCAAATTAGCATTTTTTCTTTACATGAAGATTTTCTTTACTACACCTCCGTATTGTAAGAAATCCATCAAAAGGGGGTTGATGAAAAAACTCATGCCACTATTAACAGGGGGTTGGTGAAAAAACTCATGCCACTAATATTGCTCTCAAAAAGAACAAACAAGCATCCACACCCATAATTTTGGTTTCAAAAAAGAAGCTTGGTGTTTATTGTTTCCCAAATTTGACCTATGCGGGTATCATTTATGGTCCGGAACTAGTTTGGGGTCCAAGCCGTCATTTCCAACACAAATATCTCCTTTATGACTTGAACTCGATCCCAAGAGATCTAGTGAGGCTTTATACTACTGGACCAACTCTATGTTGGTTATGAGTGTATAAAATATTTAAATGGGATGGCATAGAAAGTATGGGCTTGCTTGTGAAACCTTTTCATTAAAAATGCCAAAGCAGTTTAGACTTTTGTACCGGCCCGTCCGACCAAGATTAGTCGGAATACAAATTTTTTTTTGATTGCCCCACTAGTGCAAAAAATGACTTTAAGACCGGACAAAAGAGGCATCGTAAGACCGGACCATCGACCGTCTTGTTCCCGCCGTATTAAAAGTCCACATTTAAGACCGGACTATAACCGGTCTTAAAGAAACTCTTTCGACCGAACATTTAAAACATTAGGTCTTAAAAGTCGGACTAAATAAGGCTGAAATATTTTTTGTTCGATCTTAAAACTCAACTTTTAAGACCGGCAAAAACTCGGCTCTTTTAAAAGATCAAAATTTTAAGACCGGACAAAAATATAACCGGTCTGAAAAATAGCGGCTTCTAAGACTCGACGACTAATTATACGCGGTCTTAAAAGACTGACTTTCAAGACTGGACAATAAATTGTCCGGTCTTAAAAATTGAATTTTAAGACCGGACGTATAAACACACCGGTATTAAAAAAAACAAACTTTTAAGACCGGCTTACTATCAAATAGGTACACTTGACCTTTAAGACCGGACATTTTGGTTACATCCGGTCTTAACAAATTGAACATTTAAGACCAGCCTATTTATTACCGGTCTAAATTTTCCCGAATGTTTTCCCCGCTCGCTCTTCCCGATCAATATGCACAAATCCACCACCCAATCCAAAGACATAAAATTCGATACTTTAAGTACAAGCTATGAACAATTATGAATAAATTGAACGAGAAAAAGAATACAAATAATATTCACCATGAGTTATGTCGCTTCTTAAATTAATGAATATATTATGACTACATACAACACCTAAATTAATTTATACAATAAGATAACTTACTTACAATCCAAATACAATCGATTACAAATACAACATACATGCCCAATATAATATTCACCATGCCTTCATCTGATTCCCACCAAACAACGTAACATCCTCTTTTATAACATGCCCCTTTGGATCCGATCCTGCCACAAAAATAAAATAAGAACAAACTTCATAGTCAATGACATTGTTTAAGAACGTAGAAGCTAGGAATATAATATAGTAAAAACCTTAAAGTTTTCAAAGAAGTTTTCATATATGAATATTACCTTATGAAATATATTGACTCTTTTATAAAGCGATATCCTCCCATATCCCTTCTTGATGATCATTTCTTATGCCGGGTTCATTATCCGCTTCATCTTCTTCGTTCATTTCCTAGACCCCTTGAAAAAGGAGTACTCTCGGGAAGACCATAATTTGAATGACTTTCCTCATCAATATCATCAATGACCCTTTTTCCTTGGAGAGCTACGCACCACATTTTATTTTCTTGATCGGTGATATAGAACACTTGTTTCGCCCGGGTCTCGCCATAATAAAAGGTTCATCACCAAAACTTCTACCGTTGGCATCGACTAATGTAAATCCTAGCCGATCGATCTCGAACACCATTATTGACATTAACCCACTTGCATTTGAAAATGGGAAATCTAATTTTAACATAGTCTACCTCCCAAATCTCTTCAATAACCCCATAATATGGCATGACTGCCAATAAAGGCCTCTTGTCTTTCAAACTAGAGAAGTGCATAGATTCAGCCTCTAACATAACACCATTGTTCTGGACGGTGTTCCTATCATCTAGGGACTTCGTGTAAAATGTATAACCATTGATCACATAGGAATTCCAACTTATGACATCAACCTCGGACCACGGGCTAACCATTTGATTGTATCGTAAACACATTCCTCTCCTCGACCTTTTGTTTGAACCAGTTTGCAAAAGTTCTGTTATGCTCCCTAATCAACCTTTGTTCATCATTCGATGATTTTCTTTCCTTACAACTTCTTTATGAGCAGCTATGCTTTGAACTTCATCAACATTATTCAAGATGTATAAGTGGACTTGTGACAATTCATCGATCCACACTCTTTATCGAAGCCCCTCGTCTACCCCCTTCAAAGATGCTTGACGTTTTGGAAGCCCAATATGTCTTACTTTGGCCAAATAATTTTGACAAAATTCCATGTCTTCTTCGAAACATATTTATGAACAATTGATGCTTCTGGCCGATATGCGTTCTTCACGTACCCTTTTAGGAATTTCATAAATCTTTCAATTGGGTACATCCACCGTAAATGGATAGGTCGGCACAACTTTATCTCTCTCACTAGATGAACAATTAGATAAACCATGATGTCAAAAAAGGTAGGAACAAAAAGCTTCTCAAGGTGGCACAAGATAAGATATTCTTCATTCTCCAATTCATCCAACTTTTCAATCTCGAAAACTTTACTACAAACCGCATTGAAGAAGACACAAAGTCTAGTCAAAACGACCCGAAGATCATATTCGGCGATGCCTCGAATAGCTACGGGAGTAGTGTTGCATCAAGACATGACAATCATGAGACTTTTGGCCTACTAATTTCAAGTCCTTCATCAATACAAGCCTCTTAAAATTTGAAGAATACCCCGAGGGAACTTTTGTGCCATGTAAACACTCACAAAACTTCGTTTCTCATCCTTAGACAGTATGAGAAGCCGGGGACAATAAGTTCTCTTCCCGTATGGCCTTGGATGTAAGTCTTCGCGTATTCCCATTGCTTGCAAATCCAATCTTGCCTTCACACCATCCTTGGAACTACCTTGTATGTTGAGAAGCGTGCCAACAATACTATCACATACGTTTTTCTCCACGTTCATGACATCAATACAGTGTCCGACATCAAGATTGTGCCAATATGGAAGATCGAAGAATACAGATCTCTTTTTCCATATATTTGTTTCTTTTCTACTCTTTGCGCCTTACCGAAGATGACACTGATATTTTTCACCTTTTCATAAACTTGCTCCCCAATCATTGCCACCGGAGCATCTTCATACTCCCGGCCACCAAAAATGGCTTTCTTTAATCGACGATATGGGTGGCCCCGTCGAAGAAATCTCCTATGTCCAAGATAAACCGTCTTTCTTCCATGTTGAAGTTGATGGTAGCGTGTGCCTTCTTCACAAACCGGACATGCTTTATGGCCTTTTACACTATACCCTAACAAGTTCCCATATGCTGGGAAGTCGTTTATAGTACAAAATAGCATGGCTCGTAGTTTAAACACATCCTTCTTGAAAGAGTAAAAACATCGACACCTTCTTCCCACAACTCCTTCAGTCTTCGATCAAGGGTCAAGGTAAACATCAATGTCATTTCGGGTTGTTTTGGTCCCGAAATCAACATAGACAAGATGATGTACTTTCGTTTCATGCATAACATTGGAGATAAGTTGTAAATAATAAGGAGCACAGGCCATGAACTATGTATGCTTTGCTAAGGCTTCCATATGGATTCATGCCAACCGTGCTAAGGGCAAGCCTAAGGTTCCTAGGTTCTTCGCCGAAGTTCGGAAATAAATGATCGATTTTCTTCCATTGAGAAGAATCGGCCTGGATGTCGAAGCTTTCCATCGAAATCCTCTCATCTCGCATGCCACCTCAAATTCTTTGCATCATTTTCATTCGCAAACAACCGCTTGAACCTTGGTATGATTGGAAGATACCACAACACTTTTGCAGGCCCCTTATTTGACTTGTACCTTGGTGTTTCACATATCGGACAATTCTGCTTCTCTTCAAACTCTTTTCTATACAATACATAATCATTCGGGCATGCATGGATCTTTTTGTACTCCATCCCCAGTGGACACAGTATTTTCTTAGCATCATAGTATCGATGTGGCAACACATTCTCATCTGGAAGCATGTCCTTAAAAGCCTCAAGCATTTCAGAAAAACTCTTGTCGCTCCATCCATGACGTGCCTTCAAGCTTACCAATTTCAATACGGCGTTCAACAATTGGTATTTTTTACAACCAGGGTATAGCGGGGTCTCTCGCATCACCGCACATATTACCATATGCATGTGATTGATGAAAAGCCTCTTCTCCTACATCACGAATAATGTCCTCTATGTGATCATCCATATCTCGTGTCATTATCATCAAAGGCCACTTCCTCATGTTGAGACCCACTTGGTATTTTTTCACCATGCCATACCCATACTGTATAAGTCTTACAAAATCCTTCACAAATTAAATATGTGTAGAGAACTTCAGGACTTAGTTGCCTCTCATTCAAACATTTTACACAAGGGCAATAAAACTTCCCACTATCATCATGGGCATTTTGTTTAGCAAATTCTATAAATTCCCTCACCCCATTATGATATTCAACACTCGTCCCGTAACGCAGCTTATCCAACAAGGATCCATAGTAGAATTCCTATTTATGACACGGATACAAAATAAGCAAGGAAACATCAAATTCATATTTATGAATGAACGAAGAAACTTGCCCATTAAATGCATAACGAAGAAACACTTTTGGTCATTAATATCACAGTGAATGCATGACGAAGAAATTAAATGCATCGTGTGAAATTAAATGTGGACTCACCTGTAGCGCAAAGATATAAATTCAAATGGTTTGCGGAGTCTTTCTTCTCCCGCCACGAACGTTGATGTTGCGATACAAAAGAGTAACCTAAAAACATGTGTTGGTCGGTTGGGTAGGTCAAAAGCGCAAATATAATCTTCAAAATACAATATTCATTAACAACAGAGAAACCCACTAGAACATTTCATCGATTTCGTTCAACCCGTAAAACGAAAAATTAATTTAACCGAAACACCTCTTACAAAATTTTTGGTCGATAGACGTTTAACTAAGGAACCGTAAAGTGATTGTCGAGAGAGCAACGCGAAGCGCGACGAAGCAACACAAAAACACCGAGTAATCACTTTCGGCGCGACAAGAGAAGTTATGAGAGGGAAATTTGATATTCCGCGTCGAGAGACAGGCTTTAGTATTTTGGATTTTATTAAGACCGGTTAATAAAAACGTAGACGATCATAAATATATAATTACATTTTTAAGACCGAATGTCTAAAACACTCCGGTCCTAAATTTTTATTCTTCATTTAATTTTAAGACCGGAGTTTTATTAAACATCCGGTCCTAAAAGTCCTCATTTTTTTTTTTTAAAAAAAAAAAGATGATTGGCTTTGCGAGCGCAGCAAGAACTCAATGAAAAAAAAAAATAAAGGAAAACTTGAGAATATGAACAAAAAGAAGACACAATCTTAGCGGTCCTAATGTTTTATTATTCTTCATTTAATTTTAAGACCGGAGTTTTATTAAACATCTGATCCTAAAAGTCCTCATTTTTTTTAAGACTGGAGTTTTATTAAACATCGACGTGAAAAGCATTAAATTCCCGCCGGATATCAGCAAGTTCCTGTCTTATTCGCATCGCCCGCAATGCATCATTAGAGGAAAGAGGAGAGGTTCAGCCGTAGGCGCGCTACTGGGCCAACCGGCCTGGAGAGAGGGAGCAGAACCTCTTCATGATCTGAAGGGTGGAGGGGGGTGCGGCAATCTCTTCATCATTCGAAATAACAATGGTTCCAACGACCCGAGACTCCTCTATCACAATAGAACGCACTCTTGATGGAGGAAGCGCACCGTATAACGATCTACGAAAGGCACGAGCATCACGAGCGGTTCTCTTGTATCTAACCATGGTTTGAGCAGTTGGGGCAGAGAGCCACGTAGTGTGGAGTTACGAGATTGTGAGGAGTTACTAATGACAGAGAGGTATATATGTTGAGTTACGAGGTATGAGGAGTTTAATAAGGACAGGGAGGTAAGAAGAGTTAATAAATATGCGGTCTAAAATTTATTTCAATTTTTTTTCAATTCAATTGATTTTAAGACCGACTGTTTAAAATATATCCGGTCCTAAAAGTCTATTATTTATTTTTTCAATCAATTCAATTACTTGTAAGACCGACACTTTGTCTTACATCCGGTCCTAAATATCTTTTTTTTTTTTCAATTCAATTTTTTAAGAGCGGATCTTTTAAGGTTCCCCGAGTCCTATCCCTACACTCTCTTTTCAAATGAATGATTCAGAATCTCTTCGACTTCCAGATAAACTTCCCAACTAGGCGTCTCCTCGTATTCTGAGGAACTATGCGTCTCCTCATTATTGTTTCCGGCGTTTCACATTGTTCGGCTAGAGTTCTCTATTTAAACCCGATGTTACTTTACTTCCTTCACATTCATCCCCATCACTTCTGAAACATCCACACGAATGGCCGTTCCACCACCACGAGGTCCCCCACCACCACCAGTCCGCCTCCTCCGTTGCCTCCGAAACCGACACTCCACCCGCATGATTCGACATCCCGGCCCGCCTCGATCATATAGACCGATGCTACGGCCAGCCTTTTTCAGTCTATCACGCCCGTCACGTAAAGTGCAGCGATACTCAATGCCCGGGACATTGAGTACCATCCTTCATATGACGACCTCTCCGACGACTCCCTCCCCCTCCGACAACGATGGGGGAGTAGATATTTTTTTTGTCTCAGATTGCTGCCGCTGCTCCTCACGGGGCGCAAAAAGAAAAAAATTAAAGATCTTTTTGTTTCCATATTTGATCGCCATGTCCTTTTCATTATCTTCTTTCTTTTTCCGACAAAAAAGGAAACAAACAAAACATTGTCCTCGCTTAAATCAACATTAAAAATTCGTATAATACAGTTAAGAACATACAAAAAAACAAAAAACAACCGTTTACCTTATTCGAATAAAAACAAACAAAGTGACTATTTTTGTCAAGGTAGGATCGTCGTTGTCTTCGGTGTTACCTCGACCTGAGAGGTAACATTGAAGACAACGAGGGTCCTAGCTTGAGCAGAACGCCAGAACCTCGGTTGTCTGGAACTCTAAAAATTTGATAAACGTAAAATGCGGTCCTAAAACTCACGAATTTTAAGAAGACTTTTAGGACCGGATGTGGAGATAAAATGCGGTCCTAAAAGTCTAGCCATAGTTTTTTAGAAGACTTTGAAGACAGGAAGTAATGATTTTTCCGGTCCTAAAAGTCTTGTCATATTTTTAGAAGACTTTTAAGACCGGACAAGTAATTAAGTCCGGTCCTAAAAGTAACGAAGACTTTTAGCACCGCATGTTTAATAACTATGCGGTCCTAAAGGTCTCGCCATATTTTTAACAAAGACTTTAATTTTCTCGCCACAACATCCCGTACCTCAAATTTCAAGCATAAATAGAGAGAAAGTGAGAGTGAGAAGCTTTTGGGAAAGAAGGAGCAAAGTTCTAGGTAAGTTCTTGAGCTCTAGAATGAATGAACGAATTTATTCTTGAATTACACAGTTTGTATGTTTATTTACAAATGAATGACTTGTTCGAAAAAATAAACAAATTTACGTAAAGAAACTCTAAAGACTTTTAGGACCGGATGTTCAAGTCAAATACGGTCCTAAAACTCTATCGAATTTTTAGAAGACTTTTAGGACCGGATGTTGAAGTAAAATACGGTCGTAAAAGTCTAGCCATAGTTTTTTAGAAGACTTTGAAGACCGGACGTAGTGATTTGTCCGGTCCTAAAAGTCTTGCCATATTTTTAGAAGACTTTTAAGACCGGGCAAATCATTAAGTCCGGTCCTAAAAGTACAACCATAATTTTTGTTAAAATTAACGAAGACTTTTAGCACCGCAGGTTTAATAACTATGCGGTCCTAAAGGTCTCGCCATATTTTTAACAAAGACTTTTCTCATTTACAACATCCTGTACCTCAAATTTTAAGCATAAATATCTAGAATGAATGAACGAATTTATTCTTGAATTACACAAATTTTGTATGTTTATTTACAAATAAATGACTTGTTCGAAAAAATAAACAAATTTACGTAAAATTATTTTTGCTACAACATATATTTACATCCACATTTAAGACTTAATTAGGCCATACAGATATTCACAAAACACATTGTGTATGTGCTCCACTTCGTTATCGGAAAGGGACCAAGCTCTAAACATCCGTAACATCAAAGACAAACCGAATTAACTTGTGTGCATATTTCATTAAGCCGTAAACTGAATTCAGCCATAATATGTAACATCAAATACATTTACCTTTGATAACAATTTTGTCTTTCCTCCCATGATAACATCATACATGTGTTTCATGACGTACAGGCCACATAAGTTGGACTGTTTTGGTTGCCGATGGGTCTAAAACGAACAAGAAATATAGGATAAGTGACAAGAAATATAACATATATATAGCTTACTCGACCAAGTTCACAAGGCGGTGTTTCAAAGTGTCCAAATATGTACTAACCTCTCGGGGTGTACCAGTTAGGTTTAATAGTGGCCTGAGACCCACGCTTCATTCTTACCTTGATTTGGTAGGTCAACATGGCACTATGATCAAAATCACAAATTTATCAATAATGTTCACTGAATATGCAACGTAGAGATTTCAGACAAGAGAATCAAAATGACATGCTTACTTGTTGACGGTCTCCACCAATATATTGTCTGGCTTATTGTGAGTGGAGCATAAGAAGATAACTTTTTGATCCTCCATGCACATGAGGACCAATCGCCAAAGGGCGGCTGAAAATTCATAGCGAAAAAAAGTACTCGTAGATATATGTAGATGAATTAAGTGAATTGCGACAAGAATTGTGATACGTACCGTGGAAGTATGGAAACAGAACACCTTTCTTATCACTTCACACACCCCGGTTGACATGTATTCTTGTCTGATCTTCTCGGGCCGTTGTACTTGCATAGACCGGGCACAAGAATCCAAAATCATTGATTCGCACCGTTTGTCCAATTCTTGATGCAAGAACCTAAAATAATGACATCGATCGTGAATTAGTATATATGTATGTATGTAAAAACGATGCAGTTAAATTATGTACTCATCATAGAATCGATACTTACTTCATAAACAGTTGAATGATTGGATTACTAAGCTCCCGTCCGGAATCAGCGGGGACATTACATCTATTTTGTCAACGTAAACATCTACAGGATGAGGGACACCTACTACTTCTTGGACAGGCCACGATTTATCTATAAAATAATTATTGTTTGCCAAATCAGTTATTTTTTTCTTGGCAATCAAATGAGCAGTAGGGGATGGAACTTGAGGAGGAGGGGATGCAGCTTGAGGAGGGGATGGAACTTGAGGAGGAGGTTGCTCTAACTGCTGTCCAACAATGCAGCTCCCCCTAGTGCTCTACTGCATAACCGCAGGAGAATGTGTGACGGGAACACTGCTCTCTGGACGAGAGCTAAAAAGCAGCCTCATCTGATTCATTTCCTCCTTCATCTGGCTCATCTGGGATTGCCACATTGCTTCTTTAGCCGATGTTTCCTCACTTAATTTGACAACTGGGATTGAAGCATTGCTTCTTTAGTCGCAGCTTCATCACTTAATTTGACCAAATACATCTGCTCCATCTCCTCCCGGTAACCATACTTTGTTTGTGGCATTTGGATTTACCAAAGTATTCCTTCAGGCCTACCCGTCCTCCAACCCCCCTTACACGCCCCGCGTGATCCTGTTTTCCGGTCGCAACGGTTAGAACATCATTCCTCCCGTCCGACACAAAAGATCCCTCAGCTTCTTTATTTTTAAGATCTTCCTGTAAGATACAGATAACAAGAAGCTTAGTAATGAAACATGTTTAGTAACTAAAAAAATAACAAAACGATACTTACAATTCTTTCAGCAACTACACGAGTTTGTTCACGCGTGTAGGCGCCGCTTGGCTTTTGCCGAATATGCAACCACAACTCCTTGCGACATATAGGAGATGGCCGATCAACTACGGCAGAAGGATTGGATTCAGCTTCATCTTGCAATCTCTTCCGCTTGGCCGCCATCAATTCTTTTTCGGCCATTTCATATCCGCCGTGAGAAGCCTTATGCGGGCAATCATTCTTTCTCCCTATCTCCTGTGCTTTTTCCCTTCTTATCTGTGAATCGAATTGAACAAAAGAACTATTAATTATGAATTCCAACCATTGATGTCTAACAAAAAATTAGAACACTTCGCTTCATATGAAGGTCAAACATGAGTCAAATTCACTTCATCAAGTTTCAACATTTTATTTAAGAAAGATGTAGAATGGTAGAAGAAATTGGGAGAAACAGAGGAAAGGGAGTTACGTAAATGCCGCCAACTCGCCAATTCATTCATTCATCATAACTGGTTCCTACACATATTAGACTAACCTCTTATATATAGTTAGAGGCTTGACTCTTAAGCCCCAATAATAGCTTGCACCGAAACCATTACACAGCTTAACATACTAACTAACTAACAAAGAATGTCTAACCACTACCTACTATAACAGAACTAAGACTATAATAATGGTTTAACTACATATCAAGACAAAGTTAATAAGCACACTAAAGGGCAAACAAAACTAAATATAAACTCACCGTAGCTTCGAGTGGTCCGCACCGAACAAATTGTTGCCAAGTTTGTTGATCAATAAATGTGAACTTTTCCCAAGGATGTTCTTGAGGCAGAACCTCGGCAAAAATATAGGTGTTAGCTAGAATGGTCTTAAACTTCCTCTACCGATCAGCACAATAAGACAAGGTCTTGTCTTTCAACTTTTTGCAGTCAGGGACAGTGTATGTAAGCGGATAGTGTCCCAAATAGGATCCTTTATTGCGTCACGGTCCACACTTTTCCACTCATCCGTCAAGATGCTAACCTTGTTGCGTGCGTGCTAGATAGCCAACAAAACTAGTATATTTGGATTTATTGAGACCGAAAGGTTGCAACTTTTCATCAAAATGAATCTCTAGCCTTGAGCCTCCCGTCCGACTTAGGGTTACATCCTGCATTCGTGTGCCTCTTCTACCACGACGTGCAGGGCGGTTACGAGGCTCATTGTGAGATGAAGAGGGTTCGTTCTGACTCACACCAGATCACAAAGAAGAATCGGCGTTCTCGGAACGAGAGTAGATCTTTTTCACCGTTCATTTTCGAGACAGAATAGAGGTAATGCAACAGAAGGGTTTCGCAACGTAAACAGAGGTTCTTTAGTGATAGTAACAAAAGCTTTCGCGTGAAGAAATGTATATTTGACGGTTCATATTCAAGACCGGATAGACAAAGAGACGGTCTTAATAATTAACATTCAAGACCGATCATATTAATCTCCGGTCTTAAAAGTAATTAATTTTTTATACGCACTCTTTTTCTATATTTTATATCGGCCGCATTTTATGTCCGGTCTTAAAAGAATAACTTTTAAGACCGGCTTTTATATATGTTCGGTCTTAAAAATTTATTACCTTTATATTTAAATTTTTCCTTATTATTTTGGACCGCATAAAATATTAGTCCTAAGGTTGTGTGAGATTTCTCCATAAAGTCATTGATATTTGAATATTTTTTAATAACATTTTTAAGACCGGCTTGATTTTCAACGGGTCTTAATAATATATTTAAGACCGAACAAAATATGATCCGGTATAAGAAGTTCTTTATATTTACATAACGCCACCGGTCATACATAAGAAGTTCCTTTTATTTACAAAACTCGCCATTATCGGTCATACCTTTAAGACCTAAGGCCCAATGTCCGCTCTAAATGAGGCGGTCTTAAAGCCCCTTTTTTGCACTAGTGCCCATCTCAGTATCCAAAGCTTCGCCGGGACAAATCCAAATCCAACCCAGGGTACGCACTTGGCTATGGTGGGTATGAGTCTCCCAACAGAGAATAATACAATTTTTTAATTTAAAGGATATTTGTATTTCTAATAAATAATTTTTAATTAATTAATAATAACTGATTTCAGACCAGTGTAATATGATTGGCCTTGGGAATACAATTCTTTCTTCTTCTTTTTTAATTACCAGGGGGAAAAAAGGAGTATTGTGAACAAATAAATGACTTGGTGCATATTTTGGTTTCCCTTTGTTATGGAAACAAGGATTAAAAACTAACCAAACGAATTCACAGAGGCATCAATTAACTGATCCGCTTCAATTGAAATTTTCAGAGTCATTTCATTTCATCAAACACCAAGCATACACATATGCAGCAAAATCAACATAAACACAAGTCAACAAGAACTTGAAGAAAACTCCAAGTGAGAAAACAGAACAGGCCATTACAGAGAAATTGTGAGATTCAATCTCACTTACAAATAACTGGCCTGATGTTATTTGATGCGGGTCTACTTGATTTTCTACTCTATTTGTTGCGCAAGTCACGAAAATAGCCTCTAGGGTTACCTTCAAAGACGGATCTATACATCGTTCGGCCATTTCCACCGGGAGCTTTCATAATCTTTCCGCCATTAGAAAAATCACCGCCACCGGATCTACCGATGCGCATAACGGCAGTGGCGAGAGAACTATAGAAGCGCATAACGGCATGGACGAGAGCACTACAGATGCACATAACGGCAGGGACGAGAGCACTACAGATGCGCATAACGGCATGGACGAGAGCACTACAGATGCGCATAACGGCATGGACGAGAGCCCTACAGATGCGCATAACGGCAGGGACGAGAGCACTACAGATGCGCATAACGGCAGGGACGAGAACAACAACCGCAGCGACAAGAGCAACTCCGATAACGACATACCTAACCGAAACATTTTCTATTGCAGCACCAATAGCAGATCCTAACAAATTCTTAATAGTTGCAGACAAATTTCTAGCGCTCTCGTACAAGTACGTGCTTTTGGCGGTCTTTAAGAAAATTTTTAACCTCTCAGACCAATTCACGGTTTTGATTCTCTCTAACAAATATTTTGCGCTCTCAGACAAATTCACGTTTTTGGTTCTCCCAAGCAAATCTTTAACGCTCTCAGACCGATTCATGTTTTTGGTTTTCTGAAGAGCATCTTTGGCGTACTCAAACCAGATCATGTTTTTGGTGCCCTCGAACCAATTCATTTTTCTACTCCCACGCAAAGAACTTGTCGTTCTTAAGAATGCTTTGCTGATGGCCAGTAGTGGTTCCCTTTTATAGAAGAGTGAAATGATACTCACTTGTCGACGAGGAATCTAATGCTCATTGCAAGTAAAGGACTTTATTATATATTAATATTATTATTATTATCATCATTTTATGGGCAAGGAATCAGAATCTGTGTGTGTATGTCTTTGACGGACGAGGATGAAAGTTACGTCGTGGGCAAGGAATTAGAATCAGGACTATGAAAGCTGATATAAAAAGAATAATCGGATTTTCTTTTTTCTAGATATTGGGAGTGGAATATTTTTTTCCCCTGCGATTATTTTGATTCTTAGATTCTATTTTTAAATAAAGAAGGGAAAAGACTAATCAAAGAGGCCTTCCACAAAAATGACACCACTCATATAAGGCATCATTTGGATGGATTATATTGATGGCATATTCACATTTAATCGTTTGATTATCCTCAATAAATGAAATAGAAAAAATTGAGAGTACTGTGAAGTTAATTATGACCCTATGACTTAAATGAGAGTGCGAATATATGTCTTCTTTTACTAAAATATCAAATATACTATCTTCAGTCTTTTTTTTGGTCAAATACTATCTTCAGTCTTTGCCAACAATGTGTTCTACATATTATCAAATACTACTATCGAGCTATTCCTAGTCAACACTACTCACTGATTCCTTCATGCCTCACTCATACACTCTTTAAGTAGCTAGTTGCTATTGAACCGTCTCCCCGAACTAGTTGGTTCCTACCTAAGAGGGATACTTCCCAAAGCCCAAAACTAACCTTCACTTGGAAGACATTTTAGATTTTTTTTTCCAACTTTTTTTTTTTTAATAATGCACTGGATATCAATTGATTCCCAAAAAAGGAAAAAGAAAAAAAGAAACGGTAGCAAGAGTTTGACCACCATCATTAAAATCCACCGTGAATTAATTAGGTGGAGATTGACTAAGGATACAAATGTTTCCTTAAGCTGTTATGCGAGGACTTCACCAGAAAATCAATTGTGACTGTTTCTCTACATGTATGTCTATGTAAAACTTACCAATCCCTATGCAAAATTTTCCGACTTTTCTTTACACGAAGTTTTTTTCAAATTCACCTTTTTTTTAATAAAAACTTTCGGAACAAAAGTCACATTACACAAATTGACCTTTATGTCAACTTTAATTTGTAAAAATTTGATGAGATAAAAGTTACTTTTACAAATATTAATCGACTAAGCCCTAAGAAAGGGGTTTGTATTCGTTGCTTATAACAGTGATGGGTACATATTTTTAACTATTATGATAAAATCTTAACCATTTAAATTTAATCTAAATGGTCTAAATTTAATTTTTTTTAATGAAAATTCATTTTTATAAGAAATGAAAATTATCAGATTATCTTTATTTTACATTTTACATATATAAAAATCAAAAGTTATTTAAAATGTACTAATTCAATTAAATTAAATCTAAACCATACAAAATTAATTTAACATGTGGATCGGTGATGAGCACATTTATGCTCATAAAAAATGTGGTGGAAAGTAAGAAGGCAAGGAAACGTTAAACTTAATGATAGACATTATTAACAAGGGCCTCAACTAAGAGGCATAATTAATAAAATGTATATGTTCCTCTGATGCAGTTAGGGGTGTCCAATGTTTCCCCATTCCGGTGATTATGTCCCGATCTCAAGCAAATGGATAGGAAAAGTTTGGGATAGAGAAAAATATAATCAGGATCGGGATCGGAAATGGTACTTCCCAATCCTGAAATTTTCTTGATCCCAAATATATATATGTGTACATATGTGTATACATATATATATACATACGTATATGAATATATACACAAATATATATACACACAAATACATATATATGTTTGTGTGTGTTTCCCCAAAATTAACTAAATACTACTATGTAGAAGCCTAAACCAACCAAGTGAACCCTAATTTTGCTCAGGCATGCTCTCTCTCTCTACTTCTCTGCATGTTAGTTGCTACAACACTGCCTCTTGTCTCTCCGTCAAGAGATCAACTCACTTTGTCGACTCCGTCACATATGAGAATTAGAGGAATCCAGGTATACTCTCACAAAAAAGTTTTTTAAAAAAATAAGTTCATCAAGTCTACTCACTTTATTTTTTTAAGTTTCCTTTACACTTCCCCACAACTCTTCTTTAGTCCCTCTTCCCGCTTTCTTTTTTTAATTAGATGAGAATACACTAACTTGAGGTTATAACCAGAATCAAACTGGTAACCTTTCATTTACAAGGAAATTTTCATATTACTATTATGTTATAAGGTGAATAACTCTTCACCTTTTTAATAATTTTTTTTCCATCCCCAACCTTCCCTTTTTCAAACCATCTATCCTCTCTTTCTTTCCTTTTCCTAGGCCACTTTACTTTCTTTGTGTGGCCCTCACACCCCTCCTCCCTTTTTTTCTATGAATCTTGACTCATCTAATTCCACTCCTTTGCCTTTCTTTTCTTTGTATTCCATATGTGACGTGTCGATCTTCTGTGACAAGCTTTATATTACACTATCTCTCCTTTATTGATCTTTCTTGGTCACGAAGGTTCAATCCTCTTTCTTTCTAGTTTATTAGAGAAAGAAGTTTTCTTTCATTCTGAATTATTATGGACCCTCCTTATAGTTTCTTCACATTGAAGGCTTTATGCATCACTCGTTTTGGGCACCTTTCAACGAGAACCTGCATTTAGTGCCAACGCTTAAGGTACGACAATGATTCGAACAAGACTGATTGATACAATAGGCATATAACTGGATTAATTTTGACACATCAATCTAAATATAATGAAAATCAACCAGGTTACACAATAAATATAGGGAAATGGGTACGAGTATAATAATTTCAATAAATTTTAATCCATCATTCTTTTTAAAAAAAATAAATAATAATATCTTTTTATTTTTTTGTTTTTGGTAACTTACATGAAGTCAGCATACATTTACATTAACAACACAAAGATGGTTACCTATATAAGGCCCCATTAGATCCCTCCGAATCTCGAGTTTGAGTTATAGAAGAGATACTTATGGTGGAAGGGGCAGTTATAAACCTCTAACATGATACTGAATGATAATATAAAAATATAAATTTACGTGAGCATTAATTTTCTCTTATAGGATTATGAGCATATGGAAATGCTAAGGATCAAATAAAAAGAGATAAAATTATAGGGATTGAGAGATTAATTTACATGTTCATTTATTGGTAGTGTGAATGCAGGAAAGTAGTGTGACATTGACTGACTGACTCATTTTAGGAATTGGTAGTGTGAAAGCATCCAAGAGGAAACAGTCTTCACAAATCATTTACTGGACTTCATAGTGCCCCCAGCATCCTGTAAATTCCATCCGCTTTCCTCAAAGCATTTATTAGGGGAGTTAAATAATAATAAAATTACAATTTCTTTTCTTTTCTTTTCTTTTTATATGAAACAATTACTCCTTGCGATCCTTATCATAAATCTCAAATAATTAATTTGTGTTAATCATGAAAACAGTTAAAATTACTTAAATATAATAAATATATATTATTTTTCTATCTATGCCCCTTATGTGTAAAGAAGATAAGTTTAAGAGAATAAATGCAATAAATACAGAATTTTTTTTTTGGTAAAGTGGGGAAAAAAACACAATAAATATTTAAACAAACATAAAATAACACTTATATTTTAGGACACATCAATTCACAAATTTAAATCTTATAATAAGAGAGGGAGGGAGTGTTACTTATAGCCTCTTCCTATTTATAAGTTGTTTTAAATATTGTTTTTATTGATTTTTCATTTTACTCCTATTTAATTACTCGTATTAACCTTAAAATTATTGATTTTACATTTGTCACATTTTTATTGTATCCAACTAACTTTTTAATCAACGTGGCTCAGTTAACTGTCTCTATGGTGTATATAAGATATTGTCATGGTGTATTTAGTTTTGGCATCTCCTTTCATTCTTGTTTCTTTTGTTTATTTCCTAAAAACTGTGCGTCGGTGAGCAACCCCACAAAGTCATTATGCAATAAACTCGACATTCTGGGGTGGAGCATAAAAAAGAAATAGACATTATCAAATTGCATATCTGTCCTCTGAAATTATTAATTAATATAATTAAAAAAAGGCAAAACTGTTACTAATAATTTGGCTAGTGGCCAAATATCCAAATTCCATAATTTGTGTCCTTTTTATTATTTAAAAAATAGTATGATCCACCCACTTTATTTTTCAAGTTTTCTTCACACTTCGCCACATGTCTTCTTTATTCCCTCTTTCCCCTTTTCTTTTCTTTTCTTTTTTTAATTAAATGTGTAGACCCAATAGTACGAGGTTACGTAACCAAACTGGTGACGTTTTACTTAGAGAAAAGTTTCCATGTGACCAAATAGCACATCTTTTGTTGTTGCTAATATTTTAAAGGTGTGTTAAAGAAAGAGTCCCTCTAATATTATTGTATTGCTTTTAAATAAAGAGATGTGTCTTGAGAAGTCATATATCCTTATAAATTAAAAGATTTAAGTTAGTTCATAAATGAATATGGTTTATAAATTTAATAGATAGCTGTGATTTTTTAATTAAAGAAGTGCAGTGTTTTATGAGGTATCACTTTAATACATCAAATGATGGTCTATAACTACTCTAATTATCACACACAAGAAGAAGAGAATAAACCCTCGATAATCTCTTTCCAAATTATTTTATCTTCCGCCAATTCTGTCACCTTGTACCTTTACAAATAAAGCCTTTATTATATTAAGTGAATTTTGGAATAACTCTTAATAGTATGTTTGGTTTGAGGGGAGGGAGTGGGAGGGAAGGGAGTGGAAATGAGTAAATTGACCAAATTGACATTAATGAGAAGAATATTCTTTTTTGTTGAAAGTATATTTTTGGAATATTGAAAAGTTTCCATGGGCAATTTAGTAAAGAGAGGGGTCAGAAATTTCTCTCTCCCCTCCCACTCCCTTCCTCTCCCTCAAACCAAATGTCTTCAAACCAAGTTTTTTTTTTTTTTCATACTATCTATCCGCTACTGTTGCCCTTCCTTTTCTTCTATGAATCTTGACTTTACTAATTCCACTCCTTTGCCTTTCTTTTCTTTGTAATCGGCAGTGCAGGAAGCAGCTCAGTTCATTCTCTTCGCAATTGACGGAGACGTACCATTTCGGTGCTCATCATAATAATGAGTCCAGAGTTCAATCTCAGTGTCTCTACATACCAATAGATCTAATTTGAATGGTTTAAATCGAATTTATTTTACTTTTTAAAAAAAAAAAAAAATTAAAGCTATAGAATCTAAAATAAAGATATCTTAAATGTTAGTATTTTCAAAGAATAATTTTTCATTTAAAAATCATTAGTTGAAAATCTTAAAATTTGAAGCTACGAAATTCTATTTGAACTGTAGGTTTCACCGCGGCTCATAATTGTGATTCTCGTAGAATACATACTCACGTACTCATTATTAGAACAAAAAAATGAAAATGATTTTTTTCCTCCTTTGCTTTGTTCGTTTCCGCATTTTGAACCAGATGTTACAAAAATGTCAAGAAGAATCCATTTCTTAAGCAACATAAACAGAACAACGAGTCCCCACCAAACTCCTTGTATTATGCAGTATGCAGAAACCAGAATGAAAAAACTAAAATGATTTGGAAGAAATATTAAACAGAATAATGAACTGAGACGATATTATAATTATCAAACACGAAGCATACATAAGCAGATCAGATCAACGAGAACAACAACAAAGAAACCTCAAAACAAGACAACTTAGTATATATCTATCATACATATTTGATAACTTAGCTTTAAGGTTCTTGATAATCCAGATCTAAACAAACAACTCATCGTCATAGTCGTCCCATGGCTCTTTGTTGCGCAGTCTTCGAAAGTAGTCTCTAGGGTTTCCTTCAAAGGGATCTCTGTATATAATCAAACCATCTCGGCCAGGAGCTTTCATGGTTCTTCCTCTTCTTCTTCTTCTTCCGCAAATACATGCACAACAACACTTACAACATTTGTAAAGACACACAACAGCAACAACAACCGCAAGAACTATCCCTCCGATCACAGCCCATTTCTTGACGAGGTCGTCTTTGCCTGCTGCTTCAATGATTTCTCCGGACCAATCCTTTGTGCTCTCGAACCAGTTGTCCCCGATCTCCAACCAGTTTGTGTTTTTGAGGTTCTCGAACCATTTTTTGATGCTATCGAACCAACTCATGTTCTTACTTATCTGATCTCACCCCCACTTCACTCTTCTGCTTCAGAGTTCAGAGCAGATGTGGGTTTATTATATGCCAGAAAAATTAGTTTTACGTTGTAAAACCTACAGATTGTGTAAATTATAGAAATCTGTTTCCCTAACAAGCATTTTGCTTTGCCGAGAGAGCTAATCAACTTTAAATCATCTAGATTTAATCTGAAGGTCCAGATTTATTTTTTAAAAGTTTATATTTCTCAAAAAATTATTTAATTGGTATAAAATCTAAACAAAAATAATATCTTAACTATTATTTTTTAAGAGATAATTTCATTTGAAAAATCATCATTTAAAAAAATCTAGATCGTTCTAGATGGTCCAAACCTGATTAGCCCAACCTTAAATACTATTAGAAGTGAAAATAGACTAGGCTAGGCTTTAGTTAAGTAGGCATGAGTTTGCGACGGAGATTGCCCGAGTCTGAGCTTTCAAAAAGGCCTAACATAGTCTAAGGCCTATTTAAAGACCTACTTAAAATGTAGGTCTTTAAATAGGCTTTAAAACTATGTATCTAAGTTCATATATAATTCATCAAGCCTATTTAAAAACACACATTACGTCTTAAAAGTTTAAGAACTCATTCTCATATGAAATAAAAGAGTTAGAAAAAGAAAGAAAAGAACACATAATGACAACAATTTTCTGAGTAAGTAGGAATTGTATAAGAAAAATTAATTATCTATTGACTAATGAGATATATTTTTTAAAAAATCAACAAAGTACTACAAGTGGCATGTAAAACTTGATTTTATCTCTTGTTTTTCTTGTAGAAAATGAGACAAATTAAACTACTCTTATTGGAATCATTTTCATTTGGGCTTCACTAAAATAAACTTACTACAATTATTATGTTGTATTAAATGACACAAATCAATGAATAGGTGCCATCTCGAGCGATTCGAAAGAAGATAAGTAGATGTGATCAATTGATGAATAAAAGGGTTAAGCTCATGGCTAAATGATGAAATGTGAAACTTTAGAGTTAAGACTAAATTATTAATTTTATAAATAATTTATAAAATTAATTTAGATTAAATTATATATAATTATGCATAATAATACATTTTTAAAAAAAAAACTAGAGTAAATACCCTTTTGGGTCCCTGGAAAAAAACACGAACCTCATTTTGGTCCCTCACACAAAGAAATGCTCTTTTAGTCCCTGAAAATGACGAATAATGGTCGATTTGTGAACATTTTGGTCCCTCGAAAATTTCCAAAAAACCCTTTTTAGTCCATAAAAAAGTCTCATTTTAGTTCCTAGGGACAAAAATGGGGTCCGTGTTTTTTGTCGAGGACCCAAAAGGATATTTACTCAAAAAACTAAATAGATCAAGAAAATAGTTCTGGCCTGTTTACCTAAATAAGCCTAATAATAGGCCTAAATCTGATCTATTTACTAAATTTTACACTTTGAAGTATTGTTTTCTTTTCCATTGTATTCTAAAAGTTTTTCTCTTTTCACGTCAAAAGCATGAAATAATTTTAAACCTCTTTAACCCTTTTATATATATTAGAAATTTTCAAATTAAATTTATACAAGATTTCCTAGATATATAACCTTCTTGTGCATTCATCATCACCATTTGAATATTGAAATATTGTAATGAATCAAATGTCATAAAATTTTAATAATTTGCCGTAAAATTCTTAAGAGTGTCAATGTATATATAGGAAATAAACTCACCAAAGTCTATAACTTACAGATCAATAATATCACCTCTTTATTATTATCCTTTTTGGTCTAACTCTTTATTTTATAACATTTTTTGTAGAATTGTAATATGAGCATGAGGCACATCTCTAAAGATCTAGATTTGAGCCATCCATACAATAAAATTGGATATCCAGATTATATTAATTTATTTTTAGAATTTTAATATTCTTATTTTGATATATTTAAAATAGGAATTTTAGATGATATAATAACTAACTAGTACATTTTCTAAAATAGACCGTTCAAGTTGCTACATTTTTATTCCAATAACCTACTTTTTTAGGGAAAAATAAATCACAACTTTTGATATATACCTTTGAAATCAAATTAAAATAATTTAGATAGACGAGCTCTAAATTTATAACCTAAATTTTTAATTAATGGAGCTGAAAGGCCGAAGAAAATAGTATGATGCACTTATCTGAAAAAGAAAGATTATCTTAAATTATTTAATTTACACCACTTGTTCTTGTCCAATTGTCTAGAAGTCTAAGAAAACTAAATAAATTATTTTAAAATATTTATATTTATTATTTTTTACAAATTATTTTATTTAACTGATAAACTGATATATATGTGTATATATGATATTATTTAGTTATTTATTTAACTTCATTACCGTCTTCTAAAAAAAATTAATTAAATATTATATTAATGAGCGAGGAGTAGTTCACTGCTAGCATCTTCCTTCCGAAGTCTACTATGGAGACGTACTACCCCTGCGGAGAGTGACAGGGAAAGGAAGAAAAAAAAAAGTAAATTATTTTATTCAAGAACTATTTTTTAAAAAATTGATATATTAGAAAAAGTAGGTTGAAAAATCTTTCTTTACAGAATTTATTGGTCAAAATACTTCAGGCCTAGGTTCTAAGTAGGTATGGGCGTATGGCTCTCTACTTGAATAGTGTTACCCACTAAAAATATATTATTGCAATTGGCTCCTTAAACAAATATTTTAGGGAAAATACCGGGTAAACTTTGAAATATCAAACAAACGATTTCCTATTAAAATGAGTCATCAATTGGTACACAAATGTAATAAGATTGGCCTTGGGATCATACAATTCTTTTTTTCAAAAAAAAAAAAAATAATGGCCCAACCCTCAATCAGAAATTCAATTACCAGGTGCGAAAAAGGAGTATTGTGAAAACAAATTAAATGACTAACCAAACAAATTCATGTGCAGAGTGATTGACATTAACAAGAAGAAAGGATCTTATGGTAATTTCTGAACCAAATGGAAGGTTAATTTGATTCAACTGATAAACCCAGAAGCAAGCAAGAAGCCTCACATTATTTCAATTCACAAGCGAGAAAGTGCGACTCAATTGATCTTTCCTTGAAAAAGTAATCACCAAGATCATCTTCAAAGTCATCTCTAAAACGCCATAGTTCTTAAAACGCCATTTCTGCTATCAGAATAAGAATCACAAAACCAATTACAAATTGAGTAGCCTCAGATTATTCTTGATCTGGTTTTAGGATTGATACACCTGTTTGAAAATAGTAAAATCTGGAGAAATTTACAGAGGCGTCAATTAACTGATCGGCTTCAATTTAAATATTCAGAGTCATTTCATCAAACACCAAGCATACACATAAGCAGCAAAATCAACATAAACACAAGTCAACAAGAAATTGAAGAAAACTCCAAGCGATAAAACAGAACAGGCCATTACAGAGAAATTGTGCGATTCAATCTCACTTTCAAACAACTGGCCTGATGTTCTTCATGTGGATCTACTTGATTTTCAACTCTATTTGTTGCGCAAGTCGCGAAAATAGCCTCTAGGGTTACCTTCAAAGGAGGATCTGTACATGGTTCGGCCTTTTCCACCGGGAGCTTTCATAATCTTTCCGCCAACAGAACCACCACCACCACCGGATCTACTGCAGCGTATAACGGCATAGACGAGAACAAGAGCCACACCTCCGATAACTAAATGCCTAACCTCAACATTTTCTTTTGCCACACCAATCACATCTCCTAACAAATCCTTACTAGTCGCATACAAATTTCTAGCGCTCTCGTACCAGTACGTGCTTTTGGCTCTCTCTAACAAATTTTTTGAGCTCTCAGACCAATTCACGCTTTTGGTTCTCCCTAACAAATCTTTAGCGCTCTCAGACCAATTCACGTTTTTGGCGCTCTCCATCAAATCTTTAGCGTTCTCAGACCAATTCACGTTTTTGGCTCTCTCCAGCGAATCTTTTGCGTGCTCAGACCAGTTCATGCTTTTGGTTCTCTCTAACAAATCCTTAGCGCTCTCAGACCAGTTCATGCTTTTGGTGCTCTCGAATCAGTTTTTGGTGCCCTCGAACCAAATCATTTTCCTACTCCCACGCAAGGAACCTGTCGTTCTTAAAAATGCTTTGCAGCCATGGATGGAAGTCACAGTGACAGTAGTGAGGTCGTCGGCGGCGAAGACGTTGCTTTATGCTTCATGAGGCCATCGCACGGATCCCATGACGTGTCGATCTTTTATTGCTCGTGCCAAGTATTTCTCCTCTCTGTCTCCTTTTTTTCAAACTTTTTTGTTACAGTATTTTAATATCGGAATAATTAAAATAAAACTAAATCCAGCAACTTGGCGAATCTTTTCATTCTTTTCCTACACGCTCATAATGAGCGATTTGATTTTAAGCAACCAAAAATATTCTTAAGTTATTTTAGAGTTGCCCTAAAAGTTAAAAAGTATAAAAAGAGAGTAGTGTGAAGTTGATTATGACCCTATGACTCTAATGAGAGTGCTAATATTTTCTTTTTCTAAAATATAAAATAAGCAAAAGAAAGCAAAGTTGGTTCCTTCATCAGAATTCCCACCTAAGCCCAAAACTAACCTTAAATCAATTGTGACTAATGTTTGCCTAGATGTATGATTAAGTAAAATTTACGAATCCCTAAGCAAAATTTTCCTACTCTTCTTCAAATTATTATTTTTTTAATAAAACAAAAGTCACATTACACATTGATTTTTATCTCAACTTTAATGTATAATGTCACTGAGATAAAAGTTACTTTTACACATATTAATCAAATAAGCCCTAAGAAAAAGGCATGTATTCAGTGCTTATAATAGTGATGAGTACATATTTTTTTTATAATTGTGATGAAATCTTAACCGTTTAAATTTAATTTAAATGGTCTAAATTTAATATTTTTTTAAAAAATAAATAATAAATTTATTTTTATAAGAAATGATAGTTATAAGAGCATCGTTATTTTACATTTACATATATTAACTAAGCCATCCAAAATTAATTTAACTGTGTGGATTGATGATTAGCACATTTATGCTCATCGCTTTGATCAGCACAAAATGTGCTCCCCTAAGAAAAGTAAGAAGGCAAAGAAATGTTAAACTTAATGATAGACATTATTAACAAGCGCCTCAACTAACAACCATAATTAATAAAATGTATATATTTCTTTGCTGTAGTTAGGGGTGTTTAACGTTTTCTCATTCCAGTGATCTTGTCCTGATCCCAAGCAAATTGGGACGGGAAAAGTTTAGAATCCGAAAAAATATAATTGAGATCGGGAGTGGTACTTCTTAATCCTGAATATATATGTGTTAATATGTATGTATGTATGTTTCTATTAAATATATATATGTGTGTATGTGTTAAATTTCCCCTAAAATTATCTAAATGGCACTATGCCAGAAGCCCTAAACCAACCAAGTGAACCCTAATTTTGCTTAGACACACTCTCTCGCTCTATTTCTTTTCTTGTTTGTCGCTACGACGTTGCCTCTCGTCTCTCCGTCAACTTGCTCCGTCAAGAAATCAACTCACTCCATCAACTCTATCTATACTCTCTCACAAAAAAAGAAAAAGAAAAAGTTCGTCTAGTCCACTCACTTTATTTTTTTAAGTTTTCTACATACTTCCCCACAACTCTTCTTTAATCCCTCTTTCCCCTTTCCTTTTTTTTTTTTTTAAAAAAAAAAATTAGATGATAATAAACTAACTTTCATTTACAAGGAAATTTTCATATTACTATTACGTTATAAGGTGACTAACTCTTGGCCTTTTTAATAATTTTTTCCTTCCCCAACTTTCCCATTATTTAATATTGCATTTTATGTCTGCCATCTATTTTTTCCGCTTTCATTTACCATTGATTTTTTCTTTTTTTATTTGCCACCTTCCTTTTTCCAAACTATCTATCCTCTCTTTATTTCCTTTTCCTAGGCCACTCTACTTTCTTTGTGTGGCCCTCACACACGCCCCTCGCTTTTCTTCAATGAATCTTTACTTTACTAATTCCACTCATATGCCTTTCTTTTCTTTGTAATCGGCAGTATAGGAAGCTGCTCAGTTCATTTTCTTGGCAGTTCATAGACTAGAAGGAGGCCATTTCAGTGCGATCATTACATATACAAACTCTTAGATCTAATTTGAATTATTTGTATTAAATTTATTTTATTTTTGCTTTTTTTAAACAAAATTTATTTTAATGTATACAGAACCTAAAATAAAAATAATATCTTAAAGGTTAGTTTTTCAAAAAAATATATTTTATTTTAAACTCCTTATATTATGCAGAACCAGATTGAAAAACAAAAATCAACTGACAAAGCATAAACATAAACAGAATAATTAACTGAGATGGTATCATAACTATCAAACACTAAGCATGACAACATAAGCAGATCAAGAGGTTATTATATTATATCAATTACCCAGATCTTTTTCAACAACAACAAAGAAACCTCAAAACAAGACAACTTAGTATCATAGATATTTGATAATTTTAAGGTGTTTGGTGGTCCAGATCGATCTATACAAACGCAGTCTTCGAAATTAGTCTCTAGGATTTCTTTCAAAGGGGTCTCTGTATGTAATCAGACCATCTCGGCCAGGAGCTTTCATGGTTCTTCCTCTTCTTCTTCCGCAAATACATTTACAACAACACAACATTTGTAGAGACAGACAACAGCAACAGCAACCGCAAGAACATATTATAAAACCCACAGATTTTGATATATTCACTACTGAATCATCAACCGCCAACTATATTCCCCGCTTTCTTGAACCTTGTATACTAAAAATGTGAAGACATTGACAAGAAACATAATTAAACAGAATACCAACACACTGTATTCTATATATATTATAAAAGCAAGCTAAGTTTACATATGCAAATTAAACGAAAGCAACAATACATCAGTTTACGATTTTAACATCCTAGTCAACGCAGACACACAGAACAGCGAGGAAATTAAAAATCAAAATAAGAGAGCAAGTTACATATATATGCATGCCAGAATAAGAAAACTAGTGCCATTTTAATCTTATTTACTATAACTGGCATGATCTTTTGAGGTCAAGTTTGCTTCACCTATGTCTACTTTTTGCGCAAGTTTTTGAAATAGGATTTAGGGTCCTCTTCAAACTTGTTCCTGGGAATGGTTTTTTTGCCGTACGTACCAGGAGCTATCATGTCATTCCCGTTCTCAGAACTGGAAGATGAAGAAGAAGAACCAAATCTGAAGACGGCGCTGGCAATACCAATGGCAGCAGCCGCGGCAAGAGCCACACCTGTCACAACACCAAAATTACTCTTAGTTTCAGTTGGAGCTTCATCTTCTCCACCATTTTTGGTGCTCTCAGACCTATTCATTCTCTTATACGTACTTGAGTATACACAAACCCTTCTTTGCTTTGTTATGTTCCTTGAAGGGCTTGATATTTTTGTTTAGTGTGTGTGTCTATATAGTGTGCGCGATTTCTTGGAAAGCGCGTAGCCTCAAGAGGAAATCCATGTCGAAATCTATATGTGACGTGTCGATTTCTGTGACGAGCTTTATATTATACTATCTCTCCTTTATTGATCTTTCTCGGTCACGAAGGTTCAATCCTCTTTCTTTCTGAATTATTATGGATCACGGTGAGGATGGGGGTGTGAATATTGGAAGATGGTACATATGGGAAGCTGTGTGGAAATTAGGAACCGAAAAGTTTATTGCACCAAGGTTGTTAAACTCACGAATTTAAGCAAACTTGTAACAATAATGTAAACTCGTAAGAGTTTACTTTTATTATTAAATAGGTATTACTGGTGTATAATTAAATAATTAAAATATAAAAATGACAACAATTAGATTTAATATATTTTAAATCTAAATAATTAAAATTAAATTCATCAACATTCATCATTTATCATATTTAATAAAGAAATTTCTATATAAAGCCGTTGAGCATGATGAAATAAAAAAAATTAACACGAGTTTAAGAATAAGTTAACAAGGTTTTGTAAGCTAGAAACGTAAAAACGGTAACTCGGTGTATAAACTCGTGAGTTTAACCGAGTTTACAACTAGCACGAGTTTACCACTGACTCGACTCGTTTTTGTAAGTTAGAAACATAAAAACGGTAAACTCGGAGAGTCAACTCGCGAGTTTGACAACAATGATTGCACCCTCCTTATAGCTAGTTTCTTCACATTGAAGGCTTTATATGTATCACGCATGCATTGTGGGCACCTCTGAACGAGAACCTGCATTTAGTGCCAACATTTAATGTTTGACAATGATTCGAAAGAGATTTTCTCCATGATACATATGCCTAGTTAAAAAATTATAGATAAAGTATGTATGCTCATAGTTTATTAATTTGTTAACGTGACTTCCGCTTAGCATATATCTAGATTAATTTTGACACTTCAATCTAAATAAAATTAAAATCAGCCAGGTTACATACTAAATATGGGGAGATGGTAACGAGTATAATAATTTCAATAAATTTTAATCCATCATTCTTTCTTTTTTTTTAAAAAAAAAAACGCTTTTTATTTTTTGTTAACTTACATGAAGCCAGCATATAGTTACGTTAGCAACACAAAGTTGATCTAACTGTGTAAGACACCGCTAGATTTCTCTGGATCTCAAATTCGAGTTGTAGAAGAGATACTTATGGTCAAAGGGGCAGTCATAAACATGGAACCAGATACTAAATGATAATATAAGAGACATATATTTACATTAGCGTTCTTTAACAGTTATAAGCATATGGATTGATGTCTATAGCTAAGGAAATGGTGATAAGGATCAAATAAAATGGGAAAAAAATATAGGAGCCTAAGTACAAATTAGGTAAAACTATAAGGATAGAGAGATTAATTTTCTCTTATAAATGTGTTGTTATGCAATAAATTAAGGGTAACTACGGCAAGAGCATTGACTCATTTTCTTTACTGGTAGTGTGAATGCAGGAACGTAGTGTGCGACATTGACTGACTGACTGACTCATTTTAGGAATTGGTATTGTGAAAGCATCCAAGAGGAAAAAGCTTTGGCAAAGCACTTACTTGATTTGATAGAGCCCCAAACATCACGTAATTTCCACCCACTTTCATCGAAGCATTTATTAGGAGTGTTAACTTAAAAAAAATTACATTTTTTTTTCTTTTTTAATAAGAAACAACTACTCCTTATGTTCTTGAGCAAAAAAAAAAAAACTACTCCTTATGTTCTTTATTATAAATTTCAAATAATTAATTTGTGTATTAGTTAAATATAATAAATAAATATTATTTTTCCATCTATGCCCCTTATATGTAAAGAAGGTAAATATAAGATAAAAAATACAATAAATACAGCAACATTGGGTAAAGTTGAAAAAAAAAACACAATACATATTTAGAGAAAAGGGTTAAGGTGCGATTTGGCCAATAAACTATTGACTTAGGAGTATTCAACACAATTAACTATTAAGTGGACCAAAAATACAAACAAACTTTTAAAAAGGAGCGCCCAGCACAACGCCGTTAGTAAAAAGTTAACGTCCAGTTATCTCAAAGTGATTGGCCAACGAACTTTTACTCCAGGAGTGCCCAAAGACAAAATTCTAAATTTTACTAAATTAAATAATTTTTTCTCAATTGTCATTATTCAAGACTACTTGTATAGATATCTATGGACAAAAATTACTCATTCTTCAATTTTGTAAAATTTATAATTTACTAAAATAAACAAAAGTTTTAATTAAAAATATAATTATATGATTTAAATAAAACTCAAGGTGTTTTATAGTTTGTTATATATGTTAAAAAAATTATATGATTTATTTTTATTTTAGAAGAAATTTATGTGAGTTAAAAAATTCATTTATTGTTAATAAATTTAAAAAATATAAAAAAATCTATTATATCCTAAAAGAAATGAAATGAGTTTAATTTTTATTTTTATAGAAAGAGCTTAATGGATATCAATATTGATACTTAATAATATAAATCTGGCAACTTGATGATATATTTGTTAATAGATCATTTAATTAAATGATTATGATTATGAACTCAAACTCGGTACAGCTCTGTAGTAGAAAAGCAATATCCGATCACTGAAGGGATTATGATTATGACTATGAATATGAATATATAGTTGCCAGTTTCATCATGTATATCTTTTGATTAATAAATAATTATATTTCTGTATGTATAAAGTGCTATCGCATAGTACGTTTGTTCCTCTTGCGTTGGATTGGATCAAGTTTCGGTCGGTTACGTATATAAAATATAAATTTTAAATCCTAAAATTAAGTGTTTCCCAAATATAAATTTTTTTATACTTATCTTCAAAATCTTAAAACTATTCTCAAAAAACTAATCCAAAAACATATATAGATATGAGCATTGAGGGTTTAGGGTTTAGCAAATTATAATTTTGACAAAATTGAAGAATGAGTAATTTTTGTTCATAAATATCTATACAAGTAGTTTTGAATAATGACAATTGAGAAAAAAAATTATTTAATTTAGCAAAATTTAGAATTTTGTGCTGGGCGCTCCTAGAGTAAAAGTTCGTTGGCCAATCTGCACCTTAGATAACGGAGGTTAACTTTTTACTAATGGCGTTGTGCTGGGCGCTCCTTTTTAAAAGTTTGTTGGTATTTTTGGTCCACTTAATAGTTAATTGTGTTGACGCTCCGAGCTAATAGTTTAGTTTATTAGCTAAATCGTACCTTAACCCTAGAGAAAAATTAAATAGAACTTATATTTTGAGACACACCAATTCAAAAATTTGAACCTTACAATAAGAGACGGTGGGAGTGTTACTTATGGCCTCTTCCTATTTATAAGAGACATTTATAAGTTGTTTTAAATATTTTTTTATTGCTTTTTCATTTTAGCCCTATTTAATTACTCGTATTAACTATAAAATTAAATTGAATTCCCACACATTATCTCTTTTCCACTCAAATGAAAGTATTTTTGACAAAAAAGTTACACTTGTCACATTTTTGTTGTATAAAACTAACTTTTTAATCAACGTGGCTCAGTTAACTGTCTCTAAATTGTTTCTTATAAAAAATAAGAGAGGGAGTACTGAATAAGATATGTCATTTATGTGAGAAAAATATCAATCAAGAGCTAGTAATTGTACCTAAGATACACCTTATTGTCATGGTGTATTTAATTTAGAATTACTGGCAAATTCTTTTTGTTGGCGTGCATCTCCTTTCATTGTTGTTTCTTTTGTTTATTTCCTAAAAACTGTGCGTGGGTGAGCAACCCTACAAAATCATTATATTATGCAATAAACTCAACATTATCCAATTGATGTCTGTCCTCTGAAATTATTAATTAATATAATTAAAAAAAGCAAAACCGATAATAATATCCAAATTCCATAATTTTTGTGTCCTTATTATTATTTAAAAAATAGTACGATCCACCCACTTTAGTTTTCAACTTTTCTTCACACTACGCCACATGTCTTCTTTCTTCCCTCTTTTCCCTTTTCTTTTGTTTTATTCTTTTAATTAAATGTGTAGACCCCAATATATACAAGGTTACGTGACCAAACTGGTGTAGACCCCAATAGTACGAGGTTACGTGACCAAACTGGTGTAGACCCCAATAGTACGAGGTTACGTGACCAAACTGGTGACCTTTTACTTAGAGAAAAGTTTCCATGTTACTATGCTACTCCCTCAAGTTTTTATTATTAGGTACTTTTTTCGGTTTTAATTATAAGATCTAGTTGATTTTTTTTAGAGAGATTAAGGAAGCTAATTAAATTAGCTTAGAGTATTTTAATTTTAATTTTTTTTCTTCAAACTAAATAGTTTGACTAATAAACTAATATATAATCTAAGAAAACACAACATATGAAATGATTAAGTAACTTATTTAGCTTCCTTAATCTCTCCAAAAAAGTCAACTGAGTCTTATAATTAGGACCGGATACCAACTAACAATTCTCACAAACCAATAAAAACAGTTAAAGTTAATAAAATTGTTCTACACTTTAAGTAACTTCCAATATTACCCACTACCTTTATTGATTAGAGACATATATGGAACAAAAAAAATGCTCCTTAGGAATAAACAAGTGCTTTATAAAAAGGACCAAGTACAATTGATAGTTAGTGCCTTATAATAAAGATTAGAGGAAGTATAAGGCGACTGGCACATCTTTTTCTGTTGTTAATTTTTTAAGGGTGTGTAAAGAAAGAGTCTCTCTAATGTTATTTTATTGTTTTAAAATAAAAAGATGTGTCTTGAGAAATTATATATCCTTTTAAATTAAAAGATTTATGCTAGTTCATGAATGAACAAGGTTTATGAATTTAATAGATAGTTATGACTTGTTAATTGAAGAGGTATAATGTCTTAAGAGGTAACAGTTTAAGGTATCAAATTATTGTCGGTAAATACTCTCATTATCACACACAAGAAGAAGATAATAAAGACTCGGTAATCTCTTACTGAGTTATTTTATCTTCCACCATTTCTGTCACCTTATATTCTTACAAGAAGGACTCGTTTAATCTTGTAAAGTGCTGCTTCTTATATATTAAGGAATTTCGGAATAGCTCTTAAAAAGAATCTCTTCGGATACTATTCAAGAACCAAGTATTTTGTTGTTGTTTTGATTTCGCCAACATTTCCTTCCCCAACTTTCCCATTATTAATATTTAATAGTGGATTTTTTGTTTGCCAGATATTTTCCCCCTTTCATTTACCATTGATTTTGTCCTTTTTGATTTGTGCCCTTCTTTTTTTACATACTATCTATCCTCTCTTTCTTTCCTTTCCGTAGTCCACTTTACCTTCTAGTGTGGCCCTCACACCCCCTCCCTTTTCTTCTATGAATCTTGACTTTACTAATTCCACTGCTTTGCCTTTCTTTTCTTTGTAATCGGCAGTGTAGGAAGCTGCTCCGTTCATTCTCTTGGCAATTGACCGAGAGGGTACCATGGCAGACTTCAATCTCACAGCCTCTACATAACATTAGGTCCAATTAGAATGGTTTAAATCGAATTTATTTTACTTTTTTTGTAAAAAAACATATTTTGTTGGATACAGAATCTAAAATAAAGATATCTTAAATATTAGTTTTTCAAAAATATTTTTTTCATTTAAACATCATTAATTGAAAATCTTAAAATTTGAAGCAATAAAATTCTATTTGAATTGTAGATTTCACCACCTCTCATAATTGTGTTAAGCAGCTAAAGTGATTCCCGAAGAATACATACTCAAGTACTCATTGTTAGAACCAAAAAATGAAAATGATTTTTTTCCTCGTTCATTTCCGCATTTTGAACCAGATGTTACAAAAATATCAAGAAGAATCCATTTCTTAAGCAACATAAACAGAACAACGAGTCCCCACCAAACTCCTTGTATTATGCAGAAACTAGAATGAAAAAAATCAACTAATTTAGCAGAAATATAAAACAGAATAATGAACTGAGACGATATTATAATTGTCAAACACGAAGCATGCATAACCAGATCAGATCAAGAGGTTATGATATCCCAGATCAACGAGAACAACAACAAAGAAACCTCAAAATAAGACAACTAAGTATATATCATACATATTTGATAACGTTAAGGTTCTTGATAATCCAGATCTATACAAACAACTTGTCGTCGTAGTCGCCCCATGGCTCTTAGTTGCGCAGTCTTCGAAAGTAGTCTCTAGGGTTTCCTTCAAAGGGATCTCTGTATATAATCAAACCATCTCGGCCAGTAGCTTTCATGGTTCTTCCTCTTCTTCTTCTTCCGCAAATACATGTACAACAACACTAACAAAATTTGTTAAGACACACAACAGCAACAACAACCGCAAGAACATGAGAAATTTTGGGAACTCTAAGAATGTATAACCCATCTATCATCCTACCAGTCAGCTTCGTCCTTCCATGTAGAAGGTCATGTGCAACACAATAATCAGGAAAGAAACAAGCCATGCATTCTAGTTCTTTAGTGACTTTAGAAACAGCTATGAGATTAAATTTTAATTTTGAAGAAAATAGTACCCCATTTAATGTAATATGAGGTGCAATAGTAATTGAACCTATATGCGTGATTAGTATTCATTGTCTATCTGGAATCTTAATTGACTTCATTGACCCACTATATGTAATGCACTTATCTAATAGGGATATATCACTTACTAAATGCATAGTGGCTCCTAAGTCTAAAATCCAATAAAAATGAACAGAATTTTCAGAGGGAGATATAGCCAAATTGTACCAATCAGCGCATGCACAGTTGATTCAGAATCCTTTTGCAGCATTAGAAGAAGCCTTTCATATTGCTCTTGGGAAAAAGAAGGTGCCACTGTGCTTGTGGTATTTATGTCCATGTCTGGATCACCGGTAGATTCAATCCATAATTGACTAGACTCCTTGTGCTGTTTCGATTTGGCTCCTCAGAAATTAGGTGGGTAACCCACTAGTTGGAAGCATTGCTCACGTAGATGGCCCTTTTTGTTGCAGTAAGTGCACTCAATATATGAGTCTCTAAGGCCCCTTCCTCTGCCACGTCCATGTCCTTTGGTGAGCTTGGAAATTCCCTTTGTTGAGTGACCACGATCAGAGAGGACTTTTGAGTCTCATCTTGGATCACCATGGAGTATGCTTCATTTACATAAGGGAGTGGGGTCATGAGTAAAATTTGTCCTCTTGCCTGATTATATGATTCATTTCGGCTCATTAAGAATTGCAGAAGCTTTTGCTCTTGCATCAAATCAAAGTAGGCCTTCGATGTGTTGTAGGTACATGATGGTAGGGGTGATCAAGGCCGACCGCTCTTCCAACAATTCCTTCAATTTCAAAAAATAAGTAGAAACTGAGGAGGAGCCCTGATAATGCATAGCGATTTAACGATGAAAACCAAAGATTCAGGCCTCATTTTTCTTATCGAACCGCTCATTTAGGTCTATCCAAACATGATGTGCGCTCTAGAAATAGATGACACCGTTAGCCAATTCCTTAAAGATGGAGTTGAGAAGCCAGGAGAGGACAACGGTGTTGCATCGTTCCCACTGAGGCTGCATCGCCGGGTCTTGGTCTTCTTTCCAGAAACTCTCATCAACAAGGCTAAGCTTGTGTTTCCCTAGGAGAGCGATTCACATGGCGCGACTCCACACTGTATAATTATCACAGCTGGTGAGTGTATGTTGAATAATGGATAATCCTTGTGTGTCGGATGGATGCAGATATAGTGGATGTGAGAAGGGACGGATCCAAGTGTAGTTTTCGCAGAAGCATCTTTCTCCACCATGTGGATCTTTGGCGGAAACGATGGTGAGATATGTGGAATTGACGGTGGTTATGATCGTGGTACTGGAATCTTGAAATCGACGACAATATTTCTGGTGTTTCCGGCGTTCCGTTGTGGCATCCACGGCCGTGAATGCATTTGTTGTGATCTGAAGGATTTGAGAAGGAAAAGAGGCTTCGTTGTGAGCTGTGCCTTCACGTGGGTTCTGACCGTGATGTGATTCGTCCCTGTGCGTGAGCTGGCGTGGTTGAATTCTTTAGGAATTCTCTACACGTGCCAATAGAGTTGCACATCTATTCTTGAATCCACGATAGAAATGTGGACCTTTTCTTTATTTCTCTCCTTGGACTTTTAGCGTGCGCCTTGGGCCGCCTTTGTAGATTTCTTTTCTTGGACTCTCGGCGTGCGTCTTGGGCCGCTGGTATGAGAGAAAGGAGATCAATCTATTGGCTTTGATACCATGTTGAACACCTTACCCTGATGATCTTTACAACAGAGGGTTCACCATCAAGCTAAGAAAGAAAACTAGCTATTCTTATTTATGAAAAATAGAAGTATTACATCAGCTAGTCTAATTAACACACCTAAACAACTATATATACAACATCTCCAAAATAACTGAGTAAGTAACTAACTGTCCAACAACTAATTGCACATTTATTAATTGTGTACACAATACTATTATATTCTAACAGCTGCTTCAATGATTTCTCCAAACCAATCCTTTGTGCTCTCAAACCAGTTCTCTCCGATCTCCAACCCGTTTGTCTTTTTGAGGTTCTCGAACCATTTTTTGATGCTATCGAACCAACTCGTGTTCTTACTTATCTGATCTCACCCCCATTTCACTCTTCTGCTTCAGAGTTTAGAGCAGATGTGGCGGGTTTATTATATGCCAGAAAAATTAGTTTTATATTGTAAAACCTACAGATTTTGTGCTATACTCTATAAGTAACATAACTCCTTTAAATTTTATATTATTTGGATATAATTAAGGAGAAAAGCTAACATTATCCGTACTAAATGTAGGATCGTTTACAGTACAAATTATAGGAATCGGTTTCCCTACCAAACACTTTGCTTTGCCAGGAGAGCTAATCAAATTTAAATCACCTAGATTTAATTTGATGGTCCAGATTTATTTTTAAAAAGATTATATTTCTTAAAAAATTATTTAATTGGTATAAAATCTAAAATAAAAATAATATTTTAACTATTATTTTTTTTAAAAACAATTTCATTTGAAAAATCATCATTTAAAAAATAAATAAATAAATCTAGATCGTTCTAGACAGTCCAAACTTGATTAACCCTCCTTGATATACTATTAGATGTGGAAATAGGTTAGGCTAGGCTAGACTTTAGCTAAATAGGCATAGGCCTGCAAAGGAAGTCCAAAGCCTGAGGCTGTATGTATGCTTCTTTTTAAACCTAAGACTAAGCCTTCTTTTCAAGTGCAATTGAGAGAGAGTGGGAGATGTCGTCACTACTCACTACTGTGATTCTTCTTCAAGTTGGACGAGCTTGCCGAGGGAGAAGGAATGGGGTAAATCTAGGTTAATATATATTTTGAAACGCCACCTAATACGAAATTGGCTTCTGGATCGCGATAAGCAACTCAGAGTAGCTTATGGATTTAAGCTGCTTTTGACCGAAGTTGAGTTGGGAAAAAGTTGTTCGAAACACTTCCAAACAAGCTAAAAGCAAGCAATGGGGCTTTTGGGTCTATGAATCGCACATTATCCCCCAAAAAGCTAAAAGCAAGCAATCTTGGTGCACTTGGTTATCAAATGCATGACTTTTAAGACATGTACTTATACTTTAGATCGTGGCTTTAAATCTTTGAGGAAACGAAACGTTCTTGTTCTTGAGTGAAGTTGTTGCTTCTCAAAAGACAAATCCTCTTGAGAAGAGGCTGCCTACCATTGGGGTGGGGACCGACACCATTGGAGCAGCCGTTACATAAATAGTACAAAGATATATACTTGTACCACTCAATACCATTGGAGCAGCAGTTACATAAATAGTACAAAGATATATACTTGTACCACTCGACACCATTGGAGCAAATAGTACAAAGATATGTACTTGTACCACTCGACACCATTGGAGCAGCAGTTACATAAATAGTACAAAGATATATACTTGTACCACTCGATACCATTGGAGCAGCCGTTACATAAATAGTACAAAGATATATACTTGTACCACTCTCACGTTTTTGGGCCATGCCTTTGTTCCGGCCATGACGACGTGTGTGTGTGTGTGTGGGGATTTTAATCGAATAACAGGTAAAAAGGTACACAAGTAATGGACTTCTTTTTCTTTTTGGAAAAATAGGAAATGGGCTTTTCAACTAGAAACTACATACCTGATCCTAGAAGCCCACGCAGAAAAACATAAACTAAAAGAAAAGACAGAACCATGATCCAAAAGAAAAACTTATTTTTTACCAGTGACCCACAAGAAAAACGAAGCTAACCAACAACAAAGAAAAGCTAGGTTATTAAACCTGAACTAGGCACTAAACTTAATTTTTTTTTAAAAAAAAAAATTGGGTTAAGCTAGTGTAATACCCCAGAAACATATGAAAAAGAAAATTATAATTAAATGATTAATTGAGTGTGGGATGTAATGATCCATGGAATTTGAGAAATTTTAAGATCAACAATGATTAATTAATTGATCTCATAAGTTAAAAATAAAAATAAAAGAGAGTAAATATATATATATATATATATATATTAAAAAAATGGTTATGGTACTGAAATCAGAATATATTAATTACTTTTCTCTTGATCAATAATTTAATTATATGTTTTAAAAGTGAATGGTAGTCTAGTGGAAATTGTGTTGCTTCTCATGTTTTTGTTTTGAATTCAAATTCCCCTTCTATCATAAGGGTAATTTTATTCTGTTCTTGTATTGTGAGATTTCCATAAAACCCTTCTTTAAATTAATAAAAATAATCATAAATAAATAAATAATCATAAATAAATAAATAAAGGCCTACATATATTTCCATATTGCCTCATCCTTGTTCTTTGCATTGTCAATGAATGGAGGCCAGAGGAAACTTCAAGAAACTTGGAGAATTTGAAAACGCCATGGCCATTCCTCCGTCATTCTCATCCATTCTCCATGGTTGTCCTATCATCATCATTAGCCATTCTTCTCCTTCTTCCTCTGCTCAACATCATCAGACCTTATTTTCTCCTTTTTTCTTCTTTCCCGTCGACGTTTTGGTGGCAGAAACAGGGAGAGAGACTTATAGGACTGCTGGGCTGTCTCCTCCCTCTCTTCTTGGTATTGTTAATTATTACTTTCATTGTTGTAAACTGTGATGTGGCTTCACTGCCTTCTCTGCTCTGCGACGTTGCTATCCGAGGGTGGGGACAGATTGTGTCTTCACTTCTCTCCTTGGTTGCTTGTGCTTGTATTGTACATGGTATGTATGAATAGCTTCTTCCTCTTTGATTTTTAGAATGCTTTAATTTCTAAATGAGTAGAGATTATTGCTTTCCCTTCTTTAATTTGTTGTGCCATTTGGAAAGGATGGTTACTTATTCCTCCAATTGGTAAATGGTTTGAGTTGCATAAGGCTTTGATAATTATTTAAGATTGCAATTGCAGTTTTACTATATGAAACTTGAGATTGTGATTTTAAAAAGACCATTCTCGAAGCTTGTAAAATGGAGTGCACACAAGGTGTTTGTTAAAATGTTTGAGAGGAAATTATAACTCAAATGAGTAGTTTATGGGAGCGTAAAGTAACATAGTGCATACATTTATTTCATTTAGCATAAGCAGTGAAGTTGTTTCTTTATAAGTTAAGGAAATTGTGAATTAAGAACAAAACAAAAATCAAGTTTAAATTGTATATGTTGGAAAGGAACTGTGAAGATGGGTTTAACTTTATAAATTCTCTATATAAGGAGGTATTAAAGTAAGGTAGTGGAGGAGCTAAAAAGGTATTTGGCTAATAACACAAATATTTTAATTTGAATGTTCTTGTGCTGTAATGTTTGAGAAGGGAATTTCATGGAACTGAACAAGTTGATGGTAACTTCAAATCAATTATAGTGCATGAGGTATTTATTCTTAATGATAAGACTCAGAAGGTGTAAATATTGTGTATATATTTGCGTTTATATTATAATGATGCATTGATTGGCCTTTTTGTCTCCTTCTAGGTGTAGAATGTTGGATCATAATTTGTTTTATTGATTGTAATGTTAAATATGGAGATTGAGTTCGTTGAGTCGTTGAATTATATCCTGAGTAAATTGTGGAGATTAGGTTGAAGTTCCAGTGCTTTATGAATTGGTAGTCACTATTGAGTAGAGGAATTTCAAGAAATGATAATTTAAAGTTATTTAGTCTATGAAGAGAAATAACAATGATTTTGTTATGGACATTACGGAATTAACGAGTAAATCTAGTTCCAGAGATGATATATTGGAGTGAGTTATATATATTTGGAAATATTGTAGGTGAGTGAATAGCGACCCATTATAATTTTTATAAATGATATTTTTACTTTTATGATTATATTTATAAGTATGATTTTACAAATGAAAGTTTATCAGATTTGTTTCATTTTCTTATTATTGATGATCTTATTCATTATTATTTATCCTCCTCTAATTGCTTCATAGTATAACTCATGGTTGAATTTGTAACACCCCATTTTCAAAAGCAGTATATTTTTTTTTTCATCAGAGTAGAGCATCGGAGCGTAAGAGTAACTGATACATATATTTCAAATGCCGTAAGTCCGGTCAATTTTTTACGAATAACGGTACATTGTACCGAGTGTTTACAAAAGTAGATAACAACGGAGGAAAGTCTTCAGCCGAGTCTTTATGCGGCTTGCTTGCCTTTCTCCTCGGTCCTCGTTCCTCCTGAACCTGACGTTATGTTAAGAGCTGAGGTCCAATGCATAGGGACCCCAGGTAACGATTAACTTCATATTTACATATACAGTATATAAGCATTCCAACAAGCATATCCCAACATCATATAAGCCCCCTGGCAGATATGTCACACTTAGCAAACGTTTCACACTTAGCAGTCGTTTCACACCAAGTAGTCGTTTCACACCAAGCATTTCACACCTAGCAACCGTATCCCGACACCCAGCAAGCATAATAACAGTACAATGAGCATACCACAGAGCTATCAACTACCTCACATAAACATAACATACACATAGCACACATCCGCATACAATAAACATCAGAGTTAGTGTTACAGTACGCGAACGTACAAGCATAACCCAACAGCACATAAGCCCCCTGGCAGATATGTCACACTTAGCATACGTTTCGCACCTAATATTTCGCACCAAGCATTTCGCACCTAGCAAACGTATCCCGACACCCAGCAAGCATAATAACAGTACAATGAACATACCACAGAGCTATCAATTACCTCACATAGTTATACCATACACATAGCACATATACGCATACAATAAACATCAGAGTTAGTGTTACAGTACGCGAACGTACCTTCATTGACGAAAAACGGCACGTTTGACAGAAAACGGTACTTCTGAAAGAAAACAGCGGTTTGACAGCGGTACGACATCGGTTCGTGATTACAGATATCCTATAAGGATAATATCACATTTATAAAGATTTGGCATCATAACAGGTATTTTAGGTACAAATTACCATTTTGCCCCTGACCCCCTAATCAGCGGAATTTCGCCAAAGCTTCGCTATTTTGACTCTAATCTTCCAAAATTTTGCCATAACTCTTTTCCCAACATATTTTTCGAAATATATATCATATTTAACCCAAAACAACATTTCTATTATAACTACCGAACTAAACACCGAAGCTTAAGACTAGGGACCGAAGAACTTACCTAGGGCTCGGCTAGAATTTCTCTGGGCTCTTCCTTCTCTCTAAACTCTCTCTATGCTGTGTTTTTGGGGTGAAGAAATGAGAAGGGGGTGAATGGCTATTTATAGCCAAATTCCAGTCACTATCCATCACTTTATCAGATTGATTTTCGGCCGTTGGATCGCATTTCGACACGTGGCATCATCTTGACTCTCCAATGCTTAAGGCCGACCTCCTTGCACACTTCCCAAGGAAAATTGATGTCATGCATGACATCATCCCTCTTGCTTTATGAGCCGGTACCGATAAAGTTTCCAGTTCGGTGTCCAAATCGCGCAATCTCGGAGAATCTCAAAAATCCGATAGCAAGGTACTGAAGTTTTATTCTTTCTCCTCACAACTACTTGGGTTAACTAAATTTTTGACTCCGTTACGGGCATTCCGTAGTCTGCTGAAGATTTTCGGATAAACGCTGTCGGTTACGGAAATAACTTCCGATAGCACTAGCTTCTGGACAAAAATTCACTGGTTCATAATATGTCTAGACATAAGAAACCTAATCCCTGGTTTGTCACAACTATTTCGTTTTCTATAGGTTCCCATTTACACTATCTGACCTATTCTGATTTATCCTGTATCTTAATGACTCATTTGGTTTCAGAAACGACTTCTGAGATAGTCCACTCCGAGGTAGAAATTCATTGGTTTATAAAAAGTCCAGATGACATAGACTAAATCCCTATATTTTGGTGTAGGATTTAATTCCTATTCATTCTCAAATGTCCTGTTGGCTCTTTTTACCGATATATTATTATTAAATTCCAAATATCTAGATATTATTTGAAATAGCCATAACCCTTTTCACACTACTTTTTCATTTATTATTTATTTATTATTTATTTAATTAATAATTTCGAATTTCTCCCCTTAAATTAATTATTTACTAATTAATTTACTTATATCATAATCTAAACAATTAGCCACTAATTACTTAATTAGCCACTAATTACTTAATTAGCCACTTACTAATTGTTGATAATTTTCATAATTAGGATTAATTATTATCTCACAACTATTTTACTTACAATGGTATTTTATATCCCATGTAAAATATTAAAAATCATGGGGCCAAAAAGTACTTTTAATAATATTATATTTATGCTTCTCTATTTTTCAAGGAAATAATCCCAAAATTCCTAAAATTAGAGACAACATACTTTCTAATTATTAGCAAATATTTTATTGCCTCTAGGGATTTATCATAATATTTTCAGGCCATTTTATGCCTCATAAATACATTTAGGGATTTTTAGCTCTTTATTCACCCTAATTTCGATAGAAATTACCTTAGAAAATAAGGTAATTATAAATTATTATTTGAAACAACATATTCACCTATTTTCAATAGGTATTATTTACCGAAATATGATACTTATCATAAATACGATTTTTAGGGTATTACAGAATTTTTATTAATTGGAAAGGATTTTGTCAATGGATTAAATTTGAAGAAATTTTTTGAAATATTGTTTGTGAGCTTTCGTGTTGGAGTATACTATTATATCTTATTTGATACAAACTTCTTGGTATTGAAAGAATAACATTTCATTGCTTTGATAAATTAATCCCAACCATACTTGAAAATGTTTTTAGAGGATTGAATACAGAACGCTGGTTACTAACAGCAATACTGTTAGTCCTTGGTGCACCATGGTTAACCTCAAGCTCGCTTGATATTCTGGGATTTGTTCTCACGCTTGTTATTCGTTGGTCTTGTACCTGCGCTTGTTTCGTGGCTTTGAGCTGTGCTTGGTTACTTACCCTCGTGGACTGTGTGTCCACGCTTGTTTTCGTGGCCTCCATGCTGCGCTTAGTTATTTTCCCTTGTGGACTATGTGTCCACGCTTGTTATTCCGTTCTGTTGAGGTCCTATCGAAAGATGGGGTTTGAGAATTACGGTTAAATTCATTATGTTAAATCAAATATTTTATTACATTCATGGATTTACTTGATTAACGATATTTTATATAATTTCACTTATGTTTATGATTGTTTACTATAGAAATCGAAGTTGATTGCCATATTGTTATAAATCATAGTTAAATCTATTTAAATTATTTTCATTAGCACTTCATTAAATCTCATAAATGGGACGTTATTCACCGGATATATTTTTGCCCTCAGATAGTGCAGTTGGTCATGTTCACCTTGGTGGTCACTAAGGTCAATTTGGCTAGACTGAAGTGAAGCGTCATTCGAACAGTTCCTAATTCAATGTAAATCTCCAAGTTCTTTTGTACATGTTGATAAATCTTGTTTAGGTGCTCTATGTAGCCGATCCATATCTTCCCTTGTATTTTGGAATATACGTATGTGTATATGTTGTGGTGGAGCGGAGCTCCTATTCTTGTTATGAAAATTCAGGTCATTGTTGAATTTTTGGGAAGTCAAATTTATAGAGGAGACTTTACCCAAATTTTTTAAAGAGACTTAATATTTTGATTATATGAGGTATGCTACTGTGTATGAACTTAAAATGGTTTAAGCATGCTTAGGATTATTGTACTAGTTTTGATGTTGTTAATGATATTGTGATTAGTATTAAATATTCATGTATAAGTTTAATGCTTAAGGAATGTGAGTTCACCCACATTTCGTGCATGTCACCCCTAAATTTTCAGGAGGTGACAGCTAGCCAGTTCACCGGTTTTCAAGTCAAACTGCCCAGTCTATCCGAGTTTAATAACCCTAATAAAAAGGTGCAACAACCATTTCCAACATTACGACATGAGCAAATAGTATAACTTTTGAAGAATCCTCCTACTACACCTCCATGTAGTATGAAATCCATCTACCCTGGGGGGTTGATGAAAGAACTCATGCCCACTAATATTACTCTGGAACTACCAAAATTGGTTTGAATAAAGAAGCTTGGCCGTGTTTTTTGTTTCCCAAATTTGAACTATGAACGTATGATTTATCATCTAGTAATCGGTTTGGAGTTCGTCATTGTCTTTTTTAACACAAGTGTCTCTCCTCTAAAATTCGAACTTGAGACCCGAATATTTAGAAGAGCTTTATTCTGTTAGACCAATTCTATGTTGGTTATCAGCATATGGTTTTATTTTTTTTTGGATATAAATCAGTATATGATTTGAAAAGGAAGGATTAATATAAAGTCTGAAAAGTAGTTTACGGGCCTTAATCAAAGAGTGCACAAAATATTTAAATGGGTCTGCTTGTGAAACCTTTTCATTAAAATAAACCAAAGCAGTTTGGACTTTTGTACCCGGCCTGTTCGGTCTGAGACTGGTCGGGGATACAATTTTTTAATTTAAAAGATATTAGTATTTCTAATAAATAATTTTTAATTATTTAATAATAGCTGATTTCATACCACTGTAATAAGATTGGCCTTGGGAATAAAATTCTTTATTTTAAAAAAATGCATGGCGCCAACCCTCAATCAGAAATTCAATTACCAGGGGGCAAAAAGGAGTATTGTGAACAAATAAATGACTTGGTGCGTATTCATGTGCAGAGTGATTGACATTAGCAAGAAGAAAGGATCTTATGGTAATTTCTGAACCATAAGGAAAGGAAGGTTATTTGGATGCAACTGATAAACCCAGAAGGAAGCAAGAAGCCTTACATTATTTCAATTCACAAGCGAGAACGTGCGACTCAATTAATCTTTGCTAAAAAAAAGTAACCACCAAGATCATCTTCAAAGTCATCTCTTAAAACGCCAATGTTCCTATACCCACCTGGAACTTTAATTTCTGCTATCAGAATAAGAACCACCAAACCAATTAGACTTGATCTGGTTTTAGGATTGATACACTTGTTTGAAAATAGTAAAATCTGGAAAAATTCAGAGGCATCAATTAACTGATCGGCTTCAATTTAAATTTTCAGAGTCATTTCATCAAACACCAAGCATACACATAAGCAGCAAAATCAACATAAACACAAGTCAAAAAGAAATTGAAGAAAACTCCAAGTGAGAAATCAGAACAGGCCATTACAGAGAAATTGTGCGATTCAATCTCACTTACAAATAACTGGCCTCATGTTCATGACGTGGATCTACTTGATTTTCAACTCTAATTGTTGTGCAAGTCGTGAAAATAGCCTCTAGGGTTACTTTCAAAGTCGGATCTGTACATGGTTCGGCCATTTCCTCCGGGAGCTTTCATAATCTTTCCGCCATTAGAACCACCACCACCACGGGATCTACAGCAGCGCTTAACGGCAGCGACGAGAACAAGAACCACACCTAAGATAACTAAATGCCTAAACCCAACATTTTCTTTTGCCGCACCAATCACATATCCTAAGAAATCCTTAATAGTCGCACACAAATTTTTAGCGCTCTCGTACCAGTTCGTGCTTTTGGCCTTCTCTAACAAAATTTTTGAGCTCTCAGACCAATTCACCTTTTTGGCGCTCTCCAGCAAATCTTTTGCGCTCTCAGACCAGTTCTTGTTTTTGGTGCTCTCGAACAAGCTTTTGGTGCGCTCGAACCAGCTTTTGGTGCCCTCGAACCAACTCATTTTTCTACTCCCACGCAAAGAACTTGTCGTTCGTAAGAATGCTTTGAGGATGGCCAGTAGTGTTCCCTTTTATAGAAGTGTGAAATGATACTCATCGACGAGGAATCTAATGCTGATTGCAAGTAAAGGCCTTTATTATATATTAATATTATTATTTAAGTATTATTATCATCATTTCATGGGCAAGGATTCGGAATCTGTGTGTGTGTGTCTTTGACGGGCGCGACGAGGATGAAAGTTACGTCGTGGGCAAGGAACTAGAATCAGGACTATGAAATCTGATATAAAAAGAATGATCGGATTTATTTTTTAAAGATATTGCGAGGGAGTGGAATATTTTTTCCCTGAGATTATTTTGATTCTTAGATTCTTTTTTTAAATAAAGAAGGGAAAAGATTAATCAAAGAGGCCTTCCGCAAAAATGACTCCACGTCATATAAGGCATCATTTGGATGGACTGATGGCATATTCAACATATATTTAATCGTTTGATTATCCTCAATAAACGAAATAGAAAAAATTGAGAGTAACTGTGAAGTTAATTATGACCCTATTGCTTAAATGAGAGTGCTAATATATATCTTCTTTTACTAAAATATCAAATATACTATCTTCAGTCTTTGCCAACTATGTCACATTACACAGATTGACTTTTATGTCAACTTTAATTTGTAAAAATTTGATGAGATAAAAGTTACTTTTACAAATATTAATCGAATAAGCCCTAAGAAAGGGGTTTGTATTCGTTGCTTATAACAATGATGGGTACATATTTTTAACTATTATGATGAAATCTTAACCATTTAAATTTAATCTAAATGGTCTAAATTTAATATTTTTAATTTTTTAAATAAAAATTCATTTTTATAAGAAATGACAATTATAAGATTATCTTTATTTGACATTTTACATATATTAAAATATAAATTTATTTAAAATATACTAATTAAATTAAATTAAATCTAGACCATACAAAATTAATTTAACATATGAATTGGTGATGAGCACATTTTGCTCATCACTTTGATGAGCAAAAAATGTTTTCCCTCTAAGGAAAGTAAGAAGGCAAAGAAACGTTAAACTTAATCAAAGAAATTATTAACAAGCACCTTAGCTAAGAGGAATAATTAATAAAATGGAAAAGTATTTCTCCAAATCACCAAGATAGAGTTATTTCCAGTGACCCCAAAACTACGTCGTTTTGAATTAATGAAGAGTGTGTTAGTAATTTTATGTGAATTAATGAAGGGTGTTTCGGTAAAATTTATATGATTAAAAAATAAACAAAATTAGAAAAACACATTTCATTAATCCAAAACGACGTAGTTTTGGGGTCACCGAAGATAACTCTATCTCCAAAAATGACCCAGAAATCCTTTACCCTTATATATATATATATATATATATATATATATATATATATATATATATTCCTCTGATGCAGTTAGGGATGTTCAACGTTTTCCCATCATGGTGATCATGTCCCGATCTCGAGCAAATTGGGACGGGAAAAGTTCGGGATCGAGAAAAATATAATGGAGATCAAGATCGGGAATGGTACTTCCCAATCCTGAACTTTTGCCGATCCCATATGTGTGTGTAATATATTAATTTCCCTAAAATTACCTAAATGCCACTATGCCAAAAGCCCTAAACCAACAAAGTGAACCCTAATTTTGCTCAAACACACACTCTCTCTACTTCTCTTCGTGTTGTTCGCTGCGACACCGCCTTTCATCTCTCCATCGACAGATCAACTCACTCTGTCGACTCTATCACATATGAGAACTAGAGGAATCCAAGTATACTTTCTGAAAAAATAAAAGCTCGTCACGTCTACTCACTTTATTTTTTAAGTTTCCTTTACACTTCCCCACAACTCTTCTTTAGTCCCTCTTTCTGCTTTTTTTTCCCCCCTCTTTTTAATTAGATGAGAATACACTAATTTGAGGTTATAACCAGAATCAAATCAGTAACCTTTCATTTACAAGGAAATTTTCATTTTACTATTACTTTATAAGGCGACCAACTCTTCACCTTTTTAATAAATTTTTTCCTTCCCCAACTTTCCCATTATTTAATATTGCATTTTATGTTTGCCATACATTTTTTCTGCTTTCATTTACCATTGATTTTGTCATTTTTTATTTGACCTCTTCCTTTTTTCAAACTATCTATCCTCTCTTTCTTTCCTTTTCCTAAGCCACTTTACTTTCTGTGTGGGCCTCACCCCCCCCCCCCAAAAAAAAAAAAAAAAAAACTCCTCTGCCTTTCTTTTCTTTGTAATCCATATGTGACGTGTCGATCTTCTGTGACAAGCTTTATATTACACTATCTCTGCTTTATTGATCTTTCTTGGTCACGAAGGTTCAATCCTCTTTCTTTCTAGTTTATTAGAGAAAAAAGTCTTCTTTCATTCTGAATTATTATGGACCCTCCTTATAGTTTCTTCACATTGAAGGCTTTGTGTATCACTCGTTGAGTGCACTTTTCAACGAGAACCTGCATTTAGTGCCAACGTTTAAGGTACGACAATGATTCGAACAAGACTGTCTGATACAATAGCATATAACTGGATTAATTTTGACACATCAATCTAAGTAAAATGAAAATCAACCAGGTTACACAATAAATATGGGGAGATGGGTACGAGTAGAATAATATCAATAAATTGTAATCCATCATTCTTTTTAAAAAAAATCTTTTTATCTTTTTTTTTTTTTGGTAACTTACATGAAGTCAGCATACATTTACATTAACAACACAAAGTTTGTTAATTGTATAAGAAATCTCTCTGAATCTCGAATTCAAGTTATAGAAGAAATACTTATGGTGGGAGGGGCAATCATAAACCTCAAACAAGATATTGAATGATAATATAAGAATATAAATTTACATTACGTTAATTAAAAGATTATGAACATATGGATTGATTTCTACAGCTAAGGAAATAGTAAGGATCAAATAAAAAGGGATAAAATTATAGGAGCCTAAGTACAAATTAGGAAAAACTATAAGGATTGAGAGATTAATTTCCTCAATGTGTTGTTATGGAATAAATTAAGGGTAAATACGACAAGATCATTGACTCATTTTCTTTATTGGTAGTGTGAATGCAGGAAAATTCACACACTACTTATAAGAGACGGAGGGAGTATTACTTATAGCATCTTCCTATTTATACGAGACATTTATAAGTTATTGTAAATATTTTTTTTTATTGATTTTTCATTCTGCCCCTATTTAATTACGCGTATTAACCTTAAAATTATATTTAGTTCCCACACATTATCTATCTTCCACTCAAATGAAAGTATTTTTGACAAGAAAGTTACATTTCTCACATTTTTATTGTATCTAACTAACTTTTTAATCAACGTGGCTTAGTTAATTGTCTATAAATTGTTTCTTATAAAAAAGAAGAGAGTGAGTATTGAATAAGATAAGTAATTTATGAGAGAAAAACATCAATCGGGAGCTAGTAATTATACCTAAGCTACACCCTATTGTCATGGTGTATTTAATTTAGAATTACGGGCAAATTCTATTTGTTGGCATCTCCTTTTATTGTTACTTCTTTTGTTTATTTCCTAAAAACTGTGCGTGGGTGAGCAACCCCACAAAGTCATTATGCAATAAACTTGACATTCTGAGATTGTGCATAAAAGAGAAAGGGAAAATGACATTTAAATACCATTTGAATTTGTAAAAACCCTAAATGTCTGTTAAATTTGTTAAATGACTTAAAGGTACCAATGACCATATTAGGATTTTTAAATCGGGTGAATTTACTCTTTTTCCCTTAGCTTTTAAATAAATTAAAAAAGAAAAAGAAAAATGATCCTCACCAGAGGGCCACCGCGGCCGGCCGCCGGAGAATCGACCGCAGACGACTGCAACCGTTGGCGGCTTGAGATCCGCAATGTTTTTTTTGGGGGGGGTTCGGGTTGAATCTTTTTTTTTTTTTTTTTTTTTTTTTTAAAAAAAATTCATTAGAAGTGAGGAAGGTTGGGTTCGAACCTCCTCACCTTCATAGGGGCCAAAAGGCCCAACCACTGGGTCACTTAGTTTCTTTAATATATATATATATATATATGCATTAACAAATATATATATTCTTCTTAACATTTTTTCCATCAACAAATACTCTTGTAAATCTCATTACTGAACTTGTAAATACCATTAACGAATTGGTAATTCTCATTACAAGATTGTTATAATTGACCCTTATTTGTTGTTTCATCAGGCACACATGTGATAAACCTGAACAACGAACTAGTAAATACCATTGCGAAACTAGTAAATTCCATTGAAGAATTGGTAATTTCTATTGAAAGATTTGTTATAATTGCACTTTTTGTGTGTTTCATTAGATAGACGTGGTAAACCTGAACAACGAATTGGTAAATACCATTACGAAACTAGTAAATGCCATTGAAGAATTGGTGTAATACCCGGATAATAATTAATTATAAATAAATATCCCTTTAAAGGTTATAGGTGAATATGTGGTTTCAATAAATGAGCATAATTATCTTATTACTTAGGGAAAATTCTATGAAGGTTAGAGGAGATAAAGAGCTAAAACTGCAATTATAGGCCATAAAAATGGACTGAAAATATTATGATAAATCTCATATGGCAACAAATATTGACAAAAACTTGGGAAGTATGTTGTCTATAATTTTAGGAATTTTTGGGATTATTTCCTTGAAAAATAGAGAAGCATAAATATAATATTATTAAAAGCACTTTTTGGCCCCATGATTTTTAATATCTTACATGGGATATAAAATATCAATGTCAGTCAAATAGTTGGGAGATAATAATTTATCCTAATTAAGAAAAATTATCAACAATTAGTAAATGGCTAATTAAGTAATTAATGGCTAATTACTTGGATTAAAATATAAGATAAATAAATTAGAAAAAAAAATATTAAATAAGGGCTGAAATTCAAATAAAAATATAAAAATATAAAATGCTTAGAAAAATAAATGAAAAAAAAAAGTAAATTTGATAAAGATTTGGAATCCAAAGGTAAAATGGATAATGGTTTGAAATCCAAAAGAATACAAGAAAAACTTAAATAAAGTGAGAATATGTACAAATTGGAATGGTTGTGAAGATGTGGAAATTCGGATAAAATATAAGGACTTATCTGGAACCCACATAATTTAACCTCGAAAGTAAGACCAGTGAAGGTCATTTTTGCAAACGTTGAAGAATAAGTTTAGTGCAACCAGGGGAATCTAATTAGACCATAAATCTTGATATCCAACTACTAATCAAAAAGTATACTCAGAATTTAAAAGTATTAGTGATTGATCGAACAACCAAAAATGAATTTCGTTAAAGTAAAACTTAAGACTGAAGTTCGAGTTATTTACCGAAATGCCATCCGCTTTTGCTATAAATAGGCCTTCACCCCCTCACTTCTTCCTCACCCCTGAAACCGAAATCTAGAGAGAAGTTAGAGAGAAGGAAGAGCCTGGAGAAATTCTAGCCGAGCCCTGGGTAAGTTCTTCGGTCCCTAGTCTTTAGCTTCCGTAGTTCTTTCGGTAGATATAGTAGAAATGCTAGAATTATCTTTAAATTTCCCAGATAGTCTAGATATCATGTTTAGGGGTAGATATGGTATTTATTTCGAAAATATACTGGGAAAAGAGATATGTTAAAATTTTGGAAAGATCGGGTCAAAGTAGCGAAGCTCTGGCGAAATTCCGCCGATTAGGGGAGCCAGGGGCAAAATGGTAATTTGTACCTAAAATGCCTGTTATGCTGCTAGATATTGATAAATACTATCCTTATAGGATATCTGAGATAATTGAACCGCTGTCGAGCCGCTGTTGTCCCGCCGTCATACCGCTGTTTCACCCGCTGTTTTTCGTTTTCCGTAAAAGTACCGTTGTACCTCCGAAAAGGTACGGACGTGTATTGTAACCTTAACTCTTATGCTTGTTGTATGCTATATGTGATTGCTGTGTTCATATACTGAGATTTTGTTTGTTTGAAAATGGTGGAATGATGAGTACACAGGTTATGGTATTGTTAACTCAGTTGAGAGTTTTCCTAGTGCTATGGACACGACTGTACATCGTGGCACCAGAGAGTGTGCAGACTGGGATGACATACATATCATGCGGGGGGCTGTGTAATGTTATTTCCTGATATGTGGAGATGTGTTTTTATACTTTGTGAAATGTTGTGGATATCTCATCATGCATATACCGTTTACATAAGCATGAGGTTAACCGTTACACGAGATCCAATGGGCATTGGATCTCAGCCACATTAATATAGCTTCGGGATCTCGAGGAGTTCGAGACGTGGTGAAGGGTAAGGAGCCGGCATAGGAAAGAAGATGAAGAAAATAAATTGTAGTCTATTTTGTTTAAAAATATTCGGATGATTGTACTACTTATGACTACCAGACATATTATTATGCTTGTTATTCAGTGACTCTATTTCATCTTTAATTGGAAAATTTTTCTGACTGCTCAACTCTGATCAAATACGACAAGAAAACGTTTACGAAAATGGGGTGTTACAATTGGTAATTGCGATTGAAAGATTTGTTATAATTTCACATTTTTTGTTATTTCATTCGACACACATGTGGTAAACCTGAAGAACGAACTGGTAAATACCATTGCGAAACTAGTAAATGCCATTGAAGAATTGGTAATTGCCATTGAAAAATATGTTGTGCATGATATTTGTAAATCAGGAATGTAATGTTGAATGAAGGATATGAGATTAACAAAAAATTGTTGTGCATGATATTTGTAAATCAGTAATGTAATGTTCAACGAAAGATATTGGATTAACAAAAAGTAAATGATTTATAACAAAGTTTTCAATGGCAATTAATTACCAATTCTTCAGTGGCATTTAATGTTTCGCAATGGTATTTACCAGTTCGTTGTTTAGGTTTACCACAGGTGTGTCTGATGAAACAAAAAAAAAGTGCAATTATAACAAATTTTTCAATGGCAATTACCAATTCTTCAATAAATTTTACTAGTTGGTATTTACCAATTCATTGTTCGGAGTTTACCACATGTGTGCCTGATGAAACAACAAATAAGGGTCAATTATAACAAATCTTGTAATGAGAATTACCAATTCGTTAATGATATTTACAAGTTCAGTAATGAGATTTACAAAAGTGTTTGTTGATGGAAAAAATGTTAAGAATATATATATATATATATATATATATATATTCGTTAATGCATATATATATTAAAGGAACCAAGTGGCTCAGTGGTTGGGCCATTTGGGGCCATGAAGGTCGGGTGGGTTCGAGCCCCACCTTCCTCACTTTCAATTAATCTTTTCTTTTTTTTAAAAAACAGATTCAACCCCACCCAAAAAAAAAAAAAAAAAAAAAAAACCCATCGCCGTATCTCAACTCGCGGGGCGGCGCTGTGCCGTTTCGCGTCGGTCCTTTGACTGTCGGCCGTGGTGGCCCTTCAGCGAGGGTCATTTTAAAAAAAAAGTTATTTAAAAACTAAGGGCAAAAAGGTAAATTCACCCAAATTTGAAAATCCCAATATGGTCCTTGGTACTTTAAGTCCTTTAACAAATTTAACAGACATTTGGGGGTTTTGCAAATTGAAATGGTATTTAAATGTAATTTTTTCACACACACACAGATATATACACACACACATGCGCCCCCCTTTATGTTGATTAGAAAATGAAATATTGTACTGATGTATGTACCTCTTGTTTTCATTTAGGGTCTATAGAACCGGCTGAACCCAAGAGGGGGGTGAATTGGGTGAAGATTAAAAACTTGAAACTTTGAAAATCTTTTCGCATCTTCTAAATCAACAGTTAGATATTCAAATAAGCATATACTGGAAATATAAGAGATAAGGGAGGAGAATATGCAAACTGTGATTTATACTTGGTTCGGCCAATCCTTGACCTACGTCCAAATCCCCAAGCTCCACTTGAGATTTTCAATCCACTATCTTCTTGTTTAACCGGGCACAAGAGAAGCCTATACAAACGCACAAGTTCACCTAGGCACTTGTGAAGCCGAATCTCTCACTGAGATACTCCTTTCAATCAGTTACACACTATGTACTCGAAGTTATCCTCTCACTAGGATACACTCCCCCTTACAAGTTGTAAACTGATAACCCAATCTCCAAGTCCCACGACTTGAGATTCTTACAATGATTTAATAATCAGAAATGTTCTCTCTAAAAGAGAAGATGAATAAGCACTGAAGTACAATACAAATCATTTCACTCTCTATGATGAACTATACAAGCATTGAGAACAGAGAGTGTGTGAGCTAAATGTTGGATTCAGAATATTAGCATTTTGACAGTGCAAGCTCTCATAGTTTTCTCTATTTTGAATGGTTCTCCTTTTATAGTCAATGAAGAACATTGAACAATTCTTCCAGGTTTGAATATGACTGTTGTGAGTGTATATGACCGTTGGAGAAATATTACCGTTGAAGCTTCTGACATCATCATTTTCTTTTTGATAATCTGATGTTAATCCTTCGTTTGATCATCTGAAACTTGCTAACAAACATGATTAATAGCATTGAGAAGTATAGCAAGCAAAAATCAATTGATAACAGTCATTTCTGAAATCTCCGAGACGTTGTGGAAATTCTGCTGTCTGATAAACTGTGTGCATGAGTCCTTCATATAATCATCTGGAGCTCATTACCAAATTGATTAAACATAGTTAAGAATAATAATGATAGATGATATGAAGAGTCTAAAACCAATCATAGACAGTTAGAGAGTTGGAAGATTCAAACGAACAACATTTTCAGAAACAGAGACATATTGGCTCGAGTCAAAGATATCACTGGCTCGAGTCAATCCATCGTTCAAGGCATAGAGATGGTTTGAAAATACTGTCTGACTCGAGGCAACAGAAACCTTGACTCGAGTCTGTGCCCAAACTCGAGGTTGCATTTTTTGAGGCTCGAGTTAGTTCTTCACATTTGTGCTTTATCGGTCTGCTTTGGCTCGAGTCTTCACTTACTGGCTCGAGGTGCGCTTGTTGGCTCGAGGTAAAAAGCTCTTCCAAAGTGTCTATCATTCTGTCTTCACTGAGACTCGAGGTTCTTCAGCTGGCTCGAGTCAAATTGCTTCCTTTTGACTTCTTTGGTCTGTTACTTTAACTTGACTTGAGGAGGCGCTCATCAAAATTGGTTGCTTCCAAATTCTATGAAACACTTGTTGAGTCTAGATTCATATGGAATTGGTTTCACTTCATTTGGTTGTGTATAGTGTGAGCCATGTCCAGAAAACCGAGCCTATGCTGATATGATTCCAGAATTTCGAGTGTCGACTTTGGAAGGCCATAACTCCATGGTATGAACTCCCTTTTGGCTGGTTTAACTCTTGATAGAACTAATTTTGAGTTTAATTTCATATGGAACCGATTTCAGCTTAATTGGATTTGTAGATTTGTGAGATACACCCAAAATACCAAACCTTGGTCAGCTGTGTGGCGTTGATTTATGATCCAACTTCTACAATTCATAGCTATCTCATATGAACTAATTTGGGCTTGAATTTTATATCAAAATGACGCATTGGGAGTCTAGTTTCATATGCCACTAGTTTTACCTCAATCCGATCTCTGGTTTGAGAGATTTCATCGAATTAACAGACCTCGCCTAAGCTGAACGTGAAACAGAGTGCAACAGAGTTGTTGAATTACATGGTAACTTGAGGCAATTAGTGGTTTACCTTGAGGCAACTCGTTCCAACAGAGTGCATTGTAAATTAGTGGTTTCAGAAGAATGTCTGCCTCGAGTTTTGACCCAGACTCGAGGTAGTGATGTTCTTGGCTCGAGTCAATCATCCTAGCTGCCCAAAACACTGTAGATAAATGTTCTAACTCGAGTTAAGCTTCCTGGCTTGAGTTAGTTCATCCCGAAGCTTGATTTTGCTTATCTTAACTCCGAATTGAGCCATTTCAACTTCCATATCATCGTGGAAACTTCTAGAATCAATCTAAGAACTTGTATAAATGATTTTCTCATTCCATTGAGCAAGTTCTTCTTTCTTTCTTTTCTTTTCTTGAACATTCTTCATAATTCAATTCTTTCTTTCTTCTCTTCTCTTTTCTCTTCAAAGTACTTTGATAGCTTCTTGCTTCCTTGACATTCTCTGCAAGTTCTTCTTTTTGTAACCTCTTATCTCCTTCTTGATTAATCTCTATAATTCAACTTGGACTAATCTACATTAAATATATAATAGTTAGTCAATGTAGGAGATAAATATAGTATACAAGCTTTTTGCTCTTAATAATGGCATCTATATAAGACATCATCAAAACTAATCAAATCCAACAGGGTCACGGTGCATATTTGCCAACGAACTATTACCCGAGGAGCGTCTAGCACAAAAAACAATTGAAGGGACCAAATTGGCCAACGAACTATTAAAAAGTGAAAAAAAAACACAATTTTGAGCAGATTCGCCAACAAACTATTACCCCGTCACTGTCTTGGTATCTTCGTCTTCCATTGACTGTCATAGTGTCGGCGATGTTGACGTCTCCAAAGCTTCCATTGTTGCTGAGTGTTCCACTCACCCTCTTGAACTCATCCAAGAAATTACGCTCACTACTAAAAAAAATCATTTTTTGCTACGGAAAAATTTCGTAGCAAAAAAAGCCTTTTTCCGTAGCAAAATCGATTTGCTATAGAATTTGCTACGGATTTTGTCCGTAGCAAAAAACGGCGTCGCAATTGCGATGGATAATATTTTCGTCGCAAATTGCGACGAAAATTCTTAACCGTCGCAAATTGCGATGGTTTGCGACGGATATCGGTTCCGTCGCAATTTGCTACGGAAGAAAATTCCATAGCAAATTCAAATTTGCTACGGAATTTGGATCCGTAGCAAATTTTCGAAGGAATTTGGATCCGTAGCAAATTTGCTACGGAATCAAATTCCGTAGCAAAACTAATATTTTTTTTTAAAAAAATATTTTTTTTTTTTTAGAAAATTGAAAACAAAAAGTTGTGTGCCATAGATTTAATAATAATAAAAAAGAGTTTACATAGCGAAAATAAAATATATAAATAAATAAATAAATAAATAAATATATATATATATATATATAATAACAAAGTGCAAATACTAAAAAGTAGTCTAAACAGCAGCATTGTGATCATCATCATCACAGCATGGTCATCATCACCAGAAGCCGACCCGGAACCTCTGTCTTTCACGAGGGACATGATTTGAAGCTGCATTGCCCTCATCATCTCCGTTTGCTTGAGTTATCTCCCCGCCGCATCATCGCCCGTTCGATTCAACGCCCGCTTCATCATCTCTTGTTCCCCGAATCATCTCGCCGCCTCATCATCTCCCGTTTCTTGAGTCACCGCCGCTTTGCCTCATCATCTCTCTTTCTGGGTCATCCGTGTTGCTTGCTCCTCCACCAACGCCTTTATCTTCTTCAGCTCATCTACAAAATTGATTAGTACATTTATTATTTGTACTTCATTTGAATGGACAAGAGATTGAAAATTATCAATATCAAATGTATTACGTTTACCTGGAGAAACCCCTCCAGTGCCAGATGAGGGGCACTTTGTTTGCTTCAGTCGGCTGGCAGAGGCACCATATCCAAAGACTCTCCCTTTCTTGTCAAATCCTCTAGTAGCCTCAAAGAACAGACTCTCGTTATCAGACTAAGAGGATGCGGGGTCAGTCCCACGCTGCGACTCTCTCTCCTGCGACAGCTTCTGATAGTTTTCCTACAAGCAAACAAATACATAACAAATAAGACATGTTAAATGAAATAAATTATATGGTGATGCATAAAACAAGTAATAAAGGCAATAAATGTCTAACCGCTATTTGCTGCGCCCTTGGGTTAATCATTGCCTCTCACTCCCTTCAGACTGTCGGGAATGGATTCGCTCAAAGGCAACCCACTCAATCGATCCTGCAGGAACTTCCCCAGACTCTACCTGCAAATGCAAATGATGACCTTAATTAATTACTTCAAAGTACAAAATATTGAATACCTAAATAGAAAATAACGTGTACTTACAACTTTGCGTCGATGCTCACTAATTGATCTGGAGCTGCCAGCATATGATGTTCCTTCCATTTTGGCCCTATTTTCCTTATTTTTCTCACTTATAATCTTAAACTTCTCATTGTTTGCCCATTGCCAAATAATTCCTTTTTAGTCTCCTGTGGAAGCCAATCTGTCTTGCCTCTTGACCTTCTCAATGAATAGAGCTTTCGAGACAACCACTGGCCGGCCCTGTGGTTATAAGTGTTAGTTCTCAATGTGTTTTGATGATTAATAACAATTGTAAACATGAAAGAATGATTTTTGTTAAGAATTGGTAAAACATGTTGTTTGCAATACAAAAACATTTCTGTCAGCTCCAAACTCGAGCTTGGGTCTCCAAACTCGAGCTTGCCCTTACAGAAAGCAAACCAAGCTATTTTGCATTTTCTAAACTTGAGCTTGGTCCATAAACTTGAGCTTGAAGGTTTTCAAAAGTTTACTCATATTCCGAGTAAGCTCGAGCTTGCACCCGTAAGCTTGAGCTTACGAAGGTTTGAGGATTTTGTCAAGTTACTCAAATTGCAAACTCAAGCTTATTAGTTTTAAGCTCAAGCTTGCCTCTTCCGAGACTATTCTCACTAAGTTTACAATTATGTAAACTCGAGCTTGGAGTTACAAGCTCGAGCTTGCCTCTCCGGCGTAATCCTTTAAACTTGAGCTTATCATCTTACTTGTAGAGTTTGTGAGTTTACAAAAGTTGTAAACTCGAGCTTGGCATACCAAGCTCGAGCTTGCACCAGCGAAAGTTTTCAAGTTTTTCCTTCAAAAAGTAAACTCAAGTTTAAGGTTGTAAACTCAAGCTTGCGTCTGACAAAAATCTTTCAAAGTTTTTAAAACCATTGCCAAACTCGAGCTTGCCCTTGCAAGCTCAAGCTTGGGTCAGACAGAGAGCAATGTCATATTTTGAGCTTAGCAAACTCAAGCTTATTCCTCTAAGCTCAAGCTTGCATTTTGTGAACTAAAATTATTTTTGACATGAATAGTGCCAAACTCGAGCTTACTCACTAATAAGCTCGAGCTTGCGCTTTTCCATTTTGGCTCTCAAAATGATTTCAAACATCTTTCCCCGACAAATGCTAAACTCGAGCTTACACACTTACAAGCTCGAGCTTGAGACTTCCAGAGGCAAAACTCAAGGTTTAAATGAAGACCAAACTCGAGCTTGGTATAGTAAACTTGAGCTTGGAACTTCGAATGATGAACGCATCCGGGTGTATTTTGTTCAGTTTGATTTATGCTTTAACTTGATTCTCGCGAATTGGTTGTATATGTTTTATATGATTCATATCAATATTACCTAACCAGATTTAACCAGTTTGCATATGAGATTACAGAAGATCTAGGTTTGTTTTAAAGAAGACTTTAAGACAAACAACTTGACAACTTGCAATATTATATTATTCTCCAAAAGCAATGGGTTACAACCTGGATAGCAACACAACCATTCTCCAAGAAAGAAAGCTAGCCTCCAAACAACTGGACAATATTATACAACCGCCTCCACTAAACATAACAAAGCATGGGAACACATTCATGAGGAGCCAAATTTCAAATATTCAAATCTGCAACAACCATATTCAAACAGATTTGTTCACAACGGCTAGATTCATGGAGACACACTCACAACAGCTATATTTTCGAATTAGATCAAGTCTCAACGGATCTACAACGTTCACAAGCTTCAATCCAAAGATAAATACATGAAGATTTGAAGTCGAAGGTAGAGAAGACATACACGTAAAACGCACACAAGAACATCGCTTTCACTTTGCTTATATTTCTCATTTGTATCTTTGATACATTGTGCTTTAGTGCTTATATTCATTCACTCTTTGAGAGAGTTTATTTCTGTAAATCATTCTTTGTAAGAATCTCAAAGTTGTGGGACTTTGAGGTTGGGTTATCGATTACAACTTGTAAGGGGGAGTGTATCCTAGAGAGAGGATAACTTTCGAGTACGAGTGTGTATCGATTTGAGTGATAGTAGAAAAACCCGGAGAGTCCGGGACTGGACGTAGGTCAAGAGTTAAGACCGAACCAAGTATAAATCTTCTTGTCAAGCTCTTCCTCCTTAACTCCATTTACCTTGGTTAAGCATCTTGTGTGGGTGATCCGAAAAGAATTTTTAAAATCCCCAATTCACCCCCTCTTGGTGATTTCCTTCACTTTCATTTGGTATCGAGCCGGTTATCTACATTAAGGATTAACATCCTAGATCAAAGATCCAATGGAAGGAATTCTACCCGATGGAGCTTCAATCAACAGACCTCCAGGTTTCAATGGAGAACATTACTCCTTCTGGAAGGCCAAGTTCAGAGTCTATGTAATGGCAACTGAGTATGGCCTATGGAGGGTGTTCGAGAGAGGAAACTATGAACCGGCAACAACGGAAGATGGTGTCAGAACTCCTAAGCTAGAAGAAGAGTATGATGAGAATGACAGAAAGCAAGTCACTCTCAACATGAAAGCAATTCACATGCTGCAAAGTGCTCTAAGCCAAAAAGAGTATTTTCGAATTTGCACTTTGTCATCTCGCTAAAGCCATGTGGGATGCTCTTGAGATAGCCCATGAAGGGACAAATGAATCAAGGAAAATCGAGTAAACACTCTCATGACTCGAATATGATTTATTTCGTATGAAGTCTCGGAGAATCCATTAGTGAATTCCAAATCGTATTCACTCATCCGATCAATCAACTTGCCGCATTGGGAAAAGTCTATGACCAACCCGTCCAAGTGAGGAAAATACTAAATATCCTCGGCAAGGAATGGGAAGCTAAGGTCACTGCAATCGAAGAAGCTCGCGGTGAATCAATGGCTTCGAAGCAAGACTATTTGGCGCTCTTTCCGAATATGAAGGAAAAATCAAATTCGGAAAAGGGCTTGATGAGATTGATGGCAAGAATAAAGGAATTGCTCTCAAGACTCACAAAGAGGTAAAATCGAGATGATGAAGATGAAGATGAAGATCTTGAGCTAGGCATGATGGTCCGAAAGTTCAAGAAATTCTACAAAAAGGACCAAGCCTACGTAAAGTTTCACAAGAGTAGCTCTAGCACGAAAACAAAGAAACCCATCATATGCTATGAATGTGAGAAGCCTGGTCACATCAAGTCCGAATGTCCACAAGTGAAGAACAAAGATAAGAAATTCAATAAGTTCAAAAGAAGAGCTTATGTTTCAGCTATATGGGGCGATAGCTCATCCGATGAAGATGAAGTCAAGAAGAAGACAGAGCCAATATTTGTCTTGTAGCTCAAGAAGAGGATTCGAGATAGTGAAGAGGTAAACAATTCGACTCATCCTATGATGAACTTTCAGCTGAATATAATTCTCTTTTCATTGAATTTCGAAAAATTGCAAAAGAGCTTCGTCTTCAAAGAAGAAAATTAAATTGTTGGAAGAACAAGCTCAAACTGTTTCTTCTTCTCGTTTCTCCTTGTGAAAACATTTCGAAAAGAATTGCGAAAACATTTCGAAAAAAGTTTGTGACAATTGCTTTGTATTCTAGAGAAAAGAAATTTGCATCTTACAAAAACTCTTGAGAAATTCACTAGAGGTAGTGAAATGCTCAATGTTATTTTAAAACAAAGAAAGGTTCACAAATGATAAGTCGTGAATTGGTTATAGACCTGATTCGATAAACGAAAAGGGAAGAAGAAGGTTGGACAAAGATCTTATTTGAACTATTTTCGAAAAACAGTCCACTCCTCTAATCCTTTTGCTCATTGCAACTATTGCAATCGTAAAGGTCATGCAACTTCTTCTTGTTTTCATAAAAAGGAAAGAAGAAACAAGCCTATAGGTAATTATCAATGGGTGCCTAAGGGATCCTATAAGATTCCTAAGACACAAACTAACCCAAAAGGACCCAAGAAAAAATGGGTACCTAAGACTTGATATTCTATATCATGCAGGTTTGTCTTAGAGCATCAAAATCCAACAAATGGTTCATTGACAGGTGGATGCTCAAGACATATGACTGGAGATGAATCTAAATTTGCTACAATTAAACCTAAGGATGGTGGCAAGGTAACATTTGGTGGAAATCAATCCGGAAGGATTGCTGGAATTGGAGAAGTTGGAAACAACGAAGGACCACAAATCAAGGATGTTTACCTTGTAGAAGGCTTATGTCACAACCTCCTTAGTGTGAGTCAAAGTACAGATAAAGGTAACTTAGTTATTTTTGATTCTGAAGAATGTTTAATTGTAAACAAAGATGTTCTCTCTTTAGACAACATTAGAGCTAAAGCTTTATTTAGAGCTCCTAGAGAAGGTAACTGTTATACTCTCAATCTCTCTAGTAACTCTATTTCTGAAAATTGCTTTGTTGGTAACTTGGATGAAAGTTGGCTTTGGCATAAACGATTAGCTCATGTTAATATGTTTCAACTTGACAAGTTACAGAAAAAGGATCTGGTTATTGGTTTACCAAAATTACAGTTTGAAAACGACATGATCTGTGATGCATGTCAAAAGGGTAAACAAACCAAGACATCCTTCAAATCTAAAAATGAAATTTCAACTAATAGACCTCTTCAACTACTTCATATGGATTTAGTTGGACCAATAGAGTAAAGAGCCTTGGTGGCAATCTTTATACTTTGGTCATAGTTGATGATTTCTCTAGATTTGCATGGACCATATTTTTATCTTCAAAAGATGAAACATTTGATCAATTTGCTTTGTATTTGCCAAGAAGGTCCAAAACGAGAAAGGATTCTCTATTGCGTAAATTGTACGGATCATGGTGGAGAATTTGAAAATCATGCTTTTGGAGAATTCTGTGATAATATGGGCATTGATCACAATTTCTCAAATTTCCCAAGAACTCCTCAACAAAATGGAGTTGTTGAAAGAAAGAATAGAGTCCTCACCGAGATGGCAAGGGCCATGTTAAATGAGAATCGAGACTTCTCAAGTGTTCGGGCGATGCTATGAGCACCGCATGCTATATTTCAAATCGAGCATATCTCCCAAGAAGCTGAACAAAACTCCATATGAGCTGTACAAAGGAAGAAAACCCAATATAGCTCATTTGCACATCTTTGGATGCAAATGTTTCATCCACAACAATGGTAAGGACAACTTGGGTAAGTTTGATTCCAAGTCGGATGAAGGTATATTTTTGGGTTATTCAAATGTAAAAGCTTATAGAGTCTTTAACACTAGAACACGTATTGTTGAAGAATCTATACATGTTGTATTCTGTGAAACCAATCTAGACAAATCCTTGGATGATGATGATGATGTTTCTCCTATTTCAAATCAATCTGGTTCTGAAACACTTCGTACTTTAACAAATTCTGAAAAACCTTTGGAAAAGGAACCTGATTTTGAAAATAATTGTGAAAATGTTTGTGAAAACACTGATCAACACCAACCTAAATCATGGAGATACGAGGAGTCATCCTCTGGATCAAGTGATAGGTGATGTTAATCAAGGAGTTAGAACTAGAAAAAGCACCTTGAATGAAGTCACATTTTCTGCATTCATTTCGAAAATTGAACCCTCTAAAATTGATGAAGCCCTTTCAGACAATGATTGGGTTATAGCAATGCAAGAGGAGTTACATCAGTTTGAAAGAAATCAAGTTTGGGATTTGGTACCTAGGCCTAAAAACCATCTAGTCATTGGCACTAAATGGGTATTCAAGAACAAACGTGATGAATCTGCAATAATTGTTCGAAACAAAGCAAGGCTAGTTGCAAAAGGATATAATCAAGAAGAAGGAATTGATTATGAAGAAACTTATGCTCCAAAGAGCAAGGTTGGAAGCTATAAGAGTTCTTCTAGCTTTTGCTTGTATTAAAGGATTCAAACTTTATCAAATGGATGTAAAATCTGCATTTTTAAATGGTTTTATTCAAGAGGAAGTTTATGTTGAACAACCTCCTGGTTTTCAAAATGATCATCATCCAGATCATGTTTATCGCCTCAAGAAAGCATTATATGGTCTTAAGCAAGCTCCTAGAGCTTGGTATGAGCGATTAAGCAAATTCCTTCTTGATCAAGGATTTGTTAGAGGTAAAGCAGATACAACTCTCTTCATAAAGAACAATAAACTTAATGAAATTTTAATTGTTCAAATATATGTTGATGATATAATATTTGGTGCTTCTAACAATGCTTTATGTGAAGAGTTTGCTAAGAACATGCGGGGAGAATTTGAGATGTCCATGATGGGAGAACTCAACTATTTCCTTGGTCTGCAAATTAAACAAAGGAAAGATGGAATTTTCATTTCCCGCACCAAGTATCTCAATGATCTCTTAAAGAAGTTTGGGATGAATGAATGCAATGGAGCCGATACTCCAATGAGTTCAACCACGCCTTGGATGCTGATGAAGAAGGCAAGGACTTCAACATCACAAAGTATAGAGGAATGATTGGATCATTACTCTATCTCACAAAGAAGTCGTCCCGACATCCAATTCGGTGTGGGGATGTGTGCAAGATTTCAATCTCTCCCAAGGAGTCACATGCGAGAATGTGAAAAGAATATTCGAGATATCTTGCCGACACAAAGAATCTTGGTCTATGGTTTCCCAAAGGTCAACCCGAACAATTGGTGGCATATTCGATTCAGATCATGCTTGGATATAAGACCGATAGAAAAAGCACAAGTGGCCAATGTGAATTTCTTGGTGGTTCACTTGTTTCATGGTTCAGACAAGAAGCAAACAAGTGTTGCTGTATCCTCTACGAAGCTGAATACGTGGCTGCATCTAGTTGCTTTGTGCTCAAGTCCTTTGGCTTAAGCAACAAGTTTCGACTTGGGAATCAATTTAAAGGAGATCCCAATTCTATGTGACAACACAAGCACAATAAGCTTGGCCAAGAATCCAGTTCAACATACTCGAACCAAGCATATTGATGTGAGACATCATTTCATAAGGGATCATGTTCAAAAGAAAGATGTTAAGGTCATATTCATCCCAACACATCTCCAACTTGCTGACATCTTCACTAAGCCATTAGCAAAGGAACAATTTGTGTTCATAAGAAGAGAATTGGGAATGGTAAATCCCAATGAGTTGTAAGTAGCTCCTACTTAAATGTTAGTTATGTGTTTTATGATTTACTAACTTAAGCATCGGAGTATCTAGATGTGTTTTATGCAGGGCATTTATAATGTTAAACAACTCTCACATGTTGCTGAAGTTTGTCATCAAGAGAGGCAAACTCGAGCTTAGCGGTAAGCTCGAGCTCGAGGAGTCGAGAAAATGAAATTTTGGAGAAACCCAAACTCGAGCTTATAAGTGAGTGAACTCGAGCTTGCGAGAGGAATTTCAAGAGTTTTCACATACACTCTTGAAGTCGTTAGTACAAGTTTATGAAAACTCGAGCTTAGCTTCCTAAACTCGAGCTTGCCGCGCACTTTATATATGTAAAACCCGACTGTTCCTCTTCACTTCACTCAACTCTCGAGCTTGCTCCTATTCACTCTCAAAATTCTCTCATCTTCTTCGTCAAAACCCAAAAAATGGCCCCGAACACTCGCTTCCGTCAATGTCTCGATTCTCAATCCACTCAAAACCCCGAACGCCCTAGTAGATCAAAAATGCTGCCTAAAAGATTTAATGTTGGGATAGATACCCACATTCCCGGAGTAACAAAGAACCCATTCGACTCCTCCATCAAGACCAAAAGGAATCGAAATTAGAGACAAACCAGAGGCTCCCAAGAAACGACCAAATCCGAGAAGAAGCAACCAAAGAAAGGGAAAGGCAAAATTCCGAGGTGACGCAACCTACAAGTCCAAACGAAGCAAGAGGACCGCCTCTAGGATCGATCAAGGAAGTTCTCAAGTTCCTTCGAGTCTCGGAACAAGAGGATCCTACTCCTCGTGGTATCCAAGGAAACTCCCGCACTATATGATATTTACAATCACTCTACTATACCCGAAGGTTTCTCTAGTGATCCTATTCGTTTGGAAGGAGACAATGCTATTAATTTTAAAGAAAAATTTGGTTCCAAAGTTTTCCGTCCCATCGTCTCTCTGACCTTGCTGCACTTAAGAGAGAATGCAATTTGGATCTCTTTCCATGGCTGAAACAATTTGGAAATCTGATTTCCATAAGTGCTTCTTACAGCCCCACTCTTGTCAAGGTATTCTACCATGGCATGTCCTACAATAACTTGCTAGATAGTGATGGAAATTTAGTTAAGGAAAGGGTTACCACAACCATTAGAAACAAACAAATAACCATTACCCCTTCCTATCTAAATTCAATTCTGCAAATCTCCAATCCTCCATCTGTAGCTTCATTGAACTATACCGATAGGCAAATCTATGAACCGCTAAGACCCAATGAGCCTATTCCGAGGGGTTAAACATTCTCAATTTTGAACCTGGATCAATGAACCCTACATTCGAGCCATCTCGTACATCTACACCGTAAATCTTGTGCAAAAAAGAGGAAGTTTCACCCATTTTGCAAAGAAGGATTATCCTATCTTTGCTTCCATTATTGCCAAGGTACCTCATAATGTTGGGTACTGGATTTTTCAAGAAATGGTAAGATTTCGTTTTGCTTCCGAAAAAACCTCCCGAATTCCTTTTGCAAACCTTATCTCCGTCATCCTTTTCCATGAGAAAATTTGGTATGTTCCCGCTAAAGAAAAATTAGAAAAACCTCAAGTTTTTGGTAGACACATCCTAAATCTGATGAGAATTAATATGGATGAAGGCTCTGGCCAATCAAGGGCCCCTCCTCAATCAAGGCCTACAAGATCAAGGGCCACTCACTCCAGAGCGCAAGAAGCACGTGCTCCTCCACCTCCTCCCTCACCTACCATACCTTCCGATTTGGATGCAAGGATCAAAGAGATAGTTGACAAAGCTATTTCGATCTATCGAAGGAATCGAAGCGAGAAATGGGAAAATTGGTTTCTCAAGTAAATCGGGTCATAGTAATTTGGTGGATACTCGGAAGATTTCAATATAGGCCGGGAAGAGCGAAAGAAGGTCGACGAAATTGAAGAAGGAAGTTAAAAACCTTAGTGGTCGCTTGGAGATCACTCAAAGAAGTATTTCCACTCTTTTGGTGACCATGATGAGTCTGAACGACAAAATGGACCAAATTCTGAAAAATCAGTCTATAGCTACTTCTAGTTCTGGTTTGGGTGCATCTTCTTCGGCTGAACCTAGTTCTACTATGCCCAACACAGACTCGAACCCGCCCTACCACGCAACTGTACCATCTCCATTGAACCCGAGGCAACCACTCTCACCAATCGCCTGAACCTCCCTCTCAACCGCACAACCCTTCTACCCCAAACAGCTCCACCCTTGTTTGCTTACGATGACAAAGGGGGGAGAAGAAAAGAAGTGAAGAGAGCAAGAAGAAAGCACTTTCATGTTTCTTTTTGTTTTGCTCATGTTTCTTTTTGTTTTTAATCATTTCATTGTAGTTTTAACTTTGATTTTGTATATTTGCTTTTGAAACTCTACTTTAATGGATTGATCGGTTCAGTTATATCATTGTTTGCTATTTCTTTGCTTTGAAACCGATATGATGTTTATATGTTTAAGAATTAAATTGTAATTTCAAATTTTGCTAAACTCGATATCTACTTGATCTGAATTGTTTAACTTTGTTAAATCTGAGTTTATCAAATTGAAATTTCAAAACCTCAAGTTTGAAAACATTTTACCAAAATCTCTTTCTCAATGCTCAAATGCTCAAATCTGTTTTTGAAAAGACACAAATGTTTACAAGTGTTGTCATCATCAAAAAGGGGGAGAATGTTAGTTCTCAATGTGTTTTGATGATTAATAACAATTGTAAACATGAAAGAATGATTTTTGTTAAGAATTGGTAAAACATGTTGTTTGCAATACAAAAACATTTCTGTCAGCTCCAAACTCGAGCTTGGGTCTCCAAACTCGAGCTTGCCCTTACGTAAAGCAAACCAAGCTATTTTGCATTTTCTAAACTTGAGCTTGGTCCATAAACTTGAGCTTGAAGGTTTTCAAAAGTTTACTCATATTCCGAGTAAGCTCGAGCTTGCACCCGTAAGCTTGAGCTTACGAAGGTTTGAGGATTTTGTCAAGTTACTCAAATTGCAAACTCAAGCTTATTAGTTTTAAGCTCAAGCTTGCCTCTTCCGTAGACTATTCTCACTAAGTTTACAATTATGTAAACTCGAGCTTGGAGTTACAAGCTCGAGCTTGCCTCTGGCGTAATCCTTTAAACTTGAGCTTATCATCTTACCGTAGAGTTTGTGAGTTTACAAAAGTTGTAAACTCGAGCTTGGCATACCAAGCTCGAGCTTGCACCAGTGCGTAAAGTTTTCAAGTTTTTCCTTCAAAAAGTAAACTCAAGTTTAAGGTTGTAAACTCAAGCTTGCGTCGACAAAAATCTTTCAAAGTTTTTAAAACCATTGCCAAACTCGAGCTTGCCCTTGCAAGCTCAAGCTTGGGTCGACAGAGCAATGTCATATTTTGAGCTTAGCAAACTCAAGCTTATTCCTCTAAGCTCAAGCTTGCATTTTGTGAACTAAAATTATTTTTGACATGAATAGTGCCAAACTCGAGCTTACTCACTAATAAGCTCGAGCTTGCGCTTTTCCATTTTGGCTCTCAAAATGATTTCAAACATCTTTCCCCGACAAATGCTAAACTCGAGCTTACACACTTACAAGCTCGAGCTTGAGACTTCCAGAGGCAAAACTCAAGGTTTAAATGAAGACCAAACTCGAGCTTGGTATAGTAAACTTGAGCTTGGAACTTCGAATGATGAACGCATCCGGGTGTATTTTGTTCAGTTTGATTTATGCTTTAACTTGATTCTGCGAATTGGTTGTATATGTTTTATATGATTCATATCAATATTACCTAACCAGATTTAACCAGGTTTGCATATGAGATTACAGAAGATCTAGGTTTGTTTTAAAGAAGACTTTAAGACAAACAACTTGACAACTTGCAATATTATATTATTCTCCAAAAGCAATGGGTTACAACCTGGATAGCAACACAACCATTCTCCAAGAAAGAAAGCTAGCCTCCAAACAACTGGACAATATTATACAACCGCCTCCACTAAACATAACAAAGATGGGAACACATTCATGAGGAGCCAAATTTCAAATATTCAAATCTGCAACAACCATATTCAAACAGATTTGTTCACAACAGCTAGATTCATGGAGACACACTCACAACAGCTATATTTTCGAATTAGATCAAGTCTCAACGGATCTACAACGTTCACAAGCTTCAATCCAAGATAAATACATGAAGATTTGAAGTCTCAAGGTAGAGAAGACATACACGTAAAACGCACACAAGAACATCGCCTTTCATCGCTTATATTTCTCATTTGTATCTTTGATACATTGTGCTTCAATGCTTATATTCATTCACTCTTTGAGAGAGTTTATTTCGTAAATCATTCTTTGTAAGAATCTCAAAGTTGTGGGACTTTGAGGTTGGGTTATCGATTACAACTTGTAAGGGGGAGTGTATCCTAGAGAGAGGATAACTTTCGAGTACAGAGTGTGTATCCGATTTGAGTGATAGTAGAAAAACCCGAGAGTCCGGGACTGGACGTAGGTCAAGAGTTAAGACCGAACCAAGATATAAATCTTCTTGTCAAGCTCTTCCTCCTTAACTCCATTTACCTTGGTTAAGCATCTGTTGTGTGGGTGATCTGAAAAGAATTTTTAAAATCCCCAATTCACCCTCCCTCTTGGTGATTTCCTTCACTTTCAATAAGCTTTTTTCAGATCTTCACGATGTTCAGGCAACATCATATGCTTATTCTGAAAATCAATAACGAACAATTAGTGATCCAAAATTTAAAATTACTTAATTAACAACCATAAAACAAATAACTTACCAAGAACTCATTGAACCAAACATCTCGTTGGGTCTTAGGAATCTCTGTCCACGTGGTCCAAGGTTGATTGTAATTACGGAATAATTGGGTCGAGATGAACTCCCCCCACCGGATTATCAGGCACAAATCTGAAGACAGAGGACATCATGCAAATATTAGCATACAAACCAATTAGAGAAGAAAATTGTAACATTACTGGTAACTTGGCATGACTTACTCATTGCCGTCAGGAGAGATCCAAAACTTCCCTGTTGAAGGATCTGTTGAGCCCCGAATTGGTGTATCGGAGGAACTACCTTCTTCCCCGACGTGGCTCTGAGGCGACGCAGTGTGCTAAGGAAGGAATGTGAAATATTGAAGATGTTTGTACATAGATGGTTTCAAGAAACTAAACATATGTAAATCAATCAGAAATGGTAAAGTAAACCTGTTGTCCCCCTTACTGTGGATCAGGGGGTAGACGGTGACGACGACATATAAAGCGACGGTGAAGATGACAAATAACCCGACAAAGGACGACGACATATCAAGTGGTGGCACCTCTGGGGAAGCGCTGAGCCCTCTGCCTCCATAGGGAGCAGTTGGCGTCGCCCTACCCCCTCTTATAGGATGGAGTCAGGCTCGACCAGTACCACGTCCACTACCTGAACGGCCTCCTAGATGCTCCATCTCTGAACCCTTATAGACATAATGTCAATATATATATATATATAAAGATATTTACTAAATATGACAGTAGCGAAGTAGCACAGTATGTAGTATAACAGATCGTCATAAACAAAGAACTGACACAAATCAACCGGACGATTCCTGTTCATCGACATCTACTTGCACGTCTTCCTCTGAACTCTCATAGTCGTCGAACTCAGATTCACTATCAGAGAAGCTCACTTCTGCCTCATCCTCATCGTCTGATTTCTCATCGTCAATTTGTATAGGAATCAACTCTAACTTTGCACGAGAATAAAAAAGATTTCTTGGTACTTCGTCGTCGAAGATGTTTATGGGCAGTACATGTTCCACATAAGCTTGGAATGGTTAGCCATACCGTCATTTGATTCCGGCTCTTTCGACTTTGGTATAATATTTTGTGCTTTGGTTTTAATAACTCCCCTCCACCCTTGGTGAGATGTGGGGTATGATGTATAGTAAACTTGTTTCGCCTGTTGAGCAAGGATGAATGGGTCATAACCAACCGTATATCTCCTTGTCCAGTGGATCTCAATATTTCCATGTTTGTCCACTTTTGTCCCACGTGGATTGTTATCAAACCACTCATATTTAAAAAAGGTCACCACCTTGTCCCACGGGTAACTCAGCTAAATTATCTCAAGTAACTTCCCGTAGTAGTCAGTCTCCACCCTGTCAACTTGGTCACCTCGACAATATACACCGTAATTGCAACATAGTGTACCTGCGTTCGCGTCAACAGTTGAAAACCGATACCCATTGATTATATATTTGTTGCATCGGGTAACTCTAATTGAAGCTCCATAAGATAAACTCCACGCAACTTCATTGGGATCTGATGGATTTTCCACGAAATAGGATCGAAACCATTTTAGAAACTCAGAGTTCGTGAATTCCTCAACTTGGGACACCGACATCAAAGGATTTTCCGATCGGACCCAATTAGAGAAGTAACTGTAACAAAAAACTGAAGTTAATACTTTAATACTTACCGTAATGGTAAAAAGGAAAAAAAAACTTACTTTAAGTACTGGGCGGCCTCTTCACAGTTGTTTAGAATGTACCACTCCGCAACTCGCTTATCTCTTCCGTCAAGAGTTGACCTCCAACGTTTTCCCACTACTCGCCCTGGAAAATTAAATATTGATTTTTGATCCCTCGTATCACTGGCATCATCATTGCGTGGTACCCCTCTCCATCTTGACATCATTTCAGGGGGATAATAGTATGACGCAAATTTTGCGGCCTCTTCGACTAGATATGCTTCTTCGATGGATCCTTCAACGTACCTTGCATTTTTGATCTTGTGCTTAAGTGTGCGTAAAAACCTACAATGGTAAATCAAAGGGTATTTATAAACTAAAGTACCGTGTCGGTCAATTAATAACAGCGCGAAATCAATATATATATATATATATATATATTACCTCTCAAATGGATACATCCATCTATATTGTTGCGGGCCTCCTACCTTTGCTTCGTAGGCCAAGTGAACGGGCAAATGTTTCATTGAGTCAAACAAGCTAGGAGGAAACTAAAAATGGAGCAGAATACCCAAGAGGGGGGTGAATTGGGTATGTTCAAATTTTTCTTTAAAATGCTCTGTTTTTTACTAAGGAAAATAGAGATAATCAGAGATAAGAGTAGGAGAGCAAGACACAAAGGTTTATACTGGTTTGGTCCAACCACTGACCTACGTCCAGTCCTCAGCCACACTGAGATTTCCACTATATCAAAAGATTACACACTCTGTACTTAAGAGTAATTCTCTCACTAGAACTTACTCCCCCTTACAAGTTGTAATCAATGACTCCCAATCACCAAGTCCCCAGACTTGTGATTCTTTACAATAAATGATAATCAAGAAGAGAACTCTCTCTAAGAGTAGATAATGATAAACACGAAGATTGAATGTATCAACAGATACTTAGTACAGAAAGACTTAAGAGTAGATGAAGACTTCAATGATTTTCGCTTTCTGAGGTCTTAGTTGTTGAGAGGAATTGAATGCTTTTCTATTTATACTCAGAAGACATTAAATGACTGTTGTAATCCTTCATATAACCGTTGGTGACATTAACCAAGGTTCTGGTTTAGTTTTGGCCTTCTTCTCTCTCTAATCTTCACTTAATCTAGTTGGGCAAAAGTTTAGAGTTGACTTCTAGTAGATAAATCCATTGGAATAGCAGCTGCTGGATGTGGTAGGTAGGCATTAATCCTTTGTAAGCGTGTGCAGAAGGATTTCCCAAAAGTATGCAACTTTCTGGGTTGAGCATTTAATGTTCTGACAGCCTTTTGCTTTTTGTATTAAATCTTCATTTAATCTCGTTTAAGCAAGCTAAAACTCACTAACAAAGTGATTAAACATAGCTGGAAATATATAAGAATGATAATAAAAAGCATTAAGATCAAACACGAAGAAATCACAAATTCGTATGATTTGAATTTTGAATACTTGCTCCCAATACTTGAGTATTGCACTGTGCACTAATGTGAATACTTGAGTATTCATCTGAATACTTGAGTATTCGTTTTCCAGAGAAGGCACTACATGATTTGAGCGTTGGACAATTTCCTTGAGTAAGACCAATACTCGAGTATTGAAACCAATACTTGAGTATTGAACTTTTATGTGAAAATAATTTTAAGTCCAAAACTTCAATACTTGAGTATTCAAATCAATACTTGAGTTTTCAAAATATTTGAAAAAGAGCCACGCTCTCTGTATTCTCAATACTCGAGTATTCAACTCAATACTTGAGTATTGAACTGTTTGAAAAACTTTGTGAGATCTTTTCCAAGTCAATACTTGAGTATTCGCCTCAATACTTGAGTATTCAAATTACTTGGAAATAGCGAAACTTTCTGTTTGGTCAATACTCGAGTATTCAACTCAATACTTGAGTATTGAACTATTTTCAATATTTGTGAAGTTTCTGTCATCTCAATACTTGAGTATTCATTTGAATACTTGAGTATTGGCATTTCTGCCTTTTAGATGAAGAGTCTCTTTTGGTCATTACTCGAGTAATCAAACCATTACTCGAGTATTGATCTTTGTGAGAAGAAAAAGAACTTGGAATGCTCTCTGTAAGTTCATTACTTGAGTATTGGAATCAATACTTGAGTAATGATCATTTTTGCACGAAGGAGCCATTCACTGTCAATTCAATACTTGAGTAATGAAACCATCACTCGAGTATTCAATACTTGAGTAATGAAATCATTACTCGAGTATTCACCTGACAGCAAGTTCTCTTTTTTTTTTAACTTATCAAAAACTCATTTTATCTTGCGTTTACAATTGTCAGTTATCATCAAAACACATAGAGAACTAACATTCTCCCCCTTTTTGATGATGACAACACTTGTAAACAAACTTTTCTAGAATTTGAGAGATTTTGTGAATTGGATTGAAATTTAGCATTTGGCAGAAAATTTTGCAGAGTTATCATCAGAGAACACAGAGGCATGTGAATTCATTGATAGAGATTCATACAAAATGCAGCAGAGACAACAACATGTCAAAATGAAGTGCAAACCTAAACTAAACAAGTGCTAAACAAGTGCAAATGCTATCCTATCAACATCAATACTCAAATTCTATCCTACTACATCTTTGTCCTCTTTCTCTCCCCCTTTGGCATCTTCAAAAAGAGATGGAGAGGGTGCTTGGAGAAGATCAAGGAAGGGAGTGGGGGTGGGGAGTAAAGAACAATTGCAGTCGATGGGGTTGAGTGATATGGAGAAGCTAGAACCTCAGTGGCAGGAGTGGAGGCTGGAATGGGTGAAGGGTCAGGAATAGGAGTGGAAGTTTCAGGTGGAGAAGTGGTGATGGGTGAGGTGTGGAAAACAAATGAGGGTGAAGATTCAGGTTTGACATGATCAGTTGTGGTGCCAAACGTTGAAGTGGATCCATTATGAAGGTTCTTCAGTATCCTGTCTACATTATTACTGATCAAGCAAGTAGTTACAGATTGAGTGGACATCCTGGCATCAAGATCAATCAACTGATAAGATAGCTCAGCATTCTGGCTGGTAAGCTCATCTACCTTCTTCTGCAACTCCTGATTCTGACCAAGGAGAGTATTAATTTGCTCCTTCATAGCATCCTGAGCATCCACCATACCATGATTTCCTTGTCGAACCTCATGCACCAACTTGCCTATCTCAAATTCCAATCTGATAGAGAGTGAGGCAATAGCAGCATCCACAATGCCCTTGAGGCGATCATCAAAGCTTGAAGGCAGATGTGACTGAACAGGTGGAGGATACGAGCTTCTTGTGCTCGTGGATCGAGATGCTCTGGCTTGAGATTTTGAAGGAGCTCGTGATTGACCAGACCCTTCTTCAAAATTGAGCTTCATGAGGTTCAACTGAGCTTCGCCAAAGATGGGTGGATATTTCATAACCTCAGGTGGACCAACATACCATATTTTGTGATAGAAAAGTATGACAGATATGAGGGAAGGAAAAGGTATGTAGGAGTTTTTTCTGGATGAAAATTTGAATTTGATCATTTCTTGGAAAAGTCAATGACTAAGATTCAACGAATGCTTTTTCACAAACGCAGTGAAGAAGCGATAATCCTTCTGAGAAAAGTGGGTGAAACTCCCTTCCTTCTGGACAAAATTTCTAGAGTAGATATACCAGAGAACTCTATTGAGTGGTGGCATTGACCCAGGCTTGAAGGATAGTGTATGACCCTGGTTTTCAGGGAATTCCTCATTGGGTCACAAAGTGGAGAAGATTTCTCTATTGCTGTAAATTGGAGTTGAGATAGGAAGAGGGTTGGTGATTTTCATAATGGTGTTGATGATAGAAGCAGACAATGTGAACTTGACACCTCTGACACTAGTGATTACCCTTTCCTCAACTAATTCCCCATTTGAATCAAGAATATTGGCCGACTCCATATTAAGATAAAATAATCTAACTAGATTGGGAGTGTAAGGAGCTGATATTGAAGTGAAAGAGTTATATGCCATGAGCCAGGGTGAGAGATTGATACTATGTTCTTGTTGGAGTTGAGTTAGATCTACGCAACAACTAAACAAATCCTTTTTCGAGTATTGCTCCCTGAATTTGACATTGAGTGCATCAGAGAGGATGGTGTTGGCAGTGGTGAAACCTTTGGGGGGATTGGGATTTCTGGAAATCTCTTCTACAGCATTAGCCACCACAGAGGGTCCTTCCTCTTCTGAGTATGTGTGAGATGAGGAAGAGGTTTTGGAAGAGGATTGGCTTTGTGAAGTGGTGAAGGATGAGGTAGTGGCCCTCTTCGTTCTTACAGGCTGGGATTTCTTCTTTGGGGGCTCAGTAACCTTCTTCTTTCCTTTGCTAGGTTCGTGCTCGGACCTCTTTCTCCTTGGAGGAGAGGGAATGGGTTGTTTGAACGAAACTCCTTTCTTAGGGTTGGGAGATGATGCTTCGGGGATGTTTTCGCCGACCCTCCGATTGAACGATCAACACCGTGCGAAGACGCTTTGTGGGATCGATTTCTTCCTCGGAGGTCGAGGAGCGGGGGTTGGTGAATTGGATTGAGTTCCTCCTTGGGTAGAATCAACGATGGCCTTGGATGAGGATTTGGAGGCCATTTTTGTGATAACGAGAGAAGATTTAGGACGAAAATGGCGAGAAGAGGTGTGAGAGATACGCGAGACGTTCTAGGGCAAAACTTGAGTATTGGGTTGAGTAATGAAGAACATGAATAGTAAATATATATATATATATGCAGTGTAATACTCGACTAATTTCTTCAATACTCGGGTAATGAAGTGAAGTTTCACTTACCTCGACTTCAAAGGTGTGATGTGAACCTTTGATATTCTCGTTCAATACTCGAGTGATTAACTTACATACTCAAGTATTCAATACCTTACTCGGATACTCGAGTTTTGACTCAAGTATTGCTTCGTTGGCCTTTAGATGAACCTTTGACATTCCAGACCTTTACTTGAGTATCGTCACTTACATACTCAAGTATTCAATATCTTACTCTGATACTCAAGTATTGTCGCAAGTATTGCTTCCTCCAATTTCAAGATGCTCTCTGCCTCTGGAATACTCAAGTATTGTCACTTACATACTCGAGTATTCAATACTTTACTTGGATACTCAAGTATTCACTCAAGTATTGCTGCTTGCCAGCCTCAAAATTACTCTCTGACCCTCGAATACTTAAGTATTGCCCTCAATACTCGAGTATTGTTTCTCTTATCAGCAAATACTCAAAATCTCCTGCATAAAACATAGCTAGACACTCCGATGCTTAAATTGGTTCCCAATAATCATCAAAACCATAACTAACATTGAGATAGATAGATATACTTACAACTCATTAGGATTTACCATTCCCAATTCTCTTCTTATGAAATTAAATTGTTCCTTGGCTAGAGGTTTGGTGAAGATGTCAGCAAGTTGAAGATGTGTTGGGATGAACATGACCTTGACATCTCTCTTCTGAACATGATCCCTTATGAAGTGGTGTCTCACATCAATATGCTTGGTCTGAGTATGTTGTACTGGATTCTTGGCCAAGCTTATTGTGCTTGTATTGTCACACAATATTGGGATCTCCTTCAGGTTGATTCCCAAGTCATATAGTTGTTGCTTGAGCCATAATACTTGAGCACAACAACTAGAGGCAGCTACATATTTAGCTTCAGTGGATGACACAGCTACGCTTGTTTGCTTCTTGCTGAACCAAGAGACAAGTGAGCCACCGAAAAATTCACATTGGCCACTTGTGCTCTTTCTATCCGTCTTGTAGCCAGCATGGTCGGAATCTGAATATGCTACCAAGTGTTTAGGTTGACCTTTGGGAAACCATAATCCAAGAGTCTTTGTGTCAGTAAGGTATATGAAAATCCTCTTCACATTCTCAGCATGAGACTCCTTGGGAGCTGATTGAAACCTTGCACACATGCCCACACTGAATTGGATGTCCGGGCGACTTGCTGTGAGATAGAGCAATGATCCAATCATTCCTCTATATCTTGTTATGTTGAAGTCTTTGCCATCTTCATCAGCATCCAAAGATGTGGTTGAGCTCATTGGAGTATCAGCTCTATTGCACTGGTCCATCCCAAACTTCTTCAGCAAATCATTGAGATACTTGGTCTGAGATATGAAGATCCCATCTTTTCTTTGCTTGATTTGCAGACCAAGGAAATAGTTGAGTTCTCCCATCATTGACATCTCAAATTCTTAGCAAAATCTTCACACAAAGCATCATTAGAAGCACCAAATATAATGTAATCAACATATATTTGAACAATTAAAATTTCACTAAGCTTATTACTCTTTATGAAGAGAGTTGTATCTGCTTTTCCTCTAACAAATCCTTGATCAAGAAGGAACTTGCTTAATCGCTCATATCAAGCTCTAGGAGCTTGCTTAAGGCCATATAATGCCTTTTTGAGACGATAAACATGATCTGGATGATGATCATCTTGAAAACCAGGAGGTTGTTCAACATAAACTTCCTCTTGTATAAAACCATTTAGAAAAGCGCTTTTTACATCCATTTGATAGAGCTTGAATCCTTTGACACAAGCAAAGGCTAGAAGAACTCTTATGGCTTCCAATCTTGCCACTGGAGCATAAGTTTCTTCATAATCAATTCCTTCTTCTTGATTATAGCCTTTAGCAACCAATCTTGCCTTGTTACGGACAATGATTGCTGATTCATCTCGTTTGTTCTTGAATACCCATTTGGTGCCAATGACCGGATGGTCTTTAGGCCTAGGTACCAAATCCCAAACTTGATTCCTATCAAATTGATGTAACTCCTCTTGCATAGCTATCACCCAATCATTATCTGAAAGGGCTTCATCTATCTTTGAGGGTTCAATATGGGATATGAAAGCAGAAAAGATTACTTCATTTAAAGTGCTATTTCTAGTTCTTACTCCTTGATGTACATCTCCTATAACTTGGTCCAAAGGATGATTCCTTATGAACTTCCAAGCTCTAGGATGAGTTTGATCAGGATTTTCAATATTGTTTTGGAGATCAGCCTCAAAAACATTTTCAGGATTTTCAATAGATGCAGGAGTAGTTTTTGAAAAGAACTGATTTTTGAAAATATTTTCCTCATCATCATCCAAGGCTTTATTAGCTTTGGATTCACGTAAAAACAACACGCATAGATTCTTCAACTATTCGAGTACGAGTATTAAAAACTCTATAAGCCTTACTCCTATTTGAATAGCCTAAAAATATACCTTCATCCGCTTTGGGATCAAACTTTCCCAAATTGTCCTTACCATTGTTGTGGATGAAGCACTTGCATCAGGAGATATGCAGATGACCCAAATTTGGTTTTCTAGCTCGTAGGGGGTTTTGTTTAACTTCTTCCGGAGGTACGCCCGATTTGAGATGTAGCAAGCAGTGCTCATTGCATCAGCCCAGAACACTTGAGAAGTGTTGTTCTCGTTCAGCATAGCTCTTGCCATCTCGGTGAGGACTCGATTCTTTCTCTCTACAACTCCATTTTGTTGAGGAGTCCTTGGGGCTGAGAAGTTATGATCTATACCATGGTTGTCACAGAATTCGGCAAAAGCATAGTTCTCGAATTCTCCTCCATGATCTCGTTCGAATTCACCCGAAATTGAAAGACCTTTCTCGTTTTGGACCTTCTTGGCAAAGCAAACAAATTGATCACATGTTTCATCTTTAGAAGACAAGAAAATAGTCCAAGAAAATCTAGAAAAATCATCAACAATGACCAAGGTATAAAGATTGCCACCAAGGCTTTTTACTCTAGCTGGTCCAACTAGATCCATATGAAGTAGTTGAAGAGGTCTATTAGTTGAAATTTCATTTTTAGATTTGAAAGAAGACTTGGTTTGTTTTCCTTTTTGACAAGCATCACAAATCAAATCGTTTTTAAAACTAAGTTTTGGAATTCCGATAACCAAATCCTTTTTGAGTAATATGTCAAGTTGGATCATATTGACATGAGCTAATCGATTGTGCCATAACCAACTATCATCTAGATTACTAACAAAATATTTTTCAGAAGAAGAGCTATTTCTAGAGAGATTAAGTGTATAACAGTTTCCATCTCTAGGAGCTCTGAATAAAGCTTTTGATTTAATATTTTCCAAAGAGAGATTGTCCTTACTCACAATCAAGCATTCCTCAGAATCAAAGATAACTAAGTTACCTTTATCAGTGCTTTGGCTTACACTCGAGGAGATTGTGGCAAAGTCCTTCCACAAGGTAGACGTCTTTGATTTGTGGTCCTTCATTGTTTCCAACTTCACCAATACCAAAGCAATTTTTCCGATTGGTTTCCACCAAAGGTCACCTTGCCACCATCTTTAGGCTTGATTGAGATGAACTTGGATTGGTCTCCGTCATATGTCTTGAGCATCCACTATCAATGTACCATTTGTTGGGATTTGATGCTCTTAGACAAACCTGCAACACATAACCAATCAGACCTTAGGTACCCATTTTTTCTTGGGTCCTTTGAGGTTAGTTTGTGACTTAGGAATCTTGTAAGATCCCTTAGGAACCCATTGATAGTTCCCAGAAGGTTTAGTCTTTCTCTCATTTTTATGAAAACAAGAAGAGGTAGAATGCCCTTTTCGATTGCAATAATTACAATGTGCAAAAGGGTTTGAAGAATGAACTGATTTTCTAAAATAGTTCATGTAATTCTATTCTCCAAACTTCTTCTTGCCTTTTCTTTTATCAAAACTTGGTTTGTAACCGATTCCTGATCTATCATTTATAAATTTTTGTTCTTTCAAGATGACATTGAGCATTTCACTTCCCTTAGTGAATTTCTCAAGTGCCTTTGTAAGTTGTAAATTTTTTATCTTAAGATCAGGGCAATCTTCACAACCAGCATTTTCAAGGTGAGAAAGCTTTTCAACTTGCAGTTCAAGAGTAGCATTTTTCTTTTTCAAAACAATATATTTTTCTGAAAGTTTTTCAAATTCTGTTTGAACAACAATGTATTCAGCAAACTATTCATCATAAGATGGTTTTGAGTCGTATACCTCATCATTGTTGCTTTGTGTTGCTCTTCTTCTTCAAAGAACTAGACAAATATTTGCTCTGTCTTCCTCATCAGCTTCATCCTCATCTGATAAGCTGTCTCCCCAGATTGCTGAGACATAGGCTTTCTTTTTAGAACGATTGAATTTCTTCTTCTCCTTATCTTTGTTGTTCAGCTGGGAGCACTCAGACTTGATATGACCAGGCCTTTCACATTCGTAGCAAATTATTGGTTTCTTCGCCTCAGTGCTGGAGCTATCCTTGTGAAATTTCTTGTAGCCTTGATCCTTTCGATAAAACCTCTTGAATCTTCGAACAATCATGCCAAGCTCTTTTTCTTCATCTTCTTCTTCATCATCTGTCTCCTTTGCCTCCTTGATTGTCTTAAGAACTATACCTTTGCTTTTTCTATTGATTTCCTCAAGTCCCTTTATGAACTTGAGCTTCCCTTCATATTCGGATAAACTACCAAATAAGGCAGCAACAGATGACATTGAAGCGCCATGAGCTTCTTCGATGGCGGTTACCTTGGCTTCCCACTCTTTGCTTAGAGTGTTCAAGATTTTCCTGACTAGAACCGGTTCATCGTAGATCTTTCCCAAGGCGTGCTCGGGTTGATTAGATGGGTGAATCTCGACGAACTCATCAATTGATTCCCCGACTTCATACGTATGAGATCGTATTCAGTCATAAGGGTGTCGACTCTATTTTCTTTGACTCCGGTAGTTCCTTCATGAGCCATCTCTAATGTGTCCCACATTTCTTTAGCAGAAGTCTTAGTGCATACTCGAAAGTATTCACTTTGACTTAATGCACTCTGGAGCATCAAAATGGCCTTGCTGTTAAGAACGACCAGCTTCTTGTCATTTTCATCGTACTCATCTTCAAGCTTTGGAGTTCTTACTCCATCTTCAGTAGTTGATGGAACATAGTCTCCTCTTTCGAATACTTTCCAAAGACCAAACTTTGAAGCCATTACGAAGACTTTGAATTTACTTTTCCGAATGAGTAATGCTCTCCTAGAACCCCTAGGTCTGTTGATTGAAGCTTCATCGGGTAAGATACCTTCCATTGATCCTTCTCGAGGTGTTAACCTCTTCTGAGAAGATCTGGCTCTGATACCAAATGAAAATGGAGCAGAATACCCAAGAGGGGGTGAATTGGGTATGTTCAAATTTTTCTTTAAAATGCTCTGTTTTTGACTAAGGAAAACAGAGATAATCAGAGATAAGAGTAGGAGAGCAAGACACAAAGGTTTATACTGGTTCGGTCCAACCACTGACCTACGTCCAGTCCTCAGCCACACTGAGATTTCCACTATATCAAAAGATTACACACTCTGTACTTAAGAGTAATTCTCTCACTAGAACTTACTCCCCCTTACAAGTTGTAATCAATGACTCCCAATCACCAAGTCCCCAGACTTGTGATTCTTTACAATAAATGATAATCAAGAAGAGAACTCTCTCTAAGAGTAGATAATGATAAACACTGAAGATTGAATGTATCAACAGATACTTAGTACAGAAAGACTTAAGAGTAGATGAAGACTTCAATGATTTTCGCTTTCTGAGGTCTTAGTTGTTGAGAGGAATTGAATGCTTTTCTATTTATACTCGAAGACATTAAATGACATGTAATCCTTCATATAACCGTTGGTGACATTAACCAAGGTTCTGGTTTAGTTTTGGCCTTCTTCTCTCTCTAATCTTCACTTAATCTAGTTGGGCAAAAGTTTAGAGTTGACTTCTAGTAGATAAATCCGTTGGAATAGCAGCTGCTGGATGTGGTAGGTAGGCATTAATCCTTTGTAAGCGTGTGCAGAAGGATTTCCCAAAAGTATGCAACTTTCTGGGTTGAGCATTTAATGTTCTGACAGCCTTTTGCTTTTTGTATTAAATCTTCATTTAATCTCGTTTAAGCAAGCTAAAACTCACTAACAAAGTGATTAAACATAGCTGGAAATATATAAGAATGATAATAAAAAGCATTAAGATCAAACACGAAGAAATCACAAATTCGTATGATTTGAATTTTGAATACTTGCTCCCAATACTTGAGTATTGCATCAGTGCACTAATGTGAATACTTGAGTATTCATCTGAATACTTGAGTATTCGTTTTCCAGAGAAGGCACTACATGATTTGAGCGTTGGACAATTTCCTTGAGTAAGACCAATACTCGAGTATTGAAACCAATACTTGAGTATTGAACTTTTATGTGAAAATAATTTTAAGTCCAAAACTTCAATACTTGAGTATTCAAATCAATACTTGAGTTTTCAAAATATTTGAAAAAGAGCCACGCTCTCTGTATGCTCAATACTCGAGTATTCAACTCAATACTTGAGTATTGAACTGTTTGAAAAACTTTGTGAGATCTTATTCACCTCAATACTTGAGTATTCACCTCAATACTTGAGTATTCAAATTACTTGGAAATAGCGAAACTTTATGTTTGGTCAATACTCGAGTATTCAACTCAATACTTGAGTATTGAACTATTTTCAATATTTGTGAAGTTTCTGTCATCTCAATACTTGAGTATTCATTTGAATACTTGAGTATTGGCATTTCGCCTTTTAGATGAAGAGTCTCTTTTGGTCATTACTCGAGTAATCAAACCATTACTCGAGTATTGATCTTTGTGAGAAGAAAAAGAACTTGGAATGCTCTTCGTAAGTTCATTACTTGAGTATTGGAATCAATACTTGAGTAATGATCATTTTTGCACGAAGGAGCCATTCACTGTCAACTCAATACTTGAGTAATGAAACCATCACTTGAGTATTCAATACTTGAGTAATGAAATCATTACTCGAGTATTCACCTGACAGCAAGTTCTTTTTTGTTTTTTAACTTATCAAAAACTCATTTTATCTTGCGTTTACAATTGTCAGTTATCATCAAAACACATAGAGAACTAACAGAAACACCATCTCTAACTTGCATAGTGTTATGGGCATGCTCGCTTCCAGGTGCCGTAACTTTTCAACATTAAGCTCTGAAGCACAAATTTCTCTAAAGAACATGGAAAAGTCCGTTAGAATAGACCATACATGCTTCGGTAGTGCTTTGAAGGCCCACGGCAACAATCTCTGGAAAAAAACATGACAATCATGACTCTTCATCTTGCTCAACTTCCCCTCGTGCATGTCGACACATCTATTCAAGTTTGACGCATAACCGTCCGGGAGTTTCAAATCGTTAACCCATTGCAACAATTCTAAATTATGCTCTTTGTTGAATGTGTACGGCGCTCTAGGTTTGGAAATCCGTCCTGTGCCATTCTCCATCAAATGCAAAGCAGGCCTTCTGCAAATCTTTTCAACGTCCAGTCTTGCGTTGACTGTGTCCTTCGTCTTGCCCTTGGTGTCCATCACGATGTACATAATATTGCAAAACACATTCCTCTCAATATGCATGACATCGAGGTTGTGTCTTAACAATTGATCTTTCCAATATGGAAGTTCCCAGAAGATGCTGCGTTTGTTCCAATGATGATCAACGCCATATCCCTCAGGTTCGCTGGAAGCAGCCCCCTCTTCGACACTTTGAATATACTTGACCCTGTCCCATGTTTCTTGGCCACTTAAACGATGAGGTTGATCTGCTAGTTCGACATCATTCCTTGTGAAGTCTTTTCTATTTCTCCTAAACGGATGATCGAGTGGTAGGAATTGTCGGTGCCTGTCAAACCAACTGACCTTGCGACTATGTTCCAATCTAAAACCCATGTTCCGTTCAAGACATACAGGGCATGCGAGCTTTCCTTACCTTTGCCAGCTACTCAACATCCCATATGCAGGGAAATCATTTATCGTCCACATTAAGGCAGCCTGCATGGTGAAATTTTGACTTAATGATATATCATACGTAAGAACCCCTTCACTCCACAACATCTTCAACTCGTCTATCAAAGGCCCGAGGTACACATCGATCTTCTTTTTGGGTTGGATGGCCCGGGATTAACGCGTTAAGGAAGAAAAACTCTCTTCTCATGCACATAGAAGGTGGGAGGTTGTACGAGTCACAATGATCGCCAACAAGAATAATTCCCGCCCTTATTGTTGAAAGGAGCGAACCCATCCGAACATAGACCAAGACGAACATTACGGGGATCCATAGCAAAGAAAGGATTCGCCTCGTCAAATTTACGCCAAGCTTCGGCATCAGATGGATGCGTCACAAAGTTTTCATCCCTACGATGCTCCAGGTGCCATCTCATGTGAGCAGCTGTTTGTTCTGATGCATACAATTTCGTATGTCTGGGCACCAAAGGAAAGTACCACATCTTGCTTAATGCATGACAGGTCATTTTCCTTCCTTTCCCCACAACTTTATATCTGTCATGTCCACAGAATTTACAATTGGTCACCAAGATCATCCTTGTAATACAACATACATCCTCTAGGGCGGAATGGATTTTTTCACATTTAAGCCCAAGCTCTTTCACCTTTTTTTTTGCTTGGTAAAAGTCCTTCGGCAAATTATTGTCTTTAGGAACAACCTTACTCATGATCTGCATCATTTCGTTGTAATTCCTCTCACTCATATGGTGATCGGTCTTCAAGCTTAGTGTTGCTAGGGTAGCCGATAGCGATGAATATTCACTATTTTCAAAGTGTTCGCAACCTTCCCATAACGGACGCTGTGTTTCTTGAAGCATTTTATAGAACCTAGCGGCTTCCGGATGAGGATCCTCACCCATGTATGATGGTTGAGTATGTGTACCGGTCTCCTCTCCCATGTATGACGGTTCAACATGAGTAACGGGATCAAAATATTGGCCGATCGACGGTCCCGCGGCATCCATAACCAACTGCTCATATTGATTAAGGTTTTCTCGATGACTACTGTCCCCGTAATAACCACTCGGTGTCTGTCGGACTTCGCCATGAAATTCTCAACATTCATAATCTTTCATGAATCCCTTTTGACACAAATGAATTTTGACCCTGCCCGCATCTGTAAATCTTAAACACCTACATTTGGCACATGGACACCGATCTCCTACTTGAATTATTTGAATTCGCCAAAGCAAATTGGATGAAGTCTTTCAAACCCGCCATGAATGCTTGAGTTAGTTCTCTTCTATCAGTTAGACGATTGTACATCCAACTTCTATCATGGTTGCCTTCCATACTTCCTAGCTAGTTCAGTTATTAACCTAATTAACATCTCAACATACCACAAACACATGCATTGAACACAAAATAGATTCCAGCAAGCAACCATAGAATGAGGATAGCACACTAGAACATGGGGACATGCATGTGTAGGGGGCAAACAAAGAATAGAATACTAAGTATTTTGGAGTTTCTAACATATATGCGCTAGATCAAAGAGATTATTTAACACTTAATCAAATTTATTGTATAACTTATTAAAGATAGATTCAAATAAAAAATTTAAATGGAATATTTTTTAAACAAATTATTAACAATCATTTTTATAATAGCCTAAATCAAATAGTAAATTCCACTAATTTTTATAACTCATACAAATTTGATTATTCTTTAATGTCACACCTTCCTCCTCCTACTTTACATTAATTAATTAATTGCCTTATCCCTAAATTTCATTTCTCAATACTTCACTTTTCTAATTTCAATACCATCATATTTAAAGATTTATGTATTATTGCCAACTAATACAAAATCATAATTTTATCGACCAATATCGAATTGGAATTTCTAAATTCCTAAAAAGTGCTAGATAAAATACTTCACATAAAATAATTCTTTACGTTTATTAATTGTGTTTACTTGAAAAATTTACTTTTTTAATTTATCTTCATCCCAAAAAACAATGCAAGATTAAAAAAATCAAAATCAAAAATAAAAATCATTAAAACCCAATAATTAAAAAAAATCATGGAATCTCCTACAAACTATAAGCATAATTCAAATTAATAAACACATTAAGTATCAAGATCATTATGTAATTAATAGCAAAGGATAAAGTAAAACAAAAAAGAAGATTTATCTTCTACTAACATACATATTTCATCCCAAAAAACAATGGAAGATTAAAAAAATCAATATCATAAATAAAAATAACTAAAACCCAATAATTAAAAAAAATCATGGAATCTCCTACAAACTATAAGCATAATTCAAATTAATAAACACATTAAATATCAAAATCATTATGTAATTAATAGATTCAAAGAAAAGGAGAAACTAAAAAAAAAAGATTTAAAATAATGTAATTTCTAATCTTCTACTAACATACATATTTCAATTATGTAATAAATCAAATCTAACATAGATATTTTCATATAATTATTTTTTAAAAAAAACTTCAAGCTAACACAGCGGTGGCCGAACGAAGAAGAGGATGACGATTGAGCGAGTTGAGAGTGGTGGAGGAGCGGAGGCAAAGGAAGAGGGGGACGAGCCGGGAGAAGGTAGGGGGGAGGAGCGAGGGCGTGGGGGCGTCGGAGTGGGAGACGACCTTCGGGGCGGGGAACTGGGGGCCGAGCCGGGGGCGTGGGGACGACCTTGGGGGCCGGGGAGCCGGGGGCGTGGGGGTAGGAGTCGAGCTTGGGGAAGGAGAGGGAGATGAGGCGGGGAGCTGGGTCGGGCCGGAGCCGCGGGGAGTCTGCGGGGGCGGCGAGCCGGGGGAGAAGCCCGGATGGGGCCGAGGGCGTAGGGCGCCCGGACACGGGGGGGGTTTGGGGCGGACATGTGGATCAATGTGTCCGTCGCAAAAAGCGTTTTGCGACGGATAAATATTCGTCGCACAATCGCTTTTTGCGACGGATTGTTTGATCCGTCGCATAAGGGCGGACCAAATGGTCCGCCCTTTTAGGGACAGATTAAGTGTCCGTCGCAACGTGCGACGGATAGTTTGATCCGTCGCTGGTTGGCAGACCAAAAGGTCCTCCATTTTGCGACGGACGTCAAGTTGGCGGACCTTTTGGTCCGCCCTTTTGCGACGGACACTATATCCGTCGCAAAAGGCAGACCTTTTGGTCCCCTTTTTGCGACGGATCCATGATCCGTCGCAAATTTCGACGGACCATATGTGGTGGAGTCTAGGACCAAAAATTTGCGACGGATGAGCTATGCCGTCGCAAAAATGAGCCATTTTGCGACAAATTAGTGTATCCGTTGCAATTTTTTTTTTGCAACGGATTTTTAAATCCGTAGCAAAATCCACGAAATTTGCTACAGAAAATTTTTCGTAGCAAATTCCGTCACAAATTTTGAATTTTCTTGTAGTGGCTTTCGACCGGCACGTGCCTTGCACCCTGGATGCGTGCCTTCGATGCCACAAGCAGCAACCGCCGCTGCCACAACGCCTGCTCGCATGGGTTCCATCTCTGTTGGTGTTTGCCTGATCCAACAAGAAGGCTTAACCGCTCTTTTCTCCAACGTTTCTGCCACCGTCCTACGCTAGTGCCTCATATTTTAACGTAATAGTGATAGTTTTATTTAATAGTTCTTTGGAAAAAAAAATCACTTTTTAATAGTTCGTTTGCCAATTTGGTTCCTTCAATTGTTTTTTTGTGCCAAACGCTCCTCGGGTAATAGTTTGTTGGCAAATCTGCACCTTAACCCTTTCATTTACTGCTTATGTATGCTTCATCTTTTGTACTCCCTCTGTTCCTATATATAAAAGCTTTTCAACTGAACCATGAGTCAAAAAAACCGTTTACACTAGGTAAATTTAATAATTATGTAGGAAATTTAATTTTCCCTCCAAAAATGCCCTTATTTATGAATGAGTGTGAGATAGTGTTAATAATAAGAAAATGATAAAAAAAGAGAATTATATAGTATAATAATTAATTGAGAACAAAATGGAAAAAATTGCATTTGTTATTAAGACAAGAACACAAACAATATTTGCTGATCTATTTTAAGTGGTGAGCAAAGCAACCCAAAACAATGAGAGTACATGAAATGTGGGAGCTGCCTATCATATCCATCGATGTATTAAGAGTGTTAATATTTATAACGCCCTTAAATTAGCCAATTAATTGAATATTCATAGACACATTTCTAACATAAGTTGATTGCAAATCATACATGATGAATATTCATAAACGGTTAATCTCATATTCAAAGTGAAAATCTTACATGACAAATATTTCATATATTACAAAATAAAGAACAACATTCAGCAAATGCACCGCAACTCGGCTATAATAGCATGAAACACATGTAACGTTAACGGTGAAAGCACACAAAAGTGCTAATTACGCGTGTCCCAGACACGAATCCTGAGCGCTAGGAAAATAAACATGCAGCATTATCATATAAAACAATAATCAATAGCCAGCTGAATAAAACACATGACTTGGGTATACAAACTCGAGCCAAGAATCCACAGACATCAACATACAAGGCATATATAAAAAAAAAGGAAAAGAAGATTAAGTTACCAACCTTAATTTCATGTAATTAATAAAATTCCTAGCGTTAGAAACTCGGTCTTCCATTAATATGCCAAAGTAAGACCATTATAAATATTAATTTCCTTTTAATTTTGTAAGGTATTATATTAAATACCATTCTTAAAATACTGAAATGGTTTTCCTTGTCCCTTAAGTCCCTTTCTAATTCATATAGGATAAATCTTAGAGCTTTGACTTTATTGTACTTGATTTTCGGACTATTCATTTTCTATCCAGAAATTTCCAACAATTTTGAAAAATCATAATTAAATGCACACAAGTCCAAATGATGTGCTCCCAAGAACTATGGTCCCTTAACATGTCTATTTTCATGGAAAAATACTTCTAACGTTAGAAACTTTCAAATTATTCCCAGAATAATAAAGTTTCCCTACTACTCAGATCATCCTTCCAGAAACATGAGTCAGTTGAAAAATCCATATTTTCTTTTACAAAACTCCAAAAATTTCTTATGACCTATCAAACGAAAGCTCTTTTGGTCTAGTTCATATTTCTAAAAAGTTTCATAATTTTTAGACATCATTTGATCAGGAAAAAAGCATGCACGATCACTATTGTTCAGATTGCACTTCCATAAACATAATGCTTTTTCAAAAATATGTAACTCCTTGTATAGAGCTCCAAAAATTACATATTACCTATAAATATAAATCTCTTTCTATCTACTTTATTTCTAAAAAATTTCATGATTTTTAGACATCATTTAATCAATAAAAAATCATGCACAATCACTACAATTTAAATTGTACTTCTAGAAACATAAGTTTTTTTCAAAACTCTGTAACTCCTTATATAGAGCTCCAAAAATTACACATTACCTATCAAAATAAATCTATTTCTGAAAAGTTTCATAATATTTAGACATCATTTGATTGGTCATAAATAGGGGTGGAAATAGGGGCCTGTGGCCTGGCTTGTCAGGCTAAAAGGCCAGGCCAAGGCCTTTTTTAAGGCCTGTTTGTCTTTACAGGCCAGACCTAGGCCTCCCGATAATCCTGTTAGGCCTATCAGGCCGGCCTGTTAATTTTTTTTAATACAAAATATTAATTTATATGTCATCCACCCCACCCTCACTCGTTTGTGTTTGTTCTGTCAAAATAAGCCCTAACCCTAAATCAATTTCCATTTCCGCTGATCACTCAAATCTGGTTCTCACCGTCAGCCGTTCCACGTCTCAGGCTCAGCTCGTCGAGTCGTCGATCTGACTCTCACCGTCGGCCGTCGCAAGTTTCAGGATCTCAGTTCCGACTTGCCTTCATTCAGTGCTTCACATCGTTCTTTCTTAGCTTCTTCTGGTAAGTATTCCCTCATGTGTTTAATCCATGTGAAATCTTGCTTATGGGTTTCTTTCTGATTAAGAGGTGGTGAACGAAGGGATGATTTTGCTTATGGGTTTTATCCAAATCTTGCTTATTAGAACAAATGTCCTTGCAAATATGCCTCTAGAATCAATAATCCATGTAAATGTTTTCCTCTTGATTTTCTTTCGATTTTGGTTATGTGATCTGTCCTTGCGATTTTGATTTCGGTCATCTTGTTTCAATCTCCATCCCTCAAACTTTTGCATTCCCCTCCGTCTCTGTTCTTTTACCCTTTTCATGATTATGGAAATTTTTCTTTGAATTACTTCATCCTTGTGGTGGTTATTTCATTCTTAGTGTAAATTAATTTCTGAGTTCTTCAATGTTCATGAGAAGTTTGAGCTTTGACATGACTTTTTTGATCTAGGCAGATTAAAACAAAGCTAATTTTGTTGAAGAACTTGCCTCAGAACTTGGACTTGATCCTTCTATATCCATCTTTGATGTGTTGATGAAACCTTAGCATACTGAAACTTGATGGCAGCTTAGTAAATTTTGTTATCATACTGAAGATTTCAGCTTAACTTTTTCTGTTCTATTATCTTTTTTTCTTTCTCAATCTCTCCTGTCAACATCTTCTGCAGCATCTGTTGCCAATAATGAAGGAGCAACTTCAATTCACCATTCTTGGCTTTCAAAGGAAGATGAATGATGCCGTAGGTTTTGTGGCAAGTGGCAACTGCTTTATACTTTCTTGCCGACGTCTTTGCATTGTTATGGTTAAATTTATGTTTCTATTACTTGGTAGTTAGATGCTTTTAGTTAGCAAATACATGATAACTTGTTGTCTAAAGATCATCCATCATAGACTATGAGTCATATTTTGGTATTCTATCATTGATTACCACCAGACTGAAGTCAAATTCACCAATATTGAAAAACCTCCTTCCAGTTCTTAACTAATCTTGGATTCATAATTTGCATATTACTGACACCGATATCATCTTGCTAAAGTAAATCAAGATAATAGTGATTGAAAACTTGCTTCATATTTGCAAGGTTCCTGATAATTGTGGACCCATTTTCCCCATCCTACTGCCATTGATTGCAATCTAACAAAATTAGGATAGTTTTGATATAAAGTTGACATATTTCTTGTAATGCTTTTTACTATTCTGTATGGTTAACTATGTTTTCCCCCTCTTTTTTGCCTCCCGTCCTCTATTTATATATAGTGTTGCCATCTCTCTGTACAAGATAAAGATGCGGTAGGGGTATGTATTTTACAAATAAGTCATTTAGGTGAGGCTGTGTTTGTGGATGACATTCCTTCACCAACAAATTGCCTACATGGAGCATTTATATGTAGCACAAAGCCTTTGGAATGGGTAAAGAGTATAAAGATGAACCCTGGATTGCAAATGGATAGAGTGAGCTTAATACTTTCAAGACAAGACATCCCTGAAAGTGGGGAGAACATTGGTTCGATGACTGTATTTGATACTGAACCGTTATTTGCAGATGGGATCACCAGATGCGCTGGAGAACGTCTTGCTGTTGTGGTGAGTCCTTGAATTCCTATTTTCAGTCCATTACTCTGAGCTCTGCTTTCAGTTATTGTGAAAGTAAAGTATGACATGAATCACCTTCCATTTTAGTTACTAGATGACTTCTTTAGGTGGCGATATACAAACCGCGATATTGCTACAAAGACTGCAGTTGTTGATTATGAATATGAGGATCTTGAGTCACCTATTCTATCTGTGGAAGAAGCAGTAGAAAGATCTAGCCTTTTTGAAGTTCCACCTTTCTTATCCTTAAAGAGACCTTGTGAATCTGAAATTATTTATGTCAAACTTTATTCACGGTAATGTTATGTTGTATTTGAGATTTCATTTTTTATGATGTATTTTAGATCATTTAGGTTGTTGTATTTGATTTCATTTTTTATGATGTATTTAAAATTATTAGGAATAATTTATGTAAGACCTGTTTTCGGCCTGTTTACGTTGAGGCTTGTGTTCGGCCTGTTTTACGTTGAGGCCTGTGTTCAGCCTGTTTACGTTGAGGCCTGTGTTCGGCCTATTTTATGTTGAGGCCTGTGGCCTGTTAGCTTGAATACAAGACATCAGGCCTCTTTAACAGGCCACAGGCCAGGCCTGTTACAGGCCAGGCTCAGGCCAAAAAATTAGCCTCTAGCAGGCCACAGGCCAGGCTCAGGCCACTCCCTTGCATAACAGGCCTGGCCTGTTAAGGGTGAGGCCTGACCTGTTTCCACCCCTAGTCATAAAGCACGTTCAAGTCAACTACCTCTAGAAAAACCAAAACTGGTAGATTTTGCAACTTGTACAACTTTTATCTTTTGCTTGCAAAAATCACTTTCCACCTTATTTCCACACCATTTTTCGTTTTAAACACATTCGTAAAAAATCATTAAAATCACATTGCTCTACTATTTTCTTGCTTTGGCTGAAATATAGCCTTAAAAACCAAGAAAACCTCTTTTCATCTTTTAGCTTAGGTTTGTCTTAGATCTTGGATTTTTGGACTTTGATCTTATGATTTCTTCTTTTGAAAACTTGGGCAGCATAACCCCTTAGGGTTTCATGCCTTTTGAACTGAAGAAAACCAAGATCAAGCCTTTTTACAACAAACCGCAAGAAATACACAAGAACAGTTAGGATCCTTACGTACTAGCTTTGATCTTTGTTTTTTGTGTGGCAACTCCTTCTCCCTTCTCCCCTTCAAAGTTTCAGCCTTCTCACTAGGATCATTATGAGAAAAGTGTTTTACCACAGTTACGTTAAAGGCTATTAGAGGAGTAGGAGAAGATGAACCATTAAATTACTTAAGAACTTTCCTTGTTCTTGAAGCTTTTCTCTTCTCTCTTCTTTTAGTATTTTCGGATCTCTCTATTTTTAGGTCAACATGAGTGTTTGATCTAAACCTGGTAAATGAGAAGAGTGTTTTGGTGTATACAAGTTGATAAGCCAACTACTAAGTGTTTCCTTCTTGCCCAAAAGATTTAACCACTCTCACCAACTCTCTTTGGCTTTGCTTCTTCATTAAGTTGTCTTCATTTCTCCCTCTCCCTTCACTTGGCCGAAAATGGTGCCTTATTTGGGCAAGGAAATTGTTTCATCTTGATGACATAAGCAAGTGCTTAGGTGTCCCCCTTATAGAACATCTTGATCATCTTGCTTCCTAGCTTGACATGTGGCACTTTGACTTGTTGACTTTTGTTCCAACATGTGCAAGATATTTCAATACTTCATCTTTTCCCTTTCCCTCTCATGTAGGCCGAAATATTGGGCCTTCTAAAGGGTTCACAAGTATTGAATTTATTGCCTATTGATGCAAACACATGTGACAAGGATATGTTGTCTTTATGGACTAATTTATCTAAGTGACAAACATTCCTTTTTCTTGTCACAATTGACTTAGATCAATATATTATTGATGTCACAATAGTTATTCAATCTTGGCATTTTATTAAATATTCAATTGCAACATTTCATTGAATTTTCGGAATATACAGGAATTTTGGTAAAGCGTAAATCAAGATGTTACAAAATCAACCCATTGGATAAGTTAGTTTTGCAGGCTCAACCATGTTAGTTCTCTATGTGTTTTGATGATAACTGAAAATTGTAAACGCAAGATAAAATGAGTTTCAGATAAGTTAAAAAAAAAAAAGAGAACTTGCTGTCAGGTGAATACTCAAGTAATGATTTCATTACTCAAGTATTGAATACTCGAGTGATGGTTTCATTACTCAAATATTGAGTTGACAGTGAATGGCTCCTTCATGCAAAAATGATCATTACTCAAGTATTGATTCCAATACTCAAGTAATGAACTTACAGAGAGCATTCCAAGTTCTTTTTTCTTCTCACAAAGATCAATACTCGAGTAATGGTTTGATTACTTGAGTAATGACCAAACAGAGGACTCTTCATCTAAAAGGCAGAAATGCCAATACTCAAGTATTCAAATGAATACTCAAGTATTGAGATGACAGAAACTTCACAAATATTGAAAACAGTTCAATACTCAAGTATTGACTTGGAAAAGATCTCACAAAGTTTTCAAATAGTTCAATACTCAAGTATTGGTTTGAATACTCGAGTATTGGCCATACAGAAAGGCTTGCTATTTCCAAGTGATTTGAATACTCAAGTATTGAGATGAATACTCAAGTATTGACTTGGAAAAGTTTTCACAAAGTTTTCAAATAGTTCAATACTCAAGTATTGAGTTGAATACTCGAGTATTGGGCATACAGAGAGCTTGGCTCTTTTTCAAATATTTTGAATACTCAAGTATTGAAGTTTTGGACTTAAAATTATTTTCACATAAAAGTTCAATACTCAAGTATTGGTTTCAATACTCGAGTATTGGTCTTACTCAAGGAAATTGTCCAACGCTCAAATCATGTAGTGCCTTCTTCGGAAAACGAATACTCAAGTATTCGATGAATACTCAAGTATTCACATTAGTGCACAAAGCAATACTCAAGTATTGGGAGCAAGTATTCAAAATTCAAATCATACGAATTTGTGATTTCTTCGTGTTTGATCTTAATGCTTTTTATTATCATTCTTATATATTTCCAGCTATGTTTAATCACTTTGTTAGTGAGTTTTAGCTTGCTTAAACGAGATTAAATGAAGATTTAATACAAAAAGCAAAAGGTCAGTCGAACATTAAATGCTCAACCCGAGAAAGTTGCATACTTTTGGGAAATCCTTCGCACACGCTTACAAAGGATTAATGCCTACCTACCACATCCAAAGAAAATGCTATTCCAACGGATTTATTTACTAGAAGTCAACTCTGAACTTCTGCCCAACTAGATTAAGTGAAGATTAGAGAGAGAAGAAGGCCAAAACTAAACCAGAACCTTGGTTAATGTCACCAACGGTTATATGAAGAATTACAACGGTCATTTAATGCCTTCTGAGTATAAATAGAAGAGAATTCAATTCCTCTCTACAACTAAGACCCTAGAAAGCGAAAATCATTAAAGTCTCCATCTACTCTTGAGTCTTTCTATACTAAGTATCTATTGATAC